>JAQFVV010012431.1:2115559-2735662 GCA_028023455.1 Epiperipatus broadwayi | reverse complement strand
AACAATTATGGGTGGAAAGAAGACACCGTTGGATTTTATGTAACATATTTTGTTTTTCTTAACTAACATAGATATTTAATTATTTATTGATCTATTAAAGATAAGAGAGGTACATTTTTTTTAAAAAGTAACTAAATATTAATATAACACTTAATTTCATAAAGTTTATTTTTATATAATTATACAACACGTAATATTTTAAAGAATAATTGTTGAGTATAAATGTGAAATTATTTTGTAAAATTGTAATCCTAGAGGACATCGTGTGGCGGATTATAAATTGGAGTATCATTTATGGTAAAAATTATATAATAATAATAATTTAATGTATTTTGCTTTGTTTTCTTTAGATCAACCAAATATTATTGATTGTTGAATGAATGTATAAGTATTTAAAGAATATACACGCATAATATTAGTAATAACAGTTTTATTTTAATATGCATACTTTAAATTTATGATATAAATTTATTACAACGTAATAAGAGAAATCCAGAAATAATTATATGATTCTTTCGTGAATAAGTTTTAATGTTTCTGTTACAATATTAGGAATTTGATTTATTATATTAGTATGAGTTATTTATATTTCTTTTCAAGTTAATAAGAGGTTAAAAATATCTATATTTTTATTTTATTAGATAAGTTAAATTAATTTTATATAGAAATTTATATTTTGGTTGAAGGGTTTATCGTATATAGGTGATGAGGTATAAGAGAGTTTGGATAGTCATTTTTTTTTTTTAAAAAAAAATTGGTAAGTTGTTACTGAAGTTAAATAAGGTTAAAATGATATTTGTAGATAGAATTTTATTAGGAAGGAATAGGAATAACAAGTAGAGAATAGTAGTAGTTTAAATAGAAAAGAATCATAGAATTTATTTTAATATAATACTTTATAAAATTTGAAGTTGTTGAATAATTTTAAATATTATTTTAAGAAAAGAACATATATGTATTGCATATTTTGGTAAGACATACATTATGAAATTACATCAGAATGAAGTAAATAATTATATAATCAATAAATGTTATTATATTATAAAGTTATATCAGTCTATACATTAGTTGATATTTGATTAATGCTAATAGTAAATGTAATACATACTAGTACATTATAATAGAAATAGCAATAATACTTAGGGGAAGTAGCATTTTAATTGTTGAAGTTTGTTTATTTTACCTATGCTACATAAGTGATATTTTACATAAAACCTTCTTTTGTACTAACTGATGACAAATGATATCTATTAAAATATAAGTTTACAAACTTAATTAAATGTTACTGATAAAACATTTAAGAAATGTATAGATTATCTATTTATGATTATGGAAATAGTAACAGTGTAAAAATCTTGTATTATTATTTTTCTTATTTTTTATTTTCTTTGGTTTCCACTTGTAATGTAAATAATGTATATAAGTTGTTTATTAAAGTTGATGTAAATAAATTTGTTTAAGTTGTTTTAAAAGTGTGTCGGATTCATTATTTTACACCACAGCATTTGACAACAGATAATTTGAATAAACATAATATTTGCACAATATGAATTTATTGTTATTATTATTTTAAAAGAAACACAGTATTTCCTTAATATAATTTATAGAGATTGATTGACATTAACATATAATATTATAATGGTCACAAAGTAATTATAATGCACAATATAAGAGTATAATATTATTTATTGCCACATATTATTGAATTATAAGATTTTAGTATAATTTTTAAATTAAGATACTATATGAAAATGAAAGACATGTATATGATTTACTTATTTTCTTAATGATTAATAGTATAATAAAATAGATAAGATTAATTTATACACTAGAAATTATTATTGTTAGTTATTATTATTATGATAAGTTAGGTGTAGTTAGGTTTGATATTAAATCCCTTATCATGCCTATCTGCAAGAAGTATTATTACTTTAAGATAATTAAAAGAACCTGAGATTATTTAATTACATTTCCTTAATAAAAGATTGAGATTTATTTATTATTATTATTGAAGTTAGTTAATTTTTATAAAAGACATAAGAGTGCTGTAGATGTAGTAATGAGATAATAAAGAGGTAATAGTATTCTTATGCCATTGAGATAATGTCTTGGGAAGACATTAGCTCAATGTAAATTCAATTACCACTTGTAACTTCACTTCATAGTCTCATGGTTTTAATAAATACTTATTTAATTAGTACATGATATTGAACTATATTAATTTTTGATAAGTTATAATAAATCTGATAAGATATAGTATTATAAAAATATATTAAAGATAGTTATACATATTTTAGCTGAGCATAACGATTTAATTGAGCTAGTCATATTCTAAGTTATATTATATATCGGGAAGTGAGGGTACAATATATATATATATATATATATATATATATATATATATATATATATAACATATATATATATATAATATGGAGAACTAACTATTACAGTTGGGGATCTTACTATTCTAATGCTCCCCGCGTACCAAAGTTAAAAGTTTATAAATAAGTTCACTCTACCTGCAACAGGTATAATTTAATTAATCATGAAGAGCCCAGTTGGGCATTATAAAATAATAAAAGATCAGTACAATCTGTTCACAGTCCTAGTCGGCTGGATTACCTACAGGCACCGAGTACCTGGGATATTATTTCCTTGAACATGCATTCGCCAGCACTGTAGCAGGAAAAAGACTTAGAGTCTTTTGACTTTTGTTTTTATACCTGTCGCGTGTCGATCTCATTTGATTTCTTTATATTTCTGGAGTAGTTGGTGACCCGTATCTGTCAGATGTGAGATCCGGGTTCCACTGATTTTATTTCATTCTATATACACTAGTTACGAAAATCAGCTTGACAATCTGCAATCGTTGTCAATTGTTATCATTCTATATTGTTATTATTCCATATATATAACATTCCTTCCCTTACTCCAGAAATGGCTTCTCTATTATTTAGACACAGTCTCTCAATTTAAAGGGTTTTTGTATTTTCTTTTTTGATCGGTGTATATCCATTGTTCCTTCATCTGACTTTGGCATAGGAATCAGATCTGTTTCATTATTGTCAGGTGTTGTCTCTTCTTCTGTTTCTGCTTGTTGCACTATATCCACTTTCTCTTGGTCCTGTAATGCTACTTCATTTGGGATAGGTGTCAACATTTGCAGTTCTTCTACAATACGATGTCTGAGATGGTTTATATGTCTTCTATATGTTGTGCCATCTTGTAACTGGATGATTACTATGTGCTGTGATAACAGTTTTGTAATTATCCCTTCAACCCATTTTTTCCATAGCATATCTCGGACCCAAACTCTATTGCCTTTTGTGAAAGTGTTTGTATAATTTTCACTATCCATTTTTTCGGTTGGGTTTGGAAGCAGTAGTGATAATTTAATGCGCAATTTCCTGCCCATTAGTAATTCTGTTGGTGACTGTCCCATAGCTGTTGATGGTGTTGAATGTTGATGCAGCATTGCATCATTGATAGCACTCTGAATATCTTGATTATATAATTTTCTTAAGGCTTTCTTTATATTCTGTACTGCCTTTTCAGCTAGTCCATTTGACTCTGGGTGGTAAGCTGGTGTCCGTATGTGTTTGATACCATTCTTCTGGAAATATTCTTCAGTTTCTGTAGCTGTAAATGCTGTTCCATTGTCAGACACAATAGTTTCTGGCAGTCCATGGAAAGCAAATACTGCACTCAGTATCTTAACAGTTTCATTGGCACTAACATCTTTCACTATTCTACACTCTGTCCACTTTGAATATCACCAGTAGTATCTTCCCATTTATTGGACCAGCATGGTCTATGTGAAGTCTTTGCCAAGCTGTTGTTGCCTTTGGCCATGAGTTGTACTTCTTGGTTGGCATATTCATCTGTTCTGACATGGTGCACATTTTTTAATATTTTGCTCGATGTCTCTTGATATTTTTGGCCACCATATGTAGCTACGAGTCAGTGCTTTTGCCCGTACCACTCCTGGGTGCCCTTCATGCAGTAAATTTAAAACTTGTTGTCTGCCCTCCATAGGAATCACAACCTGATCACCCATTAGCACACAGTCTTTACAAGTTGATAATTTATTTGTATTTGCCCAAAAACTTGGATCAACATATTCAGGCCTTGAATCTGGCCAGCCATTTTTAATCCACTGTTTTAATATCTGGTAGCCCTGATAGGCATTTGTCCAATTTGCTACCCTTTTACTATTTAATATGTCCGAGTTTAATGCATCTATATAATTTATTTCAACCTCTGTACTAATTTTCTCTTGTTTATCTGGAATACGTGACAGTGCATCTGCATGTGCTATTTCTTTGCCTTTTTGATATTGGAGAATATAATCATATCCTGCCAAAATATTTCTCCAGCACATCATGCGTGGGCTTAAATGTTCGGGTGCCAGTCTATTGTGGCCTAGAATTCCAAGTAGTGGTTTGTGATCAGTAATTATTGTAAAGTTTCTGCCAAACAGGAATTGATGAAATTTTTTAAGGCCAAAAATAATAGCCAGTGCCTCTTTGTCTAATTGGCTGAAGTTCCTTTCTGCTTTTGAAAGAGTCCTTAATGCATACGCAATGGGGCACTCTCATTTGTAGCATGGATGAGATAGTACTGCTCCTACCCCCCAATTCAAATGCATCAGTGGTTAAACGTACTTCTAAAGTGCTATTATAATGCACTAACAGTTTATCTGATGATAGTAAAGCTTTCGTTTGCTGGAAAGCCTCTTGATGCACTTTTTCCCATTTCCACTTTTGATTTTTCTTTAATAAATCATATAATGGTTTTGCAATCTGAGCCTTATTCTTCAAGAAAGGCTCAAAAAAGTTCATCAATCCCAAAAATGCTTGCAGCTGTTTGACATTGATTGGTGGAGAGGCATTCATCACTGTTGTTACTTTCTGGGGTGATGGTTTCTTGCCCCTGTCTGAAATTAAGTGACCTAAAAAGGCTAGTTCCTTTTCCATCCATACGGTCTTTTCTGCATTCAGTTTAACCCCTAATTTCTGTAATTTCTCGCACACAGTGATGAGCCTTTCTCGTAACTTATCTTCCGAGTTTGCCATGACGAGTATATCGTCAAAGTATGGAATGACTCCCTCTAAACCGTGTAACAAAACATTAATCTTTGCTTGAAAAATATTTGGCGCTATAGAAATGCCAAATGGTAGTCTGTTGCATTTATATAAGCCCATATGGGTCGTAAGCACTAATTTTTCCGCTGATTTATCCATTACACAAATCTGATGGAATGCTGAGTTTAGATCTAACTTGGCGAAATACGAAACATTTTGTAGCCCCACCAGTATTTCCCTTACGTTTGGGACCGGGTAGGCTCCCCTATTTAAATATTTATTTATTGTAACCTGGTAATCCCCACACAAACTAACATCCCCATTCGGTTTAGTTATTATCACTAATGGTGTAGTCTAATCCGAGCTTTCGATGGGCATTAATACTCCTTTTTTGACTAAAGATTTATCTTCAACCTTCACTCTTTGTGCAAACGGCACTTTTTGTGGTTTTCAAACTATAGGATGTGCATTTTCTAATAATTCTATTTTGACTGGTTTAGTATTTATCAACCCTAATTCTTCGTTAAAAAGCTCTGGGTATTTTCTGGGTATTTTCTAGTTATTTTCTGTTCTACAGAAATTCCTTTAATAATATTAATTTCTATTCCTAATTCACTGAACCAATCTCTACCTATAATGGGATTAATTTTTGCATTTATGATATACAACCGTAGATTTCGTTTTTTACCGTTATACTGGATTGGCGCTGTAATCTGTCCGCAAATTTTAAGCTTGTGACCATTTACGTTTTTCGCTTTAATGCTAGTTTTCTCTAGCGAACTCTTAAAATTATTGCTGACAAACTTTCCCAATCTGTAAGACACATTATAGAAATAGATGATCCACTGTCTATTTCCATTTCTATTTCCTTTTCCTGAATTTTAACTTTAATCATAAACTGCTTTATCTCTTTCATGTATAGATTTTTAATCGTGGGGTTTCTTATTAATTTCCCTCCCATACTTTCTGACATAGGGTTTTCAATTTTACCCTCTTTTTTACACACTAGCACCAAATGCCCTTTTTTACCACATTTGAAACATGAGTTTTTGTTCCATTTGCACTCTTTCTTAGTATGGCCTAATTTACCACAACAGTAACAGGTAATTTTAGTGTGATTACTTTTTGATTCACGAGGTCTATCGTTCTCATTACTTGTCTTGAAAACGCCAATTTTTGCGTTCTCTTCCGGCCTTGCTCTAAAAGCCTGAGCTTGCTTTAAAATGAGCTCGTATGCCATGCCCTTCTTAATGGCCATTTCATATGTTAATTCAGGTTCTACTAACAATTGTTGCCTAAACCGGTCATCCACTATCCCCCAGAGTAATTGATCCATAAGGATTTCCTCTACAAAATCGCCATACCCACAATCTTTAGCTAATTCTTTCAAAGCCAAATTATACTCTCTTATTTTCTCGCCCTTTAATTGCTTTCTGTTATGCAGGGTTAATCTCACAATATGACAAGAGGGATGTGGGCTAAAATGTTCATTTAATTTTTTAATTACTTCTTCATATTTAACCTTCTCAGGCAATGGTAGTTCAAAATATTTACTTATAACTTCGATCACCCTCTTGCCTGCAAAACACATGAGTGTTGCGAGTTTCTTTTATTATCATCTAACCCATTCAAAGTAAAAAAATTTCTATTTGGGTTATATATAATGGCCATTCAGACACGTTATCTACGCTGAATTCTCCTATGCTATTTTGACCCAACGAATACATTTTTTATTACGAATCTAAACCGTTCGATTTTTGCTATTAACTGCTATTTCCTAATGAATCCTCCCTCCCCTGTTTACAAGGTTTACTCCATACTGCACCACTTAATTTGCTGTGTCCCGGCTTTCATCTACGGATCGACAATGATAACTTTTGTTTAGTAAACAGACAAGGTATTGAATATAATAGTTTAATATACAATAAATAGGTTAATATACATAAATAGCTAACACACATATATATATATATATAATATGGAGAACTAACTATTACAGTTGGGGATCTTACTATTCTAATGCTCCCCACGTACCAAAGTTAAAAGTTTATAAATAAGTTCACTCTACCTACAACAGGTATAATTCAATTAATCATGAAGAGCCCAGTTGGGCGTTATAAAATAATAAAAGATCAGTATGATCTGTTCACAGTCCTAGTCGGCTGGATTACCTACAGGCACCGAGTATCTGGGATATTATCTCCTTGAACATGCATTCGCCAGCACTGTAGCAGGAAAAAGACTTAGAGTCTTTTGACTTTTGTTTTTATACCTGTCGCGCGTGTCAGTCTCGTTTGATTTCTTTATATTTCTGGAGTAGTTGGTGACCCGTATCTGTCAGACGTAAGATCCGGGTTCCACTGATTTTATTTCATTCTATATACACTAGTTACGAAAATTAGCTTGACAATCTGCAATCGTTGTCGATTGTTATCATTCTATATTGTTATTATTCCATATATATAACAGTAGTTATCTCTACTTAATGGAAAGACTAATGTATTAGATAGTAAGAAATAAGCAAAATATTAAATGAAATAAAATGGAAATGGCTTTTCATGCCGACATTGTCGATATCATTTTTATTCTTGTCGTAGGGAAATTGTTAAAATAATTTTGTGCAATGAATAATTCATTCCTTTAAATTCATTATATTGCTATTTTATAAATAAGGCTTATCCTTTTTTCTTATAATCTATTTTTTTTAACTTATACAAAATTATATATATATTATAAACATCTGAATTAATTGATGAATGTTTTTAAATTAATTTTAGCCGCTTTTAATTATTAAGTTGGTTTTTTAACTGCTTAATAATTTACTAGGAATAGAGAACTTAAATTATAGTTTTTTCTCCCAAATTCATATAAAATTCAGTTTTTTTAATCTTTTTACAAACTATTTGATAATTATTTACTATTACATATTTAAATAATTTATTCTAATGATATGAAACAAATTCTTCTAATTTATTTGCCATCTCCTCACTTTCCATAAACGAAATTAATTAATTTATAAATTGCAGTTTTAGTGGGGAGCTTACAAATAAGTTATTTATTCCTTTACCATCAATGTTTCGAACTATATAAATCTATGCAAATTAATAATATGTAATAGTTTTAATTCTTCATAGACATATTAAATTTATAAGTTCAGGTTAGAAAAAAATGCTTGCTTTTCCGCCTTCTTTTTTAAAATAGAAAAAAAAAGGTCATCCACTAGGAGCTTTAGCTCCATTTTCCTATCTTATGGCTCATTATTTTATCACTTCTTTATTGTCTATTACTTCTTTATTGTCTTTTATCGCTTTTTAATCTAGAGATATTAATTTTTTCTAATTATTTATTTTTATGCATACATGAATTAAATATTTTTGCTAACAATCCTTATTAACTCAATTTTGCATGCATTCTTTTATTTATCTATATATTTTTGGCTTCATCCCTAATAATCATGCTGTTTCTTATATTTATATATGGCTTGATAAATAATGCCTCCATTTGATATAAACATTCTACATCGTTTTTGCATTTACATCTTGATTAAACTGCAACTTTTTAATTGAAGTAAAAATATATTGGATCTTTTTCTTGAATATCCATTTCTGCTTCATAAAACAAAGACAATGTGTCTAAATACATTAAAACAGCCTTTGATTTCTTAATAATAGGGAATTGTTTTCCCTTCAAGTCATAAAATGTGTTCCTGTTATCATTGGTTAATGTATCATATGTTTTGACAGTTATCTCGTCTTTTGGAATAGTAGCAATAGTGCATAGTAATTAAAGAGAACAGCTTATTGACTCTTTCAGTAAGCGATGCAAATTTTTTCAGGTATTCTCTGACTTTAAATTATCTATATGTCGTCAGTGAGGTCTTTAGGTCTGCAATATTTTATAAACCAATATGAGTTTTCTTTCAATATAAGACTCTAATTTGTGTGCACAATTGTACATTCTATCTAAAGACTTTAGTATAGGAGCAAAAATTGATTATTTTTTATCTGGAAATCATTGAATAATTTCTCGAATTAAATAACATAAAATTATCTACAACTTTTATCGTTTTCTTAAAATTTATTTGACGCAAACGTTTGATAATGATTTTAAGATTTAAGTTTATTTAAGTATTAGATTACTTTCACTGATATTTTTGTAGTATTACTTTTCTGTACGAATGCGTTTAACGTTGTTATTTAGTTCTAAATACTATAGATTGCAATCTACAAAAACATTAATACTTTAAAAAGTCGACTTGGGTAGCGCATTGAAATAGAAAATTTAACTTCTAATGTACTAAATAAAATTAGAGCTGTAAACGCTAATATCAAATATTTGGTAGTTTACAAAGAAAAAAAAGAAAAACAAGAATATGTACCTTAAATGTATAATACTGATATTCTATTACATAAGTAGTAACACTTGATAATGTTAAGGATTTAGTAACAGTTTAACTCAAAAGATGATGTGATGTGATGTACTGTGACTTCTCCTTAAACGAAGTCAAGAATATCTCAACAATTATGCCCAGATAAACCTGTTAGCCACTTTATTTTTCATTACCCACTCTAAGTTTTCCCATATTCTACTCCATCCCATTTCCACAACCTAATCTTTGTCAACTCTATAGCCTTTATATCTAAATCCCCTTTATCTTTTCCCAAACCCAGCATAAAAATCAATAATTCACTTTCTGTATAATCACTTTTTTTCAAATTTATTCTTCCATAACCTCATTATATGTACCCTTTCTGTTTTCAAGCATTTACATTCAATTAACAAATGCCTAATATTTTCTATTCCTTCCTTACATAATTTACAAAATAAATCATTACTGCACAGGCGCAACACGCTGTGGGCGGCGTACTTAAACACCTATAATCTTTCAATTTGCGTTAATAAAATATTTTTATATAAATAACTGAAAATTCAGCTCCATGTTTTTTATTATAATTATAGAATTCTTTAATAATCACGTGACTTCATTGTTAAAAAAATAAAACTATAAATAGTTGTAATTTTTATTTTTTTTAAATATCAATAATAATGATTTCATAAGAAAAATTATTTTAATTTTTAAAAATATACGATAATCTGTGGCAGTATATAAACAAAAAAAAATTGAATAATTTGATGGATTTATACAAATATTATTGTGTTCTAATATTAACAAATTTATATGAAAGTACTCACATTAATTTTTTGTTTGAAAAATTCCATTCCTTCTTAGAAGAGGATTTTCAATATTCCACTTATGATATTGTATATCCCATTAAGTCAAATTGGAAACTAGAAAACAATGGACAAAATGGTTTTACAAATAAAATATACTTCATGATTAAAGGATTTAATAAATCATTTTATTTATCACTCAGAGAAAATAAAAATTTTATAAATAATAAAACAAGTTTTTTTCTTCATAATAAAAATCAATTTGAGAAAACAACGAATTCGTCCAAAAACAGAGAGATTTTTCTTTTGGGTAAAATCAATTCTGATCCCTTGAGTATAGCTAGCTTGTGTATATCTTCCGGCTTGTTTGGATTCATTTTGTATCAAAAGGAATCATATTACATTATACCAATTGAAAAAAAAAATAAAGAAAAATTTAATGGGCATATGTTTTTTAAGACCAAAACTGAGATTTCTACAAAAGACTTTTGGTTTCAGAAAAAGAAACAATTAGATCGAATTTTAAAGAGTCCTTTGAATAATTTATCCAGAATAACAATAAAACTAGCACTTTTTCTTGATGATACATTAGTAGAAAAACTTAATAAAAGTATTTTAAAAATTGATACAGAAGAGAAACTAAAAAAATATGTCTTGATAGTAATGAATTCTGCCCAAGCATATTACAACATTCCATCTTTTAAAGATAACCTTATTAAATTGCAAATTATTCATTTACAGATATTGAATAATATGCCGATTGAAATCGCTCACCGTCCAAATGCATCAGATTATATAATATCATTTTGTTGGTGGCAATGGACAATTCCTGATCATGAAGACTGGGATGTTGCTACTATGTTGACAGGTCTATCATTTGCAGATTCTGCAGGTGTAGCAATTGCAAAAAGTTTTTGCTCAGAATTTTCTTGTATGATAGCAGAAGGACTTAACTTTGAAATGGGAGCAATAATTGCTCATGAATTAAGTCATGTACTTGGAGTAAATCATGACAAAAATCCACCATGTTTGGATGTTTTCAATGTCATGTATCCTAGCTATAGTTATCCTCTTTATTGGTCTACATGTAGTCTTTCTGATTTGATTGATTTTATTAATATCTCGCAGAAGAAATGTTTTGAAACTTTTCAAGAAGAGTATCCAGATCTTGATATTGACAAATTAGAACCTTTATTAGGAGAACTATATTCTAGTGATCAGCAATGTGCTCATACTTTTGGAAAAACATCAACTTATTCATCAGTTAATTGTTCTCAACTATTGTGTATGATTGATCCAAGAATGATATTATATCGTGGTTTCCCACCATTGGAAGGAACCCCATGTGGTTCAAACAGTTGGTGTCGAAATCACACATGTGTAGCAAAACAAATTAAATAAAGATGTCTTGATTAATTTCAAATTAAATTTGTCTCATATTTCACAGCATATGCACAACACAAACACACACACACATACATACATACATATATGCCTGTGTGCATGTGTTTATACATATTTCACTATTGTACATATTATACATACTTTATTAAGTACATATCAAAGTCTGATATTTTACATTTTTATATTTACATTGTTTATCCCATAAACTTTTTAGAAGTCATTCACACTTTTTTTTATTGTTAGATTGTTATATAATTATAAAAAAAGGGAAAACTTAGTTATTCCACTAAATAACAAATGATATTTTAGGCACTTTTCCAATAGTATGATCATTTAAAAGAGCTTTCAAATGATGTTACATGGTTTTTTACATTCAACCAAGTAACATTAAAACAATATCGATATAATAATATTTGTTAAGAATTAAATATTTTGGCACATAGTATCTTTTTTAAAAAATATGGTGATTTTTACTATATCTGATTTACCTGAATTAGAACTGTCTGCAATCAAAAACAATAATTTTCAGATATATTTGGGTAATATCATACATCAATTATGAGTTTCAATCTAGATAACAAACTTCGCGATAGTAAAAAAAAAAAAAAGCATGTAAAAAATAATATCAGTATTAAAATATTAGTTTTAGTAAAGTTGATGTAGCACTAGAATGGATCACTGGATTCCATATTGTATAGTCTGACACTCCACTACTGCCTTATAATGTTCACACTATAATGGTATTTATAAAATATGAATGATAAATGTGATTAACTATTATATTATTTTTGTTCAACACCTTGCAGAATTGCTGTAATTATTACGAGTCAGTATTTTTAATAAGTTTAGTTTTAAATAAATTATTAATTGTAATGTGTCATTTTCTATAAAAATTAGGTTATTTAAATAAAAGTTATTTTGTTGCAAGGAATCGATTATTGCAACAGGTTTCACAGTATTTAGAATAACTTCTGAATGCTCGGCTCTAAAATATTGTAATGGACTATTCAGTGTAGCCCAGTGGCAAATGTGTAATATGTTTCAAGCTTTTATCATAAGACAAAATATACAAATAATCTTCTTATATTTAAATAAAAAATATTTACAATCACAAAATTTTTCTAATAATGGAGTGATTCAGAAATCGAAACATTTACATATAAATTTTATTAATTCTCACGGCGCGAGATGGTTTCCTTTATTTTGGTTCCAACCTGCAATAAATGTTTAATTCAAATGTAATCAGGCAATCACCACATATTATAGATAGTCCAAGTCGAACTATATTATCTAATAATAAACAAGAACAACATTGTTTCTTACTAGATTGTGTAGTTCAGCTTGGATTATCGATTTTCATAGAGGCCAAACTCTCCATACAGTAGCGCCTCTCAGTGCAAACCAAGAGTAATCAATGGATGCAGAAAGGTTTGTGCATATGGAGAGTTTTGCCTCTGTGAAAAACAGCTTGTGTAAGCATAAAGAATGGTGATCATGTGGTGTTTGACTGTCGATTTTAATTGTTCATTAACTTAGCTAAAAATTTGTTTTAGTTTAATAATCGAGAAATTTCCATTAAAATTGCGATTATATGTGTATTCCTAGTTGTATATGAATTTACTATTCCATAGTTTATCACAATATAGTTAAAATGTTTAATCTGTATAAAATTTATGCTAGTGGAATATTCATGGTTGAATACAGCAGAGATTTAGATCTGTTTGCTAAAATAATTTCAAGCTTAAAAACTAAATACATTGTATTTACCATATATGAAAATTGATGTGGAAATCCAGGAGTTTGATGTTTTTATCTCTTTTGAATAGTGTACATTGTTAATGAAATACACATAAAATGAGAAATTGGTATAAAAATTTTATATTATATAATAATAAATCATCTATACACTTTATTTTATATTAATGGATAATTGTTATATACACTGATAAAATTGAAGAAAAAAGTATTTGTATATATATTTGGAACAATAAACCTCAAAAATAAGAGAAAAATTAAAGAAAAAAAATCATTAATTAACAGTATAGATTAATTTTACATTAAAAACAGTCAATTCATAAAACACACTATTGTTATATATGCTAAGTAAAAAAAAATTAAATAATCGAACTACTGATTTTTAACTATAAAAATGTAATTATAAGAGGGTTAAGAATTGGCATGTGTAAGAATATGTAACACATAGAGATTATTTATTATATGTATAATAAAATACTTTCAAGCCAAAGCATAAAACAATATTTTTTTATTTATGGAGAAAAGATCGGATTGTATTTTATATTACATATTTCATTATTTGAATTGTTTTTGACAATGTTTACAATAAGAATAATCTCATACATTTCTTAAAAAGAATCATTATTGGTGATGAGATATGGATTCATCATTATGAGTGCAAAAAGCACATTTTGGAATGAAACATCCTCAATCAGTGACTAAGAAAAAGTTCAAAAGTCAACTATCTGCTGGAAAATTGATGCTGACACCTTTTCTGAATTTCAGGGTCTAGTGTTAGAACATTGTCAGAAAAAAGTTCAACAATCAACAGTGTTCATTACAATGAGAAGTTCACTGAGGAACTGAAACCTAAAATTTGGATAAAGTGCAGAGGACTGCTATCCAAGAGCATTGCATCATGGAACAATAAAATGCACTTCTGCACAACTTCATTTTGAGATGTTGGATCATCCTTCACATAAGTAATCTTGTCGGTTTATCACCTATTTTCCTCCTGACAGAATCCTTATGAGGCTAAAAATTCATGTCCAATAAAGAGATGAGTATAGCAGTACATTTATTGTATGCAATTCAACCTAAAATATTTTTTAATGAGAAAATATGAAAGCTGCAGAAAGGAGTTTGCTATTAACTGGAAGGAGACCCTTTAAAGGAACTGAGCAGGGCAAATTCCTAATGTCCACTCCATACATTCTTGTGATTGCAGCTGTTATTACTATGTGATTATTCATATAGTATACGAACATGGATGGGCTGCTCACCAACACACATTAGCCAGCATGGTGAGTTTATTGGCTTTTTACCTCTGAGTTTAAGATCAAGAAACACCATGGTCTTTCTTCTCAGTTGCCTGATAAGGCAGAATGAATGTTTGTGTAAATGATATTTTCTCAATAGATATATACAATTATGACAGTAATATTTAAACTGTTGCACATGCGCTTTGGATTTTAACTATAAAATGAATGAATACTAAATAAATCATGGCCTTTATTCCCAGGAGGCTGTAAAGTCACCAACCAAGGCAGCGGTTGGTGGCTGAAGGTGGAGAATGCTAAGAAACCCCTGACTGTGGATCCAGACTGCCATTTGATGATGACTTTTTATTTAGGTACTTACAACTGCAGATCACTTTCCAGTGAAGGAAGATTGCAAGAATTAGAAGAACTGTCTAATATTAAATGGGACATTATTGGACTTTGTGAAGTTAGAAGAAAAGGTTAAGAGACAATTGATTTAAAAAGTGGATGTGTACTCTATTATAAAGGCACAAATATTGGAAATACAAGTGGAGTAGGATTCATTATAAATAAAAAGTGGAAGAACAACATTGTGGAGATTGATGGTGTATCAGACAGAGTGGCAAGATTAGTTATATAACTTAATAGCAGATACCAAATGCAGATAATTCAGGTTTATGCCCCAACAAGTGCTCATAGTGATGAAGTAGAAGAAGATTTTTATATGGATGTACAAAGGGTTTCGATCAGAGTAAACAACATTTTAAAATTGTTATGGGAGACTTTAATGCTAGAATTTGTAAACAAATGACAGATGAAAGTGCTGTAGGTAATTTTGGTTATGGTAATAGAAATGAGAGAGGAGATAGACTAGTGGAGTTTGCTGAAAAAGAAAACCTTTACATTATGAATTCTTTTTTTTTTTTAAAAAATGTTAAAAGGAATGGGCATGGAAGCATCCCAATGAAGGTACAGCAGAATTGGATTATATTTTGACTAACAGAAATTACATATTTCAAGATTGTAATGTTCTTAATAAATTTAACACAGGGAGTGATCATCGATTAGTAAGATATAAGATACGTGTTAATGCAAAACTAGAAAGACAAAAATTATTAAGAAAAACAATTTTTACAGTTGATATTCCTAATCTTCAGAAACATTCTAATGAATTTAAATTAGAACTTACAAAGCGGTTTCAAGTATTAGTAGATTTTGAACATGATTCAAATTTGAATGAAATTAATATGAAAATAACTGATACACTTTTGAAAACTGCAACAAAGATAGCTGGTAGAGAAAAGCAGCAATTGACCAATAAAATTTCTACTGAGACTAGAGAATTTATGAAGAAAAGAAGGAATATGAAGAAATATGAAGATATATAAAAATGATGCATTAAAAAGAATTGAATATTTCGAATTTTGTAAAATGGTACGGAAAAGACTTGAAAATGATATAAGAAATTATAACTGTAAACTAGCAAGGAAACCTGTAGAAGAAAATAAAAGTCTCAAGAATATAAAACAACATTTTGGTATTGGTAGGAAATTTATATCTGCAATAAGAAAAAAAAGATGGAATTGTTACTAAATGGAGAGATGACATTATGAAATGGGTAGAAGACTTTTATCAAGAATTATATAGTAATAAAGAACAAGTACCTTCTATTTTCATTACATCTTCTGAATTGCCCAGAATTTTAAATGAAGAAGTGAGAAATGCAATTAAATGTATGAAGAAAGGAAAGGCTCCAGGTAATGATGGAATTATAATTGATATATTAAAAGAAGCAGGTGAAGAAATAAAATTTTTTTTAGCAAAGTTATATACCAAATGTCTAAATGATAAAGATGTACCAGATGATTGGAAGAATGCAGTAATAATATTAATATTTTAAAAAGGTGATAAAGAAGATATTAGAAATTACAGACCTATCAGCCTTTTATCAGTTTTATACAAAAATTTTACCAAGATAATTACAACTCGTCTACAAAGAACATTGAATTTCCACCAACCAAGGGAACAAGCTGGATTTAAAAGTGGTTTTAGTACAGTAGATCATATCCAGGTATTGAGAGAAGTTATAGAAAGGTCAAATGAATATGAGTTGCCATTATGTTTTGGATTTGTAGATTATGAAAAGGCATTTGATTCTATAAACATTTCTTCAGTGATTAAAGGACTGGATCATCAAGGTATAGATCCAGGATATTGTCATATTTTAAAGAATATTTATAAAAATGCAACAGCAACAATTAGATTACATAATGATACTGGGAAAGTCAACATTGAGAAAGGTGTAAGACAAGGTGACTCCATATCTCCAAACTTTTTACAGCAGTGTTGCAAGAAGTATTTTGTGGATTAAAATGGGAAACTAAAGGAGTGAAAGTAAATGGAGATTATTTAAGTCATTTAGATTTTGCAGATGATATAGTTGTTTTTGCAAATAATGCTTCAGAGCTGCAGGAAATGTTGCAGGAGTTATCAGATGAAAGTAGGAAAGTAGGACTAAAGATAAATGTTAAAAAGACTAAAGTAATGTTTAATCGATTTGCTCAAAATATGAAAATAAAGATTGATTATGATGAATTAGAGGAAGTTAACAGTTAAACATACCTTGTGCAGATTATTAATACAGATGGAAACATAATGGATGAAATTAATCATAGAATTAAACTTGGTTGGAGTGCTTTTGGTAGAAATAACTTGATACTAAAAGGAAATATGCCTATGTGTTTGAAAAGGAAGGTTTTTAACAAATGTGTTTTACCAGTTCTTACTTATGGATCTGAGACTTGGACACTTAATAGAAGAGCAATACAGAGACTCCAGACCACTCAAAGAAGTATGGAGAGATGCATGTTGGGAGTAACAAGAAGAGATCGAAAATGCAATATATGGGTAAGAGAACAAACAGGTGTTACTGACCTCATTGAAAAAATTAAAAGATTGAAGTGGAGTTGGGCTGGATATATTGCTAGAAGAGATGATAATAGATGGACAATTGAAATTTTAAACTGGATTTCAAGAGATTGTAAAAGACCCAGAAAGAGACCACATGTGAGATGGATGGATGAAATAAGAAAGTGTGCAGGGGTGATGTGGAGAAGAGAAGCTAAAGATCAGAGAAGATGGATTAAACTTGGAGAGATCTTCATCCTGCAGTGGATTGATAATGGTTGATGATGATGGCAGCTTGTTGGCAGATGAACAAAGTGTAGTGAAAAGCAGAGAGATTATGTGGCAAAAAATAATGTAGTTCTCTTTTCTGAAAGTTGATTAAAATAAATTCTACAGCCAGAATGTGGATAATTTTGTTTTACCCTGTATATGTATGTAATGATGTTCATATATGTTTATTCTGAATATTATAATAATCAAACAATTTTATTGCTCAAGATTTGGTAAAAAGTTTAACTGTTAGAAGTGACAGAATTTTGAAGTACAATCCACAGACTTTGAACTTTAGTCTTCCATTAGCTAACTGCATGAAACTTTTTAGGACACTGAAAAGAATAATGAAATGTTAATGGAAAAAAAATTGTATTGAAATAATACAATATTTGTTTGTGAAAAAAACTGCTTTAGGTGTTAATTATTTATAAATTAATTTCTATATGTTTTAAATATGAAACTAACGTTGTGGTTGTTATTATTATTATTTTATTTACTTTATTATTTTATTTACTTTTTATATATTTAAGTTAAACTGTTACATATTAATGATCAAAATATGTTACTTTATATTAAAAATGTTATTACCAAATGGAAAATTTAACTTTTCCCCCAAACAAATGCTAACATCAAAGATTTAAGAATATATATTGTAACCTTCTGGTTTGGCACCAGAAATATTAATTATAATTATGTAATACTGTATCAGTAACATCTGATGTCATCTTATTAAAAAAAATTAAATAACTTGAAATTTTTAAAATTTTTTATTAATGACTTAAAACTATGCTTAAAAGCACTTGTAGATGTAATTTGAAAATTATTAGATGTTTAATATCTTACTTTAGTGTATAATTAATGGTAGGATAGGGGGTGGCTTGTCACAAAAGTAGTCAGTTTAGTTTGAGTTAATTCTAATTTGTTTTATTTGTCTGCAGAACAGTATTAAGATTTGTTTGAATGATTCTCTAGTTCATTTGCTTACAATATTTTAATCTATAGTATAAACAATGAAATATGTTTAACTCATCATCATTAAAACTGTCATTTTAGTCATATCAGTTTAGTACCTGTTGTACATTATTTGTAAATATTCATGTATGTCTGTGCCATTGTTCAACTTCATTTTTCATTCATGTACTTCATTAAACCATCAAATATCATGTCTCATATCCAAATATTTAATTTTACAACTAATAGTTTTAAAAACCAGCTTAATTATATTTTAAATGAATTCATGGATTACTGGACTGATGAATTATTAAACAACAATTATACTATAAAATATTTTATTTGTTAAAATAATTGTCATTAATTTTATTCTGTTACTTTAAAAATACAGAATATTCTATTCTTAGTTCAATTTAATATTTAATATATTTTTTATTTTAACAGACAAAATAGTTTTTTTTGTTTCTTCTTTCTTTCTTTTTCAAGACAAGAAAGTTTCTTGCATAAAATTCTCCTAATTAAAAATCTTAGTGCAATGGGTGGAGTAATTATCTGTCTAGAGACCTTTGAACTTTCAAATGACCTTGGATTATTGGAAGAATAGATGCTTGTGTAATGTTCTGGGGATCTATAAAAGGGGTTGATTACAATTCCATTTGGGCTGCTGACTAAATTTTTCTACTACTGATTGAACTCCAATTCACTTTCTGAACAAAGTTTTAATAGTATAATATTTTTTGTTATAAGCTGATTCTTCCAAGACCAAGTTTGAAAGTGAAAAAGTATTATTGGTTTCTAAATATGAGAACATAAAATGACCATAGAAGTACATTAATCTTTGCTCTTAATTAACTGTTTAAATCCTCAAATCATTATTTAAAATGTGTATGTGTGTCTACACTATAAATTATTTAAATTTAATTGCTAATATGGAAAAAAAATGGAAATGTGTACTAGTATTTTAAAATTATTTTATTTAAACCTTAATCATAATTGTAAAGAAGTAAGAAGAATGCCTGTTTATGTTTCAAGATTATTTTTCCTAAAATTTAATGCTAATATTAATGGAGCAGCTGAAGCATGTGAATTCTTTTATTATTTTGGAAAATGTGCGAACTTTTTATTAAACATATCAGGAACTCTTAGTAATAAATTTTTGCTAGTTATGAAAGAAGAGAGTTGAGAGATATGGTATGAATAAGTTATTTTTATTATCATTATTGTTGCAACACTTGCCTGACTATTTATATTTGTGCCTATTTGAAAAATAAGATTAAATGTGTAATTTAATGGATTGTTTAATATGTATCTATTATCCCCAATTACTGTGAGGAATGAACTTATAAAAATAGTATAAAGACTGAATATGACTTTCTTTTATTAATTGTTCTCCTCATGTGCAGTGGGATTTCCTTATTTAAAATATCACCAACCAGCTTACAGGAATTGAAGTGAATTTTATAAGTTAACTAGTTATATGCATTTATGAATGGCTCTGAAAATATAAAACAAATGCTTAAATATATCTCACAAATGAAATAATAAATTATTGATTTACCAACGTCCTGATAAAATGTTTATTGTTTAATAAAGAATTCTCCTATATATAATGTTAACAGTGGTTTTATTAGCTTTGCTAAGAACATTGAATACTGCTATCCTGGATCCAACATAATATTATTTGTCTTCCTGCAGGAATGTGTTATGTGTTCGTCAATATTTATCTTTGTGCCAGTTATTATTGTTATTTAGTATATGACCAAGAGACATCATTTACAAACTGTAAATAAACTTTTCGTTTTTCAACCTAGAAGAAAAAAAGAACTTTAGTAATTATTATTATTTGATAGTATTTAGCAGATAGATAGTTTAAAAGGTTGTTTTATGATTTTTATTATTATATTATTGTTTTTATCAAGAATGTCTCATTAAAAGTATAATATGAAGAAAATATTATGCTAGGTAATTTTTATTATTTTAGTATAAGTTTTATTGTGTGCCTGTATTACAAATATACATGCATGTTAGAAATGGAGACATCCATTTAATGTTGAAGGGGTGAACAGCTCTTTTAAAAAAAGCTCATTATATAAATTTTTATAGTATATCTTTGCATTTTCAATAAATTATAAAATAATTATTTTCAATAATTATTTAACCTAGAATTTAAAGATTTGTCATTTATCTTAAACCAAACTTTTATTTTAATTTTTGTGCTAATGCAAATGCACTACTAAAAAAGATTATTTTGTCTTACCTTGCCAATTGAAATTATTTTTGCCTTGCTTTTCAACCAGAATTAGTATGTTTCCAAGTTATAAATATTATATTTATCAGTTATGAAATATTTATTCATTATTGCTTTTACAGTTATTAATTGATATTTTTACAGTAGTTATTTACCTACTGGTATTTGAAATTGTCTGTGTGTTATTATGCTTATATATGCATGTCTATTATTAAATCCAACTATAATAATGTTTGAATTGAAAGTAAAAATGATATAAGGCCATCGTTTTTGTAAGGTGGGAATGTGCCAATTGAAAATTAAAAGATTAGAAATTTATTTAAGTATGAATTTATTGTTCTTTATTATGCTTGGATAGAAAAGTATTTAGTGGCTATGTAGAATGAAGTTAGTTATGTTATATAGTATCTTATGGGATTGAGTAATCTCTCCCCTTTTAGTTATTTGAATATTTGACATGGGTAGATTGCATAGTATATTGTATGGGATAGAGTAAACTCTCCCTTTTGTTTATTGAAGTATTTGTTAGGAGTAGATTGAATCCTCCAGTTCTGATAGTTGTATTTTATGAATTCGAGTATAAGAAGCCAAGTATTTTATCTCCCTTATTTTTGGTGATGAGAATTTGTTCCCACCAGTTTATTTTAGTCTCAGAAGTTAGACTTGGGAGTTATTGTATTGTTATTTATATGATGAGAATTGTGAAAGTCTTTTATCCCCATGTGCCTTATGGAATGTTTTCATCTTTTACTCATAGCCAAGTGCCAGATAATTTGTTGATAAAAAAGGAAAATAAAAGCAGAATTGATTTTCTCACAAAACAGCTGTAGTAGAATTAGTGCTAAAGCTTGGTTGGCCATTGTCATCATCCGTATTATGATTTTATTACAAGTTCATAAGTAAACCGATTGGATTGATTAATGTTAATTATTTTATGACAGACAGCATAATTTAGACACATGCATAAAGTATTAATTTAAAAGATATGGAAAAATCCATCATTAATGCATAACTTTAATTATTATTTCAAATCATTTTATATTTATCATTTAAATTTCATATCATCAACTTTCATAATATTCAATCATCATTTGAGTGAGCAAGCAAAAGAAGACAAAGTATAGTTAATTAATAGAATTATTTATTTCTATTTTGTAAAGACAAAGTATAGTTAATTAATAGAATTATTTATTTCTATTTTGCAAAAAGACAAAGTATAGTTAATTAATAGAATTATTTATTTCAATTTTGCAAAGACAAAGTATAGTTAATTAATAGAATTATTTATTTCAATTTTGCAAAGTATAGTTTGATCTTATTCTTATTTTATACTTATTCTTGGATTCAAACCCTTCTTATTTTAGTTAATGTGCATTTGAAGTAAAATGCCAAAAATTTTAGTTTTATCCTATAATTTAGTATAAATATTTAACAGTATTTTATTTCTCATGAACCTATCAACTTAATTGATAGCTTAAGAGTGCTAAAAACAAGATGCCAAATGTAAAGTAAATCTTGTATTTTATTGTCTGAAGTGTAGAATTATATTGTTTCAGCACCATATGTTTATCAGAATTGACTGATAATTTAAACAATTTTGCAAGAAAAATGTAAAGCGTTTATGTTGGTGTATTATTTTAGTATTGAAAATATAATGTGTTTTCCATAAGTCTATCAGAATGCCTTGATAGCTGGGATGTGTTAGAACAGAAGATAGAAAGTTATCTTATGTTATCTGCTCTCATGTAAACTTTTCAACTATTGATGTTAAATACATCTAGAACCTGTACCTGCACAAATTATAAAAAAAACTAAATGTTTGCTTAACTATTTTGTAAATAAATGTTTTATTATTCAAAGTTGTGTTCAGAATTCTTCTTTGACATACATTCGTATTTCATATTTCCACACATGCACACACATTTACTTTATCTAATATGATATGATTGCACTTTTCATTTAATTTAATGATGAACATATCCAGATATGATGATGTTGATTTCCTTGATCCAAACACTGTATGAAATGTTAATTATTTACTGATTCTCTAAAAGTTTTATCATTCAGTTATTGTTTAGATGATGAATTGAAATCAAAATGTACCCTATTTCTTTCATTATCTAACTACCATTATTTTGTTAGGGTATTGCTTAATTTATATCATTACTTTTCATAATAGTAAATAGTAGTTGTTGAGAAGTATAGATTTAAAATTAAGCTATGCAATAAATTAATTCCCTGAGATATTCAATTATTAATTTAGATTAAATATTAATTCAGTTAACTAGTTTAGATTATTGTATAATTAAAAGTTCAGTAATGTTAGGTTTATTTTATATTCAGTTCCAACTTGCTATACAGTATAGTTACTAAACATTACATTTTAGTTATTAATTTAATTTTCTAATATAGTAGAGGTTGTTCAATGCATGTGGATGATGGGAGGAGGTGAAGTATAGACTATAACTTGTTAATTTAGATGGTAGAATTTTACCAATTTAATTCTTATTTATTTTAGAATTTAATAGATGTTTTGTTCCTATTAATTATAATATTTCCTCCCACATCTAATATACATTTTACACCTTATAGACCTCTGTATCCCTCAACTGAGCTAAGCTAAGGTAAAACTTCATTTAAGAGCCTCATTAATAATTTTAAGGTAAAATTAGATCAATAGTTTATTCTATGATTCATAGAATTGGCGCCCCTGGGTATTTGTGGTTAGGAAAGGTAGGAGAGGTGTTGGTGATCGATGATGAGGGGTTACAATATATATATATATATATATATATATATATATATATATATATATATATATATATATATATATATATATATATATATATATATATATGTAACCTAGTGTTATTGACACTTGTTTATTTAGCATTATTTCCACAGGAAAACAATGCAATCCTTTTCTAGGAAATAAAAAGTAAAATAATAATAATATTAAGTGATTAATAAAGTATGCTATATACTCACTTTAACGTGTTTTAAGCAAATAATTAATAAATTTGGTAATCCAATGTCATTTTGAAGAAGAGCATAAATAATTTAGTTAAAATATTCACCATAAAAGCACTTTAATATAGTATAAAAGCACATCTCATAAACAGTAATTGATTTTGGATGGGTAGAGGGGAGAGTAGATGAGTGTCTTATCATAAAGCACAATAACTTCTGATAATTTTTTTAAAATTATTTAGTGTAACGATATATAAATATGTCGTTACATTAATTTAAAATAAAAACTTAAAAGTTCGCAAATAAAAGTAAAAAACTAAACGCTAAAATTAAAATTTGTTATACGTTATACATTCGCCAGATGCTAAACTTTAAAATTTTTTTAATAAATAAAAAAAGTTTTGAAGTTTTTTTAAAAAAAAGTTAAAATTTTAATAAAAATAACGTAAGTTAAAATAAAACAGGTTTAATTTTCCTGTAATCTATAAATGGAGATGTTGTTTATTATTTCTAAAGCGTTTATTAAAGTCAGTGGAAAGGTGGGAAGGGATTTTAGCTGACCAATGGAAGCCAAATAAAGGCCCGACCATAACAAAAACGAACAGTGACGTTTTGTTCATGGAATCCATAGGAGGACTATAAAAGAAAATATTGAGTTCCAGTCGAGAGCTTTTCCAACTTGATTTGGTGGGTCTGGCGACAAGCGACTTGTCGTCCTCACTCACTTATTTAAAAAGCAAAGACGTGATACCAGGACAGAACCAGCAACGCCACCTCCAAAACATCAGCCGGTCTTCCAGGAAAGTGCGTGGGAATTGCCAACGGGACAGGGACTTCTCTACCGTAAGCAATAGAACTGAACAATTGTTAAAATCATAACCTTAATTAAGAACTTTAAAGTTGCTAAGTAAATTAAATTTTATAAAAAGGACTTTCTCTGACTTATGTGTCAACTAAATTGATAATGTGATATTTTATATGTTTGTTTTGATAAAAATCTTTCCTTTATTTTAATTGTATAAATTATTTATTGTTTAAATTTTAAATGTATGAATTTAAGTTGTTTATAGAGCTTGCATGGATTCGTTTGCGGTTAATTATATTTTGGTTTTCATATTTGATCAAAATATATAGACATTCGATAAATAATGATACCTTACGGTGAGTATCTAAAATGTATTTATTCGGATGTCTTTTAAGTTATTGGTGACAACGCAAGTATCTTATGGTGAATACTATTGGGTTACTTATAAGTTTCCCTCTGCGATTGTCGGTATCAATAATTTTGTATTTTGATCGTTTATGTTTATTTTGAAATGTTTTTGGACCGTGGAATCTGTGTAATCGATCTATACCCAACATTTTTAAATAAATCTGTGCGAACGTATATAAATGTTAAAATTAAGTCGGGCGCGAATGGCTATATAGTTTTGTAAAGTTGTATTAAGGGAGGGTAATCTTAGGTTATTCATTTCGTAGTTGAATTGGTTCAATGGATTGGATATATTTGTGTAATTAGTAAATGTAGTATGAGATCCGCTACGGGCAGGATTATAGATATACGCCACACACCCTCTGTTTGCCTATGGGTGGGTTTGTAAGTCGGCAGAAGACCGCAGTCCATTCCTATGGAGTTTTTGTTTATTGATCTACTTGCCAACAGATGTCACATTCCTGTTGGTGGAGAATCAATCTCTTCTCTATTTCTACTTATTGTTCAGATGTACATTCCTGACAATATAGTATTTTGTGTTGTCGTATCATGCTACATTGAATACATGAATGTATCAGATGGATTGGCGCCAGTTGATTGGAAATTTGTTGCCTAAGGTTAAATCAGAAGAATATTTTCCTTTCAAATCAGACCTATGTAGTCCATTCATACTGCCCTCTAAATAAAAATTAAACATTATAGAGCTATTTTAAATTAAAATAAAAATAAGATAAACTAAAGTTAGACTTATCTCGGTTTAAAATTTTATATGTCTAAATAAATATTTTTCTGTGTTAATTTCTCAGTCTTTTTTTATATTTATATCTAAGGTTATATATTTATTATCTCTTCTCACTCTAGTGAGCTAACAAAAAAAAGTGAATCCTAACGTATCTCTACTTTATAAATTTTTCTAGGCTAAACTAATCCTTTAGTGTCTTCTCCTCGTTTGGTTATATTTTTGTTGGGGGGTTGTGTTGTGTTTTTATCTTTATAATTGAGATTTTAAAATAATATTTTTAAATTTTATTTTTTTGTTGGTTTTTTTAAAGTGTAAAATGAAGGAAATAAATAAAAAAAAAATTAAAATTAAAAAAAAAAATTTGTAAAAATTTCGATAGAAAAATGGAGGGGGGGTTTTATTTTTTTTATTTTTTTGTATTTTTTTTTTTAAAAAAAAAATTTCTTTAAATATATAAAAATTTGTTAATTAAATAAATTTTTTTTTTTTTTTATGTTTTTATTTTTTGGGAGTTTAGTTCGTTAAATTCGTTATTAAAAAAAAATAAAAAAATAAAATAAAATGTTTCTAAATAAAAAATTTTTTAATAAAAAAAAAGTTTTTTTTAAAAGAAATTAAAAAAATAGTAAAAAAAAAGTATTAATTTGTATCAAAAGATTGTTTATTATTCTAAATTATAATCGGGGTTAGTAGAGAAGGGTTTTCAAGTAAAAAAGTTTTTTGTTTGGTAAAAAAAAATAGTTTTATTTTTTGTCTCAATTCTCCTCCTTATTTAAAAAAAACACAAAATAAAGTCTGGATTGAAAGTTTCTACCGTAACAATAGAAAATTGTTAAAATCAAACCTTAATTAAGAACTTTAAAGATTGTAATAAATAAATTTTATAAAAAAATTTCTCGATTATTGTCAACAAATTGATAATGTATATTTTATATTTTGTTTTGTAAAAAAAATATTCCTTTATTTATGAAAATATATTGTTTAAATTAAATATGAATAGTTGTTTATAGGTTGTTTTTTGTTATTATTTTGTTTTATATTTGTCAAAATAGGATAAAAATGATACCTTAGTAGATCAAAATTATTTATTCGGTTCTTTAGTTATTGGGACAAAATATCTTATGGTAATACTATTGGGTTATTATAAGTTTCTCTGGATTGTCGGTATCAATAATTTTGTATTTTGTGTTTATGTTTATTTTGAAATGTTTTTGGTGATTTTATGATCTATAAATTTTAAATAAATGTACGTATATAAATAAAATAAGTGAATGTATATAGTTTTGTAAAGTTGTATTAAGGGGGGTAATCTTAGGTTATTCATTTGAGTTGAATTGGTTAATGGATTGGATATATTTGTGTAATTAGTAAATTAGTTGAGCCTATCAGGATTATAGATATAACTCTTTTGCTATGGGTGGGTTGTAATCGGAAAGAGATCCATTCTATGGAGTTTTTTGTTTATTGATTACTTAATATACATTCTGTTGGTGGAGAATCAATCTCTTTCTATTTCTACTTATTGTTCAGATGTAATTCCTGAAATATAGTATTTTGTGTTGTCGTATCATGTACATTGAATAATGAATTATAGATGGATTGGCAGTTGATTGAAATTTGTTGCTAAGGTTAAATCAGGGAAGAATATTTTCCTTTAAATGAGTATTAGTCATTATATGACTCTAAATAAAATATTAAACATTATAGAAGCTATTTTAAATGTAAAATTAAAAATTAAGATAAAAATCTAAATGTTAAACTTATTTCGGATTTAAATATTTTATATGTGTAAATAAATATTTTTATGTGTTAATTTCTGGAGTGGTTTATTATTTTTTTTTATATTAAGTTATATATTTTATTTTATCTCTGGTCTCCATGAGCTAGTGAAATGGGCTAAGATCTAAATATTAAATAAAGTGGATTAAATATCTGCTACTTTATAAATTTTCTAGGCTAAATGCCAGATGTTATTGTATATTTGATCTTATAATAATGTATACAAAATTATACATCAATAATAAGCATTATTATTGAAAGATATTTATTATTTTTCATTATTTGTCAAATTATCTTGTAATCCATTTAAATCATACAGAAATATATAACTGTAATAAGTTTTTTTTTTTTTCCCTTTCTTTTGTTTATGTATAATTAAATAATTATTTTTCTGTCAGAGGTCGCTAAAAGAAGACCGCTAAATTTTGTAGAAAATCTAGTCTGACATAAGTTTTACAAGGAGAAGCAGTGCTGAAATTCGGTAACAAAATTTTTATATTTTTATTGCAGAAATAAATATAATTCAAGTAACATTTTAACAAT
The DNA here is from genome assembly GCA_028023455.1 of Epiperipatus broadwayi. Lineage (NCBI taxonomy): Eukaryota > Metazoa > Onychophora > Udeonychophora > Euonychophora > Peripatidae > Epiperipatus > Epiperipatus broadwayi. Next base: position 2,707,377 of record JAQFVV010012431.1, on the reverse strand, counting down.
ATCATGTCTAGCTAAAATATTTTGATAAGACATCCATAAGCTTCTGTTGCTATCTACCTATTATAAAGCTTTTTATACTCAAAAATGTTCTATCTTCGGCTAAAGTGCAAAGTGAACGTATTGACTACAGCGATCACAGAAAATATCATTATATTTAAACTAAGCTATATAAGTAATTACCAACAAATAATCAATTATTTGTTAACTTTATCTTATTTAATAATCTTTTCATGGTATAAAAGAAAAGTTAGAATTAAAAGACATATTCTAAAAGCCAAGGAAAGTTAACCAAAAAGTTCGCGCTCTTTCTAACAGAAATTGTCTGCTTTAGAAAATAATGCAATTTCCCCACGTTAAAATCTGTTTTATTCACTGAAAATTATCTAGAAATAACATAAATAATAAATGATATTTACTTATGCACCTGCATATTTTTTAAAAAGAAATATAAATTTTCTCAAGGCAAATATCGGAAAATTTGTATGTGTGCATTTACGGAGAATTCAGTATTAAAGAAAATTACAATTCCTAGAGTAGGAATAAAAAACTATAAACATTAGTGACTTAATTATAACTATAAAATAATATGTTATATTATACATCCATTGGAGTCATAAAACTTTATATCCACGTAAGTCAGCTGCAGTCAATAAAAATAATATTTTGGAAAAGTCGCGCATTCTTTTATTCATAAGCCAGCTAGCTAAAAATGATACGTATCGCCAATCTTAAAAGAAAAGAAATGTATATGTGATCGTTTATCGTCAAATATTCGTAATGTTAAAATCTGTATTGTTTTCTTGGATCCCATAATTATAGCAGTTAATTCAAGGAAGAATTAAAATCCAACGCTGCTATGTTTCTTTTTCTTTGCCTACTATTAAGTGCACCAGAATGAAGGCAACTTTTTATAAATGAAATAATAAAATGTGTTTCTTGTTTAAATTTGCTTCGTGAACTACGAATGAATCAAGTTCTTCATCTGGATAAAGTGCCCAACGGAAAACATTTTTTTTAGTGATATTATAAGCACTTGTTAAGTAATGATTTATTTTTTTTACTAATTTGTAAAATTATGTGTATTTTTTTTTTATATCAGCAGGTTAAAGGCTGGATATTCAAATAATATTTAAATAACCTTGTAATCATAAAGGTATGTTTTCACGTAATTATTCTAGGTTAAATTTATATTTGACATAAAAAAAAAATATTTTTTTTTTATAAAATGTGTTTACTTATGACATGCAGTTATGAGTATAAATTTAGATGTTAGATACTCAATAGGCAAAATATCTAGTTAAAATTATCAGAAGTAATTAAAGAGAAGTGCTATACAAAATATTACTTATTTAAAGTATGAAACAAATTTATACTATGTTAATTAAGGAACTTATTCCCAATTATTTTTTTTATTAATGCATTCACTTGGTTTAGTTTAAAATACTATACTTCCTATTATTTGTTGACTATTTCTTTGGCAAAAGTTAAAATTATTGTTGCATTCTGTGATATCCATTGATATCAGACGTTGATCTAAGTATACCCCGGAACATAAATGTAGTGTAATTAGTGTATTTTCTTGTCTTGCCCCGATATAGCATCGGTATATGCTTAATATGCGCCTAAGTAATAATTGTAATGTATCTATTTTGTGGGATGGAAAATAATCTCCCAAAAGCTTTATTTTCCATGAGGGGAATAGATAAATCTAGTATTCGGGTATGTTTATAACCCAAGTGATCGCTTCTCATAGTTAGGACGATCAGTACTTTATATAGTATTTAGTGTATTTCATTCGTTAAAATCCCAGGAGAGGATTATATTTGGTGTGTGCTCCTATTATGCCCAATTAAGAGGCAAGGACCCACCAAACTATTTAATATAGTAGTTAACTCTACAGCCCTTCGGTGATATTCCATATTCCTCATGAGAAAATAGAGATAATTCCACCACGGAAGGTGTTGAATATTGTGTTTGTTTAGAAAGTTATGGCAAGATAACGGGTATATTGGAGGTTAATTCCTCAAGCTCCATTTAGTATTAATAGCGTGCTAGTATATATGATCAATGTCTGAATTGTGCGACGGAATAGTGCTGGTAATCCACACGTAAGTCAATGGAGAGAGTAAGTTTTAAAATTGCGTGATTTAAAAATTTTTATTTGCCAATAGAGGGTTCAAATACTAGGTTTAATTCAGGTTAATGAGTAAGTAGCACTCACAATATAACTTATACTGAGAAAAACAGTGTGTATAACAACTTTAGTTGTTATTAAGGTAAACATTAAAATAATAAGTGTAACTTCTGATGCGTAACCCATAAATTATAATAAGTTATCTAAATAAAAAACTATCATTTAATTAAAGATATGATAATAAAAATCATTTGTACGCATTGCCTAGAATCAGATTATTTTTGTTTTAAAACAGATCGTTAATCAATAAATATAAGTAACCGTTCATAAAAGATACACTAAACGAATGAGTTGATGTATCGATAATACTATTTATTTTGTTGTATTCAATTTACATAAACGTAAAAAGAAGATGAAGAAGTAGTTCGAATCCAGGTCTAAAAGTATAGACGAATTAATATGAGTTATATTTTGTTTTATCCATATGGGATCGAATAAACTGTATATGTTTGTTTATTATGTTAATCATAAAAGATATTTTTGTCAAATAATAATAATAAATTAGAATTTTGTTATAATTAAATAATAAATTATCGTCTTATTACAAGTTGTTTTGAGTCATTTTTCTTATGTGCTACATAAAAGTGTATTGGCATAATACTTGCAATACTTTCTTGAGTCCAAAATCATTTATGAAATCTTAAATTCAAAACACCAGATAGACAATTGTAAGCAGATCAAAATATTTCATTATATTATGTTTTAATAAGAATTATTTATGGAATTGAAAACTTCAGACCAAGACATTTTATTTTATTTTATATGTGTGTAAAATCACTTTATTCCCAAACTACTAGCTTTGGTTGCACATTGTTAAATACCAATTTAAGGAAGTGTCCAAGTAATAAATCTTAGTTAAATTATTGTGTTGTCATGGATAATGGAAGGACACAAAAGCACCCTTGTCTTTTCATCATTCCGACTGAGATTCTGGATAAAAAGGGCTATATTATTCCAAATTATGCGTGGTTATTGAATATGGTGATCATCTCGTTAAATATTATATTAGTTGATATGTGGATGAAGACACCTAGAATTTAAATAAGGTAAATGTTTCCTATAGCCGACCAGAATGTCAGTCACATGCGACAACACAATACTGCCGAGCAATTTTCTTAAATATAACAGAGAACCCTGAGATTAGTGTCATTATTCTAAGTGCTCTTAAATTAATAATTGATCAAATTCAGATCAATATTACAAGCGTGGCATGGCTTAAGAGATGGAAACATCTAATTGTATAATAACCAAAAATATTGAGATCATATTGGCAAATTAATGAATATTTTGTTTTAGTCAGAAATATTAACAATGACATGAAAAATCATCATCATCATTGTCGAACAGTGCACGTACTTACAGCCCAGAGAATGTGTTTTTGACAGAGAAAGAATGGTAGTTTATTAATAATTTTCTTTTTAAATTTATTTTATTAATTGTATTTTTTTTTTTAATTCTATCTCTGTCTGAACTGCATATCGCTGTAGCTGAATTATTATAACTAACCTAACGTAGAGCTATTATTATTATTATTAAGTAGAGTAAAGTTTATTACCCGGCATAGACGAGGCGTAGACGGAAGGGTATAGTTTTCCAAATGGATTTTGTTTATTAGGAATCCTCTTCTTCCTTTATTAGGTTAGAATATATATATATAAGCTTGTAATTAATGTAAATTAGGTTTTATTGGAAAAATCATCCTGAAAATTAGTTTTTATTAATTTTTCAATGGAAAAAATGAAACAATCAGTATAAAAAATGTTATTTTATTATTAGATATTGATAGAATGGACGTCTGCATTTTTAACAGAATGCTTGCACATTAATAATTAATATTGGAAAGCAAAACATTTTTATTGTTATAAGCATAGTTTCAATAATATTATACAAGGTTATTCACAATATATTTTATTTACTTCAAATATTTTTAAAAATGTAGAACACTGTACCAGAAAATGCACATCTAAATAAGATTCTAACACATCAATAGATAGTATTCTGTGGAGAAAATTTTCTTTTTACTTTGCTAATAATTTAGATCTTTAAAAATATTTTGTATAGCATGATTTCTTTTTACTGGATGTGTATTGAAAAATATAACATACGTGAGTCCCAAAGATCTTACAACATTAAAGAATTAAATAGTGACCAAGGCTACATTATGGTCTTTTGTGCATCTTCTAAATTTATGTGACAATAACATTAAAATTAACATGATTTCTTTAGATACTAAACTAATTACTTTGAAAAGTGTTTTTACTTTAATATAGGTATTATTTATGTTTTTATATAAGTTTGTTGTATTATTTTATTAAGTATATTATTGTGAAATATGTCTTTTATCTAACTAAATTAAAAGTATAAATCATTTTAATTGGTTATAGAAACAATATCTGTTATTTATAATGCATGTTTCAACCATGGTCATGGGTAATAATGGGAAAAACTAATAAGACAGAAGAATGGTTGTAATTAAAATTAGGTTTTTGATTTACATGGATTTTGTAAATACAGTTCCATTTTTATATATCTGAATCATTTATACTAAACATTGTTTTATGTATTAAAATTTGAGGACAATAACAAACATATAATACTTATTAGCATAAATAAGTAGTATAGATGCTTTCTACATGCATATATAATATATAATACACATCTATGATATATATATATATATATATAGCTACAATCAATACTAGACTGGCTCAACATATTTACACATTTAACAGAGCTCAGAAAAACAGCAACACATCCTCTGTATTTTTGGAGCATGCTAAACAATCTGGACACAACTTCACACCTGCCAATCCCATAATATTGTGCTCAGAATCAAATGATCACAAAAGAAAAATAAAGGAGGCATTTTACATCAATGGAAACATCCATGCCATTAATAGAAAAGACACTTGCTTCGAGATCTCGAAGAAATGGGCTACATAATACTAGCTTATTTGAATATTTCTATTTGCATATATTTTATTACACATTTTATGAAGGCTATGATTATGAGGCATGGATACTCGAAAACGTTAAGCCGATAAACTTTAATACTAATTTATATCTTCTCTAATTAACAATTATATATTTTACATAATAGTGAGAAGTAAAACTATATTTATATATATTAAATGTAAAAGTATAATACCCATTATAAAAATATTATATATAATATGTAAATAATTTATTGGGAAATTATTTACATTTACCATTAAATTATTTACATATTATAAATATATATATATATTGTAACGAGCACAGATGACATTACATTGTGTTTTTATTATTGAACATGAAATTAAAATAAAAAGTTCCCATTTAAAAATTTTCTTTAAGAATTAAAAATTGAAATTAAATATCATCTTAAACTCGTATATATAAATCGCACAGAAACAAAATAAATTATTAAACGAAAACTTTATTAAAGAAAAAGTGTTTTAAAACTAAATTTTCAGTAGAGATTTAAAGATAAAAATATATGTTTAAGTTTGAAAACAAATTAATTAATCTTTTGTAAAATGTAAATGATTATTTTTAATTAGTAAACTAGCCTTGGGCATTTAAATGTAAAAACATCGGCCAGATAGGAAAACAATAAAAACAAATAGCCAATGAATGAAAAACAATGGAATCGGACCTCAGCGAAAGGACCTTATCATCATCATGACGTAACATCCATTGGATCCTTCAAATTAATATAAAGGGGCAAGTTTGAAAATTATTAATTAATTATTATTGACATATGTGACAGATATGTGTTAGTGTGGAGGTGAAGGAGAAGGGATTGAAAAGACGCACTCTTCAATCCCTTCAGTTCTGCTAAGAAAGAAGGAGAAATGAACTATCGTTTTCTACATTGAGGACCAGTTAAAGCAAAAACCTCCGGATGGATAAATAAATTGGCCAACAGAATATCAATCTTAGGACAGCATGGGAATTTACGTTTATGGCAAGCAACGGATAAAATTGAACATTTTAAAAAATCGTAAGAACTTTATATTCATTTGAACAATAAGAACTTTAAATTTTAAAACTTTTTGGTAAATACTGCAATAGAATTTTATCTGACAAAACTAAAATATTTATTAATTAGTTATAATTTTATTTGATATGTTTCTTTTGTAAAATCATTTCCATTTATTTATTTATTTATTTATTTTTCTTTTTTAAGTTTTATCATGATTTTTGTTTTTTGTTAAATTAATTATATAAATGTTAAACTTAAGTCAGGCGTGAATGGCTGTATAGATTTGTAAAGTTATATTAGGGGAGGGTAATCTTAGGTTATTTGTGTCATAGTTGAATTGGGTCAATGGATGGGATATATTGGTGTGATTAGTAGATGTAATATTGATTGCTACGGGCAGAATCACTTCATACACCACACACTTCCATTTGCCTATGGAAGGAATTATAAGTCGGATACCGCAGTTCCTTTCTATGGAGTTTTTTGTTTTATTGCTCTTCTTCGCAGATAGATGTAATATTCCTATCTGACGAGAGGCAATTTCTTCTCTTAACTTTTTGTGCTGCCGTATTTTATTACATTGAATACATCGATATATCAGATGAATTGATGCCACTTTGACTACGAATTTTAGCCTAAGGTTAAATAGGAATAGAATGTTTATTTTCAAATGCAAATCTATGTAGTCTATTCATACTCGACACTAAATAAAAATGCATTAAATTTAAGTTGTTTATAGATGTTTGCTTGGATTTGTTATCGGTTAATTATGTTTTGGATTTCATATTTGATCAAAATATATAGACATTCGATAAATAATGATACCTCACGGTGAGTATCTAAAATGTATTTATTCGGATGTCTTTTAAGTTATTGGTGACAATGCAAGTATCTTATGGTGAATACTATTGGGTTACTTATAAATTTCCCTCTGCAATTGTCAGTATCAATGATTTTATATTTTGATCATTTATGTTCATTTTGAAATGTTTTTAACCATTGAAATCTATGTAACCGATCTATACGCAACATATTAAAACAAGCTTTTATAATCCCATCTGTGCGAACTTAATTAAAATGTAAACTTATAATAGAAATTAAAATGTAAATTAAAATCTAAAGTAAAGTTAAAAATAATGTTAAATGTTAAAATGTAAACTGATACTAAAACAATTTTCAATCTTATATATATATGTGCATAAATAAATGTTTGTATGCTAATTACTGGCAGTGGCTTATTTTATTCTTTTTTATATATACTCTTAGATTAGATTATTTAATCTCTGCTATTCCACTGAGCTAGTGACATAGGCTAATGACCGGATATCAAAATATATAAATAAAATAAAAAAAAATTTTTTTTGACTTACGTATCTGCCTACTTTATAAATTTTTTAGGTTCAAATGCCTAGATGGTGCCCTGTAGTACAGATCATGTTACGTAAGTCTATATTCTCCGGATCGTTATAATATATATATATATAACTGAATACTTTATCTGCTTCAAAAATTCCATGCCAAAAATAAAACTAACTTTGATTTTTATATATATAGTTTTTAAAAGAAAACTATTTAAAAATTTTCTTGGTACTGATACATTTGACAATCCATCCCGTTTGATTGGGGTTGTTCATCCAACAAAACACATTGATTTAACATTATCAGGCCATTACATTTTCTTTAATATTTTAACAAATAAACAATACACAGACCACCCTTTTAAATTACATTATTTTATTATTATTTCTTTTTAAAGAAATTTTAATATATTTGCAATGAATAACAATATTTTACTTCTTTTTTTTTACAAAAATGTTCGTTTTTTTTTTTTGTTGTTGTTAACGGTTATTTTATTTTTATTTTTTATTTATAAACAGGCCACTCTTTTAAATTACAATATTTTATTATTATTTCTTTTTAAAGTAATTGAATATATTTGCAATGAATAACAATATTTTACCCCCCCCCCAGAAATGTTCAGGTTTTTTTTATAACATTAATTTTATTTTTTGTTTATAAACAACACATCAGAACAGCAAATTCAATAAAAGAACAAATAAAATAATAAAAAATCAAAGACACATAGCACTTTCACTAGCACTATTTTGCATCTGTCTAACGAGGTACCATATCAAACAGAACACCTTCAATGATGCAAGAACTCAATTTGCATTCCTTCTCATATGTCCTGCATTTCCTTAGAACCATCTTCCCACCACACACATGGGTTTTCTCTGTTGGTAGAACCAGCTTGAAAGAAACCTTTTTTTCAGCATCAGCCATTTTTTCACTATCTCAAGCTGTCACAAGTTATGAGACTTTCTTTATATATGCTGAATCACCACATTTTCTAAATTTGACATGCTTCCAATGAGACAATTTGTAGAACCTTATAGTAATGCATTTAGGTTTTTAAATAATTACTTCTGTCCACATATTGGTCCACTTTTCATCATTAAAACTATTCACATCCTATCATGATAAGGTAGCAATATGTTAATTGTCAGCATTTGTAAAGAGTCTAAACAACATGTATCAGATGGAACTGAATGGTTGGCTAAGTGTGAATTATGAGAGCCAATTGCAAAACACTCTGCAGGCCAACATTAGCCAAAAGATCAATTTCTGAGAGCAATTGAGAAGTTATGCCTGATAAATGGTATTTTGACCTACTTTTGGCTAACAACACTGCCATTCAAGTAAGATGGATGGTCAAATGTATCAGTACCATTTCCATTATTATTTTTTAATATATTAAGAATACGCATGATAACACACATACTTGCTTATTTTTTTAAAAAAGTATGTGATTTTTATTTGCAATAGATTTTAGTTTTCAAATCTATTTCCTATTGACACTTTTTTTAAAATCAAATTGTAAAAACATTTTAATTTGAAAAATTTTAATCTTTTGAAAAAGCTTTTAATTTTGGAAAGTTTTAATTGCATTCCTGTTTCTTTGTTTGTAATCTAATTTTAATTTATTTTGAAAAAGAAAGCTGAGATTTAATTTTGCATTTACTTTTTTTACTTAATTTTATATAAGATAGGAACCCTGGTCAGATTTTAATTAAAATTAAATCTGAGACAGAGATTTGCACTGGGCAAAAACTGCTAATTAAAGATGATGTAGGAGATAATAGTGCATATAAATAACCCTGGGATTTTGGACTAAATATTATTCAGCTATCCCTTTTTATTATGCAGGCTTAGTATTGATTTAGATTTCAATATGCTAATAGTGATAACTATTTGAGATGCTGTACTGCTTTATCTTTCAAAAATTACCATCCTTCTTTACATACCACTAGTGCCAATATTACCTTTTGCTGTCTGCTGCTAAGAAATTCTTTTGAAATTGTATTACTGTCTTTCACTTGTCAAATAGTATCATCTCTGCATAATCGAGAACTACACACCATGATGAATCTTATCTACATGTAGTGCTAAATCAACCTAAAGATGGATCCTGGATCCCAAATCATTTCTTCAATATCATGTTTTAAAATCCTAAACAAGAACTGATCCCTAGGATTGCCTCTTAACCTCCTGAACATATAAATGGAAATAAAAATCTTTGTAGGAACTTTAAAATGAAATAAACTGTGTATGCTGCTGAAAGACAACAGCCAGATCTAACATTATGCCTCAAGGTAACATGTTTTCATTTTTTAACCAGGGTTAAAATCTCTTATTAAAGTTTCAGCTTGGTCTTAAAAGAAACCTCTCTTTATAATACATTTTGCTTATTTAATTTAAGTATCTTTATGTTTTATTAGGTATTTTATTTATAGTGTGTTTTAATTTATCTGAGAGTGTATTGTGAGTATATATTTGATATGCTTCATATTCTTTTCTCTTTGTATATTACTAACCCTTAGCAAATACTTGGACAGATATTACTAATTTTCTTTTAACTCACCTGTCCTTTATTCTTTTTTTGTAATTTATTTAGCTAAGTGTGATTTGCATTTTCAGCAGGCTGCTAATCTTTTGGCTGATGGGTTATCGAGTATAGTGTTCTGTTTTTCTTAGATTGGAGATTTAATTTTCTTCTATTTAAGATTATGCATAATTGTAATATTCTCTTGTTCTATTCTTTATTGTCTTGTATTTGGGTCAGCCTTGATTGCAGACATATGACATTTTTGGTCCTGATGCTTTATCTTGGGTCAAAGAAAGCTTGCCTGTGCTGTTTTATTATATTCCCTGCAAGACTGATTTATTTTTGAAATCTTCAAACAGGAAAACTGGAATTAGTTTTTATAAACCACTAGCAGGAAGATATTATAAATCGCTCTTTTTAAATTATAGATAAGAAAATAAACTTATCTGCCAGGGTATTTAATATTTTCAATACTCCTGTATGCTCTTTGATAAATTTGTCAGTAAAATCTTGTCAAAACTTTCATATTTTGTTTGTCTGAGATTGATTTTTTTTGCTTGAACTTAATAAACTTTAAAATTAGTTTGGTTAATGTTTGTCTCTGTTTTTTTAATTGTCTGAACAATCTTAAAAATGTTTTCCTGAAGGTTTGTGATTATGGTGTTCTAGTTGTACCTTTATATTGGACTATTTCCATCATCTAATATGCATATTAAATGTCCTTAGAAAAATGTAACTTTATTTAAATATTTCAAATATATTCAGCTGTTAGTAATAGCATATCAAAGAAGTTAGTATATGCACAATGTTTCAAGATGTATTATTCTCCCCTCTTCTTCAGGTGTTGTTGACCTGGACCCTTAGATTTTTTAGTATTGAATTTTAAGGGAAAAGTTGATTAGTGTTTTCCATACATTATGTATAGTAACACTAGATTGGCTTATGGGATTTTTTGTCATTGTCATGTGAGCAGCTTCTTTTTCTTTGTACCTTTTTTCTCCAATCACTATTTTTGTATTTTCCCAATTGAACATATATTCATTGGCACATACATGGTCTGCTACCTTGGACACATTCTGTTTTCTCTCTTCTAATTATCAGTTTGTGTTCATGAAAGTGCTTTTCAATTGGATGACTGATCTCACCAATATATGTTTTTCCACATTTACATGGTATTTCATAGATGCAGTTTTTCTTTTTAGCATTTCAAGTTTGGGCTTTGTAGATGTTAGAATTCCTCATAGTATGGTATGGCTGATGTTATACTGATTGCAGATTTTTTAAATTTGTCTGTTATTTTTAGAATGTATGGGTATATTACAGTATCAATAACTGTCTTTTCTCTTGGTGGTTCTTTATGTTATCTATTTAACATTTTCTTAATAACAGCAGATAGATAACCATTTTTCATAAGAGTTTGTTATATACAGATCTTTTTTCCAAATCTCTGGTTTCTTAACAAACTTCTTTTGCTCTGATCTGTAGTGATAGTATAACTCCATGTTTTGTGTTTCTGGTATGATTGGGTGTATAGGCTATGTATTTTCCTGTATATGTATGTTTTTTGTAAACTGTAGTTTTGATTTTACCATGAAGGAGTCTTGTCACAAGAACATCTAAGAATACCAATTTTTGTTATTGTTCTGATTCTATTGTGAATTTAATTGAAGAGAATATGTTGTTGGTGTGTTTCCAAAAACTTTGTAGCAGGGCTTCACCATGTGGCCATACAACAAATGTATCATCCACATAGCAAAGTCAAACCTTAGGTGGATATAGAGTACTTTTTATGGCTAAGGTTTCAAGTCCTTCCATGTCAATGGAAATAGTCAATTATAAAAATACAATCTTAAAGATCTCTTTTTCTCCCTGGGTATAGCTGGTGGCATTCATCATCATCAACTCTTGATCACTGTAAATTAAATTTTTTAGGTAGTAAGTGTTCTAGTGTCTCCCTCAGTGATCAAAAGAAGTAGTGACTGGTGCAATATATTGTAACCAGTTGGATTACATAACACACAATAATATAGTGTGTGTGCATAACTACATATAAAGTTGAAAAGAATAGTAGAAATAAACACAGACAAAAATTGTAGTAGATATTTTCTACATTCACTGAAATAAAAAAATAAATAAATAATAACTCTGATTTAAAATAAAAATTGTTTTATAAATTAAACTTTTAATAGGTCTGAATAAATATAAATATTGTATTATTATTATTATTATTATTATTATTATTATTATTATTATTATTATTATTATTATTATTATTATTATTATTATTATTATTATTATTATTATTATTATGAAATGTAAAAACACCATACTTGTTTTTGAAATTTTTTAATTAATTAAGGAATTAGAGAGATGAAAATAAAATTCTGTTTTCAATCAAGGTGTTGTTATCACCTCAGATGATTCAATAAAAGGGATGATAAAAATATCAGTGGCAATCTGAATTGCAGTTTTTTGTAAGAGTTGAATAGAGCAGCTTGGCTACTAAATTTTTTTGGGTAAGTGGCGGCAATTAGATGACCAAAATAGATAGCTGCAGTTTGTTGTTGGCTGTAACATAGAGTTGGGAAAATAGCTACCAAGAACTGATGTAGTTGAAGGCAGGACAGTAGATTCCAAAACTGCTACTGTTTTCCTTTGCAGGAATTTGAATTCACATGGAGAAAATGACCCATTTGTTTGTGCTGAAATTCATAGCCTTAAATGTGGAGAGGACAGTTGCTTGCCTGAAAGCTATCAAACCAAGACAGCTGCTTGCCTGGAATAATCCTAGTCAGAAAGAGACCAATTACAGATCAACATTTTACATGGATTAAATTTTTCCTGATGATGACAATCACTAAAACCAAACTTACCAAGAAAAATCTTCCAGCTTGCCCAGGGAACCCCCAGCTTGCTGAATAAATAATTATATATGTGTTGATGTATCTAAAGGCAGAGAAGCACAGATAAACATATATACAGTTGGATTGAGTAGAGTTATATATAATAACAAAATTTTAAATAATTTCTTTAGTAAAATGACATTTTGGAAGTGATGTGTGAATTTGTATTTTTCATGTTTGTGGTGAGTGGATAGTTGAGCAGGGTTGCCTGGGTCCAGTGTCTTCCTGATGCTCCAAAGTATAGGCTTGACACTATCCAGACCTAGATTATTGATCTCCTTGAATAGTCCAGCAGCATATATTGGCCTCATCAATACGCCATGGTTTTATGGATAGACCACATATATAGGCCCCCAAGACTCACAGGAGATAAGGAGGGCTGGCTCAGTGTCTGATATTTTTCTCTGGATACTTCTTGTGGATGATCTCTCTAGGTACAAGAGAGGTATGGCTTAAAGATTAGATATTTTCTCATGGCATCATGGGGCATTGTTTATGTTTGGCTGTCTATTTATCATGGCATGGGGAGCTGCAGTTCACATATTCACTTTTTCTATATCACCTTGCCTACTTCATCAGCATTAACTAATTAAGCAGAAAGACATTTTGAAATTTATATTTTCTTAATTCTATAAAACGGTTTTATCTTTTGTTTATTAAAAAAAAGTGAGAGAAAGAAAGACATTTTAAATCAATCAACAATCATCTGTCAAAAATTTGATAGTACTTATTTTAAGGAAAAAAGACTATTCAGCAAAGAGAATTAAATTGCAAGAATAAATCTGTAATAATTTTATTGTGATAAATACTAATATTATGTAGATAAATTAATATATTGAAATGGTAAATCATTTCGCTGTCTGACCCACCTAACCACTTATTAAAAAGGTTTAATTGAAGCTCACCTATGTAAATAGAGAAATGTATTTTTTTCAATGTTTGTTTTTTATTATTCTTATAACATTTTAAACACAACTATCCTGAATAAATTACTAAAATATATTTTGGATAGTACTAATAATGTTTATTTATACTAATACACTAATGTATTGCTTTTATTTTTAAAAAAAAAGAATTCAAATATAAGTTTTGATTTTTTTTTGATATGTTTTTTTGGTTATATATTTAAAATGTATTTTTTTCTTTAAGAATCCAAGATGGCCTTTTTGAAAGATTTGTACCTCAATAAGAAGTTTATAATAAATGTTAAATTAAAGCACTTAGAAATAACCAAAATCCATTACTTTGGAATTTCTATTAATTAATTGAGATTCTACATTGTTAGATAAATTAAAAACTAACAAAATTATATTGGAATCTCTATTGATCCTTTTCAAGGTATAAACTTTCTAAAATTAGAAACAAAATATGATTCTCTTTTATGTCAGACAAGATCTGAAGACAAATCACCTCAGACAGCACATAGTTCAAATACCACTGCTCATGTATAAAAGTGGGTTTTTTTTTAAAAAAAAAGAAGAAAAAGAAAAGAAGAGAAAGAGAGTTGCAGAACATCTCCATGCAAGTTGAAATGTTTAGTGAGTAGTTAAGGGAAAATCACCATCCATTTTTTTCTGGGACCCAAAGTCTCCTTATTATGCCACTGCTATGAACTGTCTGAGAAAATGCCACCATCCATCAATGTTCTCCCACACACTTATTCCGGGGAACACCAAGGTAAATGCTGCAAGAGTTTAAATCCTGTCATCCAGATTTTAGAAATTATCATTAGAATATAAATTTAATTTTTCAAAGTTTAAAAATATCAAAAGTTAATGTTTAGTGGAAATCTTTAACTGACTCTTTAACTTTTTTTCTTTTTAAATTATTTATAATGGTTTTTTTATAACTCAAGCTCACAACAATTTTAATATATTTATTGAATATGAAAATATTTATTTGTTTTTATATTGATTTTAAATATAAAATTTCATGCTTTGATTTTTTTTTTATTATTTTGACAAACTTCACTCGCAGGGGTTCAAATAAGGTAATTTGCTAAAAGAGCAAATTATGTTCGCAAAGGGGGAGGGAGTTTTTAGCAAAAAAAGAATTAATTTTAAAATAAAAATAAATTGATCTGGCTTTCTCACAAGGGAGGTTATATCGAATATATGTATATCAAAATATACTGACAGTAGTCATTTAAATAATTTTGTGATAGATTTCCCATGATGGGATTCTATAATTTTAGACTTCTTTAAATTGCAACAAAATAAAAATACTATATATTTTGACCTAATAATAGCTCCACTGGAAAGCATCAGTTAATTATCATGCCTTTTTTTAAAAAAGTTAGGAAAGTGGGAAGAGGGAATTTATTCGAGAAATATTTTTCCTTATTTTATATGCATGGTTTTTATTAGTTAAATATTTACATAAAGTAATTGGTTGCGCAGGTTGATCTCTATGCAGTATTAGATCATTTAAGGCTATTTAATTATAATTATTTTATATTAGGTGATTATAATATCTCAGGTTAATAAGAAATGCTCGGAGTAGTGTGGACAGACCTAAAATGGTCATTTATTTGGTGTTCAGAGCTACACACACATGTGTGGGCCAGAGAGTGTGGTTGAGGTAGAGTTGGTTAGTCAGCATGATATTTGTATAGGCAGACAAGAGGGCTTCCCATAATTTCTATCTCCTTTTGATATTTGTTCACAACTTAGTGGACATACCAAATTCCCTTTTTCTTCATTGGAGTAGGCATGCGAGTGTCTGTGAACGGGCTCGTATAACCCTACCTGTGTTTCTTATTTCATTTGCATTTATATGTTTATTACCCTGACATTGTTTTGCTTTTCTTTTTGCCTATCTAATACATAAGCCATAGGGAAATGATTCTATTCAAGGATTTTCAGCTTGAGTAACCAATTCTTTTGTTTTAATTCATGATTAGTTAAAAAAAAATTAATTTAGCTAATTCACATTACAGTTTTATAAGGAATTATTTAGTTGAAAGTCCAACTAATGCAGCTTGTTTGTTTGATCATTAACTGATCTATTTGTTTCTAAACACTGTGAAGTTATTTTAATGCTGTTCCAGCAAGGTCCTTCATGAAATAAAAATGTTATTTTATTTGAGATTTAATTTGGTATTCATAAAGAAAAGTAAAATCAATCATTTTCTTTTCTTGCATCATTGGAGTAAGATGTCAAATCAATTTTTATTATAATTGTTTTTTTTTCAACATCTGTTTAATATAAAAAAAATTAAATCTTTTTTAAATAAGAAAGAAAAATGTTTATTCTTTTTATACAATCAGTTTGTTAAATGTTAGACACACTGATGTTACCTTGTAATAAATGTGAATGGAGAATTTAGAATCCATGGTCATTTAATTCTAAAATCTTTTTTTTTGTTTATTTTTTTTTTAAAAAAAATAAAAAATAAACAAAAATAAAATTGCGCAAACTAAATAAAATAAAAAGTTAACCGCTAATGTGAATCTGTTATGCAGGATGTGGTCTCAGATAAATTTACTATGTAATTATAAAATTAATGTAAAGAATGTTTTTTAAGAGCTTGAGTTAAATGTAAATTTAAAATAATTAATGAGTTTAAAATATATATATAAAACTAAACTTCCAGTGTTTTTCAAATCTTTTTATTTGTTTTCATTTTAAGTAATCTTTGATTTTAAGTATACATATAAATGAAATCACCCATGTTCTCATTAAAATATAATTAAAAATGAATCTCATGCTTGAAGGCTCAGCTCCGGCACAGTGAAAGTGAAGAAATTCAATGTTATCATCGATAAAGGTTATTAATCAAATCTTTGACCTGGGGATATAGGTAAATAGGACAGAATCCACAATGTACCTGACTTATATATCTTGTACATGGTTGGACTTGAGGTATTGTACCTGTATTCTGGTTCTTGTTGGATCAATAGACGTTTTTTGACTGGTACACTATTTCATGTCTGTGCAAATTATATATATATGCATCTCAGTAAATCTACTATGTAAAATGTATATCATTTAATTGAAAATTTAATCATTATTGAGTTTTATGGCTTAAGATTTTGATAATTATTTTGTAGCAAGTCAAATATGTTCAGAAATTTCACATTGCAAATACCAATTCTTGTAAATTATAACACATATGTAAAATTTAATCATTTTTTTAATAATTATTTTATGTTTAATTGAAATGTTTTCATCATATATTATAAAACGCACGTCTGTGGATGGATATATGTATGCATTTATAGATATCCATTAAGAAATAATGCAATTAATGTAATAACTTGAATTTTGTAGTAATCTTGTAAATTATAGTGTGATGACTTTTATTATTGTGTATTATTCAAAATCAGAAATGCTATCTGATAAGATCTTAAATATCTTTTATTTTTTTGTTATTAATAAACTTATTTAATTGTTAAAAATTGTTTGTATCATCTCTTGGTCACATACAGTAATAGAGCTTATGTTCTCTGAGCTAGATTTGAGCATGGAATGAATATATGAATGGGGATGTATATTTAGTGCTTTTGGGGCAGCCAGAAATGATCAATCATCACCATCCTGGTTGGCACATAAGATATTCTTTAAGTTGGCCAGTACAAGTGGCCAGAGCATTGATGATGATCAGCATGTTTTTTAATGTCCCAGTATTAATGTTTGTATAATTATGTATTCTGGTGGATTAGCACTTAAGATGGTGTATCCAAATTAATGGTTATATAATTGCCCCAAGCTGGCAAAGGCTCAATAGTTAGCCTGGTCTACAGAAGACCCATTTCCAATCCAGTCACAAGGTTGACTGTTGATTTTATTCTGATTTATGGTATTGATTTACTTTTATTATTACTGATTTGTTTATTCCCATCAATGATGATAATGGATGATTATTTCTCTTGAGTATTTACTTGTACTTTATTTATTTATATTGCTTGTGGATAATTATGCTTTTAGTTGCTCTTCTGATCTCTCAAGGATCTCTCAGAGATTCTCTAATCTCATCTCTTATAAAATACTATCTTACTTATATACTTTTGTAAACTATTGATATTTCATTTTAAATTGACTGCGAGTGATGGTGCTTTTCCATCACCCAGTTCAAACTCTTTTAGCGATCATTTCTCTTACTACCCATCCTGTTGCTATATATATATATATACACACACACAAATAATTAATTAAAAAATAAATAAAATATAATTATAATTTTATAATTATTAAAGTTAAAGCTGTATCTTAAATTTTTTTTTTAGAAATATAAAAACTTTTTGGTTAATAAATTAATCACTTTCTGAGCAACAATTTTTCTTTATATTGTTGTGAGGCATTTTTATGTTATTGCTATTGCATTTGGCTTTTCTCCCACTATTTTCTGATTATTTGTAATGTTGCTTTGCTAGTTTATATATATATATATATATATATATATATATATATATATAAACTAGAGATATTTAGAGCGTAATTTATATATATATATATCTTATATATAATGGTAGAAATTAAAACTAAAATTCTTAGTTTCAAAAAAATCTGAAGATGTCAGTGTCATATGAATAATATCCAATACACTATTGAATGTTATAGTGGTAAGTAATGGGATGCATTAATAAAGAATAGGGAGTTGAAGAGATGGAGAACTAGTATGGAGAGTAAAAAGAGTTTAAATATATATAGAAGTAAACGGAACATTGGGTGCGAGTTAATTTATAATAGTAAGGAAAGTAGCTTATTGTTTAAGGCTTGAATGTAATCTTTAGCAACAAGAGAATATACATGTAAATGGAAAAATATGGGTGATTTATTTTGCAAATTGTGTAAGGAAGATATAGAAAATATTAGACATCTGTTGATTGAATGTAAATGCTTGAAAGCAGAAAGGGTACAAATAAAGAAGTTATGGAAGAATAAATATGAACAAAGTGATTATACAGAAAGTGGGTTATTGGTTTTTATGCTGGGTTTGGGAAAAGATAAGGGGAATTTAGATATAAAGGCCATAGAGTTGACAAAGATTATTTTGTGGAAATGGCATGGAGCAGATTATGGGAAAGCTTAGGGTGGGGAATGGAAGAGGAAGGTAAAATGGCTAACAGGTTTCTTTGGGCATAGTTTCTGAGAGATTCCTGACTCCATTTAAGGAGAAGTCACAGTACATCACATCACAACATCACAGTCAATAATGTTACAAATTATTTGTATTATAGTATAAAGAAACTATCAAAACAATTGAATGATAGCCCTTTTGTTCTTAGAAATGAGAGTGTTTTTTTTCTTTTGTTATTTCAGAAAGAAAAATTGTAATTTTAGTAATATTTATAAAGCATTTATTTTTAATCAAACAAATACATGATTACAATTAGATTTTATTTGAAAATGATTGTTTTTAAGAAGGTAAACCATTTAAACTATAAATATGATAAATGCTTTCATAAAATGCTAGTGCAATTTTTTTTTAATTTTAATAATAAGTATAACAATTTAAAATTTTAAAACATAATTTCATTGCTTTATGATGTCTCAACTAAAATTCATTTCAATTTTTAAAATGGATTTCTAATAAAAAATAATTAATTCAATATTTTTTATAATTGGCAAAGGCAGCCATTGAATAAAAAGTCATTGTTCTTATTATATATTTCATTTTAATACATTTTTTTCTATTTTGTTACCTTTTAGAATATTTGGCATTTGTAAAATTATGTGCGTAATAAATAATGTAAAGTTTATTTTAAAAAGATGTAGATTTAAAAATGTTGCAAATATAACAAAAACTGCCATTAGATCTTTTTATAAATAGTGGAAGAAATTAGTTAGTGAAAGAATTAGAGAATGTTCCCTTTTTTAAAGGACAAATTAAGCTATATAAAAGTAAATAACTTTATTCTTATTTCTTTTCTCATTTAGTAAATTTAATTTTTTTTATTAAAAGAACAGCAAATTTATCTAAGTACCTTATCTCTTTCTCACTTTTGTAAATGACTTTATACTATTCAAATGCTTTTAAAATTTATAATCTTTTTTTTTTTTAACAAAAATCTTTCTTTAATAAATAAAACTTATTACTTTTGAGTCCTTCATTTTTTTGTCATAAAAATTATTGATGAAATGGAAAAGTGATATATTAATTTTTAAATTTCAAGTTACTTTATTTTCCTGAAAAAGATTAAGAGTTATTTTCTTGTGAAATATTTTTGTTCCAGCATTTCAATATTTGCACTATGAACTAAAAAAATTTAAAAGGAAAAAAACTAACATGTGTTTTCTCTTAATTTTATTATTTTTTATTTAATATTTTTTTATATAAAACATGGATTAAAGAACAATATTGAAAAATTAACCTTTCTTTTGATGTAACTTTTTTTAATGTTTAAATATTATGTGATTAAATTTTTGTTCTTTTAAATTAACTCTATTCTTAATGAATAAATATATATTTAAAATTAAATACCATATAAATGTAAACACATAAAAAAGTTGAAGGCATTGATAATGTTGGGAAGGGGGTGCTGTTATTTAAAAAAAACTATAAGGGAATGTATTTCAAAATTCAGTGATTTAATTTTTTGATAATATAAAGTAGCATTTCTCAAACTTCCCTAATAATACAAGTTGTTAGTGATATCTTTTTATTTCATTATTTTTCCATCGGTGTGTAGACTTTTACGGAAGCTAAGTGATACATATAATATATTATGTAAATATTAGGAAGTGCGTTTAAGAATTTTCTGAGTTAGTAGACTATTAATGTTGAATATATGTTTTAGAAGATTCACTTATTTTGTTTTCTGTATTTCTATTGACTTATTCTGAAAATATTTCTCAGTTTATTTTTATGTTTTTACGCAATTACTTTCTCTTTTAAAAAATAAAACAAAACTTTCCATCAATGTGGAAAACAACGCAAAAAACATTTCAATCTCTTATTTTATAATGCCTCATAATTTGGATAATTGACTTTTTTTATGTGTGTTTACATGTGCGTTCATAAATTACATGTCATAAAGTTATTAATATTATATATTAATGAAAAATTGAATTCTCCATAAGATTATTAAAAATAAGTACTTAGCAACTTTGTCTCGGGATTATTAATTTGAGTTAAATTTAATTAGACATTTTTTAATTTCGATTAAAAATTGAATTACACTTTTACAGTTAACATTGTTCTAGCTTAGCTCTCTATGAACAATTAGGCCATAGATAAGAATGAAGTGCGCTTTTGTTGGTATTACTGCTGCTAGATTTTGGTGGTATCTAAATATAGCGTTTGGAGATGTCTTGACTCCGAATATGTCTATATAATATTTTACATTGTAAAATTTATAATATTATATATACACATGCATGGATAAAGCCCTCATGCTTAAATAAATTAATAGAACATTAACAATCTTTTATCAAGGCAATATTACAATTTCTAGGAATGTTCTAATTTAATGCTTTCTTGACAACAGATTGCTGATATTCTATTGGTTTATATATGAAGGTGGCGATGATATCATTTACATGTGATGATCAGTTAGCTATTGACTCTTATGGTTTAATACCCTTACATGTACACTTATGATACATCTGTATTTTAAAAGCACATGTATTAAACTATCAAAAATAATTAATATAAAAAAATGAATTTTTGTAAAAGACAATGGAATAATAAAAAATATATATAAATACAGTAGATGCGGGAAGATTTGTGCATAAAATCCCTATCTATTGATTACTCTGGCTTGCATTGAGTGGCACTACTATATGCAGAGTTTTGCTTTTGTGAAAAACAGTTTGTGTAAGCATAAAGAATAGTAATCATGTGATAGTTGATGATTTAAAATAATATACACATTTATATATAAATATGTTGCACTGTAAATAAAACTATCTTTTCTTTTTATTTTTATGAAAACAAATTTGATAATGATAAAATTCAGAAGATGCAATGCCTTTGTAAAAACGGTTTAATTCATAGTGATTTCTGAATCTTTATAACCAACTTTTATTTGCAGTAAATGATTTGGTGTTTTTTCCCCAGTAGATTTATTGCTAAAATGTTGGTATAAACAACACTTCATGTTACAATGCTATTGTTTAACCAAAACATTTTTTTTTTGCTAAAACTTTTGTATAGACTCAAAGCTTTTTGACTGATGGAATATGGTACTTATAACTGAAGCATTGTTTTAAATTTATATCTTCTCGTCATAAATATAATGCGTTTTTAGACTTCAGTAAGTACTAACAACTTACTATAGATCAACTTTAGCAGTTGCAAAAGAAACTAAATTTAACACGAATTTTCTCATATTTTATCATTTTCAAAATTACTAATTTCTTTTTATTTAAACTTCAGTCATCTTTAGTATTCAATTTTTGTCTTTCAAAACTAAAGAACGATTTAGCTCTTTTTATGCTTAACATAATTTCTTCATCATTAATATTGAGACCATTTTAAACAAAATTTTAATTTTCTGCTTTACTTCAGCAACATAATAAATGATTGGCTAAATGTATGAGGCCGAGTGCCAAAACATTATATAGTTACTGTTATTAAAACAGGCAAAACTGTTTATAAAATCTAGTACACTACACATAAATTTATGAATTTAATAAGTTTTCCCTATTTAATTTTTTTTTTCAAATAGATATTATTGAATCCAACAATGAGAATGGTATAGATTATTTTAAAATTAAATAAAACTTTATTATTTATATTGACTTGTAATCATTATAAAACTCACTCTTAATATTTATAATAGAATTGATAAATGTTTTAAATTATTTTCAGTTTAATTTTTATTTCAAAATTTTATATAAATGATAAATCTTTTGTATCCTCAGAAGTTCTTAAGAGAATAAAAAGATTGTGATATATATTGAAAACTTCTGGCATAAAGATGATTTTGTTCATAAGTAAATATGTATTTCAAAATATTTGATCCATTGATAATAACAATGCATAACAATTTAAAAGTCAATACCCAGTTGTGGAGACATATTTATATTTGCTTTAAATTCAACAAGTGTGTGAGTGTAAATTTTACTTTAAACAGGTATAAAATTGTAATTAAAAATTAAATAGATAGGCATAATTAATCTTCTGACAAAAAATAAAAAAGGCTATAAAATATCTTATTTTAACATTTATAAAATTTCTGAAAGACAAATGGGACTTAATATATTAAGAATGATACATTACACAAACCAAATTAATTTCATTTTTATTAAAAAAAGAATTATGCCAATTCAAAGAAATTTTACATCAAAGTCGTATAGTAGGATATAGGTGTCACAAAATCGTGTATCTTAAAATGGTAAAGCATTAAAAATATTAATATTTAAATTTATTGTTACTATAGTTAGTGAATACGCATTTGATGTAAATTTTCTTTATAACTTTCATTCATTATATAAACCTAATTATATAAACCTAATTATATAAACTTTCATTCATTATAAAAATAAAATCGCTAGGTCAGGGTTCATCATAAAAAGAAAATGTTTTTCTAAGATAAAAATTATAAAAAGAAAATGTTTTCTACTGAATTCTGCCAGATGACAATAGCAGTATGATATATCACCATAATATATCACATCACATGACTTCTTGACTTGGTTTTTTCTCAATTCCCACGAACCATTAAAAGTGTTGAATAATTTACTGAAACAACACCGGATATTATCCAACTAATATATATCAGAAATCCATCATGGCTGACAATAAGGGCTTTATGTGAAAATTTTATGGAAAGCAAGTGTCTACTACAAGACAGATAGATAGATATGCGTCAACTTTTAATGTCTCATTGAAATATCAAACTCGTAACATTAATTACAAATTATTTACTTAAAAATTAAAAAGTTGAAATTTAATTTGTATAGATTTGTCTGAAAGGTAGGTTTGCTGCTTAAAATTAATTTTGTAATACAATTTCTAGGTAGCACTATGATAAATACTCAATTTCTAGTTGTTGTTTTTTTAATAAAAAAAAAGTTTATTAATAGATTTCTATAAAATTATTAGCACCTGCAATTTGATTGTTCTATATCATATTAGTTTTTATCAGATTGTTATTAACTAGTAAAAAAAATATATAGTGATTGCTTAATTTAATTATGCCTTTAGAATGTTTTATTTTACTTTACTGTTTGAGTTTAGTTGACAATTTTTTTCTTTTCACACTTACTTATTGTTTATAGAAGTTGTTTAAATAATATGTTCTCTTTATATATAAAAATGTTGATATGTCATTTAATGATCTTCCGAATGAAAATTTAATTCGTATATTTTCCTATCTTCCTGTTAAAGATAAAGGAATAGTTTCACAAGTTTGTCGGAAATGGAATGAAATAGTTTCAAATGCGTTGTGCTGGCAGCATTTAGATTTAAAATCCTTTATGTTTTATAATCCTTTAAGAATACCTTCGGGTGAAATTATTTCCAGTCGTCAAGATGTTATCACGTTAGGAAAATTAAACTTTTTAATATGTCATATTATTGCCATTCAACCATCTGTCATAACGCTTTCGATTGGAATAGAAGTTTCGATCGTAGAAAAACAATTCCTACAAGCACTTACTTCATTAATTTCACATATTAATTGTGTGTCTTTGGAAAACGTTACGTTATTATGGGATGGGTGTAAGTGTCTAGACGATAATTATAATGATTTTACTTTGAGAAAATATAATTTATTTCTAAAGTATTTAATACAACGTGCACCAAATATTATCAAGTTATCAATTAAATGGAGGTGGACTTTAGAATCATTAAATTCTATATCGCAGCTTCAATATCTTCAAACATTAGAAATATGGCACTTAGGAATAAGAACAATTGATGAAAACTTGTTTATGAATCATATTATTGAAGTTGTTTCTATAAGAACTTTAACTAATTTACTATTAGACGTTTTTAACGTGGGATTTTATTATTTTAATCCCTCTAATATTCACATTATTATTTCTTCACAAACACTCCAATATTTAGATGTCTCACATTCACGATCTTTGTGTATTTGCTCAATAAATGTTCCTAATTTAATACATTTCTGCATTTCAAAAAGAGTTTCAGTTGGGAATTTAGTGGAAGATAATGACGAAGAATATCATTGCTTATATAACATTTTTCAAAAAGATTTTCCTTCTTTAAAAATAATTAATGATCATGTTCTGAATGACAACTGGAAAGAGGAATTATATGAGGATTTAGATAGTGTTTTGTATACGATATGTAGGTGTAATAAACATATAACAAAATAACTGCATAGTTTTAATCATTGAATAATTTTATTTTTTTATAAGCCTCTTTTTGAATTTATCTTTCTTGAGATTATTGTCGTGAACTTAAAAGTCAGATATTACACTCATCTAATCTTCTTAAACCGCTACACATTCTTCTACAAATTAACCTTCTCTGATCATTAATATGGAACTATTCGAAATTATGAAACGTTTTATACACCCTGTACGATCTAATACAGTAGTAGAGTGATAGTTTCAAGAATTAGATATTTGAATTGAAGTTCAACTTTGTTACTTCTGATCTTCAAACATGGTATTAATGGTTGTAAAAGAGCATTGATAATATTGCTTTTCAGAAAACATTTTTTATGTATTAAATATTCCCCAGAATATATTATAAAATATAGTAGTAACACATTTTTTATTTCAATATATGTGATAGTTGACAAAGCTACAAGATAGTGAAAGCGCTTCTAAGTTATAGTTATACATACAATTTTTATAGACTTTTAATTACTGTATTTTCAAATACTTATTTATATAGTTACGTATATTATTTTGAAGAAATACAGACATCGATTTGAAATATATATATACAGTATAAACAAAAAACAAAAAAAGACTTATAAACCAGAGGACTGGTTTTCATCAGAAAGAAAAAAATACACAGTAAAATGGCGATATTCAAAAATTACAGATTTGATAAAAGATTATAAATTTAACAAAAAAAAAAACCTGATTGGTCACAAAATCTAACACAGAATATATATATATAGAGAGAGAGCTGCAGAAAGGGGTTTGCTATAAAATGAAAAGAGACTCTTTGATTCTTCTTTGAAACCTTAAAAACAGAGTAAAGCATCTTGTCGATGTAGCTATTATTACTATATGATTATTCTTATAGTATACAAATATGGATGATTTCTTACCAACATACATAAGCCAGTGTGGTGAGTTTATTGTGTTTTTGACTTCTGAGTTCAATATCAAGAAACACCATGGGCGGTGATAGCTCTTAACTGAAATATCAGTTGAGTTTTTTTAAAGACAAAATGAATGTGTATGTGGGTGTAAATGAACTTTTTCCTTAATAGATATTTACAATCATAACAGACAAAACTAAATCGTGGTCTTTATTTCCCAGAAGCTGTAGAGTCGCCAACCAAGCCAACCTTTGGCGCTTATCCATGCTATTGTTTAATGACATTTTACTTAAATACTTACAACTGCATATCACTTTCAAGTGAAGAAAGATTGCAAGAAAAACTGTTCAATATTAGATGTGATATTGAATTGAACTTTGTGAAGTTAGAAAAAAAGGTTAAGTGATAATTTATTTAAAAATTGGATATTCCCTGTTTTACAAAGGCACAAACATTGGAAATGAAGTTGAATAGGGTTCATAATAAATAAAAAGTGAAAGAACTGTATTGTGAAGATTGTTGGTGTAGTAAATAGGGAGACAAGATTAATTATTCAACTTAATGGTAAATACCAAATGCTGAAAATTCACGTTATTTCTCAACAAGTTCTTGTTATGATGAAGTAGATCTTTATATGGATATATAAAAGGCTTTTACTATATTAAATAACATTTTAAAATTATAATGAGAGACTTTAATGCTAGATTTGGTAAGCAATTGAAAATGTAAATGCTGTACGTAAATTTGATTATGGGGATAGAAATGAGAGAGGACATAGACTTTCAGAGTTTGCAATAAAAGAAAAACTTTATAAAAAAAAATGCTAAATGGAAATGGATATGGAAGCATCCAAATGAAGGTACAGCAGAATTGAATTACATTTTGACTAACAGAAAATATGTATTTTAAGATTGTAATGTTTTTAATGAAGTCGTGACAGAAAATGATCATAGATTAGTCACCTGTAAAATACGTGTTAATGCAGAATATAGAGATAAAAATTAAGATATTCCTAATATTCAAAAATATTCCAGTGAATTTATATTAGAACTTTCAAATCGTTTTCAAATATTAAGATTTTAAATAAGACTCATATTTGAACAAAATCAATAGGAAGATAACTGATACACTTTTAAAACTTGCAATAAAGATAGTTAGTATGAAAAAGCAGCAATTGACTAGTAAATCTTTTACTGATACAAGATAATTTATATTTATAAAATATATATATAAATGATGCATTAAGAAGAATTAAATATCTGAAAATTTTATAAAAATGGTGCTAAAAAAGTTGCCAACAATATAAAAAAGTATAAAATAGTAAGAAAAGCTATAGAAGAGAATAAAAGCTGCAAGAGTATAAAACAACATCTTAATATTGGTAGGAAATTTATTT
The DNA here is from genome assembly GCA_028023455.1 of Epiperipatus broadwayi. Classification (NCBI taxonomy): domain Eukaryota; kingdom Metazoa; phylum Onychophora; class Udeonychophora; order Euonychophora; family Peripatidae; genus Epiperipatus; species Epiperipatus broadwayi. Next base: position 2,679,895 of record JAQFVV010012431.1, on the reverse strand, counting down.
CTGGGAAAAGAAAAAAAAAAGGAAAGATATGCAATTAAATCTGTGAAGAAGGGGAAAGTTCCAGGTAACGATGGAAGCAAGTGAAGAAATAAAAACTTTTTTGGCAAGGATATATACCAAATGTCTAAATGAAAGATGTACCTGATAATTGAAAGAATGCAGTATTAATGTTTTAAAAAGATGATAAAGAAGATATTAGTTGTTACAAACTTGTCAGTGTTTTATCAATTCTATATAAATATTTACCAAGATAATTTCGACTGCTCCTTAACGAACTTTGGATTTTAAAAACCAGTCAAAAAAAATAAGCGAGATTTAAAAGTGCTTTTAGTATAGTGGTTCATATCCATATATTGAGAGAAATTATAGAAATAACTAATGAATATGAGTTGCCATTATGCTTTGTATTTGTAGATTATACAAAAGCATTTGATTCTATAAAAATATTTCTTCAAAAACATTAAATCATCAAGGCATAATGGATCCAGCATATTGTCATATTCTGAACAATATTTATAAAAATTCATCGACAGCAATTAAATTACATAATGATGCTAGAAATATTAACAATGAAAAGAATATATTATAGGGTAACTCAGTATCTCCAAAACTTTTTACAGCAGTTTTGCAAGAAATATTTTTTGGGGTTAAAATGAGAAGTTAAGAGAATAAAAGTAAATGGAGATTATTTAAGGATTTTTCAGGTGATATAATCGTCTTTGAAAATAATGCATTAGATCTTTTTGAAATGGTCCAAGAGTTATCAGATGAAAATAAGACTAAAGATAAATGCTAAAAGAACTAAGGTAATTTTCAATGAATTTTTTCACAAGAATAAAATAAATATTGATAATGATAAGCTAAAAGAAGTTAACGACTACAATTGCCTGGGTCAGATTATTACTACAGATAGAAACATAATGGATAAAATTAATCATAGAATTAAACTTGATTGAAATGTTTTTAGTGGAAATAACTTAATATTAAATGGAAATAGCCCTTTGTGTTTGAAAAGAAAGATTTTTTAATAAAAGTGTTTTATCAGTTCTTACTTATGGATTCGAGACTTAGACGTTTAGAAGAAAAATAATACAGAAACTTCAAACCGCTTAATGAAGTGTGGATAGATACATGTTAGAAGAAGAGATTAAAAATGAAATACAAGGGTAAGAAAATAAACAATGTTACTGACATCACTGAAAAAATTAAAACACTGAAGTGGAGTTGAGATAGACATATTTCTAGAAAAGTTGATGAGAGATGGGCAGTTGAAATTTTAAACTGAATTCTGAGAGACCATATGTAAGATGGATCGATGAAGTGTATTGGGGAGGGGGGATATGAAAAAGAGAGGCTAGAACCGAAGAAAATGGATTGAACTTGGAGAATCCTTCATTCTGCAGTAGATCTGTAATAGTTGAAAATGATATGTATATAAATATTAAATCACCCCACATGTTTAAGAAATTCAGAACCGCCCTCTGTGAAATAAATATATAAGTCTGTATTTCAAAATAGCTGTATATATATATATATCTTGATAATTATTTTTTGAGGATGGAGAACATAAATAGCAGATATAAAAAAGTAATAAAACAAAGAATCCATTAACAATTATACATAAAATCAAATAATCATTTACTGAAATACATAGGTCATACAACTCAGGTTTTATAAAATAACAGATATACCCATACAATCCTGAATGATTATGATTTATAAACAGAATATATGTATATAAAAAGAGAGAGAGAAAAGATAAGAGATATAAAAAGAGAGGAAAAAGATAGATAGATAGATAGATAGATAGATAGATAGATAGATAGATAGATAGATAGATAGATAGATAGATAGATAGATAGATAGATAGATAGATAGATAGATAGATAGATAGATAGATAGATAGATAGATAGATAGATAGATAGATAGATAGATAGATAGATAGATAGATAGATAGATAGATAGATAGATAGATAGATAGATGTGTATAAATTAAAACATAATTTTGTTACATTTATGATATTTGGAGCTTATATCTGAATAAAATCTGGGAATATTTTAAGTAACTAAATATTTCTAAGTAATCTTAGGATTTGTTTAAGTAACTTGCCCTTACTAATTTTATTTAAATTTAGTTTCATGACTTTAACTGGGGATTTGTCTATTTTTAGTTACAGTATAAAAAAGAGACTAATCATAATAAGCATGCCAACTAGACTAGTTTCATCACTGCTTATATTATTAGATGCTAGAGAGATTTCTATTCTACAAGAAGTTATTTATCACTATATAAAATAATCTATGAACAACAAATATAGCCATGTATATCGTGTTTATTATTATAGTCTATTTTTGATATCTTACAAACATTTATTATTAAGTGTAACGATTCGGAGAAAGTGACTTAACGTAATCTGCACTACAGGGCGCCATCTAGGCATTTGAACCTAGAAAAATTTATAGAGTAGGCAGATACGTAAGTAAAAAAAAAAATTTGTTTTTCCTTTTTTTGCATCCGGTCGTTAGCCCACGTCACTAGCTCAGTGGAATAGCAGAGATTTAAAAAATAATATAAGAATATATATATAAGAGGAATAAAATAAGCCACTGCCAGTAATTAACATACAAACATTTATTTATGCACATATATATATATAAGATTTAAAATTATTTTAGTATTAGTTTACATTTTAACATTTAACATTATTTTTAACTTTACCTTAGATTTTAATTTACATTTTAATTTCTATTATATTCTAATTTTACATTTTAATTAAGTTCGCACAGATGGGATTATAAAAGCTTGTTATAATATGTTGCTATAGATCGGTTACATAGTTACAAAAACATCTCAAAGTAAACATAAACGATCAAAATATAAAATCATTGATACTGGCAATTGCAGAGGGAAATTTATAAGTAACCCAGTAGTATTCACCATAAGATACTTGCATTGTCACCAATGACTTAAAAGACATCCGAATAAATACATTTTAGATACTCACCGTAAGGTATCATTATTTATCGAATGTCTATATATTTTGATCAAATATGAAAACCCAAAACATACTTAACCGATAACCAATCCATGCAAGCGTCCATAAACAACTTAAATTTAATGCATTTTTATTTAGGGTCGAGTATGAATAGACTACATAAATTTGCTTTTGAAAATAAACATTCTATCCCTATTTAACCTTAGGCTAAAATTCGCAGTCAAACTGGCATCAATCCATCTGATATATCGATGTATTCAATGTAATACGAAATACGGCGGCACCAAAAGTTAAGAGAAGAAATTGCCTCTCATCAAATAGGAATATGACATCTATCAGACAAGAAGAGCAATAAAAAAAAAACTCCATAGAAAGGAACTGCGCTCTGCGTCTTATAATTCCTTCCATAGGCAAAACGGGAGAGTGCGGCGTATGAAGCGATTCTGCCAGTAGCGAATCTCCGACTACATCTACTAACTACATCAATATATCCAATCCATTGACCCAATTTAACAATGACACAAATAACCTAAGATTACCCTCCCCTAATATAACTTTACAAATCTATACAGCCATTCACGCCCGACTTAAGTTTAACATTTATATAATTAATTTAACGAAAAACAAAAAAATCATGATAAAAACTTAAAGAACAAAAAATAAATAAATGGAAATGATTTTACATAAATAAAAAAAAAAATACATCAAATAACACTATTAATAAAGAATTTAGTTTGGTCAGATAGGATTCTATTTGTAACAATTAAATTACTAGGAAAGTTTAAAATTTAAAGTTCTTAGTGTTTTCAAATTAATATTGTTCGTTATATTTTATAAAGTTCTTACGGTTTTAGAAATGTTCATCTTTTACAGTTGCTTGCCGTTTGAAATCCAGCGTTAAATTTCCCGATGATCCTGTGGTCCTCTGAATATAAGAAAAGCGATGTTTCATTTTTCCATTTTATAACAACTGAAGGGATTGAACATGCGTCTTTTTCAATCCCTTCTCCTTCACTTCCGCACTATTACATATCTGTCACATCGTAAATAATCAATAATAATCACTTCCAAATTTTCCTTTTATACGTATTCGAAGGATTGACTTGGCATTATGTCATCGATGTGATGATCCTTTTGCTGAGGTCCGATTTCCCGATGGATTTCTTTCATTGGCTATTTGTTTCTATTGTTTTCCTATCTGACCGATGTTTTTACATTTAGATGCCCAAGGCTGGTTTACATTTGACTAATTAAATTTATCATTTCCATTTCTGATTAATTAACCTGTTTTCCAAATCAAAGATATATTTAAAGATATAATTTTATCTCCAAATCTTTTTAAAATTTAGTTTTAAAATACTTTTTCTTTAATAAAGTTTTATTTTAATAATTTTTCATTATCTGTGCGATTTAATATATACGAGTTTAAGATGATATTTAATTTCAATTTTTAATTCTTAAAGAAAATTTTTAAATGCGAACTTTTTAATTTACTTTCATGTTTAATAAATATAAAAAAAAACAATGTAACGAACGTCTGTGCTCGTTACATATCAGTAAAGTTGCTTAAAAAAAATGATCAAAAAAAAAAAAATTTTACTTAGGGTTAGTAATTACGGTACACGATTGACGAAGACATTTACAAAACATCCGGTTAATAATTTTACAAAAAGACTATATACAAAAAGAAAAAGAAAATGTTGACTATCGCTTACCTAAGGACCATTTATGTTTACACCCCTCCCCACAAGAGTTCTATTTTATTTTTTCTTATACATTTTATTTTTCCATACGGCATGACAAGCAAGTTATTTAAATTATTTATTTAAGAAGGTTACATTGAACTAAATATGTTTTGAAAGATAATGGATTTATACGTGTATATTTGCAGCACAATTATACATACCACCAACTTATTTATGACTGATTAAAATGCTTAAATAGGATTACACTGAAGTAAATTCCCAACGGTACTCATCGTAAGGTACCACATTTCGATCATAAACTTACGTGGCTGTGCGCGCCTATACACGTTAAAGCATAATATATATCAACAAAAAAAAAACATTTATTGCAACCTTTTGACTTTTTTTTTTTTTTTTTAACAAAAATTAGTTTTTAAAATTTTTTTCACTTTCTTGTGTTTAATATATATGCGCAATTTCTTTTACTGGCAGAGCTTTTATAAGATGTAAAGTACACGACTTATGTAAACAGATAAAATATTTCATTTTGACAAAATTTGCTCAGGGTATTTGTGGTTTATTAAAGATCGGCCCGAGTTGGGAAAGCCAATTGTAACGATCCGGGGGAGGAGACTTTACGTAATGAGCACAGACATTCGTTACATTGTTTTTTTTTATTTATTAAACATGAAAGTAAATTAAAAAGTTCGCATTTAAAAATTTTCTTTAAGAATTAAAAATTGAAATTAAATATCATCTTAAACTCATATGTTAAATCGCACAGATAATGAAAAATTATTAAAATAAAACTTTATTAAAGAAAAAGTATTTTAAAACTAAATTTTAAAAAGATTTGGAAATAAAATTATATCTTTAAATTTATCTTTAAATATATTTTTGATTTGGAAAACAGGTTAATTAATCAGAAATGGAAATGATTGTTAATTAGTTAAATGTAAACCAGCCTTGGGCATTTAAATGTAAAAACATCGGTCAGATAGGAAAACAATAGAAACTGTTAGCAAATAAGAAGAAATCCCTATGGAATCGGACCGCAGCGAAAGGACCATCGCCATCGGTGACGTAATGTAAATTCAATCCTTCACATTAATATAAAAAGGACAAGTTTGGAAATTATTAGTTAGTTAATGATTATTTACGATGTGACAGATATGTGTTAGTGCGGAAGTGAAGAAGAAGGGATTGAAAAAGACGCACGTTCAATCCCTTCAGTTGTTATAAAATGGAAAAATGAAACATCGCTTTTCTTATATTCAGAGGACCACAGGATCATCGGGAAATTTAACGCTGGATTTCAAATGGCAAGCAACTGTAAAAGATGAACATTTTAAACCGTAAGAACTTTATAAATAATGAACATTAAATTAAAACTTTCCAAATTTAAATGATTGCAATATTATCCTATCTGACCAACTTAATTTATTAATAATGTTATTTGATGTATTTCTTTTTTATATATATATTTAAAATCATTTCCATTTATTTATTTATTTTTTGCTCTTTAAGTTTTATCATGATTTTAGTTTTTCATTAAATTAATTATATAAATGTTAAACTTAAGTCGGGCGTGAATGGCTGTATAGATTTGTAAAGTTATATTAGGGGATGGTAATCTTGGGTTATTTATGTTGTTGTTAGATTGGGTCAATGGATTGGATATATTGATGTAGTTAGTAGATGTAGTCGGAGATTCGCTACTGGCAGAATCGTTTATATTTACGCCGCACTCACCCGATTGCCTATGAAAGGAATTATAAGATGGAGAACGCAGTTCCTTTCTATGGAGTTTTTTTTTAATTGTTCTTCTCATTAGATAGATGTAATATCCCTATCTGATGAAAGTCAATGCCTTCTCTTAATCTTTTTGGTGCTGTCGTATTCCGTATTACATTGAATACATCGATGTATCAGATGAATTGATGCCAGTTTGACTGCGAATTTTAGCCTAAGGTTAAATAGGGATATAATATTTTATTTTCAAATGCAAATCTTCGTAGTCTATTCATACTCGACCCTAAACAAAAATGCATTAAATTTAAGTTGTTTATAGACGCTTGCATGGATTGGTTAACGGTGAATTGTGTTTTGGGTTTTCATATTTGATCAAAATATATAGACATTCGATAAATAATGATACCGTACGGGGAGTATCTAAAATGTATTTATTCGGATGTCTTTTAAGTTATTGGTGACAATGCAAGTATCTTATGGTGAATACTAGAGGGTTTCTATATATTTCCCTATGCAATTGTCAGTAATCAATAATTTTGTATTTTGATCGTTTATGTTTATTTTGAAATGTTTTTGACCGTTGAAATCTATGTAACCGATCTATAGCAACATATTATAACAAGCTTTTATAATCCCATCTGTGAAAACTTAATTAAAATGTAAACTTATAATATAATAGAAATTAAAATGTAAATTAAAATCTAAGGTAAAGTTAAAAATAATGTTAAATGTTAAAATGTAAAACTAATACTAAAATAATTTTAAATCTTATATATATGTGCATAAATAAATGTTTGTATGTTAATTACTGGCAGTGGCTTATTTTATTCTTTTTATATATATATTCTTATATTATTTTTTAAATCTCTGCTATTCCACTGAGCTAGTGACATGGGCTAACGACTGGCGCCAATTGTAATGATTCGGAGAAAGTGACTTAACGTAATCTGCACTACAGGGCGCCATCTAGGCATTTGAACCTAGAAAAATTTATAGAGTAGGCAGATACATAAGTAAAAAAAAAAAAAAATTTTTTTTCCTTTTTTTGCATCCGGTCGTTAGCCCATGTCACTAGCTCAGTGGAATAGCAGAGATTTAAAAAATAATATAAGAATATATATATATAAGAGGAATAAAATAAGCCACTGCCAGTAATTAACATACAAACATTTATTTATGCACATATATATTATACCTCTAGCCCTTTACACATCATCTCGTAAACTTTATAAAAACATTATTTATATAAAATCAATAAAATGTTTAATGTTTATAATGATGACTCGATCAGAACTTTGTACCTCCCTCTTACACAAAATCCTATCACGGGGCTGTCGGTACCTCGGGTAGAGTAATCAATATCATTTGCAAACATTTGCCAATAACATTAACACTCGTTTACTAGATTACATATTAGCCAATCAAACCTTTTATTTATTTAAAGGAAAAAATCCAATGGGCGCCAGCCGACCTTTGTCGACAAGTCTGCTTGACCAATATGATCTAGTACCCGCTCCCGCTAGCTCAGCTACAACAATCAATTAAATATAATCCGCCTACCTAAAAAAATCAATTTATGAATCTTACTCTGCGCTAAATTTCTCGCTTTCTCTTTCTTTTATTTAATTATTTAATTTAAATATAATTTAAGTAATCACTAACCCATGAAGTCTCCATTTACGCTATTACACTTCGTTTGGTCTTATAATATAATTAATTACACTTTCGTTCAAGTTCAAATAATATTTAATACAATCAAAATTTCATATTATAAATACATAAAAAAATAATTATACACACAGTCACAATAAAGTCTCTGGGTAATGGAGCTAAAGACAACTAATGATTATTGTTCGTACCTTAAAGTTCAGAGTTTATTTTTTCATTTATTATTACGGCTTTTAATTAGTGAATTAGAAATTGAAATAAACATTACCTAGCTTTCTCCCTTATGCACGGTTCCGAGCGTTGCTTCTGATAGTATTTCATTCGGTCAGTTAGCGCTAACTCTTTGCACTCCTTTTCCCGATGTCGTTGGGATCCTGTGGGCTCCACATGGACACTCCGTCTCCTTCTTGTTTTACGCTACCATGATCGACATTTGAACTGTTGGCTGTTGGTATTGCGGGAAGGATTCGGCCGGCTGTTCACACGATGGGTTTAACAGTGCAGCATTATGTTTAGCTTGAGACGTATATTAATATTCAATGCTCTCGATCTATAAAAATATTTTTTATTATCTATCTCTTAATACAATAGAAAATTCGCCCTTTTATATTTTACGGTCCTTATCTTGCGGATTCAATCTACAATACGTAACTAATCCTCTGGTGTTTCAGTTATGGTCCGTGCTGACTTTCTGGTGTTTGCATTGGTCATTTTAATTTCTTTGTACTCTCTGCTAGAGTTATTTCAATTTCTTTATTTCAATTTCTTTGTTAAAGTTATTTCAATTTCTTTGTTAGAATTATTTCAATTTCTTTGTTAAAGTTATTTTCACTAACTAGCCGTTTAATGGAAATTTCTTATGTTCGTCATTAGCTCCCATTGTTCACTACATTCCTTTGATTACATATATTTTTTTTTATTTTTTTTTTTTTTTATTTTAATTATAAGACAAAACGAATTCCACCTTGTGTTTTTTTTTTCTTAAAGCAATCTTAAATCAAATTTTAGTTCTTTAGGTTTTATTTAAATACGATTCAAAATTATATTTTATAAAACTGTCTAATCTATGCTTTTAACGATAAACCTATCTATGAGAAAAAAAAATCCTTTTATTCTTATTTTACTCTACAAGACCTTTTATTTTTATTAAATATTTACACAAATCGTTTATTAATTTATATTTTTTTTCAAAATTATGTGTAGCTCCGTAGAAAGCACACTCCTTCCTGATGTATCTCGGTACATTTCTCCGTCCCCCCTTTTTGAAACTAAAATATCAATCTGAAGGTTTTAGTTTCAACATTTAACTTTATTCTTACTATACATTCCCCTTGATTTATTTTGATGGAAGTTCGTCCTCTCTTATTCTCATGTGTCCGTGTTACTCGTTAAGCTTTCTTCTTTAGTAATTGTAAGGATCGCGCATTGAACGTTCCCCTACAGTCTGACCCTTGGGCGACTTTGAAGGCGTTATTTCCATACTCCTTTATGATTTTGTATGGCCCGTCGTATATGGGTTGAAATTTCTTATATATCCCCTTTTCCGGATGGCTTACGGGGTTTACCCTTACCATGACCTCATCTCCCAGCTTGAACATAGCCTTGCTCTTCCCTTGTCTCCTTTGTCTTATATTTCCCATCTTTCTGAGTTTACAGCGTGCTTCATCCGCGTCTTTCTTCTTATCAATAGGTGGTGTTCTAATCGGTAAAGGGGTTTTGAATGGGTAAGGGGTATTTCTCCCATGATGAAGCCTGATGGGTTCGAACCCGGTGGATTCGTTTTTGGACCAATTTATCATGTTCGCCACTCTCGAGGCCTCTTTTACCCATCCACGATGATTGTTCTGGAGATACACATGAAATAAGCGCCCTAATTCCCTCATGACTCGTTCGCAGGGATTAGACTGCGGATTACGAATTGAAGTGAGAATATGTCTGATCTGGTGGCGCTTCGTCCACCTTTTCCATTCCTCCGACATAAAGGGAGTTCCATGGTCTGATATGATCTGCTTTGGGATTCCCACGTCTCGAAAATGCTGACGCTCAAGTACCTGTATAGTTTGTTTGGCATTAGCTTGCGTCACCGGATATATCGCTACGAATTTGGAAAAAACGTCATACGTTACAACAAGATACTTCTTTCTATTAAACTGGGGTAGGGGTCCGTAGAAATCTATTGCCAAGAGGCTGTTAGGCTGGTATGCATATATAGGTCTCAACGGGCCCACACTTGATGAGTTTTGGGGCTTTGTTTTCGCACATACAGTACATCCCTCAATGACGTCTAAAACACTCTTATACATTCTTGGCCAATAAAACCAATTGCCTATCAACCCTTCCATCTTGCTTGCCCCATAGTGTCCATAATTTTCATGTATGAACATGATTATTTGTTTCCGCATATTCACTGGAAGAACGACTCGTGTATGCTCCTCATCTCTTATTTTACGCTGTAAAAGTCCATTTTTCAAACAATATTTTTTTTCTTTCCAGACCGTATTGTTTACAGGTCTTCCTGTAGGCTGATGGCGCAAGTGGTCTATTATTTGTTTACATTCGGTATCTCCTTCTTGCGCTTTCACTAATCTTTTCAAACTGCACTCTATATCCTCGCCTTTATCTACTTCCGCCGCTGCTATGTACGCATCGTTACAAGTTAAATGTTGCTGCGGTGGTTCTATCGGATAGCGACTTAAAGCATCTGCCGCCATATTGTCTCTGCCTGGGCAATACTGCACGCGATAGTTAAATTCTTGTAAGATCAAACTCCATCGGATCAGCCTACTATTCGTGAGGAAGCTATGATTAAGGAACTCAAGGCTCCTATGGTCTGTAATCACTATCACCTGCGACCCGATTAAATACTGTCTAAACTTCTTAAAGGCCCAGACAATTGCTAAAGCCTCCCTCTCAGTTACTGTATAATTTTTTTCAGGCTTACTTAATAAGCGACTTATAAAGAATAACACCCCATATTTCCCGTCGTCCTGCACCTGAGATAATGTGGCTCCCAGGCCCATTCCACTACTGTCAGTTTGCACTACAAATGGTTTGTCAAAATCTGGGTATGACAGCATGACCTCTTTTAGAAACCCCCTTTTTACCTTTTCAAAGCTACGCTCTTGTAGCTCCTCCCACATCCACCTTTTGTCCTTCCTTAATAACTGTAAGAGAGGTTCCATGTCTGAGGAAAAGTTTTTATAAAATCGGTTGAAAAAATTACACAGTCCGAGGAAAGCTTTGATGTCTTTCTTCTTCCTTGGTTTTGGAAACTGTTGTATCGCCTCGATTTTTTCTGGATTTGGAGATATTCCCTGCTCACTGATAATGTGTCCCAAGAATTTCACCTCCGGAGTCATTAGGTGGCTTTTCCCCAAATTTATTTTAATTCCTTTTTCTATGCACTCCCCGAACAGTAGCTTCAAATGTTCGAAGTGCTCTTCCACACTATTCGAGGCCACAATGATGTCGTCCACATACATCGTAATTAAACTCTTAATTTTTTCTGACAACACTTGATCAAGGCATTGTATTAGTCCCGCCCCGCTGTTTTTTAAGCCGAAGGGAACCCGATTAAAGTTATATGCCCGTCCATTATATCGGAAAGCGGTATATTTCCGGTCTTCAGGGTGAAGCTTGATCTGCCAGTAGCTGGCCGTTAGATCAAACGTCGAAAATATTTTTTTTTATGGAACTTCATTAATAATTCGCTTATAGGTGGCAGGGCATTAGTGTCTAGCACTGTTATTTTATTCAACTGTCGCGCGTCTAAACCCAATCGAATAGACCCGTCCTTTTTCTTTACAGTCACCAGCGGATTATTGTATGGTGATGAGCATTTAGAAATAATTCCCCATTTTAGCATATTCTGTAGCTGTTCTTCTATGGCATTTCTATATTGATGTGGTATTGGGTATGTTCGCGCTTGATACAGCTGGTCTTCCATAAGTTTTATTCGGTGTTCGTATCCTTCGATAACTCCCGGAACTTCTGAAAACACCTCCTCGTACGTGTTCAACAAACTCTTCAGTCATTCTCCATTCTCGCTTTCCTGTTCCTCTTCCCTTATTATTATTTTTTTTTCTATTTGTATCCCTGCACTGTCTGCATCGTACTCCGTTCTACTATTGTCTGCCTCACAGACGTCAAACGGTATTTCTGCATGATTAATTCTTGCCTGTTGCTTTTCATAATCCAGCATGCATCCTGCTTTGCACATAAAGTCTGAGCCCAGGATAGCATCGTGTATCAATCCCTCCAAGATCAGCATGACGTGGTTGTATTCCTTCCCTGTGATCTTAATACTCACCCACACTTGCTCCGATGCCAACTTGGCTCTTTTCCCATTCGCCAGCCTTACGTACACATCCTTTAACGGCAAGGTTTTAATTTTCAAGTTACTCCGGTCCATTTCATTGAACGTTTTCTGCGAAATCACCGACACTTGGCTGCCCGAGTCAAGTAGTGCATTAATCGCCTTCCCTTCGATTCCTATTTCTATTTTAGGACATGATTGGTATGCCATTCCCAGCTCGCCCCTCTCTTCATTTTGTACTAGGTTTGCTACTTGTCTGCTATTATCTTCTGCCTTTCCCTCTTTCCTCCGATTTTCTTCATACTGTTTATCGTTATCTATTGTCCTGAGTATCTCTGCCACTCGCTCTATGGTATCATTCCCTATTATTGTTTCTTGGACATTTTCTGGGAAGCCCCGCCTTACTATCTGCAGTATTTGTTGCTCAGATATTTTGTATGCTGTGATTTCCCTTAATCTCGCCACTTGTCTGCGGAAATATGTACTTAGTGATTCTTCTGTTCGCCATTTTTCTTGGGTTACCTGATGTTTAACAACTTCCTGAAGCCCCTCCCCCCAATAACTCTTCAGCAATGCTTGTTTATATTCCTTGAAGTTCGTTGGCTTTATTCCCAGCGACTCCCACCAATTTTCGGCCTCATCTTGTATGTAGCTAACAGCTATATTAACTTTAACCGACTCGCTGAACTCATTACATGAAAAAAAACGTTCTAGACTCTCCAAGTATCTATTCGGTCTTTCCCCTTCGTTTCCCGAGAAGGTCTTTATTTTGATAACCCGACTTGCTATTTCCATTTTAATAATAATAATAAACTTACGTACGTACAACCAAAACCTAACCTTCCCAGTTCCCCCTTTTTTTTTTCTTATACTAAAATTCCCCGGAGTGTCCCTATGCCTCCACGTCTTATATAATTGCAAAATCACCTTTACAGTTGCGCTGCTTATACCATTTTCTAATCCTACTATCACGCTCCCTCCCGCTTCTTTTTACTAGCTATCACTTCTGTCACTCATACACGACTCTGGCCACACCGCTTAAGACGTCCAGTCATGACTCACATCGGTTCTGCCATTCAAAACGTTTAGTTTCGTTCCACGTTGACGTGCCATTTATACCTCTAGCCCTTTACACATCGTCTCGTAAACTTTATAAAAACATTATTTATATAAAATCAATAAAATGTTTAATGTTTATAATGACGACTCGATCAGAACTTTGTACCTCCCTCTTACACAAAATCCTATCACGGGGCTGTCGGTACCTCGGGTAGAGTAATCAATATCATTTGCAAACATTTGCCAATAACATTAACACTCGTTTACTAGATTACATATTAGCCAATCAAACCTTTTATTTATTTAAAGGAAAAAATCCAATGGGCGCCAGCCGACCTTTGTCGACAAGTCTGCTTGACCAATACGATCTAGTACCCGCTCCCGCTAGCTCAGCTACAACAATCAATTAAATATAATCCGCCTACCTAAAAAAATCAATTTATGAATCTTACTCTGCGCTAAATTTCTCGCTTTCTCTTTTTCTTTTATTTAATTATTTAATTTAAATCTAATTTAAGTAATCACTAACCCATGAAGTCTCCATTTACGCTATTACACTTCGTTTGGTCTTATAATATAATTAATTACACTTTCGTTCAAGTTCAAATAATATTTAATACAATCAAAATTTCATATTATAAATACATAAAAAAATAATTATACACACAGTCACAATAAAGTCTCTGGGTAATGGAGCTAAAGACAACTAATGATTATTGTTCGTACCTTAAAGTTCAGAGTTTATTTTTTTTATTTATTATTACAGCTTTTAATTAGTGAATTAGAAATTGAAATAAACATTACCTAGCTTTCTCCCTTATGCATGGTTCCGAGCATTGCTTCTGATAGTATTTCATTCGGTCAGTTAGCGCTAACTCTTTGCACTCCTTTTCCCGATGTCATTGGGATCCTGTGGGCTCCACGTGGACACTCCATCTCCTTCTTGTTTTACGCTACCATGATCGACATTTGAACTGTTTGCTGTTGGTATTGTGGGAAGGATTCGGCTGGCTGTTCACACGATGGGTTTAACAGTGCAGCATTATGTTTAGCTTGAGACGTATATTAATATTCAATGCTCTCGATCTATAAAAATATTTTTTATTATCTATCTCTCTCTCATATACTATACAATAGAAAATTCGCCCTTTTATATTTTACGGTCCTTATCTTGCGGATTCAATCTACAATACGTAACTAATCCTCTGGTGTTTCAGTTATGGTCCGTGCTGACTTTCTGGTGTTTGCATTGGTCATTTTAATTTCTTTGTACTCTCTGCTAGAGTTATTTCAATTTCTTTATTTCAATTTCTTTGTTAAAGTTATTTCAATTTCTTTGTTAGAATTATTTCAATTTCTTTGTTAAAGTTATTTTCACTAACTAGCCGTTTAATGGAAATTTCTTATGTTCGTCATTAGCTCCCATTGTTCACTACATTCCTTTGATTACATATATTTTTTTTCCTTTTTTATTTTATTTTAATTATAAGACAAAACGAATTCCACCTTGTGTTTTTTTTTTTTTCTTAAAGCAATCTTAAATCAAATTTTAGTTCTTTAGGTTTTATTTAAATACGATTCAAAATTATATTTTATAAAACTGTCTAATCTATGCTTTTAACGATAAACCTATCTATGAGAAAAAAAAATCCTTTTATTCTTATTTTACTCTACAAGACCTTTTATTTTTATTAAATATTTACACAAATCGTTTATTAATTTATATTTTTTTTTCAAAACTATGTGTAACTCTGTAGAAAGCACACTCCTTCCTGATGTATCTCGGTACAATATATAAGATTTAAAATTATTTTAGTATTAGTTTACATTTTAACATTTAACATTATTTTTAACTTTACCTTAGATTTTAATTTACATTTTAATTTCTATTATATTCTAATTTTACATTTTAATTAAGTTCGCACAGATGGGATTATAAAAGCTTGTTATAATATGTTGCTATAGATCGGTTACATAGATTTCAACGTTCAAAAACATCTCAAAGTAAACATAAACGATCAAAATATAAAATCATTGATACTGGCAGTTGCAGAGGGAAATTTATAAGTAACCCAGTAGTATTCACCATAAGATACTTGCATTGTCACCAATGACTTAAAAGACATCCGAATAAATACATTTTAGCTACTCACCGTAAGGTATCATTATTTATCGAATGTCTATATATTTTGATCAAATATGAAAACCCAAAACATACTTAACCGATAACCAATCCATGCAAGCATCCATAAACAACTTAAATTTAATGCATTTTTATTTAGGGTCGAGTATGAATAGACTACATAAATTTGCTTTTGAAAATAAAAAATTCTATCCCTATTTAACCTTAGGCTAAAATTCGCAGTCAAACTGGCATCAATCCATCTGATATATCGATGTATTCAATGTAATACAAAATACGGCGGCACCAAAAGTTAAGAAAAGAAATTGCCTCTCGTCAAATAGGATTGTGACATCTATCAGACAAGAAGAGCAATTAAAAAAAAACTCCATAGAAAGGAACTGCGCTCTGCGTCTTATAATTCCTTCCATAGGCAAAACGGGAGAGTGCGGCGTATGAAGCGATTCTGCCAGTAGCGAACCTCCGACTACATCTACTAACTACATCAATATATCCAATCCATTGACCCAATTTAACAACGACACAAATAACCTAAGATTACCCTCCCCTAATATAACTTTACAAATCTATACAGCCATTCACGCCCGACTTAAGTTTAACATTTATATAATTAATTTAATGAAAAACAAAAAAATCATGATAAAAACTTAAATAACAAAAAATAAATAAATGGAAATGATTTTACATAAATAAAAAAAAAACAATACATCAAATAACACTATTAATAAAGAATTTAGTTTGGTCAGATAGGATTCTATTTGTAACAATTAAATTACTAGGAAAGTTTAAAATTTAAAGTTCTTAGTGTTTTCAAATTAATATTGTTCGTTATATTTTATAAAGTTCTTACGGTTTTAGAAATGTTCATCTTTTACAGTTGCTTGCCATTTGAAATCCATATAAGAAAAGCGATGTTTCATTTTTCCATTTTATAACAACTGAAGGGATTGAACGTGTGTCTTTTTCAATCCCTTCTCCTTCACTTCCTCACTATTACATATCTGTCACATTGTAAATAATCAATAATAATCACTTCCAAATTTTCCTTTTATACGTATTCGAAGGATTGACTTGGCATTATGTCCTCGATGTGATGATCCTTTTGCTGAGGTCCGATTTCCCGATGGATTTCTTTCATTGGCTATTTGTTTCTATTGTTTTCCTATCTGACCGATGTTTTTACATTTAGATGCCCAAGGCTGGTTTACATTTGACTAATTAAATTTATCATTTCCATTTCTGATTAATTAACCTGTTTTCCAAATCAAAGATATATTTAAAGATATAATTTTATCTCCAAATCTCTTTAAAATTTGGTTTTAAAATACTTTTCTTTAATAAAGTTTTATTTTAATAATTTTTCATTATCTATGCGATTTAATATATACGAGTTTAAGATGATATTTAATTTCAATTTTTAATTCTTAAAGAAAATTTTTAAATGCGAACTTTTTAATTTACTTTCATGTTTAATAAATATAAAAAAAAAACCAATGTAACGAACGTCTGTGCTCGTTACATAAGTGATTTTATAATCTTTTTTTTTTTTTTGAAAGATTTAAATATAGTTACTTAATTGTATTTTCCATTATATACTACGCACAACTAAATTATTTAGAATGCCTTTAAGATAAATTTTATATGTAAATAGAGTATCTTTTTTAATATATTTATAATTGTGTTCAATTTACCATCAAACACTTTTTAAAAAGTCTGTAATTTCTTGTTCATATTATATATATCTAATGTGATGCAGCTATGCTCTACAATGTTATATTCAATATTATCATATCCCGAAAGCTAAAAAATGCTGATTAGCCTTATGATTTGAACAAAATATCAACTTCATTCAATTAAAACACTTTTTTTTAATTGCAAAGATTGCATGTTCTGATGAAATATCTGCAGAAGTAAATGTAGTCGTTGATTTGTTAGTTTCAAAACTACTGAAATATATAGGGGTTTGAACTCATACTTTCATATGACCCTCAACTATCCATGTTATCTCATACTGCTGACACACTTGATCAGACACATTATTTATCTTTTCAACATGTGTGTGATCAGGTGTGTCAGCAGTATGAGATAGCGTGGATAGTTGACGGTCGTGTGAAAGTCTGAGTTCAAACCCCCTATATATTACATATTAGAATGCAGGTATGAAAAAGCTCGTAATGTATGAAAAAAATCATATATTAAAACTACTGAAAGTTTTTAGAAATATATAAGTCAATAAAAATATGTGATGCTTGATTTTAAAAATGCTCTGTCAGATTTTGAAAATCTTGGAGATTACTTTAAGTAATTTTACTTAGATCAATAAAATTCGATATGTTAATATCACACAATTTTGCAGTATAATAGCTCTATATGCAACTCAACTGAAGTAGTTATAGCCCTATGACAAATAATTATATACTTTTGTTTTTTAATTAAAGAGAAAAGCTGCTGGTCAGCATTCGACTTCTCTGTTTTATCTATAAAAGTTACCAGGTTATTTAAATTGATTCCATTTTCAAGCTGATAACAATCCAAAAAAAAATTATTGACGCCTTTTATTCCATTAGCATCTGTTAATTAAAAAACTTGAGTTTTTTTTTAATATTAATTATTAAAACAAAGTTTGTTATTTTGTACTCAGTAATTTTAAGTTCATTCTAATAATCACTGTTTGAATTGGCAAAACAATGCAATGATAAGTTTACAAACCAAAAAGATATTATTGTTTTTGATTGAAGATAAAACTCTAATCCTTAAATAATCTGTTTTATTTTGTTTTTATTTCAACGTTATCTACAGATTAGAAATGGTCAGTCTTTAGTGCATGCACCAAGCTAGGAGCATTGTGAGATTAATTTTAGTACATTGGACTCTTGATTATAAAAATAAAAAGTAAAGGTAGATATAATAATTTTTTATTAGTACCGAAAAACAAATTCATAAAAAAAATTCAGATTCAGTGCATCAAATTAAAAGAAAATGTGTTTTATGACCAGTATACAGATAGACGTTTTACATTTTATTAATGTGAGTACTAATCCAAAGTAAATCTAAACTTAGTTTTGATTTCCATTTTATAATTATCTCTTTTTATACCCCTTGCAGTTTTTTTACAAAAATTATTTTCTATTACAAAATTGATAAATCAATAAAATGTGGCCATGTCTGATTCAAATTTAAAAAAATATTCTAATAAACTCATAACGTTAAAAGCATGGTGAAAGTTAGAATAAACACAAAAGTCTCACGTTATGAAAAAATGTTAATTATTTTTTATCTTATAGCATACTGTATTTTATTTTAAAAAAGGAATAGCAATGCAAATGCTATATGGTGCATGCAAATTAATAAGTAAAGCAATTGGTATGTGGACTGTAAATTGGAACTATTGTATATTTCTCAATAACATTAGTTTTTATTTCAATTGTGTAAACAGTAATTTAAAGTGAGTGGTCTATCCTCATGCTTTCATTTCCAGTACTTAAGATTTGCGCATATATAAGCATTTGGGTTGGAAAGAATAGGGATTCATTTTATTCTTTCATAAATACTATATCTTGTGTTGGGAGTGAAAATATTCATTTATTATTAACACTCGTAAAAAGCGCATGCACAACCGCTTGAAAGGCTGATCTTTAATGTATTTCAATTGCTTTTGTGTTCCTATTAATTGTATAATATGAATACACTTCTTTCGATGATTAGCTGTATTTTCAAATATTTCCATATACCTTTTCAATTAAATAAATTAAATGGCTTGATCAAATAGAACTTCATATTTTTTTGCTCAATTTCCTGTTTAAAAAAATTCTATTTATTTTCTGATTCTATAAAACTATACTGAATCATTTGCATCCAATACAAGCGTTGCAGCTGTTGAAAACAATGCTATTTTACATAATTACTATAATTCTTTATATCTTTATTATGTTTTTTTTATATAAAAAACAGGTTTATTCAACTATGTATATAATAAAAAAGGTTTAAATAAGTTATTAAAAATTCAGCAGTACATTTATAAATCAGTAATTTATATAAAAAAGAAGATTCATTTTTTTAAGAGTTGAATGTCCAATATTAATAAGATGCCATGTGGAATTTACTATAAAGCGGGGAGCTAACTTCAAATCTCTTTCTTTGATGTCTTTTAATTTCTGAAAAAAAAATTAATTAATTTTGGATCCCCCGGTTTTAGATAAGGTTGCCATACATTGATGGCTTTTTATCGTCATACTTACAACTGTAGATCACATTCTAAAGAAGATTGCATGAATGGGAAAAAAACTGTAACAATAAAAGTATTTTTAAAAATCAAGTGACATATCTTTATTCTGAAGGTTTGTGATGGTGGTGCTTTAGTTGTATTTATATTATACCTATAGCCCTTTTCACGTCGTCTCGTAAATTTTATAAAAACAGTATTTATATAAAATCAATAAAATGTTTAATGTTTATAATGACGACTCGATCAGAACTTTGTACCTCCCTCTTACACAAAATCCTATCACGGGGCTGTCGGTACCTTGGGTAGAGTAATCAATATCATTTGCAAACATTTGCCAATAACATTAACACTCGTTTACTAGATTACATATTAGCCAATCAAACCTTTTATTTATTTAAAGGAAAAAATCCAATGGGCGCCAGCCGACCTTTGTCGACAAGTCTGCTTGACCAATACGATCTAGTACCCGCTCCCGCTAGCTCAGCTACAACAATCAATTAAATATAATCCGCCTACCTAAAAAATCAATTTATGAATCTCTCTCAGCGCTAAATTTCTCGCTTTCTCCTTTTCTTTTATTTAATTATTTAATTTAAATCTAATTTAAGTAATCACTAACCCATGAAATCTCCATTCACGCTATTATGCTTCATTTGGTCTTATAATATAATTAATTATACTTTCGTTCAAGTTCAAATAATATTTAATACAATCAAAATTTCATATTATAAATACATAAAAAATAATTATACACACAGTCACAATAAAATCTCTGGGTAATGGAGCTAAAGACAACTAATAATTATTGTTCGTACCATAAAGTTCAGAGTTTATTTTTTCATTTATTATTACGGCTTTTAATTAGTGAATTAGAAATTGAAATAAACATTACCTAGCTTTCTCCCTTATGCACGGTTCCGAGCGTTGCTTCTGATAGTATTTCATTCGGTCAGTTAGCGCTAACTCTTTGCACTCCTTTTCCCGATGTCGTTGGGATCCTGTGGGCTCCACGTGGACACTCCGTCTCCTTCTTGTTTTACGCTACCATGATCGACATTTGAACTGTTTGCTGTTGGTATTGCGGGAAGGATTCGGCCGGCTGTTCACATGATGGGTTTAACAGTGCAGCATTATGTTTAACTTGAGACGTATATTAATATTCAATGCTCTCGATCTATAAAATAATTTTAATATCTATCTCTCATAATACAATAGAAAATTCGCCCTTTTATATTTTACGGTCCTTATCTTGCGGATTCAATCTACAATACGTAACTAATCCTCTGGTGTTTCAGTTATGGTCCGTGCTGACTTTCTGGTGTTTGCATTGGTCATTTTAATTTCTTTGTACTCTCTGCTAGAGTTATTTCAATTTCTTTGTTAGAATTATTTCAATTTCTTTGTTAAAGTTATTTCAATTTCTTTGTTAGAATTATTTCAATTTCTTTGTTAAAGTTATTTTCACTAATTAGCCGTTTAATGGAAATTTCTTATGTTCGTCATTAGCTCCCATTGTTCACTACATTCCTTTGATTACATATATTTTTTCCTTTTTTTTTTTTTATTTTAATTATAAGACAAAACGAATTCCACCTTGTTTTTTTTTTTTTCTTAAAGCAATCTTAAATCAAATTTTAGTTCTTTAGGTTTTATTTAAATACGATTCAAAATTATATTTTATAAAACTGTCTAATCTATGCTTTTAACGATAAACCTATCTATGAGAAAAAAATCTTTTATTCTTATTTTACCCTACAAGACCTTTTATTTCTATTAACTATTTACACAAATCGTTTATTAATTTATATTTTTTTTTCAAAATTATGTGTAACTCTGTAGAAAGCACACTCCTTCCTGATGTATCTCGGTACATTTCTCCGTCCCCCCTTTTTGAAACTAAAATATCAATCTGAAGGTTTTAGTTTCAACATTTAACTTTATTCTTACTATACATTCCCCTTTATTTATTTTGATGGAAGTTCGTCCTCTCTTATTCTCGTGTGTCCGTGTTACTCGTTAAGTTTGCGGTCCCGTTATACCTATTTATTCATCTTTTTTTTTTTATTTATTTACGCTCGATCGGGTGGTTCTCCCGTCTTGCCATGTGGGTCGTTGTACCCATCCCATCTCCTATATCGATCTGGAGGTTCCCTAGCTAGATTGCCATAATCAATCTGTGTTAGAAATTCCGCCATTTCCTCCACTGACCGTCCGTCTTTACTTAACATTAGTTGTTGTATGTTTGGCAGCATATTATTGCGTAGTGTTCTGATTACCTGACCATCTGACATAGGGAATGCCGTCAATGCCTTAAGTTTTGACACTTGTCAGTAGAAGAATTTCGCATATGTCTCTCCCCGCGCACTTGAATATCTCTCGTGGGATATCTTATACAGGATTCCATCTTGCCTAGCCTCATTCCAAAATGCCCTTAACATAGCCCGTCTGTATTCTCCGAAGGTCTGCGGTTTCTCGTCCAAGGTGTGCCACCAATCACATGCCGTCTCTTGGAGGTAACTACTGGCCACCGCAACCTTGTCCTCTTCCGGTAAACTTTTACTATGGAACATATTATTCAGGCTTTCTAAGTGTTTCAGCGGGTTTTCTCCTACCTCCGCTTTGAATACCACAATGGCAAACTGCTTCTCCATAAATCTACTCGTCTGTTCACTGTGTCTACTCTCAATCTTAAACTCCTCATACTTCTGTTCTACCTGTCTTATTTTCTGCCCTGTGTCCCCCACTATGTCTTTACATATCTCCTTTACTTTAGTTTTGATATTCTTGGCGGTCTCTATTTCATTCTCTAAGTTCCCTAATTCCTGTCGCGTCGTTTCCTGGCTACTTATTAAGTCTTGACATATCTCTTCCATGCGTACTATTCTCTCTTCTAGCTGGCTTTTCCCTATACTGCTTGACTCTTCCCTCGCTTCTATATTTTCTTTTAATTCTAACATTTCGTACCTTTCTTCTTCTACACCCTTTTTCACTACTCCTATCACTTCCTCGTATGCGTCCATTCTTGCTGTCAATTCCTGTTTCATTTCTCTCATCTCTGTCCTAAGTTCATTTATTTCCTGCTTCATTTCTTGTTGATTTTGTTTGATGTCTTTACGTATCTCTTCCATCATGTTCATCAAAATTTGGAATGCGCTTCCTTCCACTATTTGCGGATTTTTAAAAAAAATCGGGCTTACTTCTGGCGTTGCCCTCCCGTCGTTTCCACTTTCGTCCATCTTTTTCTTTTTAATAATAATAATAAACTTACGTACGTACAACCAAAACCTAACCTTCCCAGTTCCCCCTTTTTTTTTTATACTAAAATTCCCTGGAGTGTCCCTATGCCTCCACGTCTTATATAATTGCAAAATCACCTTTTCAGTTGCGCTGCTTATACCGTTTTCTAATCCTACTATCACGCTCCCTCCCGCTTCTTTTTACTAGCTATCACTTCTGTCACTCATACACAACTCTGGCCACACCGCTTAAGACGTCCAGTCATGACTCACATCGGTTCTGCCATTCAAAACGTTTAGTTTCGTTCCACGTTGACGCGCCATTTATACCTATAGCCCTTTTCACGTCGTCTCGTAAATTTTATAAAAACAGTATTTATATAAAATCAATAAAATGTTTAATGTTTATAATGACGACTCGATCAGAACTTTGTACCTCCCTCTTACACAAAATCCTATCATGGGGCTGTTGGTACCTCGGGTAGAGTAATCAATATCATTTGCAAACATTTGCCAATAACATTAACACTCGTTTACTAGATTACATATTAGCCAATCAAACCTTTTATTTATTTAAAGGAAAAAATCCAATGGGCGCCAGCCGACCTTTGTCGACAAGTCTGCTTGACCAATATGATCTAGTACCCGCTCCCGCTAGCTCAGCTACAACAATCAATTAAATATAATCCGCCTACCTAAAAAATCAATTTATGAATCTCTCTCAGCGCTAAATTTCTCGCTTTCTCCTTTTCTTTTATTTAATTATTTAATTTAAATCTAATTTAAGTAATCACTAACCCATGAAATCTCCATTCACGCTATTATGCTTCGTTTGGTCTTATAATATAATTAATTATACTTTTGTTCAAGTTCAAATAATATTTAATACAATCAAAATTTCATATTATAAATACATAAAAAATAATTATACACACAGTCACAATAAAATCTCTGGGTAATGGAGCTAAAGACAACTAATAATTATTGTTCGTACCATAAAGTTCAGAGTTTATTTTTTCATTTATTATTACGGCTTTTAATTAGTGAATTAGAAATTGAAATAAACATTACCTAGCTTTCTCCCTTATGCACGGTTCCGAGCGTTGCTTCTGATAGTATTTCATTCGGTCAGTTAGCACTAACTCTTTGCACTCCTTTTCCCGATGTCGTTGGGATCCTGTGGGCTCCACGTGGACACTCCATCTCCTTCTTGTTTTACGCTACCATGATCGACATTTGAACTGTTTGCTGTTGGTATTGCGGGAAGGATTCGGCCGGCTGTTCACACGATGGGTTTAACAGTGCAGCATTATGTTTAACTTGAGACGTATATTAATATTCAATGCTCTCGATCTATAAAATAATTTTAATATCTATCTCTCATAATACAATAGAAAATTCACCCTTTTATATTTTACGGTCCTTATCTTGCGGATTCAATCTACAATACGTAACTAATCCTCTGGTGTTTCAGTTATGGTCCGTGCTGACTTTCTGGTGTTTGCATTGGTCATTTTAATTTCTTTGTACTCTCTGCTAGAGTTATTTCAATTTCTTTGTTAGAATTATTTCAATTTCTTTGTTAAAGTTATTTCAATTTCTTTGTTAGAATTATTTCAATTTCTTTGTTAAAGTTATTTTCACTAATTAGCCGTTTAATGGAAATTTCTTATGTTCGTCATTAGCTCCCATTGTTCACTACATTCCTTTGATTACATATATTTTTTCCTTTTTTTTTTTTTATTTTAATTATAAGACAAAACGAATTCCACCTTGTTTTTTTTTTTTCTTAAAGCAATCTTAAATCAAATTTTAGTTCTTTAGGTTTTATTTAAATACGATTCAAAATTATATTTTATAAAACTGTCTAATCTATGCTTTTAACGATAAACCTATCTATGAGAAAAAAATCTTTTATTCTTATTTTACCCTACAAGACCTTTTATTTCTATTAACTATTTACACAAATCGTTTATTAATTTATATATTTTTTTCAAAATTATGTGTAACTCTGTAGAAAGCACACTCCTTCCTGATGTATCTCGGTACAATATATTAGACTATTTTCATCATCTAATATAAGTATTGAATGTTTTTAGAAAAATTTAACTATTTAAATATTCCAAATACATTGAACTGTTAGTAATAGCCCACAGATTAGTATATGCACAACATTTTGAGAGGTATTATTCTCCCCCCTTCAGGTTTTTGGCAGGATAACTCAGTTGGTTAGAGTGTTACTTTAAAATTCAATATTCAAAAATTTAAGTCCAGGTTCGATTCCCATGCTAGTACTGTCACTGGTCAGGCCAGCAACATCTGAAGAAGAGGGGAGAATAATACCTCTCGAAATGTTGGAAATGTTGCGCATATACTAATGTGTATGCTATTACTAATTGTTAAATGTATTTGGAATATTTAAATAAAGTAAAATTTTTCTAAAGACATTCAATACTTATATTAGATGGTGGAAATAGTCCAATATATAAATATATCTTTATTCGTTTATATATATTTTTAAAAAATGTTAATTTTGAAGTTAAAATTTCATTATCATATTTTAAAACTTCAGCAGGTATTCTACAAGAAACTTGAAGCTTTTTCATTTTTAAAATTAAAAAATATATATTTTAATTGAATCAAGGGTACCGATATCTAAATTGCATCTTTGTTTCTTTAAAACATTGCATTTATAACCGTCATAAAATAATTCTGGCGATAATTAATGGATAAATTTATGATTCACCGTACTTTATATAACTAAAATTTAGATTGTAAAGAGTTCCAAAAAATACAACAAAAAACTAAAAGTAAAAAATGAAATATGTGCCCATCACTGCAGTGCATCACAATAAATTGTTGTTTTTTTTAACTTGTTAGAAATTAATGTAAAAATCAATTTTATATTTTTTCATTGATCATATTATTAAAATGTTTCTATTTGAAAAGCAACTGAAAACATTAGACTTGGAGGCGTTCATTTAAATAGTTTTACTTATTTATTTTTAATTTTTAAAAAAGGTAAAAAATGAAGCTCCTTATGATCTTCATTATTTAGAGACAGAGGCTCACAACAGAGAAAAGAAAGATAAGGATGAGTTTAGAGTGAATTTGCATTGTCCATACGTGTTACCAATAAATTATTCAGTTCCAAATGAAAGCTACGATGCCTTTTATTTTTTGGATTTTTTTAAGTCAAAAAGTAAACAACTATTAGACAGGTGGTGTGAATAAAATTTCATTTTTTGAGCATTTTTTGTGGATAATTTGTTATTGTTGGTTCAAAGCCGATCAGTTCATTTTTATTTGGATTATTGGTTTAACTTGTAGCTTACAATTATTATTTTACCAAAATTGAAAAGGCTTCTACATTTCCTCCACTACCCCCACTCTTAATTTTTAAAAAAGCAAATAAGAAAGAAATTTAAAAATTTTAAAGACAAATAATAAAATTTCCAAAACAAAACTGTCATTTATAAATTCTAAAAGAGATTGTTTAAAATAATTCATCAGTTAATTTTGTAAATTAATATTAGCTTGTATTATGATGATGAGAAATCCAAAGAAACGTTAAAAACTTGACTGTATTTTTCCCATCTTCTTCCAGTTTCTCAAAACCAAAAAGGAAATTTAAAAAAAATATCAAAAGTTTGCACACAAAAAAAATCTGTCAATGAAAAGTAATAAGAGATTTTTAGAATCCACTTTGAAGTTATCCCAATATTTTTATGATGTCAATGTTTAAAAGAAACAAAGAGAAAATGAAATGGTAGGTAGCCAACTAGATCAGTACTTGAAGCAAGCTAACATTTTTGTTTAAATCTTATGTTGATAGAAAATATATATTTTGTGAATGATTGATAGATTTACTCTATTTAATCAAAATATTATCATTATTATATAAAAATTCATTATGCTATCACTTTCAAATCTATATGTTATTTTTAATGTTCACAAGAAATCTAACATACCCATGATATTTATAGTTTTAACCTACCAATCATTCTGAAATCTTTTGGTTTGTTTTTGAAGTGCTAATTTTAAATCCCTAAATTTCTTAATTAAGCTCCAATTTAGTTATAATTCAGAAAAATATAAAGTGTGATATGTTTTTGATCTAAATCGCTAATAATACAATCATTGTTAAATAATCAATCATATTTTTAGTGAATCCAATATGAGCCTTATTAGTGCCCACAATGTATTTCTTAAAAGAATGATCATACCTTAACATAAACTGTTGAAATCTCAAATCTGCTATTTTAGTGTTGGACAATTGTTAAAATGGCAAAACAGAAATAGCCACTAAAGGACAAACATAAAATTTCTTACCAATATGTTTGGAATATGATCTACTTATTAATATTATTCTAAACTTGAATCACATTAATCTATAATCAGACCTACAATGTAGGCATATTCAAATTTTTTATAACATTTTAATGTCTAAACAAACTGTTCATGGGAATCAATCGATAGGATATGCACACAATAACAACAGACCATTCTGTAATTCATAAAGTCAATATCATTATTTCTTATAACTTTTAACTTCATTTTTGTTTTAAAAGAAATATTTTTATTGACTTTGCCTTACAAAGGAGTCTATTTTATTATATACTTGTCATAAATTAAATTTCATTTAACATGTTATAATAAATAAAACATTAATATTTGTTTTTTATTTATTATTTTTAACATGTCACATGACTATTTTATTTTATTAGACATAAAAAAAGTGTATTAATGAAGTAAACATTTCACTTAGTCATAGAACTTCATCTGCATTAAAATTTCCTTGTGGCCACATTTTAATTCTTATTTGTTTGGTATGTATTTTAAACCTTTATAAAATTGTTTATCCCAGTATTCATGGAATTATTGTTGAATAGAATAAAATTTTGTTTTGAAAAATTTCTTTGCATCTTACTAACCATCCGAATCGTAGCAAAGATAATGCAACTATTATTGATATTTTTGTCACCTCAGAAATCTTGACGGCAATATCTTGCTGTGGGTTTTTGGAAAGTATTAGGTTTGATTTTATATCACTAAAGAAAAGTCAACAATTATTAATATGTAAGAAAGTTTCTTCTTCTAGTCCACATAACTTAGGCACTGTGAGAAAGCACCAGCTATAAAATTTGTTGAAGAAAACAGTTGATAGGAAACTATCCACACACAAAAAAATTTGATGCCAATATGTATCAATGATTAATAACGTGAAAAGCTAAAAACCTTAGACAGATACGCTTTAAAAATGCTTATGTGATAGCCAATCAGATGTAATACTGACTGCACTTGGAACCCTTAATTCTAAAACACAAGTCGACTTGTGTTTTAGAATTAAGGGTTCCACGTGCAGTCAGTATTACATCTGATTGGCTATCATATAAGAATTTTTAAAGCTTATCTGGCGAAGATTTTTAGCTTGTGTTTTAGAATTAAGAGTTCCACGTGCAGTTAGTATTACATCTGATTGGCTGTCACATAAGCATTTTTAAAGCATATCTATCGAAGATTTTTAGCCTTTCACGTTATTACTATCATCTGTTTGGGCGTAATAAATTTAATATATCAATGATTAATCTATCCAAAATATATTTTCTAATATTTTTATAGATGAATAAATTTCTAGTTGGGACCATAAGTGAAGTTTGATATGCATCACCATTGATTGACCACTGATACGTTATTTGAGGTCTGTTCACTTGATCTCTTTGTATCAAGGTAAATCAATTCCCATCTCAACATATATGACGTTTCCCCAATTTTACCAAATCCAATGACTAACTATGGGGAAAGTTGATGTCAAACCAAAGGTCAATAAAAAAATTTTATAAATGACTTGACTTTTATAAATTACTTGACATCAATCAATCCCAGACTATTGTTTTTGTTCACATTAATTGATTTTAATGCAATAAATAAAATAATCCAATTGTTTATTGCCTGGGAGTTCAAACCAAATTCAGCAGTCAGAAATAAGAGGTATTAAAGCCTGACATTCTATATATACATCACTCAAGACTTTAATGCAATGAAAATGTTCAATAAGGAATACAAACTTTATTCTTTTAAACTATCCGAATCTAAGTTTGGAGCATAAGAACGAATAAAATCGGCACAGATACTAATGCTAAACCAATTTTTAATATGTCTTTTATTAATACATCTAAACATTTGAAAATATCAAGTTCTATCTTCCAATAAATCCGCCAACAAACATTCTTTTATTTATGAATATCTTTTTAAAAAAGCACACAACCACCAAGTTGTCACGCCAACGGATAGACCTCCGCCCGCTAATAACAGATGGTGGAACTCGTTATTTGATAATGTTCTGAAGGTTGTTGACCTAAATGAAAATCCAATTGTATCAAAAATTAAAGACTGGAATGCACATAAAATAATACTTGGCGATAATAACATAAACAAAGGGTCTCTCAGAATTACCAATCAGCAACTTGTTTCGAGATCAAATTCTGGTTCATGGAGGCAAAATTTCAAGACTTCTTAATTAAAATTTATCTGGACTCCCTCCCTCCGAACTCTTTTTTAGCATACAAGTGAAATTTTAAGAAGATCGATCCTGTGTGCCAGATGTGTGAGAGAGAGGAGGAGTCAACAGACCACATCTTTTTTAGAGGTCCCACTATGTCCAATTACCAATCAATAACTCATAAATGGTACAGCAATACGAATGGAAACTATAAATCAATTAAAGACTATATAGGACAGGAGGACATAAGACTGGCAAATTTTGTGAATTATGCCCTGTGGTGTGTCAGATATATGGCAACGATTGAAAGGATGAGAGACTCACATGGTCTAAATGTAAGAACGTCATGGAGAAAATCATCAAGGACCGACTAATTACCCCAAGCTAATCACAAGAATAACTTGGGAGAAGGTTGAATCCACATTGCTCCAAATTGACATGTAATTGATGTCATATTTGTAACTCTAACAATCAATATAGCAATAGAATAAAATTTCTTTTAAAAAAAAAACACCTATTTATTGAAACTGTTCAAAATTTTTTTTCTTTTCAAGATGAAGTTCATTCAAAGCATCTTCACTAATTTAAGTTTGCAGAAAATTCAAATTTTAATCAATTCACCATGACAATATCTCAGTATTTTAAGAGTATTAAAACATTTTTTATAAGTATGTACTAGTATCAAGAATTAATTAGAAAGAAACAGCACTACTTTAGTACTACAGAAAATATTTACAATGTAAATTGAAATTTTTTGTATATATACAAATCAACAAAAGTACGATATTTGAGCATTTTTTACCTTTTCTATACAGCGTTCAATCATGGATGAAATTCCGTTAGAAACTCATAGGAAGGGAAAAACATAAGAGGACACCTTAAAGTAAGATTTAACTAATGTGAGAGCTGTGAGAAAAAATGTACTAGTCAGTACAATTTAGAAAAAGAAAACCTATGTTAACAATCTCTATGTATTAATGCAAAGAAAATATCCGAAAATTAAAACTATAATTCTGCTTTTTTAAAAGCTTTATTTCTTCTTTAAACTTTGTTTTCGTCTTAAGTTGAATGTACAGAACACCAGCAAATTATTTTTAATAAATTTGTTAATTCATCGTAAATATTGATATTCCAGTCTGAGAGTAATTCGTGGTTATTTATTTTTTCCAAACGTGGACATCCTTGCTGAAGTAAAATATACAAACAAGGAATGTCATCATCTTCGTCATCGAAATCTTCATCTTCTTCTTCATCATCTTCTAAATAATAACCCGAGCGTTTAACTGGCCGAAGGGAGGCTTTAGAAATATTTATTTCTCTTAGCTTGGGCAAGTTTAAACATTTTAATCGTAGATTGTGGCTTTGGGCTATATCAAGATAATTGAGAGATTCAGATATAAAGCTTAAACGAGCACTTGTAATAGAAACTAAGTAAGAGTTTCGAATGTGCAGTTTTAAAGTAGTAAGTCTTGGTAAGTTAAATACGGTATAGAGCAATAACTGTTGTATATCACGTGATGATGAGGAAATAAATGTGTTTATTAGATGTATATCCAAAGTTTCGATTTTTGCCAGTTGAGATAAAACTTTAGTACTTTCTGAACACCAGTGCCACTCAAGAGACATTTTAGAAATATTTGGAGCATTTGCAATTAGGCATTCTAAAAATTCTTGACACTTCTTAAGCCACGATTCTTCATCAAAGGGTAATCGTTTGGGACGACTACCTAAAAACGAACTTCCTTTCCAATGGAGATAAACAAAATGAAGAGAGTAACAATTTGTGTTAGTAATGAGTTTAATTAAAGATTGCAAAACGTCGATATTAGGTAATTTGGATGTAAATAACAGAGAACGGAAAACTGGTTGAATTTTGATTAGATAGTCAATAAATGAATCAAAGAAGTTTTTTATCTTTTCATAACGATGAATGCAACAGATATTATCCCCAATTAAACTAAAAAGTGGTCGACAATCCAAATGCTGCCATAAGTCTGGAGTCGAAATAATGTTTTTCCAATCTTTAGATACCTGAGCAGCGGTTCCTAACTCTAAAACATTTAAATAGGAAAATATTTTATGTTTGCATTCTAGTGGAAGATTGGAAAAATTACAGTTATCTGATGTGAAAGATAAAGATTCTGAAAGCATTATGTGGCTATAGACGGCAAATGTTATTTAGCATTCACTGCTTTCAGTAGATATTTAATGGAGACGGTCATTTGCAAACATCGAGAGTTCTTTAAAATTAATATTTACACGAATCATAAGTATCATCACATCATGTGACTATTATCAAATAAATCAGAAACAAAGCATTGAATTTAATTTTTTCTTTTATACATATGTAATTTTTATATAAATATTTTATATTCATTGTCACTTGTTTAAAAAATAACAATTAAAATATAATTTTAACTGCGAGCCAAATCGTGAATGAAATCCAAATCGATTATCACACGTAGAATGAAGATAATTTTAAGTAAGTTTTAACTCATTAAAAAAATTCAGTATTTGAAGTTATCGTGGACAATGTGAAAAAATATTATAATTAATGCATTTGAAAAAAGTAGATTGTTTTTGGTTATTTAATATGTATAGTAATATTTCTAGAAAATAATTTATAATTTAGTGATAATTTAATGATATTTTAAATACGATCTTCACAGATATCTTTTTTACGAAATATTAATAAATTATGTAATATTTTTCTTATCCTACGTTTTTAAATATTTTATAACGTAAATTAAATTTAAATAATGTTAGGTGTGTTTTTGGACCTTTTCTCTTTTGCATATTAACTATATTAATTAAAATATTAAAAAAAAATAGATGTACATTTTTCTTCAGGATCCTTTGAATTTTATCTTCAGCCAATTCAGAAATTTTTTTTAAAAAAAACCCATATATTCTGCCTATTATATTCGATTTTTCCTTTTAGTTTTTGTTTTAAACACTGCTGAGAATTACTGAACTTTACTAGCATTACTCATCGATAAATTGAACACTTTTAGAGAAAATTGAATTTTTATAAAAGGACTTCATCCTAAAGTACAAATTGATTGTAAATTATGTATATTTTTTGATAAATCTTCCTATTAATTGGAAATTAGATATTTTTTTGTCTGTAATTTTTTTTATTTTTCAAAGCGAACAAGAAAATAATGGTCAACTATAAAGGTCAAGTTTTATGAAATATCATATGATTATCGTTCTTTATGCTTACACAAGTTATCCAAGTCTCCTCACTGATGAAAGCCACAAGCTATAAAGTAGTTTGGGGATAGTGGATGAGTAAGCATTAGATAGGGATTTTATGCATAAGTTCCTGCCCCCATTGATTACTCAGGCTTGCACTGGGTGGCACTACTGTATGGAGAGTTTTGTCTCTGTGTTTTATAAAATATCTTAGTAAAAGATCAATTCCATTGTAAATGACATTTTTTTAAAAAAAAATTCATTAAAAAATATATTACTTAATCAAAAAAAAACGAACTGGGTTAATAACAAACTTTTTTTTTCTTATTTTGATTATCGAATATATACAGAGCGAATGTGCTGAGGAAAGGATAGAAAGAGGTTTTGGTTCACCACTATTTTATTGCCAAGACAGCATATGTGATGAGGATGAGAATATTTGGCTTTAAACCATGAATGCCTGGGCTGTTTATTCCAGTCACTAGATCGACAGAATTCTTTTGATGGTTACTTGCAATTTAGCTAATGTCTAATTACAAAGGAATGCTTCATTTTTCAACGGCATGCTTAAATGTTAAATTTTTCAATAAACCTAATATTTTATTGTAGTACAGGTACAGACACATTTTTATTTTAAGATTACTTTGTAAGAAAAAAGTTTTAAAGAATAATTTCACGCTTATAGGAAACGGTTTATTTTTCCATGATGAATTATGTGTATTACATGTTC
This sequence comes from Epiperipatus broadwayi, assembly GCA_028023455.1. Taxonomy (NCBI): domain Eukaryota; kingdom Metazoa; phylum Onychophora; class Udeonychophora; order Euonychophora; family Peripatidae; genus Epiperipatus; species Epiperipatus broadwayi. The sequence goes on along the minus strand of JAQFVV010012431.1, from coordinate 2,646,385 downwards.
AAAGTTTATTAACTATTTATGTTTTTAGATTACGCCAATAAACATCACACGACCGCCTCCTCTTATGCTTATGTATAACTGTTGTTAAAACAGACAAAACTCACTATATATATATATATTGCAACACACAGCAAGCTAGACAAATTAATGGATGCCAGAAGGCTTGTGCATAAAATCCCCATCTAGTGCCTACTCATCCAATATCCCCAGACTAGTTTCTGGCTTATGGCCTTCATCAGTGAGGAGCCTTGAATGTGAGAGTACTGCATCTAGATCTTGATATTGGATGAGTTGGCACTAGATGGGGATTTTATGCACAAGCTTTCTGGCATCCATTGATTTCTCTAGCTTGCTGTGTGTGGCAATATATATAATGAGTTTTGCCTATTTTTAGATTACATTATAAAAAATTACAAAAAAATACTTTCATTAAATACAGATAAAACTTGTAAAAATACAAATTTATGATCCACTGTTTACATATTTACTTTTTAGATTACTTTATATTAAGATCTAAGTTCTACTATTTACATCTTTAAATACCATCAATGTCAAAAGTATTTATAGATTAGTTATCTCAGCATGGTTTCAGAAGTTTCTGCAAAGTATTTTAAAAGCAGACTTTAAAGGAAAATGGATTGAAGAATGATGACTATATTAATATCTTTTTTTACTTAATTTCTCTTTGAAATAAATTTCTGAAATTCAAATTGCCTGCTATATATTCTTACTTTATTTTTTAAAAAAATTCAAATTGCTGTCTTAAATATAGTGAATCGAATGGAATTGTTTTTGTTTTCAATAACTTGTTAGTAATATTTATTTTAAACAGTACAATAAGTCTTAAATGGTATTATTAATAATTAATTTTAATAAATTCAGAACTTTAGATACAAGTGTGTGTATAATGCCTTAATGAAATTAAAATATTTTGTTAATTTTTTTTTCTGAAACTTATTCAAACTTATTATCTAATAACCCTTCGAATTTTGTTAACAATACCAATTACTTTAAATTATGTTAGCTACACCAATTACTGCAGTGACGTCAGATGAAAAAAATTCTAAATTAAAAAAATATCCAAGCTGAACTATAAATCAAGAAAGACTCCACACTTCATTAAGTATTCTTTCAAGATAGAAAATAAAATTGCAAATTTTATTAATTATAATGATATAAATAACAGTTTAGCAGCAAAAAGAGCATGAAAACTTATTAGTATAAAAAATTTCTTATTATAAAAATTTTCAAAATACTTAAAAGTCTTTTTTTTTTGTTTGTATAACAAAATGTTTGAATATGCCCCTTGCAAAGGTTCGGCTGGCTCTCTGTATATATAATGTCATAATTTTGATTTAAATGTGAGTTTCTAAATGAAAATCAACAAATAATATCTATCATACATCTAAGAGACATTTATAAAAATAAAAACTACAATAAATTAAACATTTAAAATCTTTTTCTTTAAAATTCAATGATTATTGGCACATTTATTTTATTTTTTATTTATCTTATCAAATATAATTTCATATTAAAGTTCATTTCAAATCCAAAATCCTCCTTTTGGATGTTCAACCAAAAATCTACAATTAAAAAATTTTGGAATAAAAAACGTTCTAAAAAAAATTTTTTTTTTTCAGATCCAACAATAAATTAGCAAGATGAATTAGATCTTTCTAAATGAAAACTGCAATTTTATCAACAAATTCAATTCAATCTAGATTATTGTGTTCATCTGCTTCATAAATGAAATTTACCAGCCAATAATTTATGCAAATGCAGATAAACACAAACTATGAACCACATAATAAAGTACTATCAAATTTATTGTACGGTTGAAGAATTGAACGATTTAATAAAATCAGTGGCCATTTTATTTCATGGTTGGTATATCTACAAGTTTTTATGGTATTTTATTAATAGTTATATATATATATAGCTAAATTAATAAAATTTTATAAAATTTAATAAGTTCTCAATAAAATGTTAACAAAATGTAGTGGAAATTGAATTTGTATGTTTTATCATGTTTCATGAAAAACTCCTATTACTGAATAATCTATTTATTTAAAATTAGTTACGGAACCAGTGGTAATTTATGCAGAACCCTGGTTGTTATAAAATTAAAAAGAAACGTTGGTCTAGTTCACCCCCCCCCCCCCATCACACTTTTTAACATGAAAAGTCATTTTGTTTACCCCCCAATAAAGAGTAGCAAAGAAATATTTCCCCCCTCCTCCATTAAAATCTGCAAGGAGATGAAAAATTTGTTCATAAAAAATATCAATTTCTGAATGGCTGTGGATATATTTGAACATTTATTTTAGTAATAGAAAATAATAGAATCTGTATATGTCCTAACAGAAAATTAAAATCCTCTTAAAAATAAATAAATAAAAATGAAAAATTACTTTGACATTTTGATTTATTCACATATTTCTAATATTTAAATAATCACCATATACAATAATTATTATTATATAATAAGGCTGAATTCAAGAAACAACGTTGTAATGTGCAGAGTCATCAAAATATTTGCTTAAATTACAAGAGGAAATAAATCGTGTTTGTTTATCAGATAAAAAGAGCCACGAGGATGGTATTTGTCATATTTGGCTTGACAGCTGCAGTTTGCCGATCCATGATCTAGCTACATTATAAGCGCGCTCTCCATCTTTCAATCTATATATTTATCACATGATACTTTCAAGCCTTAACAAATCATATAATCTACAATGTCAGGGCAATCTTAATTTATTTAAGCTTTGTTATATCATGTGATTTATATTTGGAAATTACCTGGTTATTGACAACTTATATCATGATTCAATACACAATTTTTTAAAAAAAAATGCAAATGTTTAAGAATTAGCTGATCTTTCAAAAAAATCTTCAAATTAATGCTTTACTTATCTTGAATCAATTTGTTTTGAAAAATATTTGTTTTTAAAAATTTTTGATCTTTTATATTTTAAACAGAGAGTAGATAATTATTAGTTTTTAAAATAAAAAAAACGTCAAATGCTTTTACCGGGAAGCGAACCCGGGCCATGAAGGCAGCTATGCTAACCGCTAGGCCACTAACGCTTGACTAGTTTTACTAGTTATTTAGGCTATTCCTTCAAAATCTTATGATTATAAGAATTTAAATCAATATTATGTATATGTCATATTAATTATCATTTTCAACCATTATCTATCCACTCCATAATGGTTTCTTTAAATTCAATCCCGTTTCTCCGAACTTTAAGCTTTCTTATCTACAACACATTATAAAACTTTATTTTAACTACCCATCTCATATATAGTCTCCTAAATATTTTTACAATCTCTTTAGATTTACTTTAAAACTTCAACTTGCCATCTATTATCATCTCTTCTAGCAATACACTTAGACCAATTCCGTTACAATTTCTTAATTCTTTACATCTGTCAGTCAATGATAGCTATTGTTCTTTTATCCATGTATTTCATTTTCGATATCTTTTTGTTATTCTTAATATACATATCTCCATACTTCACTGAGTAGTCTCAAATCTCTAAATTACTCTTTTTCTAGATGGCCAAGTCTTAGTTCCTTAAATAAGAACTGGTAAAATACATTTACGTTATTTATATCTAAATCATCCTATTCAAGTTTAATTCCATTGTTATTCAATCCATTATGTTTTCATCTATATTAACTATTTGCCCATGATATGGAGTTATTTCTATTAATTCTTGATTATCAATCTTTTATTTTTTTCTGAGAATATATTTAAACCTTATGTTAATTGTTTTAGTATTTATCTTTAATCCTACTTTTTTTATTTTCATCTTATAACTCTTGGAACAGTTTCTGAGACTCTGAAGCATTCTCTGAAAAAAAACTATATCATTTGTATAATCTAAATGACTTAACCAATCATTTACTTATATTACCTTAATTTTCCAAATTAAGCTTTTTAATATCACCATGTTATATGCTTTATATTTTAATAAATATTCTTCAACATGACAAAATCCTGGATTTATATTTTGATGATCTAATGTTTTAATTATTGCAGAAATGCATATAGAATCAAATGCCTTTTCATAATCTATAAATCCAAAGCATAATTTCAACTCATATTCATAAGTCCTTTTTATATACATTTTTCAATACTTGGATGTAATTCACTGTGCTAAAGCCACTTTTAAATTTAGCTTGTTCTTTATGTTGGTTAAAATCCAAAGTTCACTGTAGACAAGTTGCAATTGTTTTGACAAAGATTTTGTATAAAAACTGATAAAAAAATCTTAGTTCTACAATATTTAAAATTTTACTACCTTTTTAAAATATCAATTCTTCTAATCATGTACATAACTTTGCCAACAATTTATCTATCTTTTCACCTATTTCTTTTAAGATATTGACTATAATTTTATCATTTGGTTGGCAATTCAGAAAATGTAATAACTGTAGAGCATAGTCATTTTTTTTTCATTATTATATAATTTTTTATAGTACTCTTCCAAATTTCATAATAGCATGTTTCTTTTTAATAAGTCATCTTTTCTTCTTACTGCAGAAATTTTTCTTTCAATTGCTAAATATAGTTTCACACTTTGGAGTCTTTATTTCCTTTTGTAGTTTTTCTTATTAATTCCCAATTATATTTTCTTATATTGTTATTAACTGTTTTTTATACAATTTTACAAAACTCTACATATTAATTTTTATTTAGTGGCTCATTTTTATAAGTTTTCATATTTCTGCATCGTCTTGTCTCAATAGAAAATTTATTGGTAAACTGATTTTTTTATGCCGACTATCTTCGTTCCAGTTCTTAGCTGTCCATGAGTTAACTTCTTATTGATTTCATTCAAATCTAAATTCTTTTTAAAAGTTATTTATATTTTAAAATTTATTTGCAAGTTCTAATTAAAATTTTTTGTAGTGTTTCGGAAGATTAAAAATATCAACTAGTTATTCTGTTTTCTTAATAATTTTTGTATCTCTAGTTTTGCATTAACACTTGTCTTACGTCTTATCAATGTGGTCACACTAGTTATGCTCAATTTAGCTTGGAATCAAATTTAGGTAGAATTTGAAATTTTTTTAGCTGAAAATTTCGTAGTAAATTTATAATTTTTCAAGTATTGATCAATAGCCAATTAGTTATCAAACCAAAAAATATGGGTCGCTATGTTTCTCCCTAAAGAAGAAAACAAAGAAATTTCACCAGACTTTACCAATCTGAAGTGGACTGACGCGACAAATTTTATCTTTTACTTTACGTTTTTGTGTGTGTGTTTGTGAATACATAGATTTTGAGAAACACTTTTTCTAATGTAGATATTTAAAGCCTGCCTATACAATTTACGTAAGTGTAGTAGGTGCAATGAATTTACAAATGAGTATTTTGTTAATTTTATTACTATTTTGTATTAACCAGTAGATTTCATTTAATTTTACTTTTAAATTTTTTAAATATTAGGTACTCAAGATTTTGGAAAATGCATTATATATTTTTTTTTACTTTAAGGTTTAAAATTTGATCAGTCTCTTCAAAATGTTTGGTTTGCCTGAAAAATGTTTCCTTATAATTTTGTCGAATTTAAATATAAATGAAAAAGGTATAGCATCTCAAGTCTGTGTAGAATGGAAAAATGAAATTCTAAATTGTAAACACTGGCAAAATCTTGATCTTCGTCCACTTACTGCCTACAACCCAAAATGCTCGAATTCTTATCGATTAATTTTTCAGAGACTTCTTTCCTTCTCTGTTTTTCTAATTAAAATAAATCCTGTTTTGAAATCTTTAACTTTCACTTTAGAAGCAAACGAACTTAAAGTAATTAGCGTTTTAGATAGAATTTTGACCTACATAAACTGTAAACATATTAATTCAATTTATATGCACTTTCATAGGAGCGATAATAAAACTGACTTTTATAGGGCTAGAATAGGAAACTTGCAGTCGGAAATTTTGGAATGGAAAGAACCTTTCTACTGTCAGCTACTTTTAAATAGATTAAGTAATTTGGCAAAAAATGTAATATATCTTTCTATTAAATGGAATTGGTACAACGAAACATTAACAAGCATGAAAAATTGGAAAAACCTTGAGAATCTTAATATTAAAGACCTTGTAATTGATTATGAATCTCAAGAAGAACAGCAAAATATTATTAGCAACATATTTAGCTTTCCCTACTTAAATACTTTAAATCTTGATGTACAAATAATAAGTAACGTTTTTCCTGTTTATTTAGTGTCATTGTCTTTAAAACATTTGAATTTGTCAGCATCTGTAATATCAGGAATTAATCTTGTTAATATGCCAAATTTAGAATGTATCATTTTGTCAAAAAATGACAAAAGTGACCGACATGTAACTGCTTTAACATGTTGGTACAAAATTCTTCAAAGGGGATGTCCAAATTTAAAAAGAATTAACAATCATATTCTTAGAAGCAATTGGAGAAATGATCTTTATGAAGAACTGGACTACTTAATGAAGGACTTTTGTTGTAGATGTATCGTACATGAAATGAAGTAATGAAATAGCTTTTAATTAAAATAAATATTTAAGTCTTATTAATATTTTTATACTTTTATTAGCATCCTTCCACACTGAAACACTTCTATAAAAATGTCAAAAAAATATTATAAATTAAAATAATTCACAAAATTATTAGAAATAACAAATACAAGACTTTTTTTTTTTGTAATTTCACGGTTTCTATCGAAATATATATGTATGCAAACAAATTGATTGTTACTAATATTACAGTACACGATGCTTAAGTCACAATTTATTCTTAATTACAAATTACGATTCTTAATAACAATCTGAAATAAATGTGCTCGCTTAAAATATTTCTTTTTTTTTTCTATTTATTTAAAAAAATGATTTTATTTATATACAGACTTATAAAATTAATTATTTAGAATTCTAAAAAATATTTCAATACATAAAAATCTAGGTATTAATAATTGCTTATTGAAAGATGAGATTGTAGACCTAGAAAAGATATCAGAAAAGAGGGGAGGTAAAAGATATTACAAAATTATGGTTTAAGTGAACAAAAGTCATGGAATTTGTATAAGTTCACTGCATACGTGGTTATTTCCTACATTTATATTAAACTACTTGCCGGCAAACCGCTGTTTTTTTCAGCGATAGTAAAGAATGATTAAATTGTTTAAAATAATTAAGTATCATAAAACAAAAATCCATAGCCTACCAAACAAACTTTTCAAATTTATATATATAAAGATGAGGGTAAAGGATCAGGATAAAGAATTCCTGGGTATAGACACAATAAACCTTGCAAATCTATTAATTTTTATTGAAATGTGTGAATTGTACTATAATACCTATTGCTGATGTCAACATTTGTACATAATTCCTTTTACATATTTATCAAGTTTAGGATGCCAGTCATTTCAATAAGGTTTTTTAAAATTACATACTTTTAAAAATAATAGTGGTATGTATTATACATTAACAATTTGTGCAACTTGCTTTTCAAGCTTGTGCTAAAATGTTCACTAGGTGGAGCTTACCACTAGCTCCAAAATAAGCTTTAATTATAAGTCTGGAGACGAGGATTTCCCGATAGATTTTGGATTCTTTCTCTGTTTGCACTTATAATTAAGCTAGTTTTGGAGCTAGTGGTAAGCTCCACCTAGTGAACATTTTAGCACAAGCTTAAAAGTTGCAAAATTTGTCTTGTTTTAATAATTATTATAAGTGTACCCTTGAAGGCTTTTGCGATGTTATATTGCTTTAGCTACTAATATATGGTGAAACTGAACTGAGTTCAGACCCATCTAGCTATCTGGTTTGTAAAGCTGATTTGAAGACATTTACGTGTCTGGAAAATTCAAGTTTTCAAAGTGATAGTAACATATTAAATAAGTGCTCTGAGTTGGAGTTTTAGATCTAGTTTCTGAAATCCTACCTCTTCACTGAAGTTAGCCATTAAGCTTGAAACCAATTGGTCTGAAGATGAGGTTTTTCCGATAGAGATTTTGAATTCTTTCTCTGTTGGCACTTATAATTAAAGCTCGTTTGGAGCTAGTGGACCAAGCTCCATCTAGTGAACATTTAACACAAAAAAATTTTATGACTAAATTAATTGCCATCAAAATAAAAACAGTAAGAGTCAAATTAACAATGCTTAATATATACAACTTAACAATTAATAACATTACATTAAACAGTATTATAAATACTATAATAACATGATATTCAGCTAGAGGTATACAAAAACAATAAAACCAATATGGCCTGCAAAAAGTCCCTAGGTCCATTTTTGAACCTTCAGTAATTGAGATCACTGGGTCATCCATAGTCCTTTGAACATTAAGGCCTTATAGTTCCTTTAGATAAATGCAACGAGTTACAATATGAGCGTGTCAATGAAAATCTTTATTCTTTTTACAAGTGAGCTTTTATTCCTCAGGCCAATTCCAGGTAACCATACTATGGTCATAGAATGTTCTAGATCACTAATTATTATCATTGTTTATTATCATTTTAGTTAATCTGCATCCTGGTCTATTCTTTTAGCTAAATGTTTTCCAATACGGAAACACTTTTCTTATTAACATATTTTAACTTTAATATTTGGAACTTTTTAATTTCTATTTCATAATACTTTAACATTTATTTCAACATTAGCACAGTTATTTATTATATTCAAAATATATCATTTCATTTATATTCTAAACATAGCGGTTTTCGTAGACTATATCATTAGAATTCCTTTTTTAATTAGTTGATCATATCTTGCAGACATTGTTTAATATATTTTTTAACTTTCAATTTATCTGGAAATAAGCAAAATCTTTTTAATTATTAGTAATTAATTAGTTTTTGATGGAATTCCTTTCTTATTTTTAAAAAATTTAATTGAAGTCATTTGCTCAGGATACAATTAATCATTTTGTAACAGAATTCTTTTATATTGTAAAGGTGACTTACAACCAACAATCCACCTGCACTAATCTACACCATGCTAAGACTAATCATGTAATTATCAAATAACCACTATCTTTGTCAAACACATATACATATACACAAAACATCGCAATAAGCAAATTATTTTTTAAAAAAAGATAACGCCTTAGATTTCTACATTAAAAAAATAAATACACACCTATATACATAATATGACTAACCACAAGTGTCCTTAACTAACAAACATTAAGACAGACAAAGATAAAACATAAAAAATGTTGACCTAATGTCAAGCATATTTCTAAGTGACCAGGCTTGAAAATGAAAAGATAAGTCCAATAAATAATTATTGTAATATTATATCGATGTACATAACACAACAATAAACAAATACTGCAAGCACAGAAAATGAAAGCTATCATATGATCCTACCATGATTAAAACAAAACAAAAATCATATATATCACTTTTGTTTTTATAATTGCAAAAACTGCATGAGAAAGTCAACATCTTGATAGACGTATTTTTAGAACTAAACAAGATGGATGTATATGTTCGAATCTGGAATTGAATTTCAATCACACAAGATTGAAAGGAATTTGTTTTGTCCACCAGTATAAATTTAAATGTAAATAACACCTAAGTTATAAAAGCAAACTGTATGATTTAAACTGATTATAAATAGCTCCAAGTTTGAATAAAATCATTGTGTGAAAAGAAATAAAAAACAGATAGCAATCATCAAGAATAGTTTTTTTTTATTACTCCACTTTCCTATGCAGAGAAACAACCCTATGAAAATTACATATACTAATAAGGGTATTGCAATGTGGTCTGGCTAAAGGAGCTATGCTGTAGAAGGTCAGGTACCTGCCCTTCATGCCCATAGAAGTGTTATGATATATATGGAATGCCTATCTTATTAAATACTGGTCAAGAATGATGATCTTCAGTGGATCTTCCATGATTTTTTCTAAGGAAACAACTGGACAGTACTGATGTGTTTACAATCCTGGAATGAGTGTGTGTCTACTAAATCTATGGACAATACACCACCCAAAGAAGTCTATCACCAGGAATAAGAGACTGTGAACATAATGGACAGTGCTTGTCAGACTCAGGAATTTATTTTATTAATCCAATTGATTTGTATATATATTTTTTAATTTGTTATTTATAATCTTATTTTTATTTTTTCTTCTGTTTTCGCATTTGGAAGCTTATGCTTTGGAAAATTGAAGAGTTTATTTCAAATGCAAATGGGGGGATTAGATTAAGTAAATGTTTTATGGTATTAAATAAAATTTAGGTTATTTACCTCTCCAATAGCTTGACACCTCCAGCCTGAATGTGGAACAAGGTAAGATTTTGATATGTTCCACATTAAGAGCATATTATAGTGATAGAACAGAGTTCTCATTATTTGTTGAATGTTTTACTAATATTTGTAATACATTTGTTTTTCTGTGTATATGTCTTTTTTGAGTGGATGATCTTTCCTATCAACATTAAGAAATTACACATAGGTATAGGGGGTCCTCTCCTCCAAGAAGAATGATCATAATCATTGTGAATTAGACACCAAATACTACTCTGATGCAACTGTAAATATATTAATTAGTATCAGATTTGTGATCTTCTGAAATATTTTTTTATTATCTTAACCTTTGTAAATAAAGATTTCCAGGGTATAGACTTCTATCATAAGATTTGGGATTAGAATATCCATTGTATTTAGCTATTAAGATATATAATTGTAAAAGTCAAGGATAGCTATCTTAATATTGTTAAATTATATTTGTTATAAATTACACAGTTACCAAGAAGGAAGCATTAGCAATAGTGTGTGCCTTCCAAAAGTTTTGACAGATGCTAGTTGGACCACAAAAGTGTCAAATTTCTGAATCACAGCTACCTGACCAACAGTCATCTAGTCAGATGAAGTTTTCTGTTACAGGAATTGAATTACATTAGGCAATACTGTAAGGAATCCAAGAATGTTGTGGCTGGAATGCTTAGTCAAAACCCATGTAAATCAGATGACCTAATGCAGGCTTGAAAATGAAAATACAATTCCAATAAATAATTATCTTAATAATATTACATCAATGTACATTATGCAACAATAAACAAATACTGCAAGCACAGGAAATGAAAGCTATTGCACAATCCTACCATGATTAAAACAAAACAAAGGTTATATAGACTACTTTTTTTTATAATTGCACAGACTGCACAAAAAAGTTAACATCTTGATAGCCATAATTTTTGGAACTAAACAAGATGGATGTATATGTTCGATTTTAGAATCAAATTTCAATCACACAAGATTAAAAGGAATTTGTTTTGGCCATCAGTATAAATTTAAATGCAAATAACACCTAAGTTATAAAAGCAAACTGAGTGATTTAAAGTGATTATAAAGAACTTCAAGTTTGAATAAAATCATTGTGTAAAAAGAAATAAACAATAGCTAGCAATTGTCAAGAATAGTTATTTTTTATTACACCATTTTCCTATGCAGAGAAACAACCCTATACAAATTACATATACTAACAAGGGTATTGCAATGGTCTGGTTAAAGGAACTATGCCATAGAAGATCAGGTACCAGCTCTTTATGCCCATAGAAGTGTTATGATATATATGGAACGCCTATCTTATTAAATACTAGTCAAGAACAATGATCTTCAGTAGATCTTCTGCACTTTCTTCTAAGGAAACAGCTAGGTAGTGCTGATGATTTACAATCCTGGAATGAGTGTGTCTACTAAACCTACACGCAGTATACTGACCAGGAAATCTTTCATCAGGAATAAGAAACTGTGAACATAATGGACAGTGCTTGCAGACTCGGGAATTTATTTTATTAATCCAACTGATTTATATATATCTTTTAAAATTTGTTATTTATCATTTTATTTTTATTTTTTCATTTTCATATTTGGAAGCTTATGTTTTGGAAAATGGAAGAGTTTATTTTAAGTATAGAGGGGGGTGGAATTAGATTGAATAAATGTTTTATGATATTAAATAAAATTTATATTTATTTACCCCTCCAGTATCTTGATACCACAATCCTGAATGTGGGATAAAGTAAGATCTTGGTGATGTTCCACATTAAGAGCATACTGTAGTGACAGAACAGAGTTTTCATTATTTGTTGGATGTTTTACTAATATTTGTTACATATTTGTTTTTCTCTGTATACAACTAACTTTCTTGAGAGGATGATCAACATTAAGAAATTATACATAGTTATAGGGGGTCCTGTCCTCCAAGAAGAATGATCATAATCATTGTGAATTAAACACCAAATGCTACTCTATAATGCAACTATAAATATATTAATTAGTAAGTCAGATTTGCAAACTTCTGAAATATTTTTATATTATCTTAAACTTTGTAAATAAAGATTTTCAGGGTATGGACTTCAATCACAGGATTTGGGATTAAGGTATCCATTGTATTTAGCTCTTAAGTGATAGAAAGCCATTATTGACTCATACAATTATATGTTAATATTGTTAAATTAGATTTGTTATTTAATAAATGTTATTTCAATCAATATGATCTCTGCCTTGTCATCATCATTATGCATTCACACCACTAAAAATATATGGCAAACATTAATATCCACGCATCTCTTATATGTATACTGATATTAAAAACATTCCAACAGAGTATCTTAATTGATCCTTGTTTATATAGAGGCACAGTAGTTGTTAACCTGAGTAAGCCCATTCTTAAAGAGAGCTGAGTGTGAATTCTCCCTGAGTTTAAATACTGAGACATAATGGAGCCAGAAAGAGTGGCAAGACATACATGCAAATTACATCTAGATTTAATAAGTAAACATTGAGCTAGCTCATTAAAAGTAGATGTGATCATAGGCTAAGCATTTCATCATGACATAGCCAGCATCCTACCTAAAGACCCCCAAGTCTGACCATAATTAAATGTGTGCTCTTTTCTGGTGACAATGACTGGCCCATTGCAATGTACTGATTCGATAAGTTTTTAATTTTATTATACTTTTTTTTAAACTTTAAATATCTATTTCAACATATACACACATGTATAACATAATTGTTTATAATTATTTTTCTAGCTTTATATGTGTATTTTAACGTACACATACAAACATAACATACTTCCCCCAATTTCAGAGATTTAAATTTTCTCTGAAGTCAGGATAAAATCATAAAGGTAACTCGATTTTTTTATTTTGCTTTTAAACCAATCAGGTGGATTAACTACTTCAGCTTTTTTTGAGATACACATTCTTGCTTATCCATGTTAGTCTGGGTCAGCTTGAGTTCTTGTTTAGGTTTCTCAGTTTGACCTTACAGATCAGAATCAGTTTCTTTAAATATCACAGGTATCAAATCTACACTTTTATTTTTTTTGCAATCTGTACGAACAATCACAACTTGTTTCCTCAGATATTTTACTATTGCTTTTTTCCAAAATTTACTTAGGATATTTTTGGCTCACATTCATTCACCTAGCATAAACCCACACATAGTAGGTTCTTGTTTATTGTAATCCTTACTAGGCATTATGTTTGATAATATGATACACAGTTTGTGACCTAAAAATAATTTTGTGGATGATTTTTCTGATTTAACAGTTGGAGTCGAGTGCTGTTATAGGAGTACAATACGAAATGCTTTTAGTATTTAATTTTTCCCACTTTGTTTATAGATCATTTTAAATTTTGGATAGCTTTTTTTGCCAATTCATTTTGATGGAGTGTAGTATAGGGCATATGTTTTATCCCTCATTCTTTTATATACTCTTTGAACCTGTACGATGTAAATCTAGTTCCATTGGCAGAAATTAAAGTTTCAGGAAGACCATAATGGGAAAAATTTTCAAGTAATTTTTGTTTATCTCATTAGAACTAGTGTTTTCAATTAATCTGTATTCTGCTGCACTAAATGAGCATCGACAATCACAAAAAATAAATATCCATTAAATGGTCCAGCATGATGTATATGAATGTAATGCCTCATTCTTAGTGCTTTAAGCCATGCCTCAAAATTTTTAGATAGCATTCTGGACATGATTGACAATTATTATAATTTTGAATGAAATGTCCTATATTATTAATATTCGGTCACCACACATAGCTACAGCTAAAGCTTTTGCTATGAATATGCCTATGTAATCTTTATGCAACAATTTCAAAATTAAATCTCTACCCATCCCATCATAAATTAAATTGGAAGTAAATCTTAGGGGGTATAATTTTAAATTTTATAAAGTAAATATATTTAATTATTAAACCAAGAAAGATAAAGATTATTTTTGGTTGTTTGGGATTTAAACATAAAGTTAGTTAACTTTTAAAAGGATATAAGAGATAAAATAATAAAATAAAACTTAATAGTATTTATTAATAATTAATTGTTTAATAATATTTAGAATTGTAGTGAAGTTCAAATATAATTTTATAAATAATATGTGCTATAAATATAGGTAATCGTGTTTGTGCGCAAATTATAAAGAAATGGCTATTTCTGGTAAAATCCTATATTTTTAAAAAATGAATAAGTTATTTATTTTATTAATTTTGTGATAAAAAAAAAGTTTATAGAATTAATTTAGGATTTAGTCTGTACAAGATAAAATTAAAATGATCTAAATTGGTTTAAAATTAATTGTATTTTTATTCAATTTATTAAAGATATTATTTTCTTTTTTTTGGTAAATATTTTAAACAGATAATATTGGTTTTAAAAGGGTAATCAAGTTGTTTGCAACTAATTAAATATTCATAATAGAAAAAGAAGAATTAGCAAATGGGATATCGGGGATTTGAAATGTATTAAAAATAAGCAGACGGTGTTTTGAGGGAACTGATAGAAAATATTACGGATAGGAAGAAAGTAATTTAGATCTTCCATAAAATTTAGTCTAAATTCTTTTAAATATCATTATTATTAATTTAAAAAGTAACTAATTAAGATCTATTTGACAATCTAAAACTATGTTACAAAGTTTTTTTTTTTTGGATTCATGCAAACATAAGTATAAAATAACAAAGAAGTTCACTGGAAAAATAGTATTATATTAATACCTAATAAGTTAATTATTAAGCCAGCTGAAGTAATTATAAGTCTTGTCTGCAATAAAAAATATAAAGGACTGGAATTTGTGGTTAAACTAAAAGGAAGATATTTATGACAAAGTAAGCTATAAAGATTTTAAGTTGATAAAAGTTAAATCAGTAAATAATGCTAATGGAAGTAGGTGTCTAAGGAAAGTAATAGTTTTAATACTAGAAGAGAGCAAGCAGAAGCATATCTGGCTAGTAATTTAAATCATACAAAATATATTAGAAAATGGTTTATTATTTTAAGTAAAACAGTTATGTAAGATAAACTTTAGAGACAAAATTTACATTGCAGATGTAGGAAATGTTGATATTGTATGAATTAAAAGAAAAATAGTTAAAGAAATATTCTATCAATATTTTGATAAGACTAACTATTTATTATGAAGATGAATGAACTATTTATTGGTCAAGTGGAATGAAAAACATGATGAGTGGCAGAAATTAAATAAGCCATTATAATAAAGAATAAATATAATGGATGGAAATGATTGAATAAACTTATGATATAAATATTGTCTATTTAAAATATATATCATGTATGTTAAGAATAATATTTTGCAAGGAATACTCATGGAATAAAGTGAATTGTGAAAAAATAATGTTGGATTTATATTAATATTATTAAAAAAATTAAAGAAGTCTACAATAAAAAAAACGTATATATAACCAAGTTTGAAAATCGTCAAATAAAAGAAAATGTTAAATTGTAACTAATTGTTTACATTGCATTTTTTTTTGGTACTGTTCTAATGGATAATGTCAGCCACTTTACAGCACTATTTATATGCAAAAGCATATAAATATGCCATTTACACAGTGGCTGCATATATATATATGCACAAAAGCACAGAAAGAGATCATTTAAAAAAGGCAGCATCCAATGCTGGTGGCATTATTTCTATGCTATAAAGCACAGAAAAGATGCTGTTTCGATTGGGACCAACCTGCTTTAGTGTTATGCACTTTATCCCAATGCTCACAGTTCAATGTTCACCACAGTCTTATGTGATGGTGTCTAGACTTCAATCTGCCACAACTCTTCAAATATGCATGTCAAAGGAATTAGCTTATAAGTCATCTGACCTACTATTACCTCCTAACAATTATCAACTCATCACCCACTTCAAAAATTTTGCAAAGGGTATATCCAAGCAAGATTTTGACCAGCTCATGTAAAAAGTCACATTTGCATGAGAACATGACTATGACAAATAAAATAGCTGACAAGTCAAAATTGGGCCAACTGCCACCCACAGAAGCCGACAGGCATGGGGGATTAATTAATTCTACTCGAATAGAATCTTTGCAATAAGATAGGTCAATTGATAAACTTTTAATTCTTGCAGATGTAAAAAGGTATACCATTTGCCCTACATTGCAGGACTAAGAAGAAATTTTGGGTCACTTGTAGTTAAAGCTTTTTCAATTTTTGATAGCAGCAAATTGTTCTTGACTAAATTACAGGTATTGATTAAGGAAATCAATGAATTATGTTAAGGCTTTTGAAAAAAAATACATGACTGA
Organism: Epiperipatus broadwayi; assembly: GCA_028023455.1. Lineage (NCBI taxonomy): Eukaryota > Metazoa > Onychophora > Udeonychophora > Euonychophora > Peripatidae > Epiperipatus > Epiperipatus broadwayi. The sequence goes on along the minus strand of JAQFVV010012431.1, from coordinate 2,629,805 downwards.
AAATTATCATACTTCTATACAGAGACTAAAAAAAATTGTCCAAAGAATATATTTATCAATCTTTAAAAATAAACAAAAAAAACGATACAGTTGGGAAATTAGTAATCTTTTTTAATCGGTGTGCCATTAATATCCATACACATATTCTTTCAAAGATAGCTATTGTAATAAATTAATCAATAAATAAATAATTATTTTTCATTTTCAAAAATTACCTGAAAAAAGTAAGACAGTTCAGTAATTAAAGCATTATCAGCATTTTTTATTTTGTTTTGGCTACCACGCTGTACTTAGTTGTTTTGTGGGGGAGGGGGGAGGATAATTTTGCCAGCCAGCACTGGCATACATGAGGAATTCTACTATAATACAGTATTTGCAATAACGTATGTTTACATAAAATTGTTCCAGTAAATGTTATTAAGGAAAGAAATTAATTACGTTAACCTGTAGCTTATTTTCTTTCACAAAGAACAGAGTGTACCAGGTAATATTATATTGATGTGTTTTTGCATAGCAACAATGCCATCAAGCGGCTAACACAATCTATTACAACAGTACCTTTTATATATATATTATTAGAAAAACAATAAGAGCAGATATAGAAACGTCAAAGTTATTGTAGAAAGTTTGAAACGATTGGGTTGTTATAGAAGTTAAAACTCCTTAAGGATGAAATATAGTAAAATCGTATTATGTCTAAAAAAGAAATATATTTTTAAACTTTTATCATTGTCTTTGAATAGTTTGTAAGTTTTATAATCTAAATAATTATTATAAATATAGAGGGGATAACTAAATATAGAAAATTAAATTATTTATTTTGTTTATTTATGTGTGTAACAAATTGTTTAAATTTTAGTTTTGTTAAGCGTTATTAATTATAATAAATGGAAATAAATAATAATCTAAGTATCTATAAATATACAGGTAATAACATATATTAATTTAAAGAGGATAAAATATATATGTGTTAAGATATATTGTTAAATGTATATATTGTGATATTTAAGTTTTGATTTCATATTTAATTCAATATAAGTACATTGTATTTATATTCAATCCTGACTTATAATTACGTATAGATTATTATTGATAATAAATATAAAAAACAAGTATCATTTTGGAGATGAAAACCAGGAAAATTTCATTATTAAAGTTGGAAATAGGGGGCTGCTATTTAAATTGCACTAGATATAATAAATATAGGTAGTTCTTAATTTATGGTGTACCAAAATGTAGTATATTACTATTCATAAGAATAAAATAAAATCTAAAATTATTTCAAGATATGATAAGTTGTTATAATATTAAAGTATACAATATAGTATTTTATTTTGAAAAATAAGTATTATTTAGCATTTTTATTGGCGTAGAGTGAAAGAGATCAAAAGTAACATCATAAGAGTTGATATAAAAAAAAGGTATGATTATTTAAAATACTAAAGCAAGATTATTTTGTTTTAAAGAAAGTGCTTTTTTTTTTCTTATCAATTTATAGTCGCCAAGATTGGAGTAAATTATATTTAACAGAAGCTTTAAACAATAATGATTATAAATAGTAAACATAGAACGTGATTTATCATTAATCTAATGTTATAGTACAATAAGTATACATAATTTTATTGGGTAAAAAAAAAAAAACAAAGTAAAGCTATAACAATAAAACCATATATTATTAAAAGAGGATATTCAGTTTTACTTCTTGACAATTATAAATAAGGGGAAATAAAAATGTTTGAATGTGTAAATAATTTTATTGAGTTATATTATTATATAATTTTCTGTATATGGTTATTTGTTAAAGTATTTATTTAGTTCAAATATAATTATTAAAACTTTAGTAAATATGTTAATAAAGTTAATGTTTATACTTATTTAGAGTTGTATTTCGTTGGCCTGAGTCATCATCACTAAATCATCTTCACAGTGTTAATTGTACTATTCACATTAATTAAAGTGTAAATTTTAAATAAATTTAATAATAAGATAATGTATAATAATTATTTAAGAATAATATACTTTAAAAGACATATTAGTCTATTACAAAGTATCATGATCGCTTAAATCATTAATGTAGGATATGTTTTAAATATAACAAAGTATGTTTATTTATAGAAAAATCAGATTATTAACTATTTTATAGTTAAAATTATATATTATTTCATTTGAAATAAAAGTGGTTAGTTATTATCAAAGTATTATAGATTATGAAAACATAAAATAATATGATCGTTTTATTTATAATTATGAAAATTAACCATTTTCTTAATTATTATTACTTTACTCATAGAATTAAGTAAAATTCCTCCTTATATCTTATAGGTTTGATAAATAGCTAATTAAAAATCAGTTATTATTATTAATGATAGCAATATAAGAATAGTAATGATTGGAAATAAATATGCAGTAAAATGATATTAGAAACTTATTAATAAATTTACATTAAAATTGATGATTATGGATGTTTTATTATATTTATATAGATATTATTGTTAGCCATGGGAATATATAGGTACTTAATAAGGAGAAATACCTGGGTATTCTTATGCCATTGAACAGATACTTTGGTATTTATTTAATGTTAAAGGATATGTGTTCTTGATTAATGGGGTATTTGGGTCTCATAATTGCTGGTATAAATTGAAGATAATTTGAAATAATAAAAGTATAAAATTGTACCTAAAAAAAATAAAAGTATAGCATAATTTATGGACTTGTAATGTGTAATGTTTTCAATGGGTCATCATACTGAAGTAGAATCATTATTGCATCTTCATAGTTAATACAAAAGTAAACTGTCCACTCTAGTGCCCTCTACTAATTAATGACCACGAGATGCATATAAAATCCCTATTCTTAATATTTGAACTCCTATACTGAGATTGGTTTTTGCATTTGACATTGAGGCCTGAAATTCAATTTGAAAAAAAAATGCAAATATACATTCATCAACCACCCTTAATGTCATTTTACTTTTCAAAATAAAAACTTGAAATCAGTTTAAGATTTTGAACTCAAGTCAATGTATTTGAATAGTTATATAGATCTCATGTCAGTTCAATAACTATAAATTTTAGTACCTTAAAACTTTTTTAATAATTGTAGGCATCTTCTTACTAAATGTTAATAATAATAAAAAATCGCCAAACTAATAATTTAAAAAAGTATAATATAAAGGCAGCTTTCCATTCTAGTACCATCTAAAGTAAACAGGTGCATGTAAAATCCCTATTTTAATATATGAATCCCCACTTTTAGACTTTAAACTGAGTTGAATTTCAAATTTTTAGATATTAAGTAAAATGAAATTAATAAATATTTTTTTCAATTTTAAATCCAAATTCTCATTAATGAAGACGAAATTCTAAAAACCAATCTGTGGATAAGGCTTAAATACTAAGAAGAGGGATTTTATATGTATCTGATGATCACTGATGCAATATTACACTACATGGTAGTAGAGTGAAAAGCTGTTCTTATATTATTGTAACCTTTTAAATTAACAATTTGGTGATTAATTGTTATTACCTTCATAGTTACACATAAATATCAAATGAAAGATAGTTTAAATAAATGATAAAAATATTTTAAAATTGGTGTTAAATTTTTATGCTTGTATGCAGTAATATATATTGTAACCTCTCTATTTTGGGTCACATATATAACCGATTAAAAATAAATATAGAGAATTATTATTATTTGTTTCAAAGCATTTTAAAGGATTTAATTTTTTTAAGGATAAATTGTAATGAGTAATACATTAAAAAATAAATAAATTAGTAAGAAATGAGAAGTTTTGTTTTATTTTAAAATATAATTTGAAAATAAAATTATTTTCAAAATATTAAATGTTAACTAAAAAAATAAATAAAATGAGCACAAGTTAATTTTCAGACAATGGGAGAATATTTTATAAAGACATTTCTTATTGTTGTAAAGGTTGCTATGGAGATTTTGACTGTTGCTAACCAACAAAAAAATTTCTAATCAGCCATAGTTGCCTATTTTGTATTGGTCATAAATTAGCAACTGTGAAAACAATTTTTATTCAATTCTATTTGTATTTATTTATCATGATAGGGTAGAAATCTAATTGAGTGCTAATCTCATCTTTCTGAAAATGCAGCCTTTAAGGAGTTGTGTGATGCCAAATAATGAAAATAAATGCTTAATTATACTTATCAATGTTGGATTTTATTTATGAAGCTGTAACAAAATAACAAAAAACAAAGAAAAGGAGCATGCACATATATTAAGCATCTATCTGTTTTTCTTCATTACATAGCATGGCTAAAGGAAACTTTGTTTTTTGAAAAATCTTCAATTTTTTTCATTTATAAATTTATATGTGAAACCATAATAATGTTAATAATTGTCAGAGGTCGATGATAAATTGATACTTGATATTTAAACATAGAAGCAAAAAATATTATGCACATGTTGAACTCAACAGAAAAACAAAATTTAAAAAAATTTGGTAGTGTCTATTAAATGGTTCTGTATTAAATAAATAAAAACTTTCAACATTTAAGGTAATTTAGTTTGCACAGGCTCATTTTCTTTTTAAGTCACATGATATATAAAAGAATAGAAAAGATTAATTTTAAATATTATTAGAGTTGTTAATCATTATTGTTAAACCTGGGATCTATGAAATCAGTCATGTTTGGAAAAAATTAAACATATATGCTTCATTGATTTCTCAGGTTCATTTTAAATAGGTTTTTAGCCATATATCTTTAATTTTATTGAAGGTGTATATATGTAAATATAAGACAAGTTAAATTGCTTTATATACTTTTACATATGCTTATGAATATGGATTTTTAGAACCTTCTATGGTATTATATATATATTACTGCATATTATTTGTATATATATCCAACTTAAAAACTGAATTGATAAATTTATATATTCTGTTCTATATTAACTATAACTACATTATCAGTAGCAAGAGGCGATTCATGTCTCAAGCATCTACAGCAACTTGATGTCATTAAATCATTCAGTGATTCATAAATATTAGTTCTCCAAGACTCTTGAAGAATGTGATCATTAATTGTAATAAGTTTAGGGCATCCCTTTTTTAAAACATCATACCAACAGGGTCGATCCTCAGCACCTAAATCAAAAGGTCCAATCCAAGGACGTCTTCTAACTTTTGAAATATGTATATGCCTAAGTTTAGGCAAATTTACGGTTGATACTCCAAACAGAATGCATCTTGATAAATCTAGATATGTAAGATTTAAGGCTGACAAACAAAAATTTGTACTCTGGGTCCGAAAATAAATATCAAGAATAAGCTTTTCTAACTTTGGAAGACTTAAAATTTGATTTATAATGTGTTGTTGTCTTTCCATTGGATCTCCGTCAATAAGCACATCACGGATTTCTAATTGTTTTAAATTTTTAAATTCAGCTATTACATTAAAACTTTGAAAACTCCAATTCCAGCGAATAGACATGTTTTGAATAGAGGGAGAAAGATGAAGAATTCTTTCCAATAAATATTGACATTGAAATGATTCTAACCATTGCACACTCCCAGGTTGTAAATCTTCAACTCTTGTTCTATGAAAATCTCGTCCACTGCGATCTATGAAATGCATGTAAATTTGCGACAATCGGCTACAATCCACAAAGGTATATAAAGCGTTCATTACTTTAAGAACACTTCGCTCATCTACTTCAATAGTAAATTTCAAAGATTTTAATATAGGTTGCACTTTAATAATGTAACATATAAAAGAAAATAATTTATCAAATATAATATAATATCCATTTGGTAATTGTGGATTAAAAGAAGTCAGTTGACGTAGGTCCAAATGCTGCCAGCATACTGGAGACATTATGCAGTTTTTCCAATTGGAACAAACTAGTGACGCAACACCCTTCTCTCTAGTAGTCAAATAAGAAAATACATGTATTTGACATTTCCAAGGAAGATACCAAAAACCAAAATTATTTGCTATTGCTTGACTTCCTGCGGATCTTCCCTTAGTTATTGCTATCATCCGTTTTTGCCTTTTTACTTTTATAATCTTTTCCTGTTAATAAAATAAATACATATATTAATTAATTAATTAATCATCCATCAAAATAATGTTTATTTTCTATTTAATTAAATATCTATCAAAATAAATATAATTTCTTGTCTTACAAAGATAAATAAGTAAATTATTTATATAGGTCTAGTTGTTTTATAGATATAATAAACATCTCCATACTTCCCCCATTCTTTTTAAATACATATAAATAAAGATATAATAAAAGACAAATGACCCCCAAGATGCATTTTGTCTGAACCAGCACCCATCAGTTGGCCCAGGTCACAATCTCTCATATACATCTTTATTATATGCAAAGTATTTATCTAGAGTAAATTGTTACATTTTCATCTAGTTGCTTATTCATCTATCTAAATGGTTTTTTTTTTTTTGCTTATTTACCATTTTAAATTTGCTTTTTTTTTTTTTTAATATCTTATATCTAAACTATTTGCCATTTATTTATTTATTTTTAATATACTTTTTTTATCTGTAATTATTATTATTTATCGTTTGAATCTATTTATCTTACATTTCTATATAATCACATATCTATTTATTAATTTACATGTTTATTTTTTTGAGGATTTATTTAACTATATTTATTTTTAAATCTTCTTGCCTATTTATCTAACTATATCTATCTATCTTCTAACTATTTATCCAAAAGCAGAGAGAGAGAATTGATTCAGATAAAATATTTTTACATGGTAAAAATAAACTAGAAATTTTTCATTTTCACAATAATTTAAATGTATTTTGCAATAATAAAAAAAAAAAGAACTCTCCGTTTGTCTCTCAATGATCAATAATGAGTAATAGACAAATTGAAACAAAATTCACCTTCTAACTTCAGAATTTATCAGTCATCTGGGTCTTACTGGAAAATTAAAATTCAACAATTTAGGTGGATACCAGTAACTGTGGGCTAACGTTCCGTTATTCCTAAAGTCTCGAATAAATCAGTATGGAAATAGTCTATTTTCGAGAATAAAAAACAAAATTAAAAAAAAATAAAAAAGTTACTGACTGAAATTGCCAATGCCTGACTCTGAAGAAAAGGAATCCACAAGAATTATAAGAAGTTGCACAAGAAAATGAAATTAATATAAATTATCTATTAAGACGTGCTTAAGTCATATCTTTACGAAAATATCAAGCTAAAAGCTTTTTAGAGTCAGTAGCATATTTTTTATTCACACTCAAAAAGAAATACATATTTGTGAGAAATAATCTGCTTTTAAACAATCCCGTTTCATAAGTCTTCACAACTATTGATCCATAGAATTCTAATTTTTGAATGCACATTACAACATTGATAAACTAGCTTCGAAACTAGCACTGATTTTTCATATTTACGACCCAGTACCAGTTTTTTTTTAAGTGTCATAGCATCGGCCGGGACGCGAACCCGCAACCCGGGCAACTGCCTGCAAGTGCAAAGGCAGTCGCGCTGACCTCTCGACCACCAATGCAAGACCCAGTACCAGTTTTTAGAGCAAATTTAAGAGTTTCAACAATTAAAGTTTCATCATATAATACTGCAGTTCACATTATTTATATATAACAATACAATTTTCTGGTGATTTTTTAATTTAATTTTTGATGTTTTAAAACTTACTTTATACAATTCTACACAGCTCTGCTGTATTATTGCAATTATAATATTCATTCCCGTTAATAACCTGTATTTGTGAATATACAACATTACACTGTTTTACGTATTTGATAACAGCCTTGCCGCCTTTTCTACACATTTCTTTTAGTTACCTCCTATCTGTCGATCATTTTTTAAATACAAATGGAAACAGTTTCAATAGTTAAAACTACAGACAAAAATATTTAAGTAATAAATTATTAGTCTCACCTAAAATGCAAAACATTATGAATATTTGGGAAGTTGAAAAATTTCTATTAAAAATAATAAAAATATATTATATTTTATTTGTAAGTTTGAAAACACACGCTTCACGCTCTGTCTTAAATAACGCATTCTTTTTGTTAATAAATATTTTGTCTTATTCATAACAACTTAATAATGAATAATTAATAATAAATAATTAATTCATTATCAAAGATCTATGTATCCTTACATGAAAAAGTATCACTATTAAATATACTATTTCCTAAAATAAACTACTTTCTATCAATTATAAGGCTAACAAAAAGATTTGAATGCAAAATCAACACATTATGTTCAAAACTGTTCTGATGTGGAAAAAGTGTAGCAATAAGTCTTGCTGGAATGCAGCGACTTCGACAGCTTAATGGTCTTTCGCTGCATTCCATTAACACAATATATTTCCAAAATTCTTTTAACATACTTACTATGATTAATCATGATATTGGATATAATAGTGCTCCATTAACAATTCAATCTATAGACAGACCACCACCTAAAAAGTCTGAATGGATAACAACAGTTAGTAACCTTATTAACAAACACCAAGGACATAATAATACACATAATATGAACAAGATTAAACACTGGGATGCATACTACCTAATTCATTCTGAAATTAACATGCCCATAAGTAAGCTCAACATTTCTAATAAAAAAATAATACATTATTTTAGAAGATGGAGTCTTGAAGCAAAATTCTTTGACTTTATACTTCAAATAAATCTGGCCTCTTTACCAACAAGTTTATTTTTATCATACAATAGAGGTTATTCTGGTATTGATCCTAATGCAATCTATGCTTGCTTGAGAACGAATCAAAAGAACACATTACACACAGATGTGTTAAACTCAGAGAGATTAGGGTACTGATCTATTTAAGTTCAAAAGTTAACTATGAAACAATATCATCAATAAACAACAGCAGTGCAAGCAAAAATTATGCCTTGATAAGACTATCTATTTTCCACACTTGTGCAATTTGGGCAACACGATGCAAGCTAATTTTTGAATTTCCAACACCTAATGCGAAAAATATATATATATATAAGAAAGTTAATTAAGATTAAACAAAAAGATAAAACCATTGGTCCTCAAAACGTAGTTAACGAGACTTGGAAATTATTAGACATTCATGAACTACATTCAGCTTAATTTAACTTGCTCTCTTTACTCTTTTTATTCGTTTTTAAATACAGAACTCTTTATAAACAAAATGTTCATCTTAAACAACTCTCATCATTATATTTTATTAATAGGACCATATGAAAATACATTGTATATAAACAAATTGTAATATCTATATAAAATAAATTTATTTGAATAAAAAAGACTTAAGCTCTGAGCAAAGCCTAGACAATTCTTAGTTATCTATAAAACTAAAATAATATATACACACTTCACAATTAAATCACTAGAAAAATTAAATTACAAATCCATCTGCCTTAGCAGAAAAATCATTAGTGGTGAATTTGTAATTTAATTTTGGCTAATGATGTAATTATGAATTAGTCTATTTAATTTATTATATTGGCTAATTAAGTTTTGGCATTTGATATATATATATATATGTAATTATATAACTGAATATTTGTAAATACAGTAACTAAATAATTAAAATTTTTTATCCAGTTAGGGGCGTTTTCGATTATCCCAGTAATCTGTGTCAACTAAAGCTTTGAAATGCTAACTTTCCCACAATTCCGTGATCTTAACTTTTGCTGCTTGCCTGTTAATTAAGTCATGTTTATATTTGTATATTAGCATAGCCTCCTTTATTTTTCTTTTATTGGTATTTTTTTCAATTTACAATATTTTTACACTATTAAAATTGAAGTCAAAACCATAAATACATGATTTATTAAGGTCGTAAAAAACAGATGCTGAAATATTATTATCTACTATGCAATTTTGTTTCAATTTCTCATCATTATCATATATATATATATATATTGTAACATAATTAAATGGTGATCATAGATCCTTTGTAACATAAATAAAGGTAGAAAAGATTCAAATATAAATATTACCATACCTGAGTAGTCTATAATATATAAGATCATAATATTTAAAATATCATTGGATTAAATGAAACATATTTCTATAATTAGATTTCTAAAGATATCACAATATCAATAATTTGAAACAATAATGCCTGGAGACTAGTCATTTAAGGTGTCTGGCCTATTTCAAATCCTGGTTAGGCAGGCATTGTATCATCAATAAACAAGTAGAAACCATAAACAATTATTAAGAACAAACTATTATAACTCAGGAAATAACATCAAGTAGGTGAGTACACTGGTAACTCAATAAAATAACTTCTCAGGTATACAGACGGTAGATTTTGTTCACTTTCATCTCTTGGTTTGATGTCAAGTGCATATTTAAATAAATCACAACTGAATATGGTCTAGCATGGCACCACTAGATTATCTGAACCTAGACACAGTTATATCTTATAACCTTTTCACATGTACCAGGTTTGAATCCCTTTTTTGGTACTTTATTTCTAACAAAAATGGAGGATTTTACTTTTTGATCCATATCACTGTATGCACTAATATTTAGGTAAACATAAAACATCTTTAAACTCAAGTGGAGTATATAAATTTCATTAGACAGAAATCATTTCTTACATCTTAACATAATAAATGCACTTCAATATTTTTTTTTATAAGTTTTACTAACTCAGATTATATTATTAATTTAGGATGGCAATTCACTCATCCTTGCATGATATAGATGATGGGATGGTGGTTATAATATTTATTCACGAATGCCAACTAAATATCATAAAATCACTTATTTATCTATGGCCTTTAAACATTTATCCATCCCATTAATTAAAACGTGATGGTGATGATGATGATAATGATAATAGTTTCAACCACAGCTTTAGGACTAAGCCTAACATAAAATTTAATTTTTATAAAGAAATTCATAATTATTGCTTAATCTTAATATATCTAATTGGAACTTAAATAGCTAATATTCACTTTGATGATGAATGATCACAACTAATAAAAATATATAAATACTCTTAATGAAATATATACGCCTCTGTTTAATAAAACAAATTAACATTTATTACTGCATTTCTAACATATACATAAAAATTTCTATATCTACATGAAAATTGATATTAACAATAACAACAATAATCATAATAGACTGTTTTAAAATCATAACATTAATTTTAAATTCTTCCCCCTTTTCCGTCAAATATATATAATGTATTTCAAATTGGATACTAAGTTTGCTAAAGTTTTCAATTCACAAGAAAATATTTCATAAAAAAAAATATTTCACTCTTTTTTTTTCTTTTGCACACATACTTTTACAATCTAACCTGTAAAGTAAAATGATTAAAAATAAATGTTAGTAAAATTGAAAAGAGCAAGTTTGTTAGAAACAAGTTTTAAAGTACCTTTTTCTCCCTCTCCCTTCTAAGCTCTGAAATGCTATACTTTAATTTAAAACACAAATAATCCAATATTTTAATACTGCCTCATTTTACATTCACACACAATTACATATATGCAACAAGAATTATTATGTATGTGCGTGTTTATCCCCATGAAAACTAAAAGATTATTTAAAACCAAAATAATAATACAAAAAATAATAATATTTTACATGTCAATAACATTTCATAACTTTAGGTTAATAGACAATCATAATTTTAGTACATATAAAACCATTAATGAAGCTTATGGTTATCACTAGTAAAAAATTCTTGGTTTCACTCGATCTTAACTGTTTTAAAAGTTCTGAGATAACAAATGAAAATATACAACTTTATTGCTAAAGTTTTACTAAGTCTCTGATATCATAAAGAAAATATATATAAAAAATTCATATTACCAGTTCTATTCTTTGGTAGTGACTTCCAATGATTCAAATTTATCTTGTTTAATATCTATACTTTGGCAGCAATAATTTCTGTGTTTCTTTGGAACCATCTCTTTAAGTATATAATTATTTGATGGTGATGATTCTACTGATGTTATTTGCTTTAATGGGAATCGTATTGGTACTGAAACTTTTCTTCACTTCCTGTTAAGCATGATTCTTTTAATTGATGAAGTATATCAGTTGTCTTCAGGTTTATACTTTTTCTTGGGTTTAAACTCAATCACTGGATTCAATTTGTAGTAGATGATTCAATTTGTACTAGATGATTTAATACTTATCAATCGATTAATATTTTTCCTTCAGCTTTCAAATGCAGGTGAATCTTTTCTCTTACTGAAAATATCGCATTTCTTTCAGTCATCAGATGTATAATATTTTAATTTCAGACAAGACTTTTTTATTATTTTATATGATATGCGGCTCCATAGTCAGGGGTTTCCCAGATGAAATATATCTACTTTAACTTGCCATGCTGTTTTTCATCTTCACAAAAAAAAAAACTTTATATTAAAATGATTTTTTTTAAATTTATATTTGCAGAATTAAAATGCTTGCTTCCTTAGTTTCAATATTTTTAAAAGTCTCTCTTACTGATTTTTCCCAGACAGGTTTTATACTTGATTTTTGAGTCAACTCACCCAATTAGAGTGATAGTGTGACTTTCTCTATCTGCTGGTTAAAGAAAAATATAAAAATCACACTATCTCGATTATTCAGATTAATCATGTTTTGAAGTAAAAATTGTCTTAATCCTTTTTTTTCTCATGTATCTGTCACAACTGTCTGAGTTTTTAACAGAAAACCAATTTTTATAAAAACAAAATTGTTTAAAAAAGAAAAAAAAAACATATATAATTTAACAGATCTTCCTTTTCTTTTTCAATATGTAATAAAATGTACATTTATGTATGTAATGTACACACACACTTCTTCAACTCATTTATAAAGCTGGCCTATACAATAATCTAAATGTTTTTTTAGAAATTATGATTTTAATATCTAAAATTAAATTCTTACTTTTAAACCCCAAACTATAACTCTTAAACCCCAAACTATAATCATAGATAAACAGAATAGAAACAGATAATAATAAAATAGAAATAGAATAAAATATTAGAATTTAGCAAATGCAGGTTAGCTTTGAAGAGAGTTTAATATTTGAAATATACAATGATAATTAAATAGTTCACACACACACTGCTTATATATGTGTTATTATTCTATTTTTTTAACAAAAAAAAATTAAATATTGAATAACTAAATGTGTGCACTACTCTTTTTGAGTTTTTTTTATCAACACACAAACAAATAAAGAATATAACTGTTGCCCCACTCTCTTTCTGTCCTAGGCTTTTAGAACTGGATTTTGTAGGGTTTAAACTTGGGTGCCCTACAGCTTCCTTTACTATATAAAAATGTGATGATGATTTTGTTCCACATTTTCTTTCATGCACATTACTACAAATTTAGCTAATGACTAAATTGTAATGGCACAATATATATATACAAATATATATATATATCAGTATCGTAACGAAATTACATCCACTAGGTATTTGTTATTATGTCTTATTGCACTAGGAAAATGATTACTTTCTCACTTGATGACCAGCAGGCAAACATGGAATCTAAAATTTAATAATATCTGATCATAGCCATGGGTGATGATCAGATATTGAAGATTATATCAAGTACAAATCTTAGTGCCAACACAGTCATATTTGATCATCATTCATCTCTCATATACATTACTATTCTAATAGTTAGGTATTCAACTTAGCTCGATCAGAACTGTCAGATCATAATATGTTCAACTCTTAGAAAAACATCAAATACTTTTTCTATCAGATGAGAAATTGATCAGAAATGATGCTTTTAATAATAACATTTAACTTATTTACTACAACAATAACAAAAAAATAAAACAATTTAATTTTTCTAGCCTATCTTATATTTACAAATGTATATAATCATTAACAAATGCATATAAGACAAAAAAACTTATTTAAAATCTTTAATTTTTCCTCCAACTTGACTGACTTCACAGTCCCAAGGTTAACAATAATGATTAATAAATCTTATAAAATTTTAAATGAATATTCATATCACAAAAAAAATTTAACCTTGTAATTAAAAAAAATCAATGTATTAAAATTGTTTTAAGAGGAAAATGAGTCTGTTCAAAACTAAATTACTTTTGACAATTGTAAGCAAAAATGTTATTTATTTATAATAGAGTAATTTAAATCACTTACCAATTTTTTTTTGTTTTGCTTAACATGTGCACCATTCTTTTTTTTCTTCTGCATTTAAGATATTGAATGTCAACTTAACATTAATGACATCTTATGGTTTCATATATAATGGTAAAAAACAATTAGACTTTTTGATCATAATAATGTTTATTTTAGTTGTGCTTAATAATGAAGAAACGTACATAAATGCTGAATATGTCTGCATGGTCTCTTTTTTGATACATTCATCTTTTAATCCACGGTTCACTTTGTCTTAGATGTTTTAATTTTAATAAAGATTGTGTTTTGTTACAGTGCTGCAAATAAATGTCTTAATGGTAGACATAACAAGGTGATTATTTACACTGCACTACAAAGACTACATCTGGAAAAACTATGTCAACACCAACTGGATGTTTACTTATCCATGGTAAGTAAATATGGATCCAATTGATTAAAAATCATCTTCACAATCATTAATTTGTAAGCTAAACAAATTGGTAAGCTTCAAAAAAAAACTATGACTGACTAAAAAATTGTTTTTTTTTTCTCATTGGCTAGAAACAATCAAAACTATCCATAACAATATAACAATAGAAAAAAATGAGTCTTTATGGAATACTTTCCCATTGTCTGAAGATAAAGCTGCATTCACTTTTTTGATATCAACATTTAATATTTTCAAAAATAATAAATTTTATTTTTAAATTATACTTTAAAAGAATACAAGGATACTTCTCATTTCTTCAATTTTTTAAATTTATGATTTGTCTTTAAAAAATTCACATAACTAAATCTTTCAAAAAATTGAAAACAATTTTTTTATTAGATATTAAAACTAGCTAATCTAACTTACTTTTAGTTTTTTTTAAATTTATTTTTATAGATTATGTATATGACCTATGACAGAAAGTTTATATTTGCCCCTTCTCCATTGAAAAATAAATAGAATTGATTCAGTATTAGAGATTGATCGATTTTATTTCACCTCTAAAGTTTTCTTTTAAACTTATAATAATGTCATGCTCAGCTGAACTTTTTAAAAGCAGAGTTACATGCTAGTATTCATAAAAAATGTCATCTTTGGTGTAAGTAATTTCTTTTTCATACTTGATATTATTTATAATTTTTCTATGGAGAGATTGGACTTTGAATTAAATATTAGACTTGATCACCCACTCATAATGCTAAAGTAGACAAAGAAATACATCACTGGCAATGAGCACCCAATGAATCATGAACACCAAGAGAATTATCTCATTTAAGCATAATATGCAATCTACTATCCCATATTGAAGCAGTCATATCTGAGTTCGATCCTAGCTTCATGACATCTAGCCATAAGCCCACTTCAAAATCTAGTATTAACCTTAAATTTCCGATGCAATGGGGCTTTATACGGTCAATTCACGCCAGTTTTCTTAAAGAAAAACTATTATATAAATGTGTGTTACAATTAACTAGTTTAAGCTTTAAATTAATCAGTGCTATTAATAAATTCATGATAAAATTATTCATGAATTTATATATATTATAACTGCGTGGATTGTGCGTATATATTTATAAATATTTAAATATATATATTGAAACAGTAAGATTCGTATTCGAATCTTAAGTTTCACCTTTTTCTGTCGTCTCTCACTGACCAGTCTATCCCGCCCAAATTTAAACTTTTTGGTATTGAATTGTGTGTGTAGCAATATTAAAAATGTATGAATATATGTAGAATTCAGCATAAACATGCACACATTTCGATCTCAAATTAAAGGCAATAAATAGGGATAAAATAATATAATTTAGATTTCTTTTAGTTATATAATTTTGTATAATTTTAATCATTTATTTTGGATTATAAAGTTCGTATTTATTGCTTTGTTTAAATTTCGTTTAATAATAATTCTAAAAAAATCTGATGTAATATTTAATTAAAAGTTAAAATAATCTTATGTTCCCTTTTTGTCTTTGAAATTTAAAAGCATCGGTCAGTGATAAATAATAGATTAATTAAAGAAAATTCCCCAAAATGTAATTAGTAAATGTAAAATGTAAACAATAGAACGGCAGCTTTCTTTAATTAAAAACCAACAAAATGCATTGATTATCCTCAGGGCAGATTAAGTAGAACCTAAAAATATCTTAACAAAAATGTGAGAGATCAAGATAAGAAGAGAGGCCATCTTAGACTTGCTGGAGACATTCACTAAAACTTTAGCTTTGCTCTCGATCACTGAGAGTCTCCAAAAATATAAAAATAATTTGTTCCTGCCAAGGTATGACCGAGTAAAGCACCTAGATTATTCTCCATCGGGAGATGGCCTATCGGATGCCGAACTTTCCATTGCCCGTCATAAATTCACCATGAAGATCTGCTGCCTGAAATGAATGAGAAAGCTGCTGCTGCCATGAAAGTAAATGAACTATCTAAATACAAGAAAGAATTGCCACTTGTGAACTTTTTGCTGCTAAATTAATGGAATCAGAAAACTTCTTATAAAACAGGTACCTGTCTGTGTTCAAACTCTAGAGTACTCTAATAACATGCTATAGCTATTCTTCATAATACTTATCTAAATTATAAAATGTAAAAACTATCATTTGTATAACTAAAATTGAATAATTAACCTAATGTGTAAATTTCTCTAATAATCTAGCTTACCTCATTCTATCTTTCTTGGGTACGTATTTCTAAAATCTACATTTTATCTATATTTATTATTTAATTATTGCATGCTAATAATTGTCTCAATGTTCAAAGTTTAAATCTATGATCGCTTGAAATAGTGAGTGCGTGTCAGATTTCATTAACATTACTTTCATAAATAATTTAATTTTCATATAAACCGACACGCATTCAATGCTTCATTTATTGTAATGCAGGGGTCTACAACTTCGCAAATGGCTGGCATATTAGTTGCAATCATTCCCAGTTTAGATATGTTTTGTATATATTAAATCTTAATGAATAATTCCATCAAATTACATTTCTTTGAGAGTCGCCAACGTTCTTTAGTAAATGTTGATAATGTAGGGCCGAGTCAGAAATCTATTTAAATCTCATCATAATCGTTTGTACAGTATACATGTGTTACGTTTTAGAGACGCGATGACCCATTCTGCTGTGAAATTTCCGGATTCTTCAGGGTTGAAATTAACCCCAGTCGTCCTACACAAGCGGGCATAATGGGTGCTCCCGTAGGACTTGACGTCATGCAGCCAGCCGGCAAAACTGCGACACGGACCGCTTGTCCCTGGTTATGCTTATGTGACACCTTACTTTATCGGGCCAAGGCAGAGACCAGCCCGACATTCTTATAAACCCATTCGCGGCATTGCAGTTTCAATATACTGCCATTCCATATCGCCTTTCTAAAGCGTACCACGTGTTCCTTTACTTAATTTTATTATTCTATATATATCACTCTGCCTCTGCATTATCTTCATAATTCACTCTCAAATAAATGTTTGCCCTTAGTTATAAATAAATATTTTAATTAAATAAATATATGTCTGCCATTACTCTTATAACCCATACTTTAGACTCTTGCATTGCAAAGGTATAAATTCCCCAAGGCATGCATTAGAAATACTTACTCGAGAATTTTAGGTAGCTAGATTACGCCCTCAAATAAATGAATTCCTTTTGTAAACAAATAAATAATGTATTCTTTAAAATATAATCATGTTGCAAATCCCGCTACTGAAGCTGTTAGTTCATAAAATATTATTAGTAAATGTTTTATTAAAATGTGTGAATAAATAATTTTAAACTATGCATCTGCAGTTACGTTTCATTTATTCGATACCCATTCTATATAATATTTCCTCGATTATGTAAATATGAATGTTTAATTAATATTAGTTTGATTATTGGCTAACTCGAGAATAAAATCATGAATCTCTTGCATATCCCTGACCACCGTGCCTAAGGAAATATTTACTAATGTCGCATCAGATGCGTTGTTTCATGGATGGTATTGTGGAACCGATAAACTATGTTCGAACTCAATACCATGGGTGATGTGATGTGATGTATTATGGCTTCTCCTTAAACGAAGTCAAGAATATCTCAGCAATTAAGCCCAGATAAACCTGTTAGCCACTTTCTTTTACATTCCCCACTCTAAATTTACCCATAATCTGCTCTATCCCATTTCCACAACATAATTTTTGTCAACTCTATAACCTTTATATCTAAATCCCCCTTATCTTTTCCCAAACCTAGCATAAAAACCAATAATTCACTTTCTGTATAATCACTCTTTTCATATTTATTTTTCCACAACTTCATTATATGTACCCTTTCTGTTTTCAAACATTTACATTCAATTAACAAATGCCTAATATTTTCAATTCCTTCCTTACATAATTTACAAAATAAATCACCCATATTTTTCCATTTACATGTATATTCTTTTGTAGCTAAAGATCTCGTTCGAGCTTTAAACAATAAACTACTTTCCTTACTATTATCATATATTAACTCACACCTAATATTCTGTTTATTTCTATATATATTTAAACTCTTTTTACTCTCCATACTATTTCTCCATCTCTCTAACTCCCTAGTCTTTATTAATAAATCTATTCTTTTATCCCATTCCTTACTACTATAACACTCAATAATCCTCTTAACACAATCATCCCATCTTTTGTACAAATATACTGATATAAATTCTTTATCCAAATCTTTTGCATAGCGCATTACCTTTCTCACCCATCTTGTTACCTGCCCTTTACTCATAACCCAATTAAATACTATTTTAGCTATTCTTTTATTACCCATAAACTGCAATCTACCAAACATTTTCATTTTACTTTTTGCATCTCTCATATGAAAACTTGACCATCCCATTTCTCCTTGAATTGCCTCCCTTGCTGTCCATACTTCTGGAAGAATGCATGTCTTCCTACTTCCCTTTGAGTTTTTTCTAAATAATCTACTCGATAGTGCTGCTGTTCTGTATGGTGGTCGAATTCTGCACTATGTTTCTGAGTCACACGTTTTCTGACTGTTACAATATTTGTTCTAAAGTTTCATTGCATTGGGAATGTTTTATTTTACTTTTAAATAATTTGTTAAAATTTTAGTGATTAAAAGCTACATTCTTTCAATAATCTTTTAGATTGTCCCTTTCCAAAGACAATGGGGAAATTTTTATTAATTAGCAAAGATAATAATTTAAAATGTAAGGACGGTTCCCAATTAAAATTGTTTTTTAGATTTATAGATTCATTTTCTAATTAGAAAATAAATTCAGAGTTAACGAGTTTTCGAAGGAATGTATCTAAAATCAATTAGTAGAAACTTGTAACATTGAAAATGAAAGAAGTGCTACCCAAAGGCATCAGACACAGTATAAATGGCTCTGAAAAGTTTGGAGAAGGGAGAAGCCATTATTGTTTTAGAGAAGTGCCATTAAACTCTGTATGTTTTTAAAATTATGAATTTAAATAGGGTTTCTATCATGGTGAGGGGCTAAATGTCAGGAATCTGGCTATTATGCCTGAAGTCCCCTGAAAATCTTCACTGAAGTTTCTAAACCTTTTCCGGTCCAATCATGCTGCCAAAATCATGACAAAATCAATCAAAATGCTGTTCAAGTAATTTACCAAATGCGCGCCTATGTAAAAACCAACTCGGATGTGTAAACTAAGGAACCAGTCCTGGAAGAAATGGTAATATATTTCCATAATGAACTGTAACTTTCTGGCCAGTTTCCGAACTTTACTTTACACTCCCTTTAAAAGCTCTTCTCATTTATTAATGTAATAATCTGTACAAAACTTTCTTTTATTTATGCTATATTTAAGTCATGTAATAATTCTCTCAACCTCTAGTCTTTAAATTTAATTTTCCTTTTTAGGATGGTGGTTCATTTACTGTATATATATATAATACTCAATATATATATATATATATATTGAGTAATTTATTAATGTCATTTATTTTTAATTATATGCCAATAATCCTTCGACTCGATGAGCTCCTTTGTTCCATTTGCCTTATGCAAATAATATATTAAGTCTGATAGTAATTCTTGCCCATTAGAACTAGATTTATACCATTCTATCAATCATCGAGTCGAAAGAAATTATTAAATGTTTGCTATTTTTATAATTGGCTAATAATAAATTATTAGCTCTGTTTCTAACCTATGTTCCCGGCTCCTTTATCTAATTTATAAATGTTTATATATCCATATTTATGATCTTAAAATATTTTTGCAAAAGGGTCGATAAAGGAATCAAATAAAGATATTCTAATTCAAATTTCTGTTACTTTCTATTAAGATTCAGGGAGGGCACGATGTTTGGGGCATAATTAATATAATTTTATAAATGCTTTAAAATAATTTTAGTTAAAAGCTCATTTGACTTTAATTAATTTGATCAAGTCATCACATAGAGCATTCTATAATAAATTGGGTTTTATTATTCAAATGGTGACTATCAAGTCATCATCTTTGAACGTTGCTGATGTAGGGCAATCTTCCATTACGTAGGCTTGTCGGTGGTGATATTATTGTTATTTTAAATTATCAAGAAAGAAAGCACTTCTTCCCCCACTTATATTATATTTGGAACACCAAAGGTTCGTAGCTATGACTTGGCCTGGCTTTCCCAATGTTCCACATCTCCTTAAAGGGCAGTAAGACTTGTCAAATACAAGCCGCCATACTCATAATTCGTCAGCACCGTTACCTTTCTGTTCCAGTAAAGCCCGCTCTTACGCTTGTAATTTGTGATGAAGTAGATTTCATTAAAGTCGAACAAATTCTTAGTCATCTCTACTTAAATAAGTTTTCTAGTAAAGGTTAAAGTTATGCCCTAAATATGTATCTTGCTATTCATGAATTGATTTGCGAATGTGAAAATAAATCTCACATTCTTCCGTATAAAATTAGAATAATAATTTCCATCACCACTGAATACCTTTATCTGCCTTTATTTTCTTGTTGGGGGCATAGACATATAGACTTCCATAATATTGCATAATACTTGTTGGCATATAATAGGAACTGCCATTCTTTTTATAATTATAAACTCTATTTAAGGACTAGAGGTAATCAATATAGTTATTTAAAAATTGAACAAAACTATTACTATTATCATTAAAATATTTTATAAACAGACTTGGTTTCTTAATTCTTTTACTCAATAATTATTTTAATGTTAAGGCTCGCTGTCTGTGTTGGCAACCCGAACATATACATATGATTCAACTTAAAATTATCTTTAGTTAGTTTATTATTCGATATTAGTGTCAGTTCAGGGGTCTCTAATCATCAACAACCATTGAGCTAGTTTCTTGGCGCATAGCACTGTGCCGTCAATTTAAATCATCCATTGATCTGAGCTGGTGAGTTGGGTTTGAATTCTGTTTGGTTGGACTGAGTTTGGATCCGACTTGCAGTTTAGGTGGTGGAGGTTTTTCGACCGGTACAATATATAGAATAATAATAATTTACATAAATAAAACCTTTCTCTATTTCAAGGATTAAAGGAAGTGGTTCATAACAGAAGACTAGATTAACTGTTCATGAAATAAAACCATGATTGTGCCTTGGTTTGTTTCATGGCTTAAAGACTAATAAATATACACTATTGGAATTAGGTCTAATTTTTGGAACCTATAGGCTACTAAATATAAATATATGGGTAAATGCAGTGCTGAGTTAGAATACTCCTGGGAGTGTCATGAAAATACTGCAACCACTGATAAATCTCTACTGAAAGTAAAATACTCAAACCTTAACAAACTGTCATAAATTTATTAAATTTAGTTTAGTTGTTTCAGTAGTCATTTTCAGTATTTATCCTTATTTTATTTAATTTCATAATTTATATTTTTAGTTTTCTAAAACATTTGTATTTCAACAGATGTAGAGTCATCAAATTAGTAACCTTATCCTCATAGTGGTAAAAGAATATTTATTTGAAGTAATCTGAAAAATCTGTCTTATGATCACTCTAAATCATTACCAGCAGAAGTGGATCTCTTGTTCTCTGTTTTCTGGCTTTATTTTTTTTATTTTGCTGTCACAAAATTAGTGGATTTAACAATTTCTCAGATAATTTGTTTAGAATTAGTTGCCTCAAATTTAGGTTGCTCTTCTCTTGTTCCATAAGTTTTGATCTCTTTGGATTTATAATACTTTTTTGTAAGCCTTATTAGGCAAAGCATCACTATATTCAATTTTCTTAACCTAATTTTATTTTCTTTAAATTTGAGTATCACAATTCATATACATATATCTTTTTTTTTTGCTGTTATTATAATGTCTCTTTAACTTATTTTAATCATATTTTATTTCAAATTTTAGTATTTGCTCATCCCCATTTATGTCTTCATCCAAATAACTATTTATTGTGGATATGTCAATATTCTTATTTTTACTATTCATGCATTTAGTATCTATGCTAAATTCCTTTATAATGTTAATATTTATATCTATTTTATTATATTGGTCTTTTGTGTATCAAATTCATCCTAATTACCACACTATTCCATCTCGACAGGCAAACGTTCATCACTATCCTTAACTAATAGTCAGAAATTAATCTGCAAATTTCTAGGACTTATCCACTTTAGAAATATCTTCTACAATTTCATAAAACTGCTCATCTTCTTTCTTTGCTTATCTTTAGTCAGTTGTAGTTCAAGATCTATTTCCCTGTTTCTATTTTCTAACCCTATCAAGTGACTTTTTAACCTATTTAATATTTATTTTCTTGACAGCTCTATTTGTTTTTTATTCTCTTTTGCTTGGTTCTCAATTTAGCTTTTTAGTTCATTTTGAGTTTTATGATCTTCATTGTGTTTTGTCATTTGATCTTTCAGTTCTTACTTTTGCTTTTCCATTTACCCTTTCATTTCATTAAACATGCTTTTCATATTTTCTTTAAACATGTCTGTGATCATATTCATTAATTTATTCTTTTCATTTTCCTGTGGCTGCATTTTTGCCTTGGCTCTCACAATCATATATTGATACATGATTTTTACAAAGAGAATAAAACTTTTAAATTTATTGTTTCTGTTTTTTACTTATTTTGAATTGGAATGGTTATCCCCTTTTCCACTCCATAGCCACATATTAATTTTATTTTTATTGCCTATTATCCAAATAATAATAAATCATAAAATAAAGCTGGATTCCATCCGGATTTGTGTTAGAATTGAAATCCTGGACATTGTCCTCCAGATATAATGGAATCAAAGCCACTAGGCAAATTTTGATTATATCTTATTAGCCCAGGGAAATGATTATTTGATCACTTAATGAAATTAGGAAATGTATACAAAGTGGAGTGACTATAATCTAAAATTTAATCTATTTGATTATAGCTATGGATGATGGCCAGACTGAAGCTTACATCAAGCACAAGTCTTAAAATAATTCCAAT
Organism: Epiperipatus broadwayi; assembly: GCA_028023455.1. Lineage (NCBI taxonomy): Eukaryota > Metazoa > Onychophora > Udeonychophora > Euonychophora > Peripatidae > Epiperipatus > Epiperipatus broadwayi. Next base: position 2,606,295 of record JAQFVV010012431.1, on the reverse strand, counting down.
CATATTTGATTATCATCAACCACTCCACATATACATTATTAGTCTAATAGTTAGGTATTTAACATAGTCCTTTCAGAAATGCTAGATCAAAATGTATCCTACTCTTAGATTTACATCAAATACTTGTCTCTCAGATGAGAAATAATGCTTTTAATAATAACAATTAATTTATTATCTTATATTTACAAATGTACATAATCAAATAAATAATTACATGATTACCATTTCTATCTAGGCGCAGTGCTCTCAGATCCAAGGAACTTCTCACTGATGAAGGGCACAAGCTAGAAACTAGTTTGGAGATATTGGATGAGTTAGGTACTAAATAGAGATTTTGATGCAAAATTTTTTTAATATCCATTGATTACTATGGCCTGCACTGGGTGGCACTACTATTTGGAGAGCTGGTATTGTTTTAAAATAAATATATACAACAAAGAACTATTTAGAGTGGACCTGACAAATCAGTCAAGGGTATTATGATTAAATTCATTTACTTAAAATCTTTAATTTTCTTTCCAACCTGGCTGACTTCTCAATCCTAAGATTAACATTAATATTTAACAAATCTTATAAAATTAAAAATGAATGTTTTCATTCTTTTCTTATCACAAAATGAATTTATCCTTGTTTAAGAGAAAAATAAATATTTGCAAAACTAAATTAGTTTTTAATGGTTGTAAGCAACGTTATTATTTATTGACAATAGTTATTTAAATCAATCTTATTTTGTTTTATTTTACGGTTGAGTTTAACATATGTGTTCCTTTTCTCTTCCATATTTAAGATACTGAATGTCAACCTTGTAATCCATGATTTACTTTTTTGATTTATTTTATTTTTTAATGAATATTATGTTTTGTTACAGTGACTAAAACAAATTCAACAATGATAGGCATAACTAGACATTTATTTATCACTATTCAGGCAACACATGCACTACAAGAGCTACATCTGGAAAGATGAACAGTTAATTGAATCTTTATTCACCATGGTAAATAAACATGAATACAACTGGTTAAAAATCATCTTCACATTTACTAATTTGTGAACTAAACAAATTGGTAAGCTTGGAAAAAAAAACTATGGTTGATTAAAAAAAAATTTCTCATTGGCTAGCAACAATCAAAATTTCCATAGCAATCTTTATAACAATAGAGAAAAAAGCCTTTACAAAATACTCTCCCATTGTCTGAAACTTAATGAGTTTTTTTAATTATGCAAACTTAATGAGTTTTTGTCCTTTTAATTACCATTTAATATTTTCGAAAAAAAATATTTTTATTTTCAAATCATATTTCAAAAGGATATAAGGAAATAAACTTCTCATTTAATAATTTTTATTAGTTATTTATTAATCTAGAATTATCCATTTATTAATACTCTGTGGTGTAATTTTCACTACACCAGTCTCTATCCACTTTTAATACCTTGTGGAGAGATGTAATCATAGACATGTGAAAAAGATGTATGAACCCCAAGATGCACATTTCATGCTGAACTAGAAGTCATCAATTGGACCAGATCATAATCTCTTACACATATCTTTATCATTGTTCATATATATATAAATAGAGAATTAATATAGTTTAATTGGTGAATGCCAAACTCACTACTCTCATAACTTTGATATGTGGTTTGTGCCAAAATTATAAGGGCAGTAAGCTTAACACTTATCAATTAAACAGTAGTAATTCCCTAGCTATATATGCTGAACAATAATAAAAGATATGTGTTAAGAGATTGTGGTCTGGGCTAGCTGATAAATTCTGTTTCAACATGAAATGTTCATCTTAAGGTTGATACATTTTTTTCACTCGTGTTTGGCCATATATTTATGATTACATCCCTCCACAAGGTTTTAAAAGTAGCTAGACACCAGTCCCTACCTTGCGTGAGAGTGGTATAGTAAAAATTATACTACAGAAGTATTATTCTTTAAATGAATAAACTTCTCATTTTTATTTTTTTTTTAAAAAAATTGTTATCCCATTATGATTTGTCTTTAAAAAGACACATCACTAAACTTTTCAAAAAATTTAAAACACTTAACTTTTTTAAAAAATATTAAAACTAGCTAATCTTAATTTTAACTTTCTATTAGCTTTTTTAATTTTATTTTTATAAGTTATAAGCATGACCCGACAGACAGATTACAATATATATTTAAAGCTATTGTAATATACAAGGGATTCGAACTCAGACTTTTACACGACCCTCCATCTTAAAGCTATTTTATGTTTTTTTTTATTATTAGCTTGTAAAAAATAGGGATTGATAATGCATTTAAAGATAGTGCCTTTATAAAAAAAATTTGAATTAACAAATTTTGTCAAATCACTTAATATATGCAAAGAGAGAGGTAAAAAAAGAAACATGTAGTTTATTAATTAATTATTACCCACTCCTACATTTATAATCATGACATTGGTTCATACATACAATTTTTCTTAAGCAACTAAGGATTTAACAACCAGCCTGTATCTATTCAATCATTGATCGTTAAATAGATACCTAGTAAATTTTTTCTTAGAGGGCAAAAAAATAATATAAATAACAAATTTTCGCCATAGTTGAATATTCAGATTATCCTTATTTTGCCCTATTTCTCTAGTAAAGAGACTCCTACCCTTCCTTGAGAATATTGTCTTTATTTTCTATTGTTTCACAAATAGAGATTTCTCTGTAGAATAAGCTATTTGAGAACAGTTTTACTTTTACCATTAATTATCTATATGTTTGAGCATATGTAAGAAATAAAAATATTATATTAAGCTACAGTATAAGTTAACTGAACATCACAATAAAATGGATAATTGAAGTCGTGAACTACATTTCAAGAAATTATAAAGTCTTAAACACAGACCATATGTGATATGGATAGATGAAATAAAAGTTTTCTGCAATAATGTGGAGACGAAAAGTTACAAATTAAAATAAAAATTGGAAACATCTATATCCTACATCGGATAAATAATGTTTGAAAGCATGACATAATACTTTTAGTTCTTAGTAGTTCTAGATTAAGATTCATTCTTAAATACTTTTATTTAAATTGAGTGCCTCCAATAATGAAGTGATGCAGTTTCATGTTTTTTACACCGACAACATTTCTGTTTCAAAATATTATTCAATTCTGGATATAATTCAGTTTTCCATCTACTCTCAAGCACAAGATCATTAATAATTTTTAAAGCTGGACAGCCATTCTTTAAAATATCGTACCAACATAATTCTTGTATTTCTGTTATATTATAAAAGCTAAACCACTGCGTGGAAGGAAACTTATCTAAAAAAATGTGTTCTAAATTAGGCATTAAGACAGAATTTAATCCAAATATTAAAGAACGACTTAAATTCAAAAGTCGAAGCGAGGATGAATTCAAATCAAGACTTAGAACTGGTTGGCGAATATATACTTCTAAATGAAGAGTATGAAGAATTTGAGATTTTAAAATATTGTTTAATATTGTCTGTTGAATCTGTTGAGGTTGAAGTTCGATAATAACTCCTCTTAAATCAAGTTCGTATAAATTCCATTGAGAAAGTATATCGAAACTTTGAAAATACCAATTCCATGTAATTGTTAAATATCTAATGTTCGGTGCTCGGATCAAAAATCGTTGCAAGAGGCCATGGGAACATAATGATTCTTCCCAATTTTTACGTTCGGAATAAAAGTCAGTAATGCGTGCCCTAGAAAAGTTAACACCATCGTTACTTTTAAAATACATACAAAGATAAGTAAGTTTGGAGCAATTTAAATGTGTAATGAGCAAATCTACAATTTTAAGAATATTTAATTCATTTATTTGAATTGAAAACAGAAGACATTTTAGCAACGGTTGAATTTTGATAATATAACAAAGAAATGAATAGAGATTTTCGAAGACTTTAAGATGCCAATCCGATTGACCAGCGTTAAACGCGGTTAGAGGGCGTAAGTCTAAATATTCCCAGCAATCAGGCAATAATACTGTTTCTCTCCAATCTTGACAGACCTGAGCAACTATACCTTTTTCTTTAATATTAAGGTAATTAAAAATTTTAGTTTGACATTTTATAGGTAAATCAGAATAACCTAACATTGATACTACGATATTATTAATTAGATTTATTTTTTAAAATTAAAACCATTTAAATATTGTCTATTTATTGTGACTCTCACTGATAATTTTATATAAAAATAATACATATTAATTTCATATCACAAAAATAATTTTTAGAAGATAATATTATCTTAAATATTTTTTTTTAAAATCAAATTAAAACTTTTTAGATTATTTTACAGTCTTAGTTTAAGACACTTTTTATTGATTATTATCAATGCAGCTGTAACTCGTGAAATGAACATTTTATAAGATTGTTTAATAGAATGGTTAATTGTTGTAATTATTGTTTAAAGAATTTTATTCGGCACTGATCGTTTTAGCCGAGAGGTCAGCGCAGCCGCCTTGAAAGCAAGCAGTTGGTTGCAGACGATTGTTGCGGGTTCGCCTCCGGCATATGCTATGACATATATAAAAAAAAAACTTCCCAGCCGTCGCCCCGAGAATCATAGATGTTCACTAAGTTCACTGCTGTAGTACTAACTAAGCACAAAAAAGTAGCCATAAATATAATAGCAGATCAGTTGTAGCTATATTGCTTATTTTAATATATGAAAACGCATATATGTAAGAATATAATTCCTTCCTATCGGGTGTATATATATATATAATGATTAAAGCATAAAAAAATATTAGATACTCAATCTGGAAATCAGAGTTTGTGTTTATTCTAATTTACAATTCTAATTGATGAGTCTATGCAATCCAGGGTCTTTATTCAGCGATGACGCCAAAGCTATGCTGAATCTTCTTATTCTCCGTTATGGTTAGCACATCAAAAATTCAGTTCAAGTACTTTTTATGGAAAAAGAGTATATGCTGATTAAATAAGAATAGATTGTATTCTCAGATATTTGTAAAAGCCATAATAAAAAATTCAATGAGAATGAGAACCACCATGTAGACAATACTAATACAAAATTCTTACAAATATATGCATAAATAAAACATAAAACAAAATTAATGACTAACAACAAAATGAAAAAGCAAATAATTAATGATATGGTCAAAAAGTAGATATTTGTCAAGATATATGCATATGAAAAATTGTTTACAATAATTGTGAATAAAACCTATCTTTACTCAAATGCACACACATCTGTAAGGTTTTAATTAGCAATATCTATCAAATAATAAAACATTAAACACTGATTTCAATTATACCTCATGAATATTTGCATATACGAATATACCATATATTGATTTGTTAACATATGTTCAACCTATGAACTTAGGCAGAAATTTTGTATGACTATTCCAAATTATTTATGAATAATATAAATCCTTATTTAGTTATTCACGTGAAGAAATATTTTATAAAATATTTGGTTCAATAAGCTAGTCAATTGTATAATTTTAAGACCACATATCTCTACAATATCATGAATAAATTTATACTTCAATCGATGATATTTCATTAAGAAAATAAAGTATTTAGTTTATATTAGCTTTCTATAGGATATATGAGCACAGACTTTCACATGACCCACCACTCTCCACACTATCTCATAACACTGATACACTTGAACACATATATGTTGAAAAGATAAATAATCACCAATATACGTATTTCATACTAAAAACAGCAATCATCAGTTGGTCCAGATTACCATTTCTACACATATATGCTATAAGTGCTCAGAAATATATATTAAGATGGCCAAACCTCATACTTTAATGGACAGGCTTCAATCTACTCCACACTTCAACTCTTCAACCGTCCATCCAATTGAAAACCTGATGATGGAATGCTCGAAGGCCACCCTGAGGCTGAGATTCTTGTCACACCCATGTTGACCTAAAGTCAATCTGACCCCACATGTACAGGACATAATCCATTTAATACATATGCAAGGGATGGGCAGATATCTCTACTTATGTAATAACTGAAACACACAGGCTTATTATATACCTGTATCTATATATGTAATATATAGGGTATATGTAAAGTATAATATAATTAAGACTCAATTTATTCAAAAAATGATTATCTAGTATTATGATACTATTATCATATAAATTAGAGATTTAGTTCTCTAGGCTTACACATATCTGTAATAATGCATACTTTTATTTAATTTTAATAAAACTCGGGGGTTTCTACCCTCTTACATAAGCTTCTTAATATAAATTTTAGGTGTGTATTTTTTAATGATTAACAAAAATAAATAAATAATGCAATGACAGATAAATATATTTCATTTACTAATTTAAAATCGGCCCAATTTATTTTACTCTTAGAATAATAATAGTTTATTATTCCATTTTAATATATGTATGTATGCCTATTACTTACTATGCATTAAAGTATGCATTTTGCTATATATTTACAGGCATATTTATTTGTTTAGTTTGAGAAACATATATTAATACATAATTATAATGACATCTAATATATTTAAATTTATAAATAATTATTTAGATTGTATACATATGTATATCTTAAAATTATAATAAGATTTAATATTTACACTTACAATATTCTATGACAAATATATAAATAATGAAATGGGGTTGCTGTTACATATATTTTTAAGAACATTACTTCCTCTTTTATTCACTTCGTAAAATATGATGTTTGCTTTGTCTAAGCCTTTGGTATTCAAAATACAAAAAAAAAAAAATGATTCAGTTGGCGTTTTTTCAATAGTAGTAGTAGTTAATCTTTTGGTTCTTGACTCTAAATAGTTAGATATTACTTCATAATTAATAAATCATGAGATACAATTTTCTCAGAAGTTGTTTAATTCCTCCAATTCTTTAGGAAATCTATTCAATAAGAGAAACAATGGTGTTTTTAATTTTAATTTTAAAAATATATTTATTGACATTATAAAATTGTACAGATGCATAATAAAAACACTTTGTTAATGTTGGCTCATCCATTGCTGGCGTTGGTCTGGAAAAAGTATGCAAGAGCCATTCTCCGCACTAGCAGGTTATAAAATGAGCAGATACGTACTATTTAGTTGGCATTGCCCACCCCTGCCAGTGCAAAGAATGACCCAATAATGCTAACTTATCAGCTGGGATAGATGTAGTATGAAATCAATGCCCCTCTAGAAGAATCTGACATGTTGCAACACAGACTACTTCTTCTACAATACACTACAATGTGGATATATCAGGTCCAAAATTCATGTAGAGTCTGTGGGCCATACTAGTAGGCTCCATGTATTATTAAACAAAAATCTAGAGGATAGTATCTTATCCTTGTCTTGAAGAGCTTTGAGCTTATCGCAAAATATAGCATTGGGATCCGGTGTTGGTTGTGTGAACTTTGTCCTGCACCTTGTGTACCAAAAAGCATATGTCAGGAAGATTGATAACCTGATTACTGTAAAGTCTCCAGAGAAGAGACAACCCCTGATGTCCAGGATTTTATCCACTGCTATAATGCAGTGTTGAGAGATAATTCTTCGAATACTGTTATAGCCTGGACATACATTTAACAGGTGATTAAAGGACTCCTCTCCTCTAGAACAGGCATGACAAATAGGGTCTATTTTATTTAGAAACCGCTTGTAGTATAAGAATGTATTAGTTGGCATGGAATCCATATTCACCTTAATCAGATAATCCAAAAGTTTGGGCTCCAGTAGCAGATATTTAAATATTGAGGTGATTTTATGATTGCTGCACCCTAGGTGAGCATAAATAACTGTATTAACAGGATTCAGCAGGCAATGTGCCTGCCAGATGTTGATTTTATTATTAAACCCTGTTATTGAGTGCCCGATGTATAGAGATTGTTGTTTAATAATGGTGTCAAGCCATGTGTGTTTACTGGGGGGAGGTCTGTCAGTAGGTATTACAGTCTCTATAATATTTGATAGAGGGTATTTTTTTCCCCAGATTTACTAAAAGTGAATGCCCTTTTTGGAAATTGATTGTCTGTATTGAATGGAGACCCATACCGTTCTGTTTCCTGTGAAACTGAAGTCTGCGGATGCTAATTGCAGTGGTCCGACCTCTCCATAAGAGCTGACCACAGAGCCTCTGAATCTGTAAGGTGAATAATTTGGTAACTGACATTATTGGCAGGTAGTAATTTATGCTCGCCATAATCTTCATATTAATAAGAGCAATCTTCCCTTGTAGGGACAGGTATGTCCTTGACAGCGACTGAACCACCTTAGTAGCATTGCTTATGATGGATTTTTGTAGGCAGACAGACATAGCAGTCTGTGACTTGAAGATAGGAAACCCCAGAAAACACTGAGGTTCCACTAAAAAATTGGATAGTATTTTCCTACCAGTGTTGATGCACCAGGATGACGACTTGTGAGGATTGATGGATAATTTATAATCTTTAGTATAATTGGTAATTATGGAATGAAGTGTCTTCAGATATTTACGAGATGGAAGAATCACAAGTATGTCATCCATGTATGCAAAAACCTTGATGTTTTTCTTAAGCCGGGGCACATATATACCTGGAAGCTGATCTAGCTCTTTAATCAGAGGGTCGATGTACTTTATGAACAAAAGACCACTCAACGGTGAACCTTGTGGTATGGATCTTGAAGGGCCAAATCCATCTGAGTAATGTCCATTTATGGAAATATGAATATGCCTATTATTCAGGAGATTGTCCAATATCTGAATTATCTGTTTTGATATGTCCAACTGAGATAGCAATTCAAGAAGAATGTTGACATCTACTGTATCAAAAGCATTGGACACATCCAGCTGGACTGCCACAGGCCGGGATTTTCTGTTAGATCTAATGTGATCAAGCAGAATTTTCACTTCGCCAATTGCAGTCAGCGCCGATGATCCCCTCCTTGCATATTGAGAGGCCGATATATCCTGTAGAATGGCATTCTGAATTTTTTCTTTTATTATACCCTCCATGACTTTGAACAAAATTGGTGTCATCGATATTGGTCTGATACTGCTAAGAGAGGTAGGATCCCGGTTCTTTTTAATGAATGGAACCATGGCGATTGGATATAGGTTAGGAATTACTCTCCTTTCAATGGCGAGGTAGGTTAACATGTTTAATATAATCCTCGCAGTAAAAAAAAATTAAGTGAGTGAACACAAACTTCGGGATAGCATGAATCCCAGGATGAACACTGTCAGGGAGACCCTGCAACCTACTGGTGATGTCTTGGAGTGTAATACCATGATCTGCCTCTCCGGTTGTGCCCACCCACTCCAAGGCAGGGTTTGTGCGGTGACCTAAGAGAAGGTTTTGAAAGTGGTTCTCTATGTGTAAAATCATATTCGCACCAGTAAGGCTACCACCATTGATGAGCAATGAAGTAGGAACCTCCTGTTTCTTTCTGGCCCCCAGAGCCCACCTGAGATAGCCCCGGGTCCAGCAATGTTGAGCTGGCAGGTAATTCTTTGCATTTTTTGTAGCTATTATCTCTGCTACTGCTGATTGTTTTGATCTGTATGAAGCTTTTAACTCAAGTAAGTATTCAATGTTGTGATCCTGACCATTGAAGTTTTTAATTTTCCAATTCAGGCTGTCTAATTCACGCATCAGTGTGGTTGTTCCCTTAAGCTTGAAGGTGTATTGAGTAATCAGTGACTGAATAATGCCTATAAATGTAGTCCAGGCCTCGACCGGGTGTAGGTATATGAGGTTCACCTTGTGAAAAAGAATGTAGGCCTCTGAGAAGAATGCCTCAGTGGCGTTGGTTTTAGTGAACATTCTGAGACTCCGGTTGACTTTAATTTGTTGAAAGTTGTTCAGCTCTATGGATGCCATAATCGCAAAATGATCCGAAAAGGCTGTCAGTTGCAGTTTAGCCTCTATCCCATAGTGCAATTCGGCCGAGTAGAACATTAGATCAATGAGTGTACGACTGTTTTTTGTATAGAATGAAAATGCATCAGGTGGAAAGAATCCCCTCCCATTGAGAAATACTTTGTTGAGTAGGGGTAAATATTTCTTTGTGAAGGATTCATAGGAGATGTTAAAGTCACCGAGCAGAATGGTAGGTGCATTATTATTATTAGTAATTAGGTTAATTGTGTGGACTATTTTCAGCAGTGTTGCATGTACATTGGCGCTGTATACATAAATCACATTGAAAGTATTCAAGGAGAAGGTAAACTCCAAGGCAATTAGGTTCTGATCTAGATAAATTGTTCTGAAGGAGGTTGGAGCCAGAAGATTATTTATTATTACCCCAACTCCTCCCCTAGCCACATGACCTGTAGATAAATGGGTGAAACCTATTTTACTAAGTTCTGATTTTATGAAGTAGTTTGAGTTTAGGTGATATTTTGTTTCACCTATGAACAACATATGTGGTGAGTTTTGCCTAAAGAAATGCCTGATGGCATTAATACGACCGAGGGAATTAATACCTCGGACATTGACAGCAGAGATTAAACATTTATTGTTATCCATTGCAAGGTGGCCCGCTAGATTCCACCGCAGGCGGTTTCAATGAAGCATCAGCAGACTCTTTTTTTTTATTAATTTCCTTGCGGATGTTTTGAGGGATGTTTAAATCTGAAGTGGGGAGGTCCACAGGCAAACCATTGGTAGGATAACCAGTTAACAAATCAGATGGAAGATTAATCTTGCGTTTCTTTTCTGTGGCTCCTTTATGCTTATTGTTCGTTGCATTTGATATTGTGGGTTTAGACTTTTGCCTCACTGGGAATGCCATCTCTTCTTCTCCTGAGCTAGGACTAGATACAACCCATGGTTTTCTTTTATGACTGGTGCTAGGAGTGATGAATCTCTCCATCTCATCTGCAGACCAGGAAGCGGCAGAATCTACCGGTGTTTGGCAAGGATTGATATTTTCATTAGCCACAGCTATCAGTGTATCACTAGGACTTGGTGAGATGTTATATTTACCTTGGATGGAGTTAGGTTTAGGTATTTCCGTCTTTTTTTTTGTTTGGTTTGATCATCGTCTATATTGTTTTCACCAGCTTTATTACTAGATGCTGTAACTGAGCTAAAGCCTAGGCCTTCATGCAAACTCCTAGGTCCAGAATTGTGTGAATCTTTTGGTTTTGATTCCAATGGCCTTTGATTACTGTTTTGGTGACTTATAGTTATGTGATGTGTTATGTTTGTAATCCTGATTACTGTTAATTAAGGAGGGCTGATTCCTTTCATGTATTAGGATACTTTTTTATTTGTATACTTTAAGTTGAGTTCATCCTGCTGTTCTACATTGTAGTGTTGTGCACTCGGTTGTTGTGAAGAATGTTGTACCTCCGGAACTGAATGTGAAGTCTGTTGTTGCCTACATCTGTGAGTGCGACCTTTTTTTTGACCACAAGATGAACATATACGATTCAAACACTCCTTAATCAGGTGAGTTCTTTGTCTGCAGTAGAATTCTCTGTGTCGTCTTTTCCTTTCCAATAAAACATAGTTTTGAAAAAATCCATAAATAATTATCTTTTTATTTAAAAAAATCCTGAAGGCAAGGTTTTGTTTTTTTGTTGTTGTTTTTTTTAAAAAAGCCGATTATTATAAATAAATAAATTTTATACATTAATATTATTTTCTAAACGCACTTAATGTAACTTTCAGAATTATTTATCACTGTTTAAAATCACTAAGATTTAAATGTATTGATTTGAGCGTATGTACTTTTAACCTTGTCACGACTAAGTTTTCTTAATACTTTAAGAACTACTCTTTACCTAAATCCGTAACAGGATTTTGTAAATTAACAATTAAGAAAAAATTATATAGCTTATTACTTATTTTCTTTAATTTTTAATTACTATTCTTTTATTTACTAGAATGACATTTTGAACTGTCCGCTTTATTATATACTGTATATAATAAAATTTACGAACTCTAAAAATTATTAAATTATGTCGATAAAAACATATGAAAAAAGCAAAGGATCCCCAAGTTACATTTGTAACAGAACCAGTCATTGTCAACTAATCCAAAACCTTTCATATACAGTCATCATCATGATAATTTAAAATTTATACATAAATTCCTACAATTTATTTTACAAGACATTAATCCAGGCACTCATTTCTCTTGATATTGTCAAGAATAAATATGTTGAGGAGTATTGCTAACATATATATTAAGTTATAAATTATTACTTAAGTTTTTAGGCCAAATATAAATTATAACCTTAATTAAGGATTAATAAATTCCCTATTAAATCTCAGCAGGAATATTATTCGTTTAATTTCTTCCTCTTTTTCCTATTCATGCATGGTATTTTTAAAAGTAATAAAAAACATAGATATTAATATTATATATTTAATATACATTAAAACTCCATGAATTATTAAAACATATGGATAAAGACATATGAAACTGGCCTGTTCTAATAATGTCCTATTCATAAACTGAATTGTGAAAAATTGTTATGCATAAATACTAAACGAGAAGTCATGTGAATAAAACCAGATGTTTTTGAGTCATCGTTTGTTGTTGTTTTTTGTAAGTCTTTATTTATGTTTTAATCGTATATAGCAATATTTCCCAATCTTCTCATACTTTAAATCAATTTCTATAAATTGTACCCCTTGTTTTTAAAATAGTAAAAAAAATTTTTTTAAATACTGATACTCTTGGCCAGTGTGCCTATCTAATGTAACAGTAGAAATGAGGTAATGAATTTGGGAAAGAAAAATTACAACACAAGGTGTAAAGCACATATCTAATTTTACAATATTCATAACTCAGAAATAAATATAGCTTTATATTAAATACTGATGATCAAATATTAACAAACTTCTAATTTAATAATATTTATTTATGTTATCTGAAAAGCTTATAGTAATTTCTACACAGATCATTAGCCAGCGGAAACATTGTTAGCGAGACTGTAGAGTTAGTCTTAAATCCGTACTTGCATTAAGCTTGATGCAGTACTTATTTTTTATGAAGATGAATATCTCTTTTCTTATTTTGTTCTGCAGTTTCTCTAATTTAGCAGATTTGAATAGGATGTTTCGTCTTTTCCTACTATTACTAATTATTTTCCGTGTATCCCTGGAAATACGCGTACCACCAGTTGGAAAACGATGATTGTAAGTTTATTATATATTGAATATATTGTGCAAGATTAGAAAAAAGAGGGTTAATATTCACGCTGGTGTTTGTTAATACATTAAAGTTTGAGTTTAAAGTTTATATTTGGGTTTTAAAAATAATTAATAATTTATCGTCTAAAAAACGATTAGCAATAATTTTCAACATATTTATCCGAGACAAGATCGCCAGAAATGTGTGCGTTCAAACAAAATTAGACTTGTCGATTGAATTATGTATATGTATGCGTGTGTGTGACAACAATTTACTGAAATAGTTTTTTTTTTAAAAATGAAGAATGTCAAAATAAAAGACAAATATTTCTTTACTGGGAAATAAAAAAAATAATTAAAATACACTTTTAAGGCTAGATGTGATGTGTTGGACTATTTCCATATTCTATGAGTGAATGTTAAAGGTATAGAAAATTTTAAACTTTATTTAAACTTTCCAAATACAAACAACTTGTTAGTAATAACACACAATTAAACAACACCTGAAGTAAGAACGGAGACTAATATTATTCGAAACCTTGTGTTGTTTGTATTTGGAAAGTTTAAAATTTCAAATTGGTTAATGTAACAGCAGAATTGTTTAGATTAATTAGGTTTGATTTTTATACTTGTTGTGTGGCAGTCTCAAAGCAGTTACGACTACTATCCCAGTACTCTGCTCATTAGAGCTAAATTCAGAAAATGGATCCCATGACCCTCTAGAGAATTTGAAGGAGGCAAATTCTCTTTTTAAAAAAAAGTTAAAATAGCTACAGATGCTGTCCTAGATTTCCACGTTATTTATTTAATTGCTGAACTTGGAAAACAACGATCACAAGGACTTCATGCTAATCTTCCAACTTGATTTATTGATGTTTGCAGAAAGAAATTATAACTTACTTATCTGGAACCCATCCATCTAGTTGTTGTGGCTGTATTGGAATTCCTAGTGCGAGTTGGAAACGACCAGAAAGAGCAGTATTACATACTTTTAAAAAAGCTCCAATTTATAAATATATATTTGGATCTTTTGAAAGAAGGAAAGTGAACCTTAAAACCTAAGCAAAGACAAATACCATTTAAAGATAAAGATCTATCTTCAAAAGCAGTTGTTTCAAAAAAGGTTGCTGTGTGTTCGATTTCAATACTATCAAATAAAATAAAGAATAATAAGAATAACAAACAGTCTGCTACACTTGCAACACAAATATATATAGAATTCTATTTTTCACTTCCCTCAACGCACTTTAAGACTGGCTGTTTTCAAGTCGATTACCACTGGCCTCGGTTTCCCAACCACTTTGGCCCCCAGTTCAGTTTAGTTATACGCGAACACTACGACTGTCACTATGAGCTCTTTTTTTAGCTGCAATTACTTCCGTTTCTCGGCAACAGTCAGCTTGGTAAACTCACTGAAAATCTGCTGGAAAATCAACTCTTCGTATCTAGCTGCTATTAAGACGTTTTCCTCTGGCTTCCGTTTACCAAACTCGTTGGGCCTGTTCATCTGCTGCCCGTGAATATATTTTCACTGCACACTGCACTCTGATTGAAGCTACCGTCACTTACATCTCTCAGGAACATGAACTAGAAAATCAACAACGCACCTTATTGCTTACTCTATAGTTTTTTTTAATTATTCACACAATTAATTACTTTCTTCCATATATGTAATGTTTTTAGTTCTATAAGTAATTAATTGGTGTCTTATGAATTTATTTTTATATAAGGTAATTTATAATCTATTCCATTAATTAATTAGTCTCTTATCAATTGTAATCAGCAAATATTTCTTGGAATTTGGCGATTGCAATTAAAGTAAATTATTTAATTAAATTTACTGCTTATCAGTTCGCGATCTAAATATATTTACTATTTTCTACTTTTTCTGAAGGGCACAAACTTATACTAATCTAAACACAAATATTTTTACAAAATATAGCAGAAGTTTCTAGGAGAGAAAAGATTGAATATGAAACAATAACTGAAGTAGAATGCATGTTAAGTATTTTATAGGCTCTTTATAAAATGTAGAATAACATTTGTTATTTTGAATTTGTCACCAATCCTCAATCATTTGTTCAAACAGTTAAAAACATTATGTTGTATTTTTAATTAAAGATGATCTTGCATAATTTTCATTGGATCTTGACAAACTTCCTGCAATAAATCTTATTGATCGGTCAGATGGAATAAGGCAAACATTTTCTCAAAAATGAAAAGAAATAGTAATAGGTATTACAGAACAAGCTTGAAAGAATATTTTCGATACATTTTAAATCACTATTACGATGATTTCACCTGGATAGAAAATATTAAATTCTGTCAAATATTAGCAAAAAACAGATCTTAAAATGATATTCTGAATTGAAATAATACGACCAGAAATATTTTCTAAATGCGATAAGTTTTTTTTTTTTTTTTTGGTAATTGTATTTAATTTTATACTTGAAAAAAAAATCCATGATCATGTGATAATGAACCTTACTTTAGAAAGTTTTTTTTTTTAAAAATATATTTCCAAGTCACCTTTTTTTTGTGATAATTCTGAGCACTCCATTTTTTTTTTGTTTGATAACGAATAGAAATATTTTGCTACATAATTGTATCAAATGTTTTAAAGAAACTTATAAGAATGTTATAAATAAAGTTATAATATCTAATTAGGTCCGATTTAAATAAACATGATCAATTGCATAAATATGATTTTTAATCTTTCTCCAGAATAATTTTAGTATAAAAATAAATTTTATATTCATATAAAATAAATTATGTAAAAGTTCATATATATAATGTCATTTTATATTATTTATGTAAAACAATACCAACGATTTTTTCTGGATAATTGTAATATTCACATAAATGTTCTGGACATTTATACACAAAAGGTAGTCTATATATGTTGGCATATTTTCTATATATAGCATATCATGGTACCGATTTGTTCAATGATCTACATTTATTGAGTCTTTAAACACTGAGATAACTGATCGAAAAGTTGTAGATTTCTTTCCAAAAATAAATAAAATTAAACGCGTATGTAGCTTTTAATTTTATTTATTATAATATTAAGAGAGAAGTTTAAAATTCTTAATTTCCAAAAATAGTGGATAAGCTACTATTGACTAAATTGATAAATTTCTTGTTTAATCTAATACCTCTTAATATTAGTTTTCATTGATAACACAGATCTTTTGTTTTTGACAATAATTTCTCTTTTCAATTGATTATTCGGTTTAAAGATGAGGGGAGGAGATGGACAGTGGGAGAGAGAAAGAAACCGTGGGGGGGGGGGGGACAACAAAATAAATTAGCGATTTACAGAGACTTCAGACCACTCAAAGAAGTATGGAGAGATGTATGTTGGGAGTAACAAGAAGAGATCGAAAACGCAATGTATGGGTAAGAGAACAAACAGGTGTTACTGACCTCATTGAAAAAATTAAAAGATTGAAGTGGAGTTGGGCTGGACATATTGCTAGAAGAGATGATAATAGATGGACAATTGAAATTTTAAACTGGATTCCAAGAGATTGTAAAAGACCCAGAAGGAGACCACATGTAAGATGGATGGATGAAATAAGAAAATGTGTAGGGGTGATGTGGAGAAGAGAAGCTAAAGATCGGAGAAGATGGATTAAACTTGGAGAGACCTTCATCCTGCAGTGGATTGATAATGGTTGATAATGATGATGATGAAATATATTACGAAAAAAATCATTTTCTTAGTTATAATTGAAAAAAAAATCTGGAAATTTGGATTTTTTGGTTTAGTTTTAAAAAGTAAAAGGAAGGGGACAGAACTAGTCATTGTAGTATGACTAAATTTATAATTACTGTGTAATCTACTTTTTATTGACAGCTGTTTTTTTTTAGCATTGGTGGTCGAGAGGTCCCGGGTTCGCGTCCCGGCCGATGCTATGACACTTAAAAAAAAAAAAATTTTTTTTTAATTTTTGGGGGGGGAGGCAAAATTTTGATTCATTTAGTCATATCATAATCATAGCACTTTCATTTCTTTAGTGTTCAGAGTTTTTGTCCCTGAACTCTAATATATTGTATGTTAGCTATGTAAATGGCATATTAATCTGTGCAACTGAAACAAATTATAAAAATTCATCAAGAATTAGAATACGCCTCATTTCTAATTTGCCTATTGAAAAAGAAACTACGAACCAAGGAATTAGAATTTTGGATCCGTAGGTTCAGAGATCAGCTTAATTTCGAACTATTGAATGATACTAAAACCAACAAACATAAGAGGAGTGATCCATCCTAAGTTGCTAGTACATATTTAAAATTGGGTAAATTTGAAACAGATAGAAAAAATAATATATATATATTAAATATTTACAAAACTTAGGACATAAAATTTTCGTTGAATTGATAGATTTTATAATAAACTGAAAAAACCTTCACAGCCTCAACCCATGGAAACTAAAAAATGCATAAGCCTCACATACATCTCTGAAAGTCTCTCAGAAATTAAAAAGAATATGCTTTGCAAAACAAACTGCTTAACAATTCAAAAGACAAACTGCCTATGGAATCAATTCATCTAACTGTCTACAAAATTAAATGCAACCAAGCTACTTGTAATTTTGCATTTTATGGGAAATCAAGAGCTAATCTCTCAATAAAAGTAGCCCCGCATAGATATTTGTACAATAGAGCTATTGTGTATTTGCCCACGACTCTTAAAGGGACTAACCACAATTAATTAATAACTAAAACTAAATTTAATACAAAAGGTTTATTATAAGTTATACAAACATAAAACTAGAATAAATATACAAGCTTAAATATAATACATAGACAAATAAATGACCACCGAATTCTAAAATTCTTTAAACACTCAATATTTTCCGACAATTACTGTCCTATTTAATGGATTGTCACTCTCCACAACTACATGAAATAAGAGCCCTTTAAGCTTACATAAAACAAAATAAGATGAGATGATCTGCTTTAAATACTAGTCGGATTTTTATACCTTGGTATTCCGAAACATCTGGATTTATTCCCTCGCAGACGTTGACTGGTTACTGATGTTACTCGTTGCGAGTACAGTTGACAACAAATGGAGAAAAAGAGTGCTTAGATCTACAATGCCAAGTTTTTATAGTCGTCAGTTTAATTGTTCTCTTATCAGCAATTTTTTATTTCTTAAAATTCCTTTGCGAAAACATTTAATTAATTTCACTTTCCAATTCAAAATTTGGTCTTTAGATTGTAGAAAACTTTTTAATTAAATAACTCTATTTATTTACTTATATCTATAATTCATTCCTAAAATAATTTCCATTGTTATTTAATAGATTTAAATTTAACTTCTGGAATATTCTTATCGGTATTTTTTATACTGAAATATTTATTGCAATTAAAATACTACAAGAGCAAAGAAAATAAATGATATTATATTTATAGGCCATGAATTTATGCCCTGTGGTGTGTCAGATGTAAAGTCACAATTGAAGGAACGAGAGACCCACATGGGACTAAATTTAAGAATGTCATGGAGAAAATCATGAAAAAGGACCAACTAATTGCCCCAAGCTATATCACAAGAGCAACATGGGAGAAGGTTGGATTTACTTTATTTCACATAGATATGTAATTGATATCATTTTTGTATTTGTAACATTCAATATAGCTATAGAATAAAATTTTTCTTAAAAAAAAACAACTCTAGTCATAAATTCAATTTGTCTAGAATTAGAATTGTATGCACTGAGAAGAAAGACAGAAAACAAAAAATCAAAGATGCTTGGGCAATAGCTAAAGAAGTGGGCTCTTCGAAGGAATATAAATATCTTTGAATATTAAACAAATAAATTTAAATGATTTTAAATATTAAAATATTTATCAAGTAAGAAATGAAAGTGTTATGATTACGATATTGTTGTATATCAAAAGCATGCTAAGCATGAATAAAAGCTAAGTTTAAAATGGAGTACCTTTCTGTATAAATATCCAGAACATTTATGTGAATATATATGTAAATGTAAAAAGCATGTACCAATGGATCAAAAGTTTCAGTAATATATATATATTAATTTAATTACTTATTATTGTTTTTGTTGTTTGCTTTTTTGAAAAAAAATTCTTTTCCATTTTGTTTATAAAGGTTTGCTTTATTTTAAATATAGTTGCATTAAGAAAATAAAATGATAGCAAAGTAATTTTTGGCCCATCCTATATATATATATCATCAAAAATAGTAGTGCTAACATTTTTCGGCCAAGCCTATCTTTATAATTTACCTTCTTTTTATGGCTCTTTCTCATTCTTCACAGTTTCTATCAATATATCTGAAAAATCCTTAGCTTCTGGCAAATTCTTGCTCCAGTTTTTTTTTTACTTTTTGTTTATCTTTTCAACTTCTCTACTCTCTTTTAAATCAAAATCCTTAAACCTCTGTTTTTTCCTTTCCTCTTTTTTTTAATTACAAAACAAAACATTTAACATGCACTTTTTAAATCCATCTACACTGCCCATCTACATATTAAAAAACTCATTCTTTATTTAATTTTTGACGGCGCTTCAACTTCTACTTTTTTAAAGAACTAACTTGCTTTATAGCTCCCTGGAATATCTATTAATTACTAGTAAAAGGTGTATTTACGTTACTAAAACTACTGTCTAAAAATAGTTAAATAATAAAACAGAATTAAGTTAAACATTAATTGAATAATGAGAATAAAACTAAAGTAAAATCTGATTCCGTAGGAATTCAATTGTTAATAACTGATTAACAATTGAATTCTAGAAAGAGCTAATGTTTAATAAAACCTAATAGATAATATAAAAAACCTTCCACCCGGATCAGATAAACAGTTAGATTACTGCAAAAAACAAAAGACAAAGAACACTATTTAAACAGGAGGGGGGGAGCGATATATTTTACTCCAGTCTTCTTGTACTCGCACAACCAGTTGCGCATATATGTGAAACAACAGAAGAATAGTGGAGATTTGTTTTTTTCCAGACCCAAGATCTCGGCTTCTGAAGGTACTCAAGCCGACTAGAGATTAAACAGACCTCCCTGATCTTATTATAATTGATATGTGCCTCAAGGGCTCACAGAACCAAAGAACATTTGTCAGAATGAGGTAAATAGCGATTTCATCATCAACCATTTTCAATCCACTGTAAAATGAAGGTCTCTCCAAGTTCAATCCATCTCCAATTTTTAGCTTCTTTTCTCAACATCACCCCAGCACACCTTTTTAATTCCATCCATCTCACATATGGTCTCTTTCTGGGTTTTTTACAATCTCTTGGAATCCCGTTTAAGATTTCAATTGTCCATCTATTATCCTCTCTTCTGGCAATATGTCCAGCCCAATTCCACTTCAGTCTTTTAATGTTTTCAATGAGGTCAGTAACACCTTTCTGTTCCCTTTCCCGTATATTGCATTTTTGATCTCTTCTTGTTATTCCCAATATGCATCTCTGAATATTTCTTTGAGTAGTCTGAAATGTATTGCTCTTTTATTAAGTGTCCGAGTCTCAGAGCATAAGTAAGAACTGGTAAATCACATTTATTAAAAATCTTCATTTTCAAACACATAAGCATATTTCCTTTTAGTACTAAATTATTTCTACCAAAAGCACCCCAATCACGTTTAATTTTATGATTAAATTCATCCATTATGTTTCCATCTGTATTAATAATCGATACCAAGGTATTTGTAGCTGTTAACTTCTAACTCATCATAATCTTTATTTTCATATTTTACCTTTTACAGCAGTGCTGCAAGAAGTATTTTGTGGATTAAAATGGGAAGCTAAAGGAGTGAAAGTAAATGGAAATTATTTAAGTCATTTACATTTTGCAGATGATGTAGTTGTTTCTGCAAATAATGGTTTAGAGCTGCAGGAAATATTGCAGGAGTTATCAGATGATAATAGGAAAGTAGGACTAAAGATAAATGTTAAAAAGACTAAAGTAATGTTTAATGGATTTTTTCAAAGTAGCGATTTAATTAATCATTAATAGTGAAATTAAGCAGGAACTTTAATCGTGAGGATATTAACATTATATTGATTTATTATTATAATCTATGTATAGCATAACTATATATGTATATATTATTAGAATATTATTGTATTAAAATTATGTTTCAAATAAAACTTTATTGTTCATAAACATTTGCATTGTTAAAAATACATGGTTGAAAACTACACAGGTTTTCAGATAGATATTGTTGGTACAGTTCAAATAAATTGTTAGGCAGATATCTGATAAATGTGTATTTGCCTGTGTTTTTATTTTCATTGTCTGAAGGTTTAGTTCATCAATTTAAAATACTTTTGATTGAATTAAAAATATCCTTTGGACTATTCAATACAGATGTGATATTTTAAAAAATTGTTGAAAATGAGACATATAACAAAAATAATGTTCTTGTTACAGCAAAGTCATTTGGTTGCTTGAAGTTATGGTCTGTCTCAGGTTTTTAATAGTGTTCTGTAGCAGCAAAAATATCTGGGTGTGCAATTTTGCCATCTCTAGCCTTCAGTTGTTTTATTAGAAAATGTGGCTGGGTGCCTGCTGGTGTTGTTTCCAAGACAGAAAGTACATCTGGTACACCACAGAGTCTGCCAGTATTGAGTCTTTATTGAGTGTTTCTATTAGGTTTTCAAGTGTGATGTTATTTTGTCTATAGGTGTTAATCATAATTTCTCTGGTATTTCTCAAAGCTGTGCAGGTGTAGAATAGATGCTGTTGCATTTCTTCTCTGTGGCACAAGAAACAAAAGGTATCAATTTTGGTGTAAAACTTGTGGTAATTAAGGAAATATGAGATAAAGTCAAAAAATTTGGATTCCAATGACCATTTTTAATCACTCCATCAAATGGCCATTGTTCATAGTTAGCATTGGTGACTGAGGACCAGTAGTTATGTCTGGGTATAGCATATCATATTGTAAATGCTCCAATAGGTGTATCTACCAACACCCAAAAACACCTGATCATAAATGCTTTGGAGTTGGTTTACGAGCAAAGACAAATATCTATATGAAGGTGGTGGTCAGTCTGTGGGTGTTATTTGAAGGATGCATTCAAGCACTGGAAGACTTCTTTTCAGTCCAGGAGATTAATACTTTTTTGTTTATGAAAAATTTGAATAGAGTGAAAAACTAATCCATTTCTGGTTAGTGGAAGACTAAGTTGTTTTACAGAGATGGAGACTACTTTTCTGCACCATAATAGCTTGCTACAAAGTGAGTAAATGGATGAAGTGAAAGATTTAGTGAAGTTTATGATTTGTGAGTAATAGGTTATTTTTGTAGTTACAAGCTGATTGAAAAGACATACTTTTGCATATAATGAGAAGTAGGTTTTGGAGAGAGAATGCTTATGCATTCAGCATCATCTTTCAGATTTTCTGGATCTTTTGTCTCATTCCAGAGGGCCCTAGGTAGAAAGGAAATCCAAGGAAATTAGCTGGTTTACCATGATAAATTTGCATATGTATCTTGCCAGTGTAAAGAAACCAAGTTGATGTTTTATTAATGTTGATCTTGAGTTTATATTTGAAGGTGTATTCATTAAATACTTTTTCCAGAGTTGATAGTTGTTTTTTGGAGCTAAGAAAAACAGTAAGGTCATCTGTATATGCAATACATGATATATAGTCCAGTGTGTGGAATTTGAATTCCTTGTAATTTTTGTTTTATTTTGTTTATGAGAGGGTTAATATAGAACATGAATAATAAAGAACTGAGTGGAGATCCTTGAAGTATGGATTGGTGAGGAGAGAATGAAGGTGATGTTCTGCCATTAATTGTATTATGGATTTCATGACTAAGGAGTAGGTTGGTTAGTAGGTATAAGAGAGAGCGAGGTATTTTGGGTGTCTGCAAGTGTCTGAATTAAAATTTCAATAAGAACCAAGTCAAAAGCAACCTCGTCAATTTGAACAGCCATTGGAGCATATATTTTATGCTCTCAAACCGAATTTACAATGGTTTTGAAAATGAGAGCAGCTTAGCCTGTTGAGAAGCTTTTTTGCATGTAGCATTGGTGATAATAGAGGAAGGAGATATGGTTCGATTTTATCTCTTAGAACCTTGGGGCCCTATGGAAATTAATCACAGATTAGATAGATTGGATATTGAAGTTTGCTTTTTGTTGAATGGAACTAAGGAGATTGGATATAGATCTTTTATGTTAATGAACCTTTGTGATAGATAATTTGCTAAATTACATAGATATGGGATGGTAAACTGACTGATATGTGAAAATACAAATTTAGGGATTCCATGTGACCCTGGATGACAAGAGTTTGGTATTGTGGTTAGCTTCAGCAAGAAATCAGTAACATGGAATGATTTATCTAATTCTGTTTGGTGAAAGAGATTTTCTAAGTGATGTGAAGGCACAATGTAACTGCAGCGTTTGTTTGAAATATTTGTATATTGGTTCTATCATTTTATGTCCAGCTTTGGTGTGTATCTATCAGTTTTGTCTGTTCATATAACAAGATCTAGCATCTAGGCAAAAGTATCTCAAGTCCAATCATGCACAAGAAACATAAGTCAGGAACACTCATTAACTCTGCCCTATTTTCCTATTTTCCAGATCTACCAACTTATGAGCAACAATCCCCATGATACCGATCTAATTTATCTCTCTCCACTGGCATTGCAAAGCGGAGATACAAAGAGACTCTAATCAGAAATAATATAATGGAAACTTTTAGTATAAAATATCACAAGTTTGACACATTTAAAGAT
Organism: Epiperipatus broadwayi; assembly: GCA_028023455.1. Classification (NCBI taxonomy): domain Eukaryota; kingdom Metazoa; phylum Onychophora; class Udeonychophora; order Euonychophora; family Peripatidae; genus Epiperipatus; species Epiperipatus broadwayi. The sequence goes on along the minus strand of JAQFVV010012431.1, from coordinate 2,582,450 downwards.
CGTGACCTTTTACATTAATTATATATATATAGGATTAGCGGGATATCATCTAGTCAGAGCAAGCATAATTTATTAATCAAAATATAATATTTTTAATAAAAGAAACATGATTCTGAAAGTTGTTATAAATATATGATTTATTAACATGTGAGTTATTTGATTATATTTCTCCATTAGTTAGCATTGGCCTCTTTACATTTATATCATATGAGATTTGTCATTTATTAACTCAAGAAATTACAAATATATTTATTAATTTATTATTTTATTGCGGCTGATTTATATGCCAATAATCAATACACTATAATATATGTAAATACAATTTTAATAGTGCTATATACAAGTATATAAATGAGTCTTAGGTTTACCCCTAGAGAGAATAACAAAATATAGCACTTGACTGAATTTACTTAATAAAGATTATTTTATTATCGAAATATGATTATCATTTACAAATAAAGTAATCTTGGCTTATGCTGGGTAAAAAACGTGTGGGAGGGTTAATTTAGAATGTATATAACTGTGTCGCAAAGTGATGCATGCATGAAAATATTAATAAATATCATGAAGATTTCTGCTTAGTAGAATCAGAACTTTACAGCTTAGGGATATTCTTAGGTTTTATTTAGAACTAAAACTTAAGAGAATGGTGTATGCATGGTGGCATATTTATGTGATCCAGTTGTGGATCCTAGAAGATGCTTCTGAAAATTCATTGAAGGAAATAAAGACTGATATATGTCTGTGACTTTGGCAGGATTGACTTATCAAATGAAGAACAGTCTGCTGTGAGTTTCCATGGGCTGGTTTTTCCTGGAGCAATCCCATATGGTTATCTCCAGTGACAAAGAGAAGTCCCAAGAGATTTCAGCATTGTTCTTGGAATTGGAAATGAAGAAATGGGGTTTGGTTTTTCCAATACACCTGGAGAACGAAGCACAAGTATATATAAACGAACAAGGAAGTCATTATGCATGCAACGCTAGGAACAACACATGCATAAAACTTTTAAAAGAAGGCTTAATTAATTAATACCTATATATTGTGAAACATCCAGCATAATGGTATGTGATGTGATGTGATGTATTATGGCTTCTCCTTAAACGAAGTCAAGAATATCTCAGCAATTATGCCCAGATAAACCTGTTAGCCACTTTATTTTACATTTCCCACTCTAAATTTACCCATAATCTGCTCTATCCCATTTCCACAACATAATCTTTGTCAACTCTATAACCTTTATATCTAAATCCCCCTTATCTTTTCCCAAACCCATCATAAAAACCAATAATTCACTTTCTGTATAATCACTCTTTTCATATTTATTTTTCCACAATTTCATTATATGTACCCTTTCTGTTTTCAAACATTTACATTCAATTAACAAATGCCTAATATTTTCTATTCCTTCCTTACACAATTTACAAAATAAATCACCCATATTTTTCTATTTACATCTATATTCTTTTGTAGCTAAAGATCCCATTCGAGCCTTAAACAATAAACTACTTTCCTTACTATTATCATATATTAACTCACACTTAATATTATGTTTATTTCTATATATATATATATTTAAACTCTTTTTACTCTCCATACTATTTCTCCATCTCTCTAACTCCCTAGTCTTTATTAATAAATTTATTCTTTTATCCCATTTCTTACTACTATAACACTCAATAACCCTCTTAACACAATCATCCCATCTTTTGTACAAATATATTGATATAAATTCTTTATCCAAATCTTTTGCATACCGCATTACCTTTCTCACCCATCTTGTTACCTGCCCTTTACTCATAACCCAATTAAATACTATTTTAGCTATTCTTTTATTATCCATAAACTGCAATCTACCAAACATTTTCATTTTACTTTTTGCATCTCTCATATGAAAACTTGACCATCCCATTTCTCCTTGAATTGCCTCTCTTGCTGTTCATACTTCTGCATCCAATGCATGTCTTCCTATTTCCCTTTGAGCTTTTTCTAAGTAATCTAATATCTTTTTACTAACATATAATGCATCAATACCATATGTTAACCCTGCTACTGCAACTCCTAGTGGCTCGAGGAATACAATGTTAGTTTCAGGTCCCCTATAAAAGGTGGAATTAAAAAGGGATAATGAAGCTTCACGGTAATATTTTGAAGCCAAACTGAGGGTAAGCTCATTACTTTAAGTGTTGTTATCAAAATGAAGAAAACTTTTAGTTTTCTAACAGCAACAAGATTTTAACTGACATCGTTGTGAAAACAAAGATGGCAGAGAACGTTTCAAGTCAAGTGCAAAATAGAGGTGGAAATGCAAGTCAAGAAAACAGCAGTATAAATAAACAACTGATGGAAGAATCCAGTTAACAAAGAAATCATCTCAGGTGATTTGGACTATATGTCACCCAAAATATCACAAGGGAAAGAGGAAGAGAATGTCGTTGAAGGCTTTGTAAAGTTTAAAATTGAAAATAACGTTATCTAAAAAGCAAAACCGATTAATAAGAACAAAAGTATAAAATCTAAATTTGAAACTAATGAAAGAATTAAGTCAAACAAATTATTTAATGTTAATAACCAAAAATTCAAGTATGAAGAGGCATTACAATCAAAAATGTAATCTACGCAAATGCAGTAAAAACTGATGGGAATAGAAGTATGTGGTAAATAACATTATGCAAGAGCCTTATGATAATATATTGGATTTAATGGATGAGGAAGATGAACAATCAACTGTTTTACTGAAATCATTCAATAAAGAACTTAATAAGGATTGAGAAATTTAAGGAATAAAAGCGAATAATTCTTTTATCAAGAACATAATCACAGACAAATTCAATTGACATGCTGGATGCCAGACACTCCAGCTAGAAATATCTGTTACATTAATGGAGTTTTGCTGTAATATTTGGGAGAATGGGTCTGCACTCCTTATTTCTTTCTCACGGGTCAATGGTGATGGTCACTGGGAGTTTGGTTTATAGGTGAAGGCTGTTGACGATTATTGCAGCTATCCGGAAAACCTACCGAGAGGGTACAGGGTCAAAGTTTTCAGCACCATTTCCACTCTCATGGGCTGCTGCACCCCTTGATGGATTGTTTTTGAGCAGTGCAGATCTGTGCTCATCACTCATTAAACTCTTTTATGGATATAAATTGTTATCGAGCATATGTACCTTTGTAAACCTGGTCTCTAATTGTTTCACTTTGTAATATTGAACAATGTATTTACATCATGTAGCCGGTGATCAGTCACCTGCATTTTTTCCTAAATAAAAAAAAAAGATTAGAATACTAAACAGTAATGGAAAACTTAAATTCATTAATAAAATAATAAGCTATTGGAAATTAAGCACCCCTCCCCTTTTATTAAATTACTTTACATAATAACTTCCCACAAATGTTGAAACAAACATGAATATTTGGTTCTAAGTGCTTTTTATCAAATTATAAATAATTTTACATATATAGGAGTTAAATAAACGCATTTCATGATTTTAAACTGGTGCTATTGATTTAAATTAAGAAAACATTTCTTAGAAAAACAGATTTCTACTCTGTTTTCCGACTATAACATAATATAATTAAGTTGTTTTCTCCCAAACTGACAAGTGTCCACTATAATGAAAATAACAAGACTTGTTTTTAACTAAAACTTAATTGATCTCCACTAAAAGAAGGGGGGGGGGTTTAAAAGAAAAAGCGAACATACTCACAAATTTAGGAGGATATTGGCATATTATAAAAAAATACAAAATATATAAAATATAATAATCAAAATTATGAAATATTGTTGCCACATGAAAGTAAAATAAAAAATTATAATTATTTATTAGAGGCTCAATGATAGGAGAAATACTAAGAGAGTTGAACACATTTTAATAGATCAGGTAAGAGTTTACAAATTATATTAGTTGATAAGATATTTCTGATCTTCAGATTAGCTAAAAAATATTACATTTAGAGGAATGGTTAGACAAGAAATTTAGCTTAAAGTTCACATTATTCACATAAGTTTATGAGTTATAGCAGCAACATGAATTTGTTACCTTGTTCATTATTGACTGCAGTTCTTGGATGATTTGAACCATCCATCAGAGACCAGACCTAGTTTTCATTTAGGTTGGTCAGGCAGGTAGCACTTTCATTATTTAGCATATAGATACATAGTAATAGTTCATGGATATCTATCTTGGGTGATGATGTTGGGAAAGATTGCATTTTGAATGGCAAGAAAGATGAAGTTTTATCTACTCACAGTACATTGAATCAGAGTCAAAATGAGCGTGGATTCGGTTTACCATTGCTCTTATTAAATTACTTGCTCTCCTTGGGTATTCAAATTCAGAACTATTTGTATGATTTTTAATTTGTTCTGGAATGCTTTTAGCTACTTCACCTGAGGCATTTTATATCTTTATCGATCTGCAATTTGCAAACCAGATGCACACCTTTGTTTTTGTAAGTTTTAAGACAATGCAATCCTGCTAAGAATTTCTTGCATGATTGTTTTGTTTTAAAATATAATCTTAGATTTTAAAACAAATTTGAAATGGATAAAATTTCCTCTAGTGGATCTTACATTATTTCTATAAAATTATAACATTTTAATTTGGACTAATGGATTTCCAGTTAATTGACTTAATTGCATTTGAGAATATTTGGCAGGATTGTACCAGGTTTTCTGACTGCCATTATTAAAATAAATAATAAATTTAACATAATGTTAAAAATACAAATTAATATAACATATTTTGATATTATAAATATTTTACAAGTAATCTCCTCTCACTTATGATATATATGTATCCATTATGCACATATACGAATTCAAATAATATAAAATATTTATTTACTGAGGGTAATTTAGATTAAGATATTTATACATATCTACATCAATGATTATTTTAATAATTAAGCAAAAAATGTGTTGATAAATACATATATATGTGTAAAGATGGAGTTTGAATATGGTTTGGGGGTGGGTGATTCTGAGTGAGCTGTGAAGCTCAATCTGAGTATCAGATTGATGGCTTCAGGTGACACCCTTGGGTTCAAGTGCTTGTTGAATTCTGACAGTAGAAAGATATCCCAGAGCCTAACTAATGTACCTTCATGTCCAGATGTGTTGTTTTGTTAACAGATTTTCTTTTTTGTGGCAAGGTACTTTTTTAAAGTGTTGCAGGTGTCATTATATATTTGTGTAAGTCTTTTTATATGTGTATAGGTATCTGATGTGGATTTACACATGGTGATTCTTTTATGTAGTAGGAGTCTTGAGGATGGTGGTGTCATTCTGGTAATATGATTTATATTAGACAAAATGTTGGTAAAAGAAATGTACCATTGAACAGGATCATGTTGCATAGCACTAAGGTAAGTTTAAATAACATAATGTACATTTCAGAGTACAAAAATTCAGAAGTGTGTGCAAGAAGAATTATTATTATTGTTTTATGAAGTTGAATTGTTGATGTTTGCATTGCACTTAGATTGAGTTTGAGCATTTGACTAGAGTGATCAGAAAAGTGCATCAGAAAAGGCAAGGTATTAAGTGTTAACATAATTAAGTGATGAAGCATGGGTGAATAAAAGCATAGGTCAATAAGTGAGGTATGATGATGATTGTAGAATGAGATGGAGTTGGTGGTAAGAAACTTTCAGCACTTATTAGGGGTATCGCAAGTTGATATAGCCACTTTGAAACAAGTGTGATAACTCATATTAAAATCACCCATTAAACCAACTGGGTAAGAGGTTGATGATAGTAATGGGTTGATGGTAAGCAGTAGTCTTGAGATGAAAGCTGATCCAGAAGATATGTAAACAAAAATTATGTTGAGTTCAACAGTACGGTGATGGAAAGTGACTATAAGTAGGTTTGAGTCTATATATATGATTTTAAAGAATGAAAATTGGCAGGTTCTTATGATGATGAGGCCAATGCCTCCTGAAGGTGATGATGAATTTTGTAAACAGGTCGAAAATCCTTGTGTCCTTAAATAGGTTGTGGGATCAATCTGAGACTCATCATATATTTTTGTTTCCAGCAGACCCAGGATGTGTGGCTGTGTAAATTGAATCCATTTACTTAGCTGGATGTTTTTTTAAAATTAAGTTTAGATCTTGAACATTGAAGCCTCCTATCTTTATTTTCATGGTGAAAGTAAATGAATAGAAAAGATAGTTATAATATATGTTTTGAGAATCAGCTGTTTTATATTGAATGGATTGAGATTTCCATTTTTTGCCTTGTTTATAAGGTTTGGAAAAAGGATTGTATGAACATAAATAGTCAGCTTTGACTCAAAATTAAAGTTTTCAGGGCTGGCATTTAGGGCATCAAAATATTTAAGAGGTGATTTGTTTGTATTTTTAAGCAGGGAAGGCTTGATCTCTGTTTGTATACTAGGGTATATATATATTTAGCTTTAGGATTTGTTTTTGAATCATTGCTTGAATTTGGGGGTTTTGGTAAGTAAAATATGAAGATTTTAAAACTCACTTAGAGCTTCCTGTGTTTGTTGAGTGTCTGTTAAGTGGGGACTACAGAATTCTAGGTTATAAATGCTGTTATTAGTGGAGCATGTTAGATCAATCTCGGTATCAAAATGTTTTTATTTTTTATTATTCTTTTCATGACCCTCCAGGTTTTTTTAGGAAGTGTAATCTGTGTAACAGCTTTCAACTGTTGGTAAGGGTAATGTCAGGGTATCCATGACATCTATGCTGGTCTTGTTTATTATGGATGAAAAATGACTAGTATTGTCATTGTGAATAATTGACTATGGTTCCTTAGTTATGTGAATTGAAACTAACTGTTTACATGGTTCAGCTGATGAGGTGAGAGTTTGATTATCATCACCCTGAGCAGTTTTCCTGATGATATTAATGGGTATGCTGAAGGTTTGATTTGTATGCTCAATGGGGAGGTCAATTGGTGAAGAATCTTCATTTGAGGAGAGTTTAGGTATGTATTAGATGTTTTGCCAATATTGTCTTGGTTTTGATTATGAATGCATCTAGGTTTATGGTTACCCACATGATTATACTGAAAGAATCAGGTGTTTGTGCACACTGGTGACAAGAGAAACATTGTTGCTTTAATCCTCTTATGTATAGGCAAAGTGTTGCCTTTTGATCTGTAATCTGAGTAGGTATAGTAGTTGGATCATTGTTTTTGTTTAATTTGACTTTAACTCATAACAATTGCTGTATATTGGAACTGCAGTATCTTTTAGGTAAGCTGGATGCATTGAGACAACCTTCCCAAAAGGCTCCATTAATTTTTGAAAATCCTATGTTGAGTAGCCTAGGTGTATATTTTTTAATATGCCAGTTATGCATCTCTGTTTGTTTTCATCTACAGCAATCTTTGATTAGGATGATCAGCTTAGTGTATAACACTGTCTCATAGATTGTGCAGAGTGAGTGCTTCATATGATAAAGCTCTTGGGAAATTATACAAAGAACAATGAATATCTGTAGCTGATAAAACTATTGAACAATCTGTGAAAAAAACAGTGGAATGTGTTATAAACTCCATTAGGAATTGTGTTGTGGAACTTCTCAGGAATTCTCTCTAGCCTTGTATTAAAATTAGTTATAAAGGAATAATTTTAGAAATCACTTATCAATTATTATTTTCCATTAATTTTCTTTATAAGTTTTATTTGTATTCATTTTATTTTCTGTTTATAAACCCCATCATTCTAATTTAAATCTCTCTGAAAAACTGATATTTTAGAAAATATGATCAATAACTCTTTTTCTTCTAAAGCCAATTTCATTCTTACCTAAACACTCATTCAGTACTTCTTCTATATCAATATTAAAAACAAAACAAGAAATAGACAACATCCCTATCCAGCTCTCCCTATATTTCCTGTTTGATCTCACATTCAAAGTTCTAACCATCATCAATTATTTTTATAAAATGTTTGTTCAAGCTCTGTGAAATCAGGTTCAACATTCTCTTTTTATATATGTTTTAAAAATAATCCTGAAATAGTAGTTGTGGTTTTTTTTATTCTATTTTAATCAATGCAAATTACTCTTTATATATAAATGAGTTTAATTTAATAGAAATAGATTTATTCAAGATTTTCAATAACGCATTAAAAATAATATATTTATTTAAAATACATTTCACTGTAGTAATCCTTTTTTCTTGTGGAATTATAACTCGTACAAAAAAAACTACTAGACATTCAGAGAAATGCAATATCAATTAATCTTTCAATTCCTCCTCATTCTTATATTCGAAAATGCTATTTTATACTTTGTATTATCATTATTCTCCATCACATCCAAAATCTTTTCTATCTTTATTGTTCATTATTGCATATTCTATTACGTTCTATCTTTAGTTTACTTTTTTTTTTAAAATAAAAATAGATGAAGATGTTTCTATTATATAAATCACTTTATATTGCATAAGTACATGTGCTTCATGTATATATTTTGCTATTAAGTTAAAAAATGTAATTTTATTATTAAAACGTAAATTTTATTATGAAATTTAATTATGAGTTGGTATGGGTAAAAAAAGATGGGGGTTAAAATCAGCAAAGAAAGTTTAACTTTCTAATTTTTTTTTTTTTTAAAAAAAATCCAATTGATATTAAAAGATTGTAGGTACTAAATTCTAATTTTAGAATTTATATTTTAATGTAGCATTATCATTACAATAAAAGGTGACAAAAGTGTAATTACTGGGGAAATTGATAAAAATCAAAGACATTCGAATTTAATTAAAAAAATGCAATTAGTAAAATTTCAAAATTAAATTTCATTAATATTATTGTCAGTAAGATTTTTTTAGATAATAAAGAAAAGAATTTTCCTTAAGTTTAAATTAATTAATTAATTTGGAAATATTCAGATGGCTTTGTTTTTAAGGTATATCTAGGGCAAAAAGAAGAAAGAATTATTATTATTGTAAACTTCTGGAAAGTCTTAAGCTGTTAAATTACATCAAGCTGTGAGTAAGTAGATTGCTGCAATTTCTCTGGCCATCGCCAAGAAGCTGAGTATGGAGTTTCCCTCGTACTATAGAATGCTAGGCCGATCAAGTCTTTGTCTACATTTGATCATCCAAATTGCTGACATATGCTGTCGCCATCAAAAGGAAGCCACTAGTATATAATGCTATATGTAAACAATTAAAACCTCTTTAATATGCTATTTTCTTTGTTCCACAAATTATATATTAATCATTCTATATGTTTCTTACCATATTATTTAGATGTCTTATTGCTTTATTTAAATATTTTCTTAAAGCACGCTAAATTAATTGTACATAGTAAGGAAGATCGGCTATTGCAATATATACTCAATCTTTCTTAAATTTTTCTAGATTTATTGTTTAAGAATCTGTCGGAGGTAAAAATAGGAAAATATTTCAATGATTAAAATTTTTGATATTATCTCAAGAAAAGTCCAGTAATTAAATAAAAGCAAGAGATTTAAATTCCTCCTCACTGATTCTAATTGGTGCTTTAATTTTATTTGCTATTTTAAATTTGCCTATTTAAAATCGGTTCTTTAAAAAAAAAAAAAAATCACATTTAGCCATTAACACAATTACAATGGTTTATATATAATTTAAAATTAAGACCGAGTGTTAAAAGTAAACTTTATTTTCTGTTTTGGGAAGGGACGAGTATATATATATATTACTTACAGGTGATTTATAAACAACCTGCAGTTTTTAAAATAAAATTTAATGTTCAAAGTTGAAAGTTAAAACTTCGTTTCTTTTCTTTTGACAAAAAAAAAAAATTATAATTTAAATAATTTACTATACGATACAATAGTTTATTCTTTAAAACTTTTAACACAATTTAATATATTGTTATTGTAGGCTATCTTATCAACAATTCTGTATATATGTAAGACCTATGGGGCGGATTTCTAATTAAGTTGGGAGTAATTTCTTTAAATTTTTTAATTATATATAATAACTGCGTAGGCCCTGATTTAGCCTCGTATAATAGATATTCACATATTTGTAATCTTATGACATGTTCATTTACATTTCTTTATATAGATTTAAATTTTAGTCCAAATAATTATTATTTTCCATAAATTATGTATTATTGGGTTGTTTAATTTCATGATTATTTATTGCGTTTCTTCAACAGGGTATATCCCTGCTTCGGAAGATTTAATTTGACAGGTTCATTCTAAATAAGTTTCATACAAATGCGGGAACATTCCTTTCATTTTTCAGACCCAGAAGGTCTTCTTATCTCTTGTTACCACTGCAATGGATCGTTCCTGCCTGTTAGATTTCTTAAGGGTTACATGAAGACAGTCATTCCTCCACTTCATGACCTGTTTAATTAACTTCGCAAAAACGAATATATTCCCATCATTGCCTTATTATAAGACTTGTATATGACATCATGGAGGCGATCATATTCCAGTGTACTCCATTATTTGTTTATTATTTTTGCAACTCAGAACCGCCTTCTTAATCCCTTGTGGATATTAAAGCTTGATATTTCAGCTTTTATTGGTCATGAACATGGGAATTATGTATTTATCTATATGCCCCTTGTTACCAAAGTGTTCTTTATTCTGTCATTTGTTTAGAACTACTTAATAGATAACTTAAAATTATAATGGATAAAAACATTGTTTTAAGCAAAAACAAGTAATATTTTTACATTTGCATTAGTTTCTATTAAGACTGAAGCATATGTTAAAAAGCTGATTAAAATTACCATATACTAGGATACTGAAACCAAGGCAATAACATTTGATCATCTTTTTCATTTATTTTCCATTCACTTTTTATTAATTTATCTTTTTCTAATATCTTAATTTTAGAGCTGCATAATAAACTACAATAATCTCTTATCGTTATTAAAATGTACCTTTTAAATATCGTTTGATATAAACAAAAAAAAAAAAAGCATTGTGGAGATGTTAAATCTTTTTCAGTGATTCTAAAGAACCAAGTTCATTTGACTAAATTTATGACTTTTTTTATTTTCCTCAGGTAGGAATTGAACTTGGCATCTTTAACAATTGAGTTTAACTACTGGCAGATTAATATCGTGGCTTAAAGTTTATTCTTCTATTGTTAAGATATAATGTGCCATTAAAGTGAACATTTGGGCAAAGAATTTATGTAGTTTTTATTATTATACTCAATATATTTCAGTAGAACTATGACTAATCGTTTCTCCAAGCTGACCCGTAGACTATCTGTGAATTCATGCACTTGTTATATAGAAATATATTTTAGTTATTCACTACAAAAATCTTAAGGCACTAAAGTGTCTGGATCATGAATTATGACGTGAAAATTAACAGTGTGTTTGTATCTTCACCCACATGGAAAAATGCACTAATATTAAGTTTTGTTTTAAATTGGATAAAACTGCTACTGAAACACTTGAATTGATTCATATTGTGTATGACAGTGAATCCATGAGTAGCAAACGTTTTCGGGTAATTTATAGGATTTCGTGATGGCAGTCAGAGCATCGAAAGTGTTCTAAGTTAGGTACGGAACATGTTATCATATTTCATGGCATAATCGTAATCCAGACCGCTAGTCCTTTAAAATTTTTGTGATTAATAGCTAAATTGTGTCGCTACATAAAGCATATGTTGATTTAGAATTGGCACTGCCGGCAGCTTGAAGATACAACCAACTACCTTTTCACTGTAACCGCACTATGTAATTAACCTAATGATTTTACAACCTAGACTTTTAATATTTAAAATTCTGATCCCTAAATTTATCCTTTGTCTAAAAAATAATTTCATATATTTTACCAATCTTTCTATTTTATATTTTCCCTTTTAATTATCTTCTTCCTTAACAATTTTTTATAAATTATTTATTTTCCGAATTGTAATAACTGTTTGTAATATTCAAATCCATTAATATTCATAAATTATTTTTTTCATAAGTATAATTACTGTAGTAATATTGCCATTTATGCGAAAAGTCGATGAAATTCTAAATAATCTTCGAAAAACTTTTTTTTATCGCTTGGTCTTATTCAAAGTTTATTTCCATTTATGAGTAGTTGATAACACATCGAGAAATGTGCAAGATGTATTGTTAAATTCAGCATCACGACAACTCGCTCTGAATTCAATCGAATAATCCAATGGTTAACTACCTTTTTACACTCGCGACTTCCATACTCAGACTGAAATTTTACCCTGCCCATTATATCCTATTATAAACATAGCAAAACTCTCCATACAGTATTGCCACCTGTGCTAAACAGAGTAATCAATGGATGCCAGAAGGCTTGTGCATAAAATCCCTATCTAATGCCTACTCATCCAATATCCCCAGACTAGTTTCTGGCTTGTGGCCTTCGTCAGTGAGGAGCTTTGGATCTGAGAGCACTGCATCTAGATCTGAGGATCTAATGCAACCCTCTAGCAACCACCTTTTATCTCAGCTTAACTACTAAGCTATGAGAATGAAATTGAAAACACAAAAAATATTTTCAATCTAAGCTCAATAGCTTAAATAGTCATATGGGTCTGAACTCAGTTCAGCACCCATACATTTTGGTGTCTTTGGCTCTTTTACAACCATAGCCACCACTATCCTATTAGGCAGGATTTGGTGTTAAACCATTAAGCATCACATGATCACATTTCCTATACTAGCACATTAATTGTTGATAAACAGAGCAAAACTCTCCATGCCACCTGTGCTAAACAGAGTAATCAATGGATGCCAGAAGGCTTGTGCATAAAATCCCTATCTAATGCCTACTCATCCAATATCCCCAGACTAGTTTCTGGCTTGTGGCCTTCGTCAGTGAGGAGCTTTGGATCTGAGAGCACTGCATCTAGATCTTAGGATCTAATGCAACCCTCTAGCAACCACCTTTTATCTCAGCTTAACTACTAAACTATGAGAATGAAATTGAAAACACAAAAAATATTTTCAATCTAAGCTCAATAGCTTAAATAGTCATATGGGTTTGAACTCAGTTCAGCACCCATACATTTTGGTGTCTTTGGCTCTTTTACAACCATAGCCACCACTATCCTATTAGGCAGGATTGGTGTTAAACCATTAAGCATCACATGATCACATTTCCTATACTAGCACATTAATTGTTGATAAACAGAGCAAAACTCTCCATACAGTATTGCCACCTGTGCTAAACAGAGTAATCAATGGATTCCAGAAGGCTTGTGCATAAAATCCCTATCTAATGCCTACTCATCCAATATCCCCAGACTAGTTTCTGGCTTGTGGCCTTCGTCAGTGATGAGCTTTGGATCTGAGAGCACTGCATCTAGATCTTAGGATCTAATGCAACCCTCTAGCAACCACCTTTTATCTCAGCTTAACTACTAAACTATGAGAATGAAATTGAAAACACAAAAAATATTTTCAATCTAAGCTCAATAGCTTAAATAGTCATATGGGTCTGAACTCAGTTCAGCGCCCATACATTTTGGTGTCTTTGGCTCTTTTACAACCATAGCCACCACTATCCTATTAGGCATGATTGGTGTTAAACCATTAAGCATCACATGATCACATTTCCTATACTAGCACATTAATTGTTGATAAACAGAGCAAAACTCTCCATACAGTATTGACACCTGTGCTAAACAGAGTAATCAATGGATGCCAGAAGGCTTGTGCATAAAATCCCTACCTAATGCCTACTCATCCAATATCCCCAGACTAGTTTCTGGCTTGTGGCCTTTGTCAGTGAGGAGCTTTGGATCTGAGAGCACTACATCTAGATCTTAGGATCTAATGCAACCCTCTAGCAACCACCTTTTATCTCAGCTTAACTACTAAACTATGAGAATGAAATTGAAAACACAAAAAAATATTTTCAATCTAAGCTCAATAGCTTAAATAGTCATATGGGTCTGAACTCAGTTCAGCACCCATACATTTTGGTGTCTTTGGCTCTTTTACAACCATAGCCACCACTATCCTATTAGGCAGGATTGGTGTTAAACCATTAAGCATCACATGATCACATTTCCTATACTAGCACATTAATTGTTGATAAACAGAGCAAAACTCTCCATACAGTATTGCCACCTGTGCTAAACAGAGTAATCAATGGATGCCAGAAGGCTTGTGCATAAAATCCCTATCTAATGCCTACTCATCCAATATCCCCAGACTAGTTTCTGGCTTGTGGCCTTCATCAGTGAGGAGCTTTGGATCTGAGAGCACAGGTGGCAGTACTGTATGGAGAGTTTTGCTCTGTTTATCAACAATTAATGTGCTAGTATAGGAAATGTGATCATGTGATGCTTAATGGTTTAACACCAATCCTGCCTAATAGGATAGTGGTGGCTATGGTTGTAAAAAAGCCAAAGACACCAAAATGTATGGGTGCTGAACTGAGTTCAGACCCATATGACTATTTAAGCTATTGAGCTTAGATTGAAAATATTTTTTGTGTTTTCAATTTCATTCTCATAGTTTAGTAGTTAAGCTGAGATAAAAGGTGGTTGCTAGAGGGTTGCCTTAGATCCTAAGATCTAGATGCAGTGCTCTCAGATCCAAAGCTCCTCACTGACGAAGGCCACAAGCCAGAAACTAGTCTGGGGATATTGGATGAGTAGGCATTAGATAGGGATTTTATGCACAAGCCTTCTGGCATCCATTGATTACTCTGCTTAGCACAGGTGGCAATACTGTATGGAGAGTTTTGCTCTGTTTATCAACCATTAATGTGCTAGTATAGGAAATGTGATCATGTGATGCTATTATAAACATATAAGAATAGTAATAATAAAAGTCGTTTTATCACATACAAATATATATCTTCACCTTTCAGTACTTACGATTTGATATAAGATCTTTAAAAAAACTACATATTAACAAAACATGTATAATAAATACTGGGTTCTTAGTAAATCTGTTGACTTGTAGCAATTACAGCCTTTTTATCCTGTTTTAGAAAATGTGTACATTCAAGAAAGTAGTAATATGTATCAACATTAGGAGGATACTATCCCGAAGAAGAAAACTCTGAGAGTGATCAAGAGAAATGAAAAATAAGCAAAATGCAGTTAAGATATGCTGTTTATACAAAGTGGATTGGAATATAAAGAAAGAAGTGTTTAAACACAAAAGTAGTCAGACTCATAACAATGAGTTGAGAAGATTTCATGTATTTTTTAATAATTACATTTTAAATTACAAGGGTCAAACTAACTCAGTCCACATTTTTGACTCTATTCATTTTAGATAAATACAGCAATGATTATTACTAATCATTTCTTAAACTAGAGATTGTCTCTAACACAGATATAAATTCCAAACTCAATTAAAGATTAATTACCTGATTTTTTTAAAATTAAACACGCACACACATGGAGTTATTCACATTTCTCTTTAACTGAGTTTTGAAGTTATTCACATTTCGTTTTAATTGAGTTTTGAAGTTTATATCTGTGCTAGAGGCAATCTCTAGTTTAGTTAATGATTAGTAATACTCATTACTTTATTTATCTAAAGTGTATGGTATCAAATTTTAAAATATAATTCTTTAATATAAATATTTTTCATGTAAAAAGATATGTGTGAGAGATGGTGACCGGGACCAACTGATAAGTGCTGATTCAGCACATAATGCATCTTGGAAATTATTTGTCTTTTATTGTATTTTTATTTATATGAATTTAAAACAATATGTGGTAGTATTGAAGTTATTTGATATATTTTTAATAGTGTTTAGGTTTTTATTTTTTAAGTTAAAAAAGTTATTATCCAACATGAGAACTTCTCAAAATTTTCATGATTCCAAACAATTTTTTTACAACTTCTTGAGGGGTCACGATCGACAATTTGCATGATCGATGAATATTTAGAAACATTCCAAAAATAGTCATATTTTCATAGTATACAGGCAATGAAACAAGAATATAAACAAAATCTTTTGAAATGCCTTGATCATTTGTGAAAATATGACGTTCATCTAAACAGGCAGAAATGTTTATGCTTCCAAGAATGTTTCAAATTCTTTGGACACATCATCTTATACAACAGGATTTTAAAATGCTTTTAAAAACTGAAAGCAATTTTAGAGTACTTCATCCTAAGTCAATTGAAGAATTTCAAACATTTTTTTGGAATAGTGGCATATTATTCTCTTTTTATTCCAAACTGTTGACATTGACACCATCATTATTCATGTTTCTACACAAACCATATATTTCAAACGGATGGCTCATTGGGAAATAGAATTTATCAACCTGAAGATGGAAATCAACATCGTTGATTATTGGTTCCATTTGATCTTCAATTTCCAGTTCAGTTATTATAAGGTTTGCCTCCATATGATATCTCAGGAGTACTATCTCATAGTATAAATGGGCACGAATAGCCAATTGATTTTGCTTCAAGGCCTCTTATAGTTACAGAACAAAATTATTCTTAACTTGAAAGAGAGATCTTTGCAATCCTATTTTCAGTAGATCACTTTTGTCAATACTTGTTCATAAGTTCTCCCTTGAATGAGTTCCACATGCTCCCACTGCTATATAGCATTTCTCTCAGGCTTCAATTATGAAGTGCAATTCAAGAAAGGTATTGATAACAGAAATGCTGATTGCTTGTTTAGAATATCGTTATTCATTTAAACTCCTCAAACTGATAATGCAATCAGTCATGAATTATGCAATCGAATGAGAAAACAATTGTTCCCGGTTATTGGGAAAAATCACGTACTGAACCAATTCATAAAGAAATTAACAAAGATCGACAATTGACAAAAATCAAGTTCAAGAAAACTATACATCATGGCAAAACATTACTGGGATATTGAGTTTAGTTCGATTCTATTCCAACCAAAAACGTATTATCTTAAAGAAATTTGATCAGTTTCATTAACTCTGGAAATTTTACAATGTATACTCACTGAAATGACACATTGATCAATTCTGTATTAGTGCTGTTAAAAAGAAATCAGTGGATGAAGTTCAAAAACAATAAGGATAATAACTTATATCAAAATCCAAATGACTCAACATATCTATACCTTTCCTATACATCAAACTATCAATTAAACATATAAAATAAACCAGAGACACACCAATAATAGTAACTTCTACAGGAGGTACATCATCTTTAGTTCCAATCCCAAGTCCTCTATCAGTTTGTCTCTCCAGGATTATGTGCTTTGCCTGAATGTTTATCAATAAGTGTTGGATAATTACAACAGCTTGTAATATTCCCATTAATTCGTATGAACAATGCTACCAGCTTATCAAGTGACAGAGTATTTCTCTCACCTCAAAGTCTGTCCAATACATGAAGAAAGCATTACTAATCACAACAATAATTCTTAAAAATATTCTTATTATTTTTTGGCCTTTACAAATATAACCAATTTTTTTTCCATTTACTAACTGCCCTTTATAACAAATCTTTGAGTTTTACACTATTTCTAGCTTTATACATATTCTAACTTTTTTTAACCTAACATTATTCCTTCTTTTTTCAGATAACCATATTTTAAAAACTTTTGCCTTTATTTTAACATTTAAAAAAATTAATAAACACTATATGCAGTATAGCATATATTTAACGCTATTACAATGTAATGAACGTGCATTTAATTATAAATATAAATAGTTATGGATGAAATTTCCACTAGGAATACTGACATTATAAATCTTCCGTTTATTTGCCAGATTAAAATTGTCTCTTTTTTAAATATCATTGAAAGAGGTATAATTTCTCAAACCTGTAAAGCCTGGCTTCAACTAATAAAACATCCTATGTCCTGGGAAAATATAAATTTGTGTCCGCTTACTGAAACAAATGGCAAAACTGTAGAAAATCCTAGTTTCGTTTATAACAAGGTTTTAAATTTTATCTCTTATTTGATTAAAATTCAACCAAGTATTAAATTTCTGAAAGCGACACTATATCTAGCAGATCAAAATCTGTTAGGATCTTTAATGTTTATGTTTACTCATTTATACTGTGAAAGAATAGAGACTGTCTATCTTCATTGGGCTTATGATTGGGGTTCATTTTTTTGGGTTGATAGTAATATGAGATTCAAAGATCGATATCAAGTGCGTATGTATAACAAAGTTTTAAATTCACTAGTTACTAGCGCCCCCAATATTAAAAATTTTTCTTTAAAATGGAACTGGTGTCAGCGAAGTTTCCGGAATATATCTAAATTGCAAAATCTGGAAAAGTTGGAAATTCAAGAAGTAGGTATCGCGTTTCTAGAAGGAAATATTCAGCAGAATATTCTAAATAATATTTTTTCACTTTCAAAATTGAAATATCTATATTTGGATATTATGTTCAGTGATGTAGAAGATACTGGTTATGAATGTTTCTATTTATTATCTTCTAGTCTGATATATCTAAATATTGGCAAATGCCATAATTTAAGAATAGTGTCTGTTGATTTGCCACAGTTAAGGCATATAATTATTATGGAAAAAAGTAAAACATGGAGTAATCCATTTGGTAATCAAGAATCTTTAGGAGAAAATAATATACCCTGTTGGTATAATATTCTTAAAAATGGCTGCCCTAAATTAGAAATTATTAATACTCACATTCTTCAAAGTGACTGGAGATATAATACTAATACAGAAAGTTTGTTTCAATTAATATGTTGGTGTAATTTACATCACAGTCGACAGTGATATGTGCAAACTTATTTTTCCATTTTCCTGAATACTTTGTTCATTTATACGGATTTATGAAAGTTTTAAATTAAAAGTATTCTTGATGGAATATATATAATGCTATAAATAAAAATAAGAATTAAAATACAACAGCTTATTCTCTATATGCTACTGAGAATGATGGTTATGCTTTAAACTCGATTGTAGTTTAATATTTATACAATAATTAATCATTCAAAATTTTTTTTGTAATTCAGTGATAGACGATGGTCTCGAACTAAAGAGTTAAAGTTACATGATCTGCTGAATAACCAATATTCTAATTAAGTTTTTATACCGAGAGGTTTAAATGCAGTGATAGAACTGATTAATTTAAGATTTAAATGTTCTTGAATTGAAGCTCAAAATGTTGTTCTTGAATAGCGAACGATTTGAAAAACAATGATTTAATCGGACTTACGATTTTTCTGTACAAATATCCATCTAATGTTGATCAATAATTGAATATCTAGATTTTCTTGATTAGAGAATAAAACAAGGAACAAAAAGGTTCAAATCTCACCGCTTGACACACTGAAATTGTCAAGCCTTTGGGTAATACTTATTTTTCTATAAAAGGTTATAAAAGAGATCATTGCTTCTGTGGGATACTTATTAATGAAAATAAAATGTTAGGTAAAATTTATGTTTTATAACAGTTTTGCTATAATGCTTTATGGTTTGTAGCCAAAAGAGATTAGGTAGATAATAAAAATCTTGTTTTATTAATCGTTTGACTAAAAATGTTTATAAAACAATATTTCTTTCCATTACCGAATTTTTCTGGAATTAAACCATGTTCTTGTGATGGATTGAATGTGAAAAAATGTGATGCATGTTAAATATAACTGGGGCTTAGTTAATAGGATATTCTGAAAATGACAACATCTGATCATTGTTTTTAGAAGTTTTATATTGCTTGCAATTGTAAATATATCTTTGTTTTCAAAACAAAGCTTCCTATTGCAATGCATACACTTTCCATGTTTTTTTCTATTAAACATCGGATTTTTTTCAAATAGTCGCCATAACAATTCAGATAATTATCCAATATTCCTCATCAAATGAATATTTAGTCATTCTTAGCTAGAAATTAAAATAAAAATGGAAAGCTAATTAAAAATTGATAAAGTAAGTAAGGAGTGCTTTTACTTCAATATTCTTATTTGAGAGGTTGTTAGAAAAGCCTATGTCTTGCAATGGAAAAATAGTGGGAATAATTAATGGTTATTTGACTTTTTCACTTAGGTACAAAGCCTACTAATGACAAATTCCTTGGTAATTTCGTATCCCCCCCTGCAAACGTGCTCCAATCAGGAAGGCTAAAAAAAGACCAATCAATATTTGAACTGTACGAAACTTTGATATCAACTGTTTTTTAAGGTACTAAATGTAATTATTCTTATCTAAATATTATAAAATGATCAATATATATTGAAATGGAATGGTTCTTGATCTTGCATAATAGTAGACTTAATAGGCTATCAGGGTGAGTGAGAAAGCATGTCTAGGATTCCTAAATATATAGACTCATGTCCACTCTGATCTCACTCTTAGGAGATGACATATTAGTACACAAACATGTATCAAAAATCTACCTATATACTCATCTCTTTTCTCTATCTTTAGCTTCCATTTATCTCAGAATATGAGCTTAGGGAGAATATACATAATAGTCTACTTTAGGGAATGTCAATATTACTATCTTTAATGTGCGAGCATGTGACAAATTGAGAACTGAATACAAAAAAAACACCAATGACAACTTTTAATTTAAAATATATTTAACAAATTTATTTACAATTAACATAATTTAGATAACGACGTTATAACAAAAGTAAATAATTTATTTAGATATCGATAAATATTCTTTGATTATTTGGTTAATATTCATTAATCCAATCCCTATTTCCCTTCAAAGAACAATCATCTAATATCAATACTAACAAAAAAATTAAATTAAAACTTATTATTTATGTTTACACTTGCTTGCTAATTTAAACTTTATCAACGTTGTAATTCATTATCTCCAATAAGTTTATTGATGACTTCATATCAATAACATGGTGGTGATGTGGGATCCCATCTATTGTGGTTTGTTTGTACAAAGATAGGAGAGACCATTCGCACTAGAGATTATTAATCATATATACTGAAAAACAAATAACTAAGTGATGAAAGATTAGTAATAACAAACAACAAATAATGGTGTAACTGTATGAGTGTTGGCATTTAATGTATAATAAAATGAAATCTTATCTCTCCCCTGGTGATGATTAAATTCATCTGCAAGCAAGTTCACACTTGAACCTATATTTTATTTCAATTTAAAAATAAAGCTAATAATGCTTTTCTCTTTTCTAACCTATTGAGGGTTTACACACACACCCTCAATGTATGATAAAGGATACAAATAACCAAAAAATATATACATAAAATAAAAATAAACATATGTCATCAATCTAAGATCAATTAAGAATCCATAAGGAAAATGACCTAACAGGATTATAAATGTCCTCATTAATCTATTTCATGTTTTTGTTGATGGAGTTCAAATGCTCTAGAATGTACATAATTGTGATCAGAATTTCTCTCTTCATATGGCCTGTTTTAAGATGTTGAGTTTGCAGCTTCATATCTAAATAATAAAATTAATAGAGTTTGCAGCATAAATGAATAAGTGGTATCAAATCAAACTTGATTTTGACAGTTACAGCTCCTTAGGTGGTGATTTTTCTTTTCAAAATGTAATTTCCCTTTAGCAGCACATGGTTGTATGTGTTTTCATATATGTAGTTGATAAAAGTTATTGAGTTTGTTGAAAAGCAAGATATTTGCTGTTAAAAATCTCAAGTTAGAATTGATCTACTCTTAGACTGAAACTTGAAAACATTCTTGAAATATTGAATAGTTAAAAGCTGTTTTGGGGATTTATAGTTCAAAATCCCTTAGTTAGCTGGGTTTAAAACCATACACCTTTAATCTAGCTTTAATATGTAACCAATGAGATATTCTCATTAATGTTTTTACTTTGATGATGACAGAGTTTTCTGCTTGAACTGCAAGTTCAATTTTCCATTCACAAAATGTACATGATGGTTAGCCAATAAGAGTTTTTGATCTGATTTTTGAGAAAAAAGACATGATCATTTGTTTATACCTTTTGCTAATCACAAAACGAGGTTGTTCTTTTTGATGTGAATTTGATGTTTTCAAATATCAGGTTCATGTTTATGCATTGAATTAATTATTTACATCATTGTTTGTGATTCATATACATATACAGTGAATTAATAACAATAAAAAATTTAAAAAATTCAAAACAAAGCAAAACTCTCCATATAGTAGTGCCATCTTGAGAGCTCTGCACCTAGATCTTAGGATCTAATGCAACCCTCCAGCACTCACCTTTTAACTCTATTTAACTATAAAACTATGAGAATGAAATTGAAAACACAATTAATATTTTCAATCCAAGCTTAATAGCTTATATAGTCATATGGCTCTGAACTCAATTCAGCACCCATACATTTTGGTGTCTTTGGCTCTTTAACAACCATAGCCACCACTATCCTATTAGGCAGGATTAGTGTTAAACCACTAAACATCACATGATCACTATCTCATACTAGCACATAATTGTTATTAAACAATTCAAAACAAAGCAAAACTCTCCATATAGTAGTGCCATCTTGTGCTAACACTACTATATGGAGAGTTTTGCTTTGTTTTGAATTGTTTAATAACAATTATGTGCTAGTATGAGATAGTGATCATGTGATGTTTAGTGGTTTAATAAAAAAATTGTTTGTTTCATTCCCTTAAGTTTTTGTCTTTCTTTCTTGCATCTAAATTTGATCATCCTTTCCTTATGTTGTTATAATCTATGTAAATTAAACAACAATTGATGAGAGGTTTTTACAACAAAGGTAAGTATTAATGTCTAAATTTTATAGTTTAGTTTACATTATGTATTCATCATATGTCCATTAAATATTTAATTATAAAAAAAAATTAAGTATTTAATTATAGAAACAATTAATTGTTTCTCAGATACAATGCTTATTATACATATAGCTTGCTTTATATTATATGTAGAGAATGTTGTTATTGTATTTCTCATGTTTGAATTAGGTAAATGCTTGTAATAGTTTTTGGTGGGTTGTAAGACCACATTTTAGATATCCCCCTAATAAAAAGGTGCTAAAGATCAAACACTATCTTTAATTCCTCCATTTTACTCTTTATCTTTTATAGAGTAGCCTAAGGTATTAACTTAGAATACTATTTTTGAGTGGTTTATTAACTATCATTTAGGGATTGTTGGGTTTAAATTAAATTAAGATTCCCTGGAAATATATACATATTGTACCCTTTACAATTGGTATAGATAGTAATTTAGTTTAGAAGATAGCAGTATTTTAAAAAATTTAAATTTAAGTGCTTTTATTATATATAATTTTTATGTTCAGAATAGTAGGGGTTCAAACTCAGTAGATAAGAGTTTGTGAAGGTAGATTTAGAAGTTTGGGCTCATTGTTAGGTGAATTTAATAAAAAATGGTGTAATAAAATATTTAAAATATATTTTTTTATTTATTCTAGTTTTAAAAATACTACAGAGATAGGATAGGTTTAAATTAATAGTAAATATTTTATATTATGTGTTTTAAATAATTAGTTTTACTCAAAATATTATTTTAAAATGTCAAATTACTTGTGTTTTTAAGACCTATAGAGGTCCCTACCTTCGTATTTTTCAGACGCTTATTTCTAAGGTTACAGCCTTAGTAAATTATTAATAATTTATTTGGAAATTAATTCTAAGTTATTAAAATGTTTTAATATTATTTAAATAAAAATAAACTAATAATCAGTTTTTTAAGCTAATGCACATGTGCTTTGTGGATCTTAACAATAAACGAATACTCTCATATTCCAATACAAGATAAAGTCTTTGTGAAAGAATAGAATGAATCACCTATTCTTTCAACCCAAACGTTTAAGTATGGGCAAATCTTAAGTACTGGAAATGAGAGGTGAAGATATTAAACAATCACTTTAAATTACTTTTACTATGTCTGAATGAATGGCGCCTGGGAAATTTACTAGAATTTACGATAAGTCATTCTTAAATGAAATTAAACATATGTAAATGAGATATTTATTTTATATAATGCGATGTTTCTGAATTGTAATAAACTAATAATCAGCTTTTTAAGCTAATGCACATGCACTTTGTGTTTCTTAACAATAAATGAATCTTGTATTGGAATATGAGAGTATTAATTTATTGTTAAGATCCACAAAGCGCATATGCATTAGCTTAAAAAGCTGATTATTAGTTTATTACAATTCAGAATATCATACTAGATAAAATAAATATTTCATTTACATATGTTTAATTTCATTTAAGAATGATGTATCATAAATTCTAGTAAATTCCGCTGGTGTCATTCATTCAGACATAGTAAAAGTAATTTAAAGTGATTGTTTAATATCTTCATGCTCTCATTTCCAGTACTTAAGATTTGCCCATACTTAAATGTTTGGGTTGAAAGAATAAGTGATTTATTCTATTCTTTCATAAAGACTTTATCTTGTATTGGAATATGACAGTATTCATTTATTATTAAGATCCACAAAGCGCATGTGCATTAGCTTAAAAAGCTGATTAATAGTTTATTACAATTCAGAAACATCGCACTATATAAAATAAATATCTCATTTAAATAAAAATAGTAAATTTTGGATGAAAAATATTTGATAATTGAAGTATTAAATAAGTTGGAAATTATTTAATATTGATGACACAGTTTTAATTCTTAGTTTATAAAAATTATTTTGTGCAAATATGTAAATTAGTAATTTTGTTCAAGCAGTATGGACCAATAAAATCCTTAGTTTAGATAGGTATAAATACTAAGGTTGAAGTCTGTATAGACATTCTCTTATACTCTTATAACTCTTATATTATTTATACTTCACTTCTCAATTGTGTTTCTACAATCTATAAATTTTACAGTAGTAATTTTTTTATAATTTTTATTATTTTGCTTAAAAGTATAGTAATAAAGTAAAGATCAGCATTTCAGGCTAATGTACATGCACTTTTTTATGAATGTTAATAATAAATGAATACTTTCATTTCCAACACAAGATAAAGTCTTTGCGAAAGCATTTGGGTTGAAAGAATAGGTGGATTCATTCTATTCTTTCGCAAAGACTTTATCTTGTGTTGGAAATGAAAGTATTCATTTATTACAAGTATAGTGAAAATTTTAATTTGAATAGTTATATTTTAAATGTATCACTATACATAAAAGTTTTCCTATATTTTTATCTACTTGAACTTAAGACCTTCAGAATTATGCAGAATATGATCGTAACTATTTGGATATCTCAGAATATGAATGTCGATTGCCAGGATAATTATTACAACATACCTGGAGTAAATTTATGTAAGAAATATATAAATTTTATTAATTGTGTGCTTGAAATGAAAAAGAGGAACTGGAAATTCACCAAAGATTTTATCTTAAAAGTTAAAATTTCTAAGAGGAAAAAAATTAAGACTTTGCATTTGTATTTTACAATTAAGCTTTAAATGTCTGATGAAGTGACGAATGCCTGTTTTATTTTTTAATATAATTGATATTACTGACTTTATATAATTCATCTTTTTTTAAAAAAAAGTCGAATGAATTTATATTTTAAAAACATGGACTTAGAGACAAATTAAAAATTTATATACTTTGAACTTTGTTTACATGTTTTAAAAACCGTTGGCTATTTAAATCAATAAATGGATTAAATTACAGTATAATACATTTGGAAATAATGAAACTGAATTAGTTTTTACAAGACGATTTAAATAATATTTGTAATAATGCTAAATTGATACAATTACATATAACTGAAAATATAAGCGTAAAAGATAAAAAATCATATTATTAAAAAAATGAGAGTAATTACCTGAATTCTTGCCTAAATATCTGCTATAGAATACATAAAATAAATGTAATATATAAGGGATTCGAACTCAGACTTTCACACAACCCTCAACTCTCCAAGACATCTCATATTGCTGACCTACCTGATCACATACATGCTGAAAAGATAAATAATCACCAATATCCGTATTTCGTGCTAAACCAGCACTCGTCAGTCCAGATTATCATCTCCATACATATATACAATTAGTGCTCAGCTTTATATTAAGATAGCAAATCTTTATACGTTAATGGACAGGCTTCAAACTACTTCAACTCCCAACTCTTCAGCCTTCCATTTCAGTGAAAATCAGATGATGGAATGTTCAAAGCCTGTATTAATTTACATATTGATACAAAGTGCGTTAAAGGTCTGCCCATCCCTCGTATATGTATGTAAAATGGATTATTCTCCTATACATGAGGGGTCAGAATGACTAACGTCAACATGGGTATGATGACAACCTTGGCACTAACAAGGGCTATGAATATTCCATCATCAGATTTTCAATGAAATGGAAGGCTGAAGAGTTGTGAGTTGAAGTAGTTTGAAGCCTGTCCATTAAAGTATAAAGATTTGCTATCTTAATATAAAACTGAGCACTGATTGTATATATGTGTTGATATGGTAATCTGGACCAACTGACGAATGCTGTTTTAGCACGAAATATGTATATTGGTGATTATTTATCTTTTCAACATGTGATCAGGTGGGTCAGCAATATGAGATAGCTTGGAGAGTTGAGGGTTGAGTTCGAATCCCTTATATATTGCATATATATCTGTATGTGCAGGTGTAAGCCTGTACAGTGTATTAATTTATATAAAATAAATGTATTAAATAATATAATGTCTACTGATATACTTATTTAAAATAATATTTTATATTACAACATCTGCTACAATAATTCTATCATTGAAAATGAAAACATTATTAATATCATATTTGTCATAATAAGTGCTTACTTTATACAACTTACATAAGGATTATTTTTTTAAAAATGGATTTTTTAAAACTATTATTTAACATGGATCTAATCTTTTAGATAAAATTTCAGAAAGGACTGAATTAACATTTTGTCTTAAAGGACTTTAATATTCTGCCATGGATTACTCTAGATTTTAATGGATTTCAAAAGTTGATATTTGTACTTTTTTTTACATGGTGCCAAGAGAGGGAAAAAATAACTGCACAATACTGTCAGTGGTAACTAAGTAACAGGGGAGCCCCCATTTCAAGCTATTCAAGAAAAAAAAGACATTGTAACTTTAACCTTTATTATTTATTTATTTTTACTATTAAGTTAATATAATATTTTGGAAGTTTATCATTATTGATTTTAGTATTAAGTTATGGTTAGGAAATACTTTTAAGATATAATAATTATAATTATATTTTTTTTAATAAAAAATATTCAGAAAGTGATTTTAATCGTAACTTTTATTTCAATGAATGGAGCTGAAGCTGTGAATGATCTATGTAACATTATGAGATCATTGGTAATTTTATTATTATAATTATAATTGCTTGAAGATTTTTTTTCTTACATTTGAGAAAAGATATATTTTTATTAATATTTATTTTAAATTATAGTATGCATTGCTTGAGTTTAATATTAATAATATAAGAATGAACCATTAGAAAGTATTGTATGTATTTGTGTAAGTGTTGATAAATGCATATAAATATTTTGTAAAACCTATAAGGATATTTTCCTTACTTTACTCTTTAATTAAAATATGAACACTTTGAATATACTTAATTATATGGCATTGGCTAATTGTTGAAATGTTACTTTAATGAATATTGTATAAAAATAGTATTGATCGCTACATTATTCCTTAATAAATCAGTAAGATGTATATACCATTTTATAAATGATTGTCGATATCATTTGAGAATGAAAGTTTTTTTAAAAAAACATCTTGTGTAGATTTAGATCATTGTTGTTTCTTATAGTATAGTTTTTAGGAATTATTTTTAGAATGTTGTTGGTTTATTATTTTTGCAATATTGAATTAATTATACAGTTAGACAAATATTGATAGTGATCAGGAAAGCAATGATATTTTTGTAAAATCTTGGTGCTGGGGTCATGTTGAAAGTTATTACTAGAGAATTATAGTTCCATATATTTTGAATTTTATGGAAGTATACAGATAATGTAAGACTGTATATTTATTTTATGGACAGTCACATTTCTCTTATGTCTCTAAGTGCTATGATAAAGCCTTGATTTAATCTTAGGTGTCTGATGAATATGGACCTACTTCTTTGATTTGCACTGTGCCTATGGTGAGATTATTTCTTTTGGAACATTCTCAATTGTTATTCCATGCCCTGCACTTATTTTCTATTAGATTTTCACAAGCATCATTGTAAAAGATAGTTTAATGCTGGAAAATAATGACTGAATTATTTTGAAGTAGTTATTTTTGCAAAGATTTTTCTTCAAATGATGTTGAGATGCTTAGTAAATACTGTAATGTGCAATACCAGAATAAAATAAACCTATATAAAAATATGAGAGATCAAATGAATGAATGTGGGTAAAGTGAAAATGAGATTGAAATGATGTGATGTGTAAAAGAAGTCAAGATAAAAGTCAGATAACTTCAAGCAATCCAATTTATAATCAATATTCTTAAAATTTTTACTGTTAAGTTACTTTTAGTTAAGTCATAAATTTTATAAAATTTACTCCCGAATATTTTTTTGCATAATAAAGTAATTTTCTTTGAAGAGAGATTTTTTTGTTTTAATAAGGTATTTTCTGAAAATTAAATATTGAAATAATACTTCATGAAATTGAAAAAAAAATTTTAAATAATTTTCTTTAATATTTTACTTATATTTTAAAGATGTTAAAATGTAAACATGTATTGGAGTATTTATATTTTAAATGGGTTACCCCACAGTAAAATAAAAGTTTTCATTTAATTATATTATATTTTTAAAAAATAGCCAGAGTGAAGGCTATTTCTGATTTTAAATTTTATGTTCTTATGTCATCTTATTGTAAATATTTTTCTTGAATTTGTGCTAAGTAATGTAAATATATATATTTTTTGTAAATATTTTAATTTGTTATATTATAAAATTTATTGTTAACTTGTTAATAAATTTGTTGTTTTTTTATTAAAATTACTGTAGTCCAGTGGTGATTTATTTGCATGTTAATTATTTATTTATCACATTGTATGCATGACCCACAGGAATTAATGATCAGGAATATAGTATTTATCTCAGCACATGAATTATAAGGATTTTTCTTAAACATTATTTAATCATATCTGATTTAGTAACCAAATATATTTTATTATCATCTTAAAGAATTTAATCATTATTAATTATTTTAAGTTGATACAATACTTATGAGAAATGTTTGATAGTGCCACAATAATATTAGGATATTATATATTTTTTTAAGAATGCCACATTAAACATGGAAAAATTATACAATACATTTACTTAAAATTTATTATTTGTTGCTGTATTGAGAGTCATGAGGATATTTAATTGCTTGTAGTAGTTATTATTTTGTAGGAGTAGTTAAGTATCATATAAAATCCCATATTATAATTAACTACAAAGTATTAATACATTGATTTGTTTTATTAATTTGTTAAGAAATGAACCTGAGATGATTATCCTTATTATTTCTATTATTATGATTATTATTAGTATTATGATTTTTATTATAATTATTGTTAGTGCTATTTTGGGATGTTGTTATTAATTAATATTTTAGTAAAGGAATATTAAATAGTTTGTTTTTATTTTATAAGTAATTCATAAATTATGTTTAGGATTATTACAGGTGTATTTTAAAGACATGAGAGTATTACATAATAGTTTTAATATGTGAATTTGGTGGGAGCAATGCTCTTTTGCAATTGAGGGTGTATTCTTTGGGATGTATTCTCAATGTTTTATCTAGTATACCTTACTGAACATCTCATGTTAGGAATTTTATAATTATATTTATTATTTTGGCAGAACCTTATGTTGTTTACAATAGTGAGATTAAGTAGTATAGTTTAGAATCATTAGTTATTTAAAAACTAATTGCTATTATATTTTATTATTTTAAGATTGTTTTGAATTACTAAGGGAAAAATATTATTTTATTAGATATTATATTTTTAGCTAATTTTTATCATGTATTATTTTAATAGTATTAATAGTAAGCATTTAACTTAATTTTAATACATTGTTGTTACCTCAGCCGAATTATTTTGTTCAGTAGTATTCCTTTAAGGAAGGGTACTATACATATATATATGTGATAAACAAAACAAGTTATAAAATTCGTAACTTGCTCTTAGCTTGCATTTTATGATCACTAGATGGAGCTTTACCAATAGCTCCTAACAAGCTTTTGTTTACATAAACGCTAAGAGAGATAGAATTCAATATCTCTTTTGTTGTCTCCAATCTTTAGACCATGGTTTCGAGCTAGTCGGCTCACGTCAGTAAAGGGTAGGAATGCCAGAAATTAGATCTAAATACTAACTCTACAATCAGCATTTATGAAATACATTTCTATCAGTTTGAAAGCATGAATTTTTCAGATACGTAAATATCTTCAAATCTAGCCAAACAAACTAAACAGCTATATGGGTCTGAAATTAGGTCAGTTCCACCATATAGCAAAAGCCTCTGCAATATATATCATTGCAAAAACCTTCAAGGGTACATTTATGATAAACAAAACAAGTTATAAATTTCATAACTTGCTCTTAGCTTGCATTTTATGATCACTAGATGGAGCTTTACTAATAGCTCCTAACAAGCTTTTGTTTACATAAATGCTGAGAGAGATAGAATTCAATATCTCTTTCATTGTCTCCAACCTTTAGACCATGGTTTCGAGCTAGTTGACTCACATCAGTAAAGGGTAGGAAAATCAGAAACTAGATCTAAATACTAACTCTACAATCAGCATTTATAAATAAGCATTTATTTTTATAGCGCTCTGCTTTATAAATTGTAATACATTAAAGATCATCCTTTTCAAGCTATTGTGCATGCACTTTTTATGAGTGTTAATAATAAATGAATACTTTCACTCCCAACACGAGATATAGTATTTAAGAAAGAATAAAATGAATCCACTTATTCTTTCCAACCCAAATGCTTATATATGGGAAAATCTTAAGTACTGGAAGTGAAAGCATGAGGATAGACCACTCACTTTAAATTACTGATTACGATGTCTGAATGAATGACGTTGACGGAATTATCTAGAATTTACTAAACGTCACTCTCAAGTGAAACTTAAACGTATATAAGCATTTGAGTTGAAAAGAATAAGTGGATTCATTTTATTATTTCTTAAATACTATATCTCATGTTGGGAGTGAAAGTATTCATTTATTATTAACACTCATAAAAAGCGCATGCACAATAGCTTGAAAAGGCTGATCTTTAATGTATTACAATTTATAAAGCAGAGCGCTATAAAAATAAATGCTTATTTACATATGTTTAAGTTTCACTTGAGAGTGACGTTAGTAAATTCTAGATAATTTCATCAACGTCATTCATTCAGACATCATAATCAGTAATTTAAAGTGAGTGGTCCATCCTCACGCTTTCACTTCCAGGACTAAAGATTTGCCCATATATAAGCATTTGGGTTGGAAAGAATAAGTGTATTCATTTTATTCTTTCTTAAATACTATATCTCGTGTTGGGAGTGAAAGTATTCATTTATTATTAACATTCATAAAAAGTGCATGCACAATAGCTTGAAAAGGCTGATCTTTAATGTATTACAATCAGCATTTATGAAACACATTTAAACTTAGTATGTGAATTGCCACTTATAACCATATGCATAATTTACATACTTAAAAATAAATATAAATTATTGATGGTTGGTTTGTGGATGATAAAACTATCATAACAGCACAATTTAGACATTGATATACTTTTAAGCTTAAAAACAGATAACTACAACCTGAAGAAGCAGAGCTCCTCAAACAAACATATCTTGTCATTACATATCTAAAACAAATGCAACATCACCTACTGTGGTGGAACTATCATTAATACATCATGAGTGATAGGCCAAAATAAATACATATATGCTCCACAGAGCTGAACAACTTAATAAGAATGTGGTGGTGTCCAAAATACCTATCTTTGAGGCAGAAAATAGGATGCCTGGCCTTTGTCTCAGTGCATCAGGAACAGAAAACATGCACCAGGAAAGTACAATCTTCTTCATGGGATCTAAATACTTCAAAACATGTGATCACAATCACTAGAAATACAAATATCTGATATACAATAATCATCAATGGGAACAAGCACTATCACCTCATGGAAAAGCAATACAATAAGGATGGAGGACCTTGTCTACCCCATTAAGCATACTAATAATAGTTAACAAAGCCTTGCTCTATGAGGCTAACAAATACTAAACTAATAACAAGATATAAACATCACTTGAACTGACTAAGTCACCAATAAGAATTTTAAAATACAATGCATATCATCAATGTCAGAACCACCAATGCAAACTATGTCAACTGACTGTATAGGAACTACTTAAAAATTAAATGGATATAAAAATTCTAGGCAAAGGTATAATGCAAACATAATAAAATATTAAATATTAAAATATAGTGACTGGTGGACATTTAAAAGTTTGTGAATTAAATGCAGGAAAATTAATTCTCAATGCATAAAAAAAAATATTTGCAGTTATTATTGATGTAGAATTTATAAAACAAATTAATGGACACCCTTTGATAAACCTGTTTGGCTGATTTAAAATAAAACTGAGTGAAATACCACACATTTAGATAAGCTATGAATGAGATATTAAAATCTCCAGGAATAAAATTATTGAATACAAGTGAACTTGTGAGACGTTTAACAAATATAATAATATAAAATTACCTGAGAATGGTAGAATATCTACTCATTCTAATAAACCCATTAAGACTAAAATTATAACATTAATTTAACTGGCATATTTAGGCTAAATAGTATTACTATATATATATATAGCATAAATATTTTTCTGGTTTCTTTTCTTTTTTAAAACCAATAAAACATGCAAATTTTTTTTTAAAAAAAAATACAATAACTTCAGTGCTAGATTTAGCTTCCTCCATACTGGCTTTTCAATTCAAAACATGTATATAATTTATTGAATACAATTTATCTGATGGCGTGAAGCTTCTGGGCAAAACATTTATCATAAGCATGGCAAAGATTTCCAAATGAACATATTCAAGAGTTCTTGAAAGTTAATGTAATTCTTCCATTAAAGATATTTTCAAATAATAAAACATAATACTAAAAAAAAAATAAGAATAAGCCAGCAGTAGAATGGTAAGTAAAACAAATTATT
Organism: Epiperipatus broadwayi; assembly: GCA_028023455.1. Lineage (NCBI taxonomy): Eukaryota > Metazoa > Onychophora > Udeonychophora > Euonychophora > Peripatidae > Epiperipatus > Epiperipatus broadwayi. The sequence continues at coordinate 2,549,423 of JAQFVV010012431.1, read as the reverse complement.
GAGCTGAGAATATCATTATGGGATCTTGGGTTTACTTATACAATAATACAGTGTCATTTTTTTAATTCCACTTTTTTTCCTAAAAGAATGCTTTTTTTAAAAAAAAGTTTTTTTAAAATTATTTTCGCATATAATATTTTAATTTTACTTCCAAGTAATTTATCTTTACTCTTCTTCACATAAAAGTGGGAGTATTTTGCAAGTAAAAATTTCCATCTGTTTTAAGAGCTAGAATAAACTATCTCAATTTTACGTCTAGGTATAAGCAAATACTTCAGTTCATTATAATTATCTATACATTTGACAGATAAAATTCATCCTTCATTAATTTAGTGCAGAATATTTTTCTTTTTTATAAAACTATTTTAGAAATAAGCAATTAATGTAAAATATAGGTGATTTGAAATAAGTTCTAAATGAATTTAAAACAAGGATATTGGCACATTTCAAACTTACAATAAAGTTACTACAAATGTTTTTCACTTTTCCTCGTTTAAGTTCTAGCTATTTAAATAATAACTAAGTAATTTTCAACTATAAAAGTTCAGTGCAATAAGGACATTTAGCCACAGATATATTATTTATCTATATCTTAATTTCATTTCATGGAAGATATAAGTCATGCAATTAGTAGATAAGATAGCAGATATAAAATTTCCTTTAAACATTTTTACTACAGCTTTTAGAATATTAATTGAAAGTCAATGCCAAGAAATAGTTACCTTTGGTTTAGCAGTTGCACATCACAATTTTAGAATCATTAAAGAGAATTTAACATACTTTTGCTCACAAAAAAATAATAAAGTTTTAAAATAATTACAATTTGTTTTAGGGGAAGAAAGGTTTCAGGATACATCAGAATTCAAGAACACGCACACTACAACACAATAAAGCCTTCTATTTATATCCTGATTATTACTATCTCTCCCCAAATTTTCATGTCAATTTCTTTTAATATAACCAATCAATATAATTTATTTCATTTTAACTGTAATTTTTTTTTAATCAGCTGGAAAATTAATTGATAACTGACATAATTTTGATCTATTTATTTGAAATCATGTGATTTAATGGCTCTAAATTAAAAGTTAACAATTAGTTCTTATCTAATTTTGAAAATAAAACAAAATGTATTACATAAAAAATAAAAATAGAAATACTGATATAAAATTAAAACTAATTTCACTTATCAAAACTTTTTAAATGTTTAATTATACTGATTTTATTCATTTGTTTTCTGGTTTTTAATTAATATTATAGTTAAATTATTATTTATTCATTTACACACACACAGGGATGATCTTTATCCTGACCTTCACTAGTTGATTATAACTTATTAATGACTACAAATAAAAAATATTAAGATTATTATATCAGAAATAATTTTTAACAAAATAAGGCTAATTTATATTAAACATTTAATTATTATTTGAATGCTTTAATAAAAATTAAAGATTACTTTTAAATCAATTCTACATTATATATAATATTAACTTAATTATAGGTTATAAACTAGAAATGAACAAAACAATAGTTATTTTATAATACATTTAACACTATCTATTAGTTTTAAATACTAACATAAATATTTACTGTAAGAGCATTACTGTCTTATATTTCATACAAAACTAATTACCAACATGCTACTGACTTTATACACATAATCATATAAAATTTACTAAATATTACAATATTATCCATTATTATGATATCTTATTCATTAACCAACTAATTTCTTCTATTTTTAGCATTATTTTTTTAAACAAACAGATAATTGCAAATAAATGGTTAAGCTAACATAAATTCTGGCACCTATTGGAGCCAGATGAAGCTTCATTTATGTATATGCCATAATAAGTTAAATCAACTAGTTTGGTTGAAAAAAAAGATAAATCAGATACTAACATTTTTTTCCTTTTGCTGTGTAGAGGAACAGAGTGATCAAACAAAATGCAAAAAAAGAGAAGAGGTAAAATTGGGATTTTCCCTTCTCATAATTATAATTATAGTTGAGCTGTATATTTAGTACTTAGTCATAGGTGATGCTTGTATGTATATGAATAAAATAAAGATTATGGTCAGGCAAGAAAAACAAATAACTATATAGGTAGACTTACTAAGAAAGAAAAACAAAGCTGGTATACTGAGAAAGGTAATGGTTGTGAGAATGATTGGGAGAGTGATCATTTATTAAAAGAAAAACAGAAAGTTTACTGCATTGATATTGATATTATTAGCATTAGAGACAAGAGTTTTTTTAACCATGTATGGGCCAGAAGAAGAAATCTGTGATCAAACACAGGTGGTTATAAACATATTATTTTCAAATGATAGGTTGAAAGATCAAACCCCAAAAATAAGGAACATAGACAAGGATACACCAGAACTACAATGGGAAAGACAGTTGTGAGAAATAGTAAAAGATATGGAAGAAAACTAGATGAGAACAGAGAGATAATGAGAAATACAGAGTAGAAATCAATAGGGTAAGAAAGATAGAGAGGGAAATGATTCAAAAATAAAACAGGTATTAATGAATGAGAAATCCAAGACTTTGGGTTATTAAATATAGTCTAAAGAAGGATATCAAAGAAATTATAAGAGGCATAGACAGAACAGACAGTCCACTGGTGGCATGATTTATAAATATTAAAACCTTTTGGAGTGACATAGGAGAAAATCCAATAACGCACTTGCAAAACTTTCAAGAACTGTTCATGTTTCAAAAAGTTAAGAGAGGATGAGAAAATAGCAATCATAGTGAATTATTTTCATGGATCCACCTGAGATTGGTAAGAATGCCTAAGCAAAAAGACACTAACATTTAGAGACCACCCTCACACCTTACTTAGGAGCTTTTGGAGTGAGGAGAGGCAAGACTGAATATTGCACTATGTATCGCAGGTAAAATATTGCATTTTCAAAAGGAGAAACTCACCCTCAGTTTTTCCCTCACCAGGTAACACCAGGCATATTATTCAGATGTAAGGTGTAATATGCCACTTCACATACAATGATTGATGCCGGGCTGCTGAAACTGTGGAATGGAAGAAATGGTGGAATTTCTGACTGCCATAGATTTTGGTAACTTAAATGAGCACACAGAGAAAGGAAGAAAAATTGAATGTCCAAAATAAAAATGGTAGCTATCCAAAACTACTATGAGGATGAAGATCAAAATGAAAGTCTAGTCCAGACAACAAGAGTTTTGTTTATTTATACATGTCAGATAGAACTACAGGACAAAGAAGAAACTTCATGTGAAAATGAAAAAAATGCATTGGCACTCCTCTATGAAGAGAACAAACAATATCATAGGTCACCATACCAAGAGTGCCCAACAATTAAAGCAGTACTAGAAAACCAGTGATGCCTTTACTGAACACTGGAAGCCAGGTATCACTTGTGTTGAAAGAATGGTGTGATGCAACAGGAGGAGTAAAGATACCACCTACCATGCTGATATGGGCTACTCAAGCTATGCTACTGAACATGAAAAGGCCAGAATAGGAATTTATCAACTGGGGGTTGACATCAAAATCACGCATTTCAGATAATGCTGAGTCTGATCCAAGATGCACTGTTGAGTCTGAATTCTTGGGGAAACATCACTCCAGAATAAATTGTAGAGAAACACCATTCTTATTTTATGATGATGAACTTGATTTTTGCAATGAGAAAGCCCAAGTTACTATCAGAATAAGCTGCATACAAAAGACACTCAATCCAGTGTCTACAGAACATGAAACAAAAGCCCAGAAGAAACTAATGGTGGGAAATCGGTGCAGATCTCATCCTGCTTTTAAGCAATTTAGATGCTTATTTGTCCATCATGATGCATTTCCAAAATGCACTATAACAAGTCATGTATAATGAACAGTCTCATCGAATGCTAGCAAAACTCTATGGTTGAAATCATGTACTCACGTGCAACAGTCACAGACCATAGGGTCAAATCGAGAGTCAGTTTTATATTGAAACAGAGAAAACATAGGAAACAATCACACACTATAGAACCTGTAGTATGAAATTCAAACTTGAATCCTAGTGAAAGATTAAACAGGAGAGAAAATGATGAAGTGAGCACAGTTCAGAGAGGATATGACAAGCCCCAAAGAGAGAGATCCACTCATGAAAAAAATCAGTTAAGCAGAGACACAGACACAGATAATAAGAAAAAAGGTATAGGTATGACAAAAATACTTACTGAAATTGATATGAGATGATAGCAATATGTAAAGGTTTGCATGGGTTTATTTTCTTTTTATCTTTATATTGTGATATGTAAATAATGCAATTTTAGTGCTTCTCCAGTATCACTCTGTTCCACTCATCACTGACATAAGTTTAGCCATTTTTTATTTGTTTTTTAATAGGTTTTATGAATATGAAGCTATACATATATATATGATCAATAGATGGCGTTTTACCAAAAATACCGTCAATCCGTATGTTTGTTTACATAAACGTCAGAGTAAGCATTCACTATCTCTTTCGTTAGTTCCACCCTCAGATCATGATTTCAAGCTGATTTGCTATCATCAGTGAAGGATAGGAATAAGAAACTATGTGGTGATACTGAACTGATATCAGACCCATATAGCTATCTGGCTTGCTATGCTAAGTTTGAAGACATTACGTGTCTAAAAGATTCATGCTTACATGCTGAATAAAAATTGTTTCATAAACGCTCGGAGTGAGGGTTTAGATCTAGTGTTTTATTCCTATCCTTCACTGATGATAGCAAATCAGCTTGAAATCATGATCTGAGGGTGGAACTAACGAAAGAGATAGTGAATGCTTACTCTGATGTTTATGTAAACAAACATATGCTTTGATGGTGTTTTTGGTAAAACGCCATCTATTGATCATTAATACAAGCGTTAGCAAGTTTAACTTGTTTTTTGTTTTTTATATATATTGTATCAGTTGAAAGACCCACCAAAAGAACTGCAAGTCGGATTCAAACTCAGCTGAACCAAACTGAATTTAAACCCAACTCACCAGCTCAGATTAGTAAAAATTGATGGCACAGTGCTATGCACCAAGAAACTAGCTCAATGGTTGGTGAGGACTAGAGACCCCTGAACTGACACTAATATCAGATAATTAATTAACTTAAGATACTTTTAAGTCAAATCATATGTATATGTTTGGGTTGCCAACACAGACAGCGAGCATTAACATTAAAATAATTATTGAATAAGATAATTAAGAAACTAAGAAACCAAGTATGTTTAAAAAATATTTAATAATAATAGTTGTTGTTTGAATTTTAATAATGATTATATTAATTAATTATAGTCCTTAAACAAAGTTTATAATTATAATCAGAGTGGCAGTCCTTATTATATGCCAATGAGTATTACGCAATATTTGAAAGTTTATGTCTATGCCCCACACAAGAAATAAAAGGCAGATAAAGGTATTCATTAGTAAAGAAAATTATTACTCTAATTTTATATGAAAGAATGTGATATTTATTTCACATTCGCAAATCCATTCGTGAAGAGCAAGATACGTATTTTAGGGCATAACTTTTAATCTTTATTAGAAAACATATTTTGAGATATAACGGAGAATTTGTTGGACTTTAATTTAAATCACTTCATCACGAATTATGAGCATCAGAGTGGGCTTTACTGGAACAGAGAGGTAACGGTGCTGATGAATTATGAGCTATAAAGTGAAATTGAAAGACGATGGCTAGTCGATAATCGAAGTCCTATGGCGGCTTGTTCTGACAAGTCTTATGCCCTTTGACTAATATGAACAGGAGAGGAAGTTCTTTCTTCCTCGATAATTTAAAATAACAGAAATTATCACCGACCAGCCTAATGGAGCGGAAGATTGCCCTACGTCAGCAACGTTCAAAGATGATGACTTGATAGTCATCGTTTGAATACTAAAACCCATATAGAATGCTCTACGTGATGACTTGATCAATTAATTAAAGTCAAATAAGCTTTTAACAAAAACTATTTTAAAGCATTTATCAAATTATATTAGTTATGCCCCAATCATCGTGCCCTTCCTGAATATTAATAGACAGTAAAAACAATCTGAATTAGAATGTATTTAGTTGCTTCCTTTATTGACCCTTTTTGCAAAAACATTTTAGATTATACGTGAATAAATAAATATTGGTTAATACGAGAGAAAACATTTTAAGATTATATATGAATAAATACCCATTGTTGAATATGAGAAAATAGCTGGGGCATAGATTAGAAATGGAGCTAATAATTTATTATTAGCCAATTATAAAAATAACAAACATTTGATCATTTCTTTCGACTCGATGATTAATAGAACTGTATAAACCTAGTTCTGATGGGTGAGAATTACTATCAGAAATAACATTATATTATTTGCACAAAGCAAAAAGGATAAAGGAGCTCATCGAGTCAGAAGATTATTGGCATATAATTAAAAATAAATGACATTAATAAATCACACAAAATATATATATATATAGTATAGTAAATAAACCGCCATCGTAAGAAAGGAAAGTTAAAGACTAGAAGTTGAGAGAATTACGATATAATTTACAATAGCATAAATAAAGGGTTTATAAAGATTATTACATTATAAATGAGAAGAGCTCTTAAAGGGGGTGTAAAGTAAAGTTTGGAAACTGGCCAGAAAGCTTAAGGTTCATTATGAAAATATATTACCCATTTCTTTCAGGGCTGGTTCCTTTATTTTATATGTCCGGGTGAGTAAAAAATGTAGGCATGCATTCGGTCGATTACTTGAACAGCATTTTATTTGATTTTGGCAGCATGATTTGTCTGGAAAGAATTTAGCAGCTTCATTGAATATTTCAGGGGACTTCAGGAACCACAGCCAGATTCCTGATGTTTTAGCCCTTCACCATGATCGAAACACTATTTAAACTTATGATTTTTAAATGCATATAGTTCACTGCACTTCTCTATAACAAAGATGGCTTCCTCTTCCTCCAAACTTTTCAGAGCTATATATATCTGTCCTCTGATGCCTTCAGGCTAGCGCTTCTTTCATTATCAATGTTTTTAGATTTACTGGTTGTTTTTAGATACACTCCTTCGATAAGGCTTTCAAACTCATTAATTTGAATTCATTTTCTAATTAGAAAATGAATTCTTAAAATCAGAAAATGATTTTAATTAGGAAATCCTTATCTTTTTTCTAATTAATAAAACTTTAACTGTTGTTTTTGGAAAGGGAAAATCTGAAAGCTTATCGAAAGAATGTAGCTTTTAATCAATAAAACTTTAACAAATTATTTAAAAATAAAATCAAACATTTCCAACACAATGAAACTTTCAAACAATTATATATATATTTAAATATTTACAAATATATACGCATAATCCACGCAGTTATAATACATATAAATTCATGAATAATTTTATCATGAATTTATTAATAAAATTAATCAATTTAAATCTGAAACTAGTTATTTGAATACACATTTATGAAATAAGTTATTCTTTATGGAAATTAGTGTGGATTGAATGTATAAAGCCCCATTGCATCGGAAATTTAAGGTTAGTACTAGGGTTTGAAGTGGGTTTATAGCTAGAGGTCATGAAGCTAGGATCAAACTCAGATCCGACTGCTTCAATATATATATATACATATACTGTTATATATATGCTGGCTTCACCATTCACTGTGGACTAACCAAAGACTCTAATTCTGACCACAGTGAATGTTTTTGAACCAAATGATATAAATAGTTATATAGCAGGGAATAAGTTGTAAATTAAAATTACTTAAAAGGCAATAAAAGAAAGTTAGAAGGTTTAAAGGGTTATTTTTAATCTTATTGAAATACATTTGTATAAATTACGATTTTGGTGTATAATAAAAAAAGATTGTATTGACAGATAAAATGTGTCAAATCCATTAAGAAAGGAATTTTAATCTGTAAAGCAGTCAAAATAAAAAGTCAGCTCAAGAATGTAAATTCATTCAGTAAAATCCATTGAATAAGAATTAATTAAAATGTAAACTATCAGGGGAAAATAAACAATAGGCATTGCTTTCCACTAATTAGTACATGGAATGAAAAAAGCAACTAAAAAGGGTATAAATAGGAAAGTTTTATTTTGGTCTCTCTTTTATACCTATTGAAACTCTTCCACTCAGACTGAAGAAATATTTTTGTTGATAAATTCCTCCAGAAGATATTCCTGCTGTATAGTACTTTGAACCATCATCCTTGTTCATGTTTATATTGAAGCAATCAATCTTAGCCCAAGATTGAGCTTCACTATTCTACCACTTAACCCACATTTCACCCTGCTCCTTTTTGCCATATATATATATATAAGTTATATGTGCATATCTGAGAAGCATCTATGAGATTTATGAATATAAATCTTAAATAAAAATTTCTGTAATTATTTTAAATATTGACTTCAATAGATGCAATTCAGATATATACATATATTACAGGAGCATATATATATATATTGTGACCATGATGAATATATATATATATATATATGCTACAATATATATATATATATATATTGTGACCATGATGAATGGCACAAGGAATTGAGATGCTTTGTATCTGCATCGAATAGTTATGTTATATTTTTAAAAAAATAAAATAGCCTTAGAATTTAAAAATTTTTTTTTTTGCTGGAGATTGTTTGAAGCTTAGATATGGGTTGCTTATGCAGTTGATTGACCACTTTATAAGTATTCATTATTATTATTGTGGTTAGTGAAGTATTTAATGCCAGAGAGAGGGGTTGTTATTAATGGAATTGATATATTTTGTCAGAAAGATGCAAAGTTATTTTATGTTAGTGTAATATTTGGTTGAATGGTTTCAAAATCCTTTATTCATTAATACTTATCCTTTTGTCAACAATTAATAGCCATTTCAATTATATTTAGTTAGGATAGTTTAATATTTAGGTTGCAGTACATGTGCATGCATATATGTCTGTATTATGTTTCATTTCATTTTCATCTTTTAATAACAGCAAACAATAGTACATTCACAATAAAAACATTTAAATTACAGTAATTATCTTAAATAATTTAACAAATATATATTTCTTTCCAATGATTAATAGATAGTTGAATCAATGGATTATTTTACAAATTAAATAAATTATTAATCATTTTTGTTTAATAGTTAATTAATATTCATTTTTCTTTCAAGTTTGTAAAAGCTATTTATTTATTATTTTATTTTTTTTGAAAAGATTTTTTTTTTTGAATATGTAATTAGCTTAGATAGAAAAGAAGCGTGGGAGTAACCTTGTGAAGGGAAATGACCTTTTTGCTAAAGAGAGCTATTTAACAAAGATCTCCAGTAGAAAATTTGCTTATTATGTAATGTAATTGTAGCCAGTAAACAGTGGCTCATTATTGTGAAAATTAAAGCTAGTTGCTGAAGTCAAATTGATTTTAAAAAGACTTTGGAGTAAAACTTCAAAAGGATCTTAAGAAATTTATTATGGGAAAAGTTAACTAGAATGGAATTCTAAATTTTAAAAAGGTACACAGTTTACTTTGCTCTCCTTGATTTAAACGTTTTGAATTAACCCCTTCATAACTATTGCTCTTTTAAAAATGTATGTTGATAACGTCCAGTCTACATTACTTCATTTAATTGTCATTTTAAATAAGAATAAATTGCATGAATATTATTGTTGTATCACTAACCAATGTGTGTATTTTAATATATCTGGAAAACGCATGCAGAACTATTTTACAGAATATATTTTAATTCTTCACTATTTTCCGTGTTGTGTTTTTGTGAGGATTAAACATAAAATTAAGGATATGCATATTTTGATAAATCATGCCATGTTTAAATTCATCATAAAGAGATAACAGTATTTATTTATCTGGTATTTCTGGAAATAATACGTATTTTAAATGAAGGAAATAAAATGTGAGTTACTTCAAACTAAGTATTTGCTTAAATCGAATGGAAGGATAGAAATGCGGGTAATTTTTGTTCTCTTCAATAAAGATGGAATATAAAACAAAGTATTATTAATTGTGGAATTACTAAGGAACCATGGTATCTTAATTGACAATATTTAAGAATAAACCATATGTATAATAGACTATAAAGTGTTAAATGCTATTCAAGAAAACTACTAAGAATAATTGTGTATTTAATTTAGCACTACAATGGAGAATGTCTTATATTTTCAGTATAATAAAGGAGAAATTAATTGCTTGTGTGTGTGATTTGGTACCTCAAATAGATATGCTATGAACACTGGAGGTGCTGGGTCAGATTTAAGTTACGATTATATTTTTTAAGTTATCCTGCAGAAATTTATTTTAATTAAATTCAGTTTGGAATGTGTCCCATATTGTTTCATAAACCCGGAGCAGAGCTTTGCAAGTGAACTTTTATTTTAAATTACAAAACAAATAACTTTTGTTTCTTTATTTTTTTTATTGCTTGTCATTATTAATGTATATTATTGATAATAGGCTTACTTATTATTATGTTTTATTGATAATTTGGGTTATTTTGACCTTCAAGATCATCTCCGAAGTGTATCCAAATGAGGAATACGCTGGTAAAAATTGATTGTGTACAAATAGGTCTTATTGTTCTTTTACGAAGATAAAAGAAAGAAATATTTTTTTAAATATATTATTAGAGAGGTTATATTTATTTTGTATACTTTGTTATCTCAAAGTGAGAATTTTCGTTTTTTTTAAATCAACGAACATATAATAGAAATAGTTTGCTAGATATGAAGGAAAGTTCGTTCGTAATAATTATAACCATTAAATTTTAAAAAGTAACCTAAAGTTTATTCTGAATTAAAAGTTATACCTTGATGCAATATTTAATTACCATGTTGCCTGCATAGTGTGTAATTTAGAGTTAATTTTATATATACTTTTATTCGCGGGTGTGTGTCTGTTTTGCACAATTATGACATTTGTTTGATAAAGTTCAGTTTGTGAATATTTTTATGTATAAATTTTGGATGCTGTCGTATTCTACTGAGTTGAATGGATTAGTATGTTATCTGTATGTATTTATCTGCCAGCGTGTATTTATAATGTTCGATATTTAGAAGAGCTTTGAGAATGGAAAGAAATCTGATTGTGTTATAATGTTTGTAGGGATAAAAGATTTTGCTTATTTAGTATATGTTTTTCCATGAGTAGAGCCTAGTTTATATTATATGCGTATGATTAAATGATATTTTTTGAAGTTAAGTGATGTTTTCTTAGAGCCCTGGTGATGAGGAAGAAGTTCCCACCAGTAGTGTATTTAGAAGTAGATGAATTATTGTTGAAGTATGATTAAATGATGTTTAGGAAGTTATGTGACTTTTTTTTTCTTATATTCTTGGTGATGAGGAAAAGGTTCCCCATCAACAGCGTATTTAGAATCAGATGAATTATTGTAGAAGTGTTCAGTAAGAGTTTATCTTCTCCTCATGTAGATTTCCCTTATAACGTATAGTCTGTATAATCATGAAAATATAGCTCTGTGTTAATTAATATGTGGCCAGATAAATTGTTAAATTAATTCTTGATGTAATATTAGTGTCTTATTTTATTGATGAATTACGACATTGTCCAAAATAAAGTAATTGTATGATATTTTCTTAATGAATGGAGAATTTGTAGAAAAGATTATTTTCTATCATTGTTGCTTGACACACGCACACACATGTGTAATATAAATAATATCGCATATATAAAGTATAGAGTTATTGAAATTAAAATACGAAATAAATGTTTTGAAATACAATACATTCATTTAAATAGAAGTATAAAGTTATTGAGATTAAAACGGGAAATAAATATTTTAAACTACAGTGTATTTATTTAAATAAAGGTTATAAATCATCAAATCATCAGAATGAACATGATTTTGTTGCTATGCATGAAAGGTATACGTAATTGACAGTGATTATTTAGTCAATTAGAGAAAGTTGCTTTGTTGAGAGCCAAATATAATTAATTTGATTTATTTTATTAATCAATAGTAATATCCTCTCAAAAGTATTTTTGTGCTAATAATATAACATGTTGTTTATTTAGTGTCATGTAGATGAAACATGTAGGCAAAGCATGTGTTTGAAGTCAGAATATTTAAGTTTTGTTGTTAATTTGCTTTGATAATAGGGATAATCCCAAACTGATGCTTAAAGTTTATTTGATAATTTAAAAATCTGTAGGACAAGTAGTCCAATTGTAAATATCATGTTAAACCAAATTTATTTTATTGTAATAAATGATTTATTTTATTTATTTAAAATCTTAAAACTGTGTCTGGAGTTATTATTGTATACATTCGTGTTTTCCATTTTCCACATTTCATAAATCTATTATAAAACAGATATATTATTTTAGAGTTATAGATATATTATTTTAGAGTTATAATATTAAATCTGCTGGTGTCTGACAATATTGTTTTTCTTAATCCAAACATTATAAGGAACATTTGCCACTGGATAAACATATTAGAAGGGTTGCCAAGTTAGTATATTTGTTAGATGATGATATGAGATTAAAATACCCTATTTCTGTCATTATCTTATTATTGAAACACAGTAGAATATTTTAGTCAATTTGTTTCATTACATTTTTATCATACTTTAGAATTATAATTTATGGGCCAATGTATTTTATTTAATTCAACTGTGTTTGTTAAATTCCCTGAGATTTTATTGTTTATTTCTTGATTGGCATTAAAGTAGATGTTTAGATTGTGATATGCCAAGTCATAGAATTGTTTAGTATTATAATTATAGCAAGCTGATATATGTTATATTTGGATGAAGGAAGAAATTAAGTTTAAAGTATATTTTAATAGACTGTACCGATAAACATGATTCTTTATCATACAATTAATTAATAAAAGGATTTACATTATATTTAGTGTTTGTAATATTTCTTCTTTCATTTATTTATCATCATATATCTTATGAACTGCCTATAGCCTCCCACTGAGCTGAGCTGAACATAAACTTAAATATAGAGTCTCAATAATAGTTTTGTATTATATATCTTATTATATTGTTCTATTCATTAATAGAACTGGTGCCTGGGCATTTCGCTCATGTAATGTATATGAGTGGTGTTGGAGTGTAGGTTATAATATATATATATTGTACCCTTACTTCTCGATATATAATATAATTTGAAATACAACTAGCTCAATTAAATTATTCTGCTTAATTAAAAATTTGTATATCTATCTTTAATTTACCTTTATAATATCATATTCTAATTAAATTTGTTATTAATTATCAAAATCAATATTTCTTTATTATGTACTAATTAAATAAGTATTTATTAAAATCATGAGACTGTGAAGTAAAGTTACAAAGTAATAAGTAGATTTACATTGAGTCAATATCTTCTAAACATATTATCTCAATGGCATAAGAATACTATCACCTCCTTATTAACTTACTACTACCTCTATAGCATTCTTATGGCTTTTTAAATAAAATAAACTATCTTTAATAATAATAAAATAAATAAATCTTAACTTTTAATTTTTAAAATATAATTAAATAATCTCAGGTTCTTCTAATTATCTTAAAGTAATGATAACTCATGTAAATAAGTATGATATGGGATTTTATATCAAACCTAAATACACCTAACTTATTCTAATAATAATAATACTCAATACTAATCTTAGGGTATAACTTAATCTTATCTATTTCTGTTATATTATTAAGTATTAAATAAATAAATAATCATATGTATATCTTTTATTTTCATATAGTATCTTAATTTTAGAATAGATCAAAATCTTACAATTTAATAATCTGTGGCAATAAATAATATTGTACTCTTATATTATGCATTATAATTACTCTATGACCATTGTAATATGATGTAATAATGTCAATCAATTCTCATAAATGATAATCAGGAAAATATTGTGTTTATTTCTAAAATAATAATAATAAATTCATATTGTGCAAATATTATGTTTGTTCAAATTATCTGCTGTCAAATGCTGTGGTGCAAAATAATGAACTCGACACACTTTTAAAACAAATTAAACAAATTTATTTACATTAACTTTAATTAAGAATTTATTTACAATATTTACAGTTCAAAATTAGAAAACAAAGAAAAATAAAATAAGAAAATAATAATACAAAATGTTTACACTGTTATTAACTCATACTCCTAATAAGTAATTATACATTCTTTAAAATGCTGTACTAATAACATTGAAGTATGTTTTTAAAACTTAGACTTTAAATAAATATCAGTGAACTTCAATTATTACAAATAATAATCTATGTAAAGACTGTTTATGTAGCATATGTAAACAATTAAACTTTACTAATTAAATTGCTACATCACTTAAGTATTACTGTTACTCATTTCATCATGTACTAGTATGTGTTCACTTTACTATTAGTACTACTTTAATATTATAAATAGAAACTAATGTATCTTTGTAATGTAATAACAAATAACTGATTATAACTTTATATTTCACTTAATGCAATTCATGCTACAGGTTTTATCAAATATGCATTACATATATGTGTTGTTGAAATAATAATATTATTCAAATCATTCATTAATTTCAAATTCATAAAGTATTACATTAGATAAATTCTATGATTCTTTTCTATGTAAAATTATTACTTTACTCACGATGTGTTATACTACTCCTTCCTAATAAATTTCTATCTACAAAACATCCTTTAAAACTTATTTAAACTTTCCGGAAAAACAATCATCTACTTTACATAAATACTAATTATTCAAAACTATTTATACTTCATCATATTCAGTAAACCTTTAATTCAAACATAAACTTCTACATAAAACTTAACTTAATTTATCCAATAAACAAAATAAAATATAGACTTTTAACTCTCTTCCTAACTTGCAATAAAAAAAATAATTACTGTATAAATAATAAATATAATTCTAATATTATAACATAATAAAAATAAAATAAAAATCAAAATTTATTTACGAAAGAATCATATAATTATTTCTAAGCTTCTTATGTAATGTTGCATCGTATTTATATCATAAATTCAAATTATGCATATTTAAATAAAACTGTCACTGCCAATATAATGTGTGTGTATTTTTAAAATAATCATACATTCATTCAAAATAACATAATATTTGGTTGATCTAAAGAAAACATATTAAATACATAAAAATTATTATTATTATACAATTTTTACCATAGATAATGAATTAATGTCCAGTCCATCTTCCAATATTCTTCGGAATTACAGCTTCATAAAATAATTCACATTTACACATACGATCATTCTTTAACATATTACGTTTTATATTAATTATAAAATAAACTTATGCAATTAATTATTATATTACTTTAGTTATTATTTTAAGAAATGTACCTATCTTATTTTTAATAGATTAATAATATTTAATTTTATATTAGATAAATAAAACAGAATTTATATTACGTAAATCCAGCGATGTTTTCTTTTCACCATAAAGTTCTTATAATCCTAGGCACATATTTACTAGAACACCATTTCCTGTTTCCGGTCCATCACGTGTTTTTTAAAAGTTTATGAAAAACGAAAACGTTCTTTTTAAACAAAATAAAAGTTAATTTTTCCATAAGAAATAAAAAAAATTAAAATAGTTTATAGGATCCTGGTTTAGTTCTTTCTAGAATATTATTCAAAAGTTATTATTTTAAATTAGTCTATAGTTTATAAAAAAAATTATCATTTAATTATTTTAAATTAATTGGACGTCCACTTATTACTTGCACATTTCTTAATAAAATATCCAGGTAAGAATAAGTTTCTTTATTTATAAACGACCAGCGTTTAAATTATTTTAATATAATAATTTTATTATATTAAGATTTTTAGCTAATTATATTTCAATTTACTTGCTTTTAAAATTATTAACATTCAGTCTTTTAAAACATAAAGACTTAACAAGGCAAGTATTTATAAAACTACTTTCATTTTTAATATCTTTACTTAAGATATATTTTTAAATTTATAGCTTGCAAAAATACTTTCTTCATAAAGAAGTATTTTATTCTCTAAAATATCTATTTTCTAATAGTCACTAATAATTAGCTTTTAAAATTATATACTGTCCAAAATACTACTTTTCTCCATCTCGTAATTTTCCGAACTAATCCAGCGTTTGTCATATTTCTAAGGTAAAGTTTCCGATATATTTTCACTATATATGATGTTCCCATGACCATTTGCTTGTAAATTGAGCTTCAATTTAGAGACGATTGATAGGAAAATTTAAATTAACACTGCATGTCTATTATTTAAAACTTTTATAGATTATTTATAACGACACTCTTATAATTTTAAAAATGATTTTAGAGCGTCTATAAATTTAATTAGCTATTTTCTAATAGCACAATTAACTTGAAAATTCAATCACGAAGTCCTCTCCTAACAATTGAACTGAGCTTTTATACCGGAAGAAACTTCCCATTTGATTGGTAGATTAAACAATCAACTTTGCTGGCTTATTTACATATTTACCAACAACACAAAATTAAAAATAAATAATGACTTATTTAATATTTAATATTTATTACATTATTACATTTTTAAAATAATTCTTATCGTTTATTTAAATCCATTAAATATTTTTTAAAATATTCTTATTTACTTGATTTTAATTTTAACTTTTATAAGATTATTTAAAATACACTAAGTCTTTTATACGTTATATTTTTAAAGCAATATTTTAAAATCAGATTTAATATTCTACATTGAATATCTTTATTTTTATCTCGTGATAACTCACGTATTATTTATAAATTTATAACATGATTTTTTAAAATAGTTTTGCAACTTTACTAAATAACTTCCAAGCATGCTTGTGTATATTTACTTAACATCTGTTTTTTTTTATAACACAAGAAACGCTTATTATCGTCTAAAAATAAACTAACAATTGCATTTTTTAAAATAAATATTTTTTAAATAAATAAGATATTATAATAGATTTTAAAATAATTATCCAATATTATTAAAATCAAATATTAATCTTCTATTTAAGTACTTACAATAATTAAAATATTTATATTCTTTTATAATATTATTTTATCAACAATAAACATATGCATTTAATCTTACTTGTCTTTTTAAATACTTTTAGCTTTAAATACCTATTTATTAAATATATTAATGCAGTATTGATTATGGCCATTTTTTCCAACTATATATTATAATCATCATCATTTAAAATGTCTCTCTCAATATCAGCACAATTTTACATATCAAATACTCATAGATTGCTTTAATTAAACTTTTTGAAATATTACCATAAGCAAAATTAACATCACATATTCAAATATATCTTAAATTTAAAATTTGTAATAGATTAGCACAAAATTAGATGGTGACCCATACAAAAGGGCACAATATATATATATAATTAAAAATATTAAATACTGTAAATAATTTTGTATCTTTTAAAATTATATATTTTTTACTTTGTAATTATTTTTCTTTATATAATTACACAAAAATTCAAGATGGAAGATGCAACCATTAACTGTCCAAAGGCTGGAAACATTAGATTGTTTCATGGTTTTAAAATAAACTTTAATCAAATCTATTTTCAAACTGGAAATTGATTTGAATTTATTTTTGGACAGTTATCTAGCGATTGCATCTCCAATAACAATAGAGAAAATATTTCTGTAGATTAGGGATTCTGTTTGTGCTAGGAATGTTAACTAAAAGCATTCTTTAAATAATTTAAAAGTTGTATAAATAGGGTTGAAAATCTATTGTGTTAGAGTTTGGTCAATTGTTGCTAATCTACTGCACGTCCTTTGATTTTTTGAAATTATTTTTTAGTAGAGGAACCCAGACTGCCTTTCCCCCAATCTTCAACTCATCTCTTCACCATGCAGTGGTGCAGCTCCTTCTAGTTAAAAGTGCCCATGTCCTTAAAGAACCACCAAGGCCAAGAAAAATGCCTTCAACTTTAGTAGAATCTGCCTGCCATGAAAGTCAAAAAATGCCACCTCCACATAATATTCGTCATCATCGTCATGCCAGAGGATCATGAAGTAACAAGCCTAAAGTCATTGTAATTGCCTTACCTAAATTCTAACTTCTTAAAATTAATGTTTTCTTATGTTGAATCTCTTTTAACTCACTAACCAGTATGTTAAATTAAGTACTTAGTTTCTGTGTATCAATTCTCTACAACCTAAACTAACCCTAATGTATAATTTTTCATCCAACTCATGCTTCTTATGTTAGAATTTTTTGATATTTTTATATTTTTCACTTAATTTCTATATGAAAATATCAGCCAAACCCAGTCTTACGAGCTTCATCTATATCCCACTGTGGAATAGAGAGGTGGGGGAAATAATCAATTATTTCAAGTTATTTATTCCTAGATAGCTCATAAGATTGAGTTTCTCTTTTTAATAAATACATGCTTTAAAAATATTTTATCGAAAATTTATACAAAATGTATAAATACTTTTCCAATCTGGGTGAATCTTGGTATCCATTGATTTTATTACTTTATTTATGTCAATCATCATCGCCAAAAGGTGGGCACCCCATTCTATTTTGTTAGTCACACTTTTAAGTGCTTGAGTTTGTTTTTTTAATATACGTCAAACAAAATAGGATTGATTCAAGAAGGGGAAAAAATGCATGCTTTATTAATTATAGTTTTAATTACTTAGTGCTAACTTTATCATGTATGGGCCATTAATGAGTGACATAGGGCTCTGATCTGATTCATCTGTATCTCATTCTGGAGAACCATGATCCTTCTTTGTTCATCATTCTTATCCCAAAGTATATGTTACTATACTGCTCATATCCATCCACACCTTCATTCCAGAAGATTCTAAGCCTTCCATCTTTTTAGTGTTCTCGTTCAAAATAGGGGTATAAATCTATGCCCTGGAACAAGCAGGTTAGTGTAGTTGAAGCTCTGCATGGATTACTGTACACCAGATGATAACAACTTATTACCTACCTTTCTATTTAAATATCGCTCTGCCTGAAGCTGGTGTACCATATTAAAATAGAAGAATGATAAAGTTTCCTTGGCCAAAACTGCCATACTCTCATTCACTGACATATATACTAGCACCGCAATTCCTAATATTTTGTTTCCCAGCCTGTTTAATAACATAAATTGTAATGATGTGTGATAATGAACATTTATCTTTCTAAATATTTTTGTTGGAGTTTTAGATCCAACCATTCTAAGGCTGCCCTCCCCTTCTTTTAAATAAGACATGACTGTATTTATAGAGTTTCGCAATATTTGATCTTTAAATGTTAAAAATGTATAATAAATATGTTTTTAGTATACTTACAAATCATAATGTACCCTATTTAAGTGTTATAAAAAATGCTATAAATGCAAAATAAATCTATATATCATAATACCAAGGGCATTCTATCTTGTTTATATAAATAGCAAAACTCTATTATCATACCTATATATATATGATTTCTCAATGTATAAAATGTCCACCAACCACCCAGATAAATCTTTTTATGTAACATTAAATAAAGTAGATTTCCAAATAGACGTTCTGTATTGTAATACCACCCTAAATTGATTATCTGTCAAACTGAAAATAATTGATGCAAGATTATCAAATGCTTGTAATTAAATAAAAGTTTACATTGTGTGAAGTTGGTCATATATATGATCAACTTAAATTTTGTTATAATAAATATCCATATTTTAAACTTAATCCAGTGTGTTCGAATCTTATTAATATAGTTATATATGTCTTAAATTATATCTCAGGTTCACTCAATCTCTCATAAACATCATCAGCTGAGTTCTCATGCAAAACATTGTAGCACCAGGCCCAGAAATAATGAATTTATGTAGTATCACTGTAGGTGTTGTCCATAGTGTTATAGATTTGGGGAAAGGGAAAACAGGTTAGAATTCATGGTTGCTCCTGATCTGTGTATCTTGGGCATGATTGGAATTGGGGTACCTTTGCTCAGATTCTAAGTCTTGTTGGATAGACATACATTTTCGACCAGTACAATATATAAGAAAATTTGGAAATGTACTATGCCATAGAAATGTGTGAGTAGAGCTCTTGTCCCCACTCTCCCATCTGTCATTGGATCAGACTCGGAACAATGTAAACCAGGTGGAGAACCTGGAAAGATTGCCTGACCTATGCCTGCTGCCTGTCATTGAATAACCACCCCTAAAATGTACCATAAAATGGAAACCTAGAAAGACCTACTTACAATAAATTATCTCTACAATGCTGTATCAATGTGTTATACACCACACTACACCTTCTGCTACCAATAACTTGAACTTTCAATTACATTTTAACTTTCATCTTACCTTAAGTTGTAAATTTACATCTTTTATGTTTTGCAATTATATATATATATTTATTTGAGTTATATAATCTTGTATTTAAATATCTTAACTGTTATTTTGACATGTATAATGGTGATTCTTAATCTTATTAGTTGATACATAAATCATTCATTTTAGTCGATCGCCATTATACTCCCTAGAATTATATACTTACTTTTATTATCTTTGATAAAGATAAAAATGATATGATTTATTATAGTCTGAATTATATATATTGTACCATCTACAAATAGATGGTCCAAATATATTGATATTTGAGAACATTTAATAGCTTTAAAAAAAAGTAAATTTAAATATCTTTTAAATTAACGCATTTTAATTTTTTTTTAGTTTGTGTAATTTTTTTTTGAATGTACAATGAAAGTTGATTTCTGTTGTTTCAAATTATTTATCTGTAATTTAATTAAAGTTAAAAATTGGAAAGAATAAAAAAGACATGCTGATTACTTATGCAGTTAAACAAAAGGAATTTCAAAGTACAAAGATTATGATCAAGAAAATCTTTCTAACTCTAAGTAAAGATGGCAGAAATGATTTACTAAAAAAAAAGAACTTTGTTATAGAAAGTTAAAAATAAATGTATAAGATTATAAACCTAAGCACCATGATAATGATAACATGTGTGGAAGATTCAAAACTGGATCAAGGTATAAAAAAGAGGACAATTTCAATCTGGATCTTTCATTTATTTTCTGGTTATGTGCTTTTAGAGTGGAGGTTTTTGTGAAGGTGACCTGTTGCAGTGAAATGCATCTGCACAGGAACACTACACTTGCTGAACAAAGCTGTCACACAAGAATGGAAGCAAAGCCTTGTGAACAAAGTCTTTTGCAATGAAGAGACCACAACTGAGCTGCTTGCTCCAGCTAAGGAATGGGCAAGATGCCGGCGTGAGAGATCAACTAAATGTCAAGGAACAAGGGATCCCAATGAAAGACATGTATATTATAAGAACTGATACAAGCTTACTGGTAAGTTCAGATTATTTACTCCCAGTTTGTGACTTTAATGCCAGTTAACATTAACCAGGAAAGATAATACCAATTGTGACTGATTTTCAAAATTTCAAGGAACTAGCTAAAAGAATTTAAATGTAACAAGAACTTTTCATCTGATTAATAGTATTTGGATTAGTGTATGTTCTTTTTTCCAATTTTTTCTTTACTAATTCTCATATAAATATTTGTAATAGATTTTAATAAAATATTTGGTATTGATTTAGCACTCTCTTTGTACATTCTTAATTTGAATATTAAATGTTGTAAATGTTAGTTAATTAATAGTTAAAGAAATTACCTTTACCATTCTATTTAATAGTTATTGACTAAGCTCTGCGAATAATCTTCTCTAAAAAATAAATAAAGTTATGGGAAATCATAATTCCGTCCGTTAACTTTTTTTTTTTAATTTACCATGTGCGATGCGATGGATTTCAGTGGATTCTTACATGAATCCTGGCACCCTTATAAAAATAAATAAAAAGCTGATTCCGCTGTTAGCATAAGTCAAAATAATTGGTAAGCCAGTTAATCAAGAAATATAGGTATGTTTTATAAAAATATGAATGAAATATTTATATTTTTTTGCATTCATAGCTTGATTAACTTTCACTAAATTTACAGTGAGTAAAAGAAGGCCTACCAGAATCTATTAAAATGTTAAAAAAATGTTACAATGGCTTCCCAACATGAGGCTTTGAAACAAGACACTACCTGAGATGCAACTTTAAACCCTGATTATACAAATCCAAAAATTTTTTAATATGACTTATAGAAAGAAAAATCAATTAGTATATATGTGCTCTGCGCACAGATAATGAAGCTATTAAATGTAAATAAAATTATTAAAAGTTACCACCAAGTGCTTTCGGGACAGTTTATAGTTCCATATTCATGGTGACTTGTATTTGGTTAAGAACTGTAATGTTAATGCAAATTTATGCAAATTCATATGAAGATGCTACATAATATACAAATTTAGCCTAATAAACATCACATGACCACCACCTCTCATGCTTGTGTATAACTGTTGTTGATTACTCTAGCTTGCTGGGTGTGGCAATATATATATAGCGAGTTTTGCCTGTTTTAATAATATACAAATTATGGCTGATGTAGATTTTAATTCACAGCATTCACTGGGTAGGTGAATACTGGAGAGAGGAAAAAAGCATAGACCCCAAGTCCTTATATATGCAGTAGGTGACATAAGACCATGTTTAAATGCTGTGAGTCTTATAAGAGCAGGTTCCTGAGAAATGAGAGGGCAGACCAAGCACCATGAACCAATAACTCTCAAAAAATGAGTGATGCTTGTATGTGCTTAGACTTGGACTTTTTATTGTTAGTTTTACATTGAGTGTAAAGGACACAGATGAATGTGCAAATCATTCCCGCCATTCTAGACCTAAATGCGGGCTTTAAAGCCGCATGTCACTTGTGAATGAGTCTACAAAAATATATCAGTATGCTAATACAAAAAAAAGTTATACTTCTAACCTTATTAAAAATAAAATTTCAAATTCATATTTTATTCTTGTTTGTGGAGATGGATAATATTGTACCACCTACAAATAGATGGTCCAAATATATTGACATTTGAGAATATTTAAGAGCTTAAAAAAAGTAAATTTAAAGATCTTTTAAATTAATACATTTTAGTTTTTTTTTAGTTATGTAATTTTATTTTAAACATGCAATGAAAATTGATTTCTGTCATTTCAAACTATTTATCTGTAATTTAATTAAAGTTAAAAATTGGAAAGAATTAAAAAAGACATGCTGATTACTTATACAGTTTAAAAAAAGGAATTCCAAAGTACAAAGATTACGATCAAGAAAATCTTTCTAACTCTAATTAAAGATGGCAGAAATAATTTATTTAAAAAAAGCACTTTGTTACAGAAAGTTAAAAATAAATATATAAGATTATAAACCTAAGCGTCATGAAAATAATAACTTGTGCAGAAGTTTCAAAACTGGATTGAGGTATAAAAAGAAGAGGACAACTTCGATCTGGGTCTTTCATTTATTTTCTGGTTATGTGTTCTTAGAGTGGATGTTTCCATGAGAATGACCTATTGCAGTGAAATGCATCTGCACAGAAACACTACACTTGTTAAACAAAGTCTTTTGCAATAAAAAGACCATTGCAACTGAGCTTTTTGCTCCAGCTATGGAATGGGCCAGCTGCTGGCAGGAGAGATCAACTAAATGTCAAGGAATATGGGATCCCAAAGGAATACATGTATATTATAAGAACTGATACAAGCTTACTGGTAAGTACAGATTATTTACTCCCAATTTGTGACTTTAATGCCAGTTAACATTAACTGGGAAAGATAATATCGATTGTGACTGATTTTCAAAATTTCAAGGAACTAGTTAAAAGAATTTAAATGTAACAAGAACTTTTCATCTGATTAATAGTATTTGGATTAGTGTATGTTCTTTTTTCCAATTTTTTCTTTATTAAATCTCATATAAATATTTTTAATAGATTTTAATAAAATATTTAGTATTGATTTAGCACTCTCTTTGTACATTCTTAATTTGAATATTAGATGTTGTGAATGTTAGTTAATTAATATTTAAAGAAATTACCTTTACCATTCTATTTAATAGTTATTGAATAATATTCTCTAAAAAAATAAAGTTACGGGAAATCATAATCCTGTCCATTAACTTATTTTATTTTTAATTTAACATGTGTGATGCAATGGATTTCAGCTGATTCTTACATGAATCCTGGCACCCTTATAAAAATAAATAAAAAGCTGATTCTGCCGTTAGCATAAGTTGAAATAATTGGTAGACCAGTTAATCAGGAAATATAGCTATGTTTTATAGAAATATGAACGAAATATTTATATTTTTTCTGTATTCATAACTTGTATTAACTTTCACTAAATTTACAGTGAGTAAAAGAAGGCTACCAGAAACTATTAAAACGTGGAAAATGTTACAATATATATAATCTATTTAGGAGAAACTGTAGTGGAAAAATAATAAATGTTTAATTCCTTTTTACTTGTTTGGCCTGCTATAATGAATACAGGAATATTTAAAATTATAAAAAAACTTATTTGAATAAAAAGAAAATCACTGTCCAATTCCCTCCTACTGTATTTGTCTCACTAATGTATTTTGTTAAAAGAAAGCGAATCCAGGAAGCGCAATTGTCTTTTTGAAAATAATGCAATGTTTCTTTAATTTATAGTTAGAAATAAAAGACATGTGATTATACTTGCCAAATATTTTATTTTGTAATTGAAAAGATCCATGCATGCATTATACTGTCATATGCTTTAAAGTCAATCTTGGGGTTACTTATATATATGTATGTTTATGAAAAATGTAACTTAAATTAAGCGCTCGTAATTATTTTATATGTAAGAGAGTGTACAGTATTGCTGTATATAAATTAGTTTGTAATTTAATAGCTCTATGGGAAAACTAGTTAAATAATAATTAAGGTTTTATGTGCCCATCAAATATAACTGGTATTTACTCTGAAAAGGGGAATTAAATAATTATTTTATAGTGGATCTTCTCTGTCTCATAATATTTCGAAGTCATATAATTTTATATAGATTAATAAATAAGATTTTAAACTTGAGGTCGTTTGACTGCATTTTGCCATATTGGTGATCCATGGATGTTTTGGCACATACTCTTCACTCCCTTTCTTCATATCTTCATTATCTAACATACATCAGTGAAATCACAATTGGTTGATAGATTAGATCTCGCAAACTTTCAAGAGTAGGACTGGACTTATGTGACTAAAACTTCATTCTTAAACTCGATCACAGTGTGGTGAACACATTCCTTTTCTCTAACTACATTTAGAGATGGAGTACTATCTGGAATTAAGTTAGCTCCTAATAAGGCCATTGTATTTTGAGGTCCACTCTTTAAACTCATATATTCTATCACCAATGACCACAATGTTTTATTTATTCATTTTATTAAAGACTTTTTTATATGATCGAAATGTTACTTCATAAAGCTGAAAACATCCATTGGAGGGTTTCTATAATTAAAATCTGGGTATAAGTAGAGCTAAATTTAAATTAGGCCTGAATTGTATTTAGCTAGTTCAGTGGTATCTATATTTTGTAATTTACCCATGGAGTTATTTTCTGCCTCTCTTTGTTAGAATAAAGTAACCCAGTTATTGGCTCAGCATATAATCATTTTATAATTACTAATTTATTGTATACACAAACTATTTGATCTTCTTTATATATATGTATGTTGATGCAAAGGAAATAACTTATAACACTTTTATTTAATCCTTTAATTTGCTTTGTTAATATAAATAATAAACTGTCATTCACTATTATTATAACTATTTTGATATTGTCTGTATTATTATATAATTAAAATTATTCCAAATCCAACACTCAACCAGACTATCCAAAAAAAACTATATTAAAACACAACCAAAGGTTTCACTGCTACAATCAGACTTCTCAAATGTAAAGAACTACAAAAACAACACCACATATATATTAAACATTACCCACAAATCCATTTACTTCCCATCCACCCTTAATATTAAAAGAACTCTTAAATAAGTTAATTGCTTCAGAATAATAAATTTTCAATAATAAAGATTCTTTAATTCTTCTTTTGATTTCATTTCTCTCAAAGAAGACAGCCTTAGCTTCATCAAAATTAATAGTGTGGCCTGTATCTTTTTCATGGACATACAAAGCAGAACTAAGATATCTATTTTTAACTCTACTTTTATGAACCTTTATCCTTTCATTTAAACTCAAACTACTCTGACCTATGTAGACCTTCTTACAAAATAAACAAGGGATAAAATATACTACACCAGGAATAGTCTTTCTATCAAAAATTTCTTTTGTATTATTTAATAAATTATTCAATGTAACACCCCTTTTCCAAGCAATTTTCTTATTTCCAAACAATTTACTTTTTCTAAATACAATTTTATAAGAAGACAATTTAAATGGCAAAGAAATAAAATCATACTTTTCTTTATCCTTTACATCCTTACAAATATTACTATTAAATAAAATACTTTTAACAAATTTATCAGAGTAGCCAACACTCAAATAATCTTTATAAAATTGATCTTCTGAAACAAAGCTACCCCACTAGAATCATTTAATTTCTTATTCCTATAACAATAATTTCTTAAAGCAGCTACTTTATGAGATATCGACTGATAACTATCAGGTTTAATTATAGAGCTTAATTCTTTACTTTTAATAAAATGATTGCATTTTAAACAATTAGTCTTTATATTTCTAATCACCAAAAGATTAAAATTTTTTAACTTAACAAAATCTAAACCCCCTCTTTCTAACACGTCTTATAGAAGGATCAAAACAAACTCATTTACAAATTCCTTCAATTTATCATTTTCAACTACAAACAATCATCCACATATCTAATAAATAACTTTAAATATAAACAATTCTTTTTAATAATAATTACCTCCTCCAAATAATTAATATAAACTGAACAAACTAAAGGAGAAATAATATAACCTATTATCCACCCTTCCTTAATTTTATAAAAATTACCTTTATAAGTAAAATGCATACAATCCTCCAATAATAAAAGCAAATCTTTAATTACTTTAATTTTATTTTTTGATAAAAAAAATCCTGCTTAACCAACACAGACATAAGAACATCAATACCGCTTAAACAGTATTGATGTTCTTATGTCTGTGTTGGTTCTTTATCAAAAAATAAAATTAAAGTAATTAAATATTTGCTTTTATTATTAGAGGATTCTATGTATTTTACTTATAAAGGTAATTTTTATAAAATTAAGGAAGGGTGGGTAATAGGTTATATTATTTCTCCTTTAGTTTGTTTAAATTATTTATTATTAAAAAGAATTATTTATATTTAAAGTTATTTGTTAGATATGTGGATGATTGTTTGTTTGTAGTTGAGAATGATAAGTTGAAGGAATTTGTAAATGAGATATGTAAATGAGATTTGTATAAGATATGTGT
The DNA here is from genome assembly GCA_028023455.1 of Epiperipatus broadwayi. NCBI lineage: Eukaryota > Metazoa > Onychophora > Udeonychophora > Euonychophora > Peripatidae > Epiperipatus > Epiperipatus broadwayi. The sequence continues at coordinate 2,522,045 of JAQFVV010012431.1, read as the reverse complement.
TAAAAGGAGTGGGGTTAGATTTTGTTAAGTTAAAATTTTTAAATCTTTTAGTGATTATAGAAATGTAAAGATTAATTGTTTAATATGCAATCATTTTGTTAAAAGTAAAGAATTATGGTTTATAATTAAACCTGACTATTATAGGAATAAGAAATTAAATAATTCAGAAAGATCAATTTTATAAAAATTATTTGAGTGTTGGCTACTCTGATAAATTTGTTAAAAGTATTTTATTTAATAGTAATATTTGTAAGGATGTAAAGAATAAAGAAAAATATGATTTTATTTCTTTGCCATTTAAATTGACTTCTTATAAATTGTATGTAAGAAAAGCAATTTGTTTGGAAATAAGAAAATTGCTTGGAAAAGGGGTATTACTTTGCATAATTTATTAAATAATACAAAGGAAATTTTTGATAGGAGGATTATTCCTGGTGTAGAGTATTTTGTCCCTTGTTTTTGAAAAAAGGTTTACATAGGTCAGAGTAGTTTGAGTTTAAAAGGTTCATAAAAGTAGGGTTATAAAATTTTCTTCTTCCTTTTCCTATGTATTGTTTTCTACTTTAGCATATACCATTTACACTTTTCTTAAACACTTTATCAATACTCTTTATTTATATCAAAACAGTTTTGACTATCCTGCTGTCATTATCAGAGCTCCAATATTCAAATATATAATTAATACCCTTATATACATTCATACATGTAATTAAATAAACAATATAAACAAATATATATACATTTTAACCTGACCATTATAAATAATCAATTTCCACTTTATTACTTTACTCTTAAATAATTCTATCAATATTTATTTTATATCACTTTTTTTTTAAAATTATTATTTATTATAATTATAAACGTTAACATTTATTCTACTATTTAATACATAATATTGTCATTTTACTCATATTATAAATCAACTTCCACTCTTTTCTTATTTTTATTAAATATTTTATAATTATCAAATCAACTTTTATTCTTTTCTTATTTTTATTAAGTATTTTATAATTATCAATTGATAATTATAAAATATTTAATAAAAATAGGAAAAGAGTAGGAATTGATTTATAATATAAGTAAAATGACAATAATATGTATTAAATAGTAAAATAAATGTTACAGTTTATAATTACAATAAATAATAATTTTTTTTTTTTTAAAAAAGTGATATAAAATAAATATTGATAGAATTATTTAAAAGTAAAGTAATAAAATGGAAAATGATTATTTATAATGGTCAGGTTAAAATGTATATTTATTTTTGTTTATATTATGTATATGAATATGTGTATAAGTATATTAATTATATAATTATATATTTGAATATTGTAACTCTGATGATGACTGCAGGACAGTCAAAACTGTTAGTTTTGATATAAATAAAGAGTATTGATAAAGTGTTTAAGAAAGGTGTAAATGGTATATGTAAAAGTAGGATTAGAAATAAATATCTTAGTTCTGCTTTGTATGTCCATAAAAAAATACAGACCACACTATTAATTTTGATGAAGCTAAGGTTGTCTTCTTTGAGAAAAATGAAATAAAAAGAATTAAAGAATCTTTATTATTGAAAATTTATTATTCTGAAGCAATTAACTTATTTAAGAGTTCTTTTAATATTAAAGGTCAATGGGAAGTAAATGGATTTGTGGGTAATGTTTAATACATATATGGTGTTGTTTTTGTAGTTCTTTACACTTTAGAAGTCTGCTTGGATTTGGGGTAATTTTAATTATTTATTGACTAGTTTAGCTTTATGCTTGTAATGTGTTATTATATATATAAATCTGATTGTCATCTATTAAAATTCCCCTTTTTGATCTCATCTCTCCCTGACCACCAGGCATACATTAAAAAATTAACTCTCATGAGATTTGGAGAGTAAGCCGCTTGGTAGTAATCTGGAAAAATGGGCAAGATTCGAACCCCCTCTACCTATATCTCTAGGTTAGGTTAAGGCAGCTCTACTTTTCTTACTGTTACAGTACAGAAATCAATTCGTTAACCTATCTCTGAAGCTGGTTCTTTTTTTCTCGTCTCATTTGACATTTTGCAATGTTTAAATTTAATTTCTTCAGGAGTAAGCTAAAGATTTCAACATTTTTCCTAATTAGAGCTGGTCTTAATCTCATATTCTCTAATGAAATCAATCATTATTGCATTTCTTTAGAGCATTTTTGGGATAAACTAATTTATAGTGCAAACTCTCAAATTCACTATTAAAATATTTATTTAGAAAATCTGTTAATATTCGCTCACTTTATATGCTCAAATCAATAAAGATGTGCTCTTACACTATAAAATCCAATGTTATTATAAACGGAAATCTGAAGAATATACCAGACAGTCAAATATTTTTGCCATTATTTTTTTCAAAATATAGAATAACATCCTTGGATAAAATATTTTCATTTTTTTACGATTTTATCTCGATTGGGGTCATGTTTCTTTTACCTACAGTAAATTAATAATATAATAACTATGTTCAATTAATGTAATAAAAAACAGAATCTATATACAATTAATTTAGCAAAATAATAAATAGTCCTACATACAACTATTTTAATTGACGTGGATAATATCACTATTATGAAATATTCTTTTAAATTGTTAATCTGCGTTTCTCAATATTCAAATAAACGTTTTTACCTAAAAATCTAAAAGGCATCTAGATTGTTTTCCATACTCAAGTTGCACATCTTTAAAGTTTGGAAGTTACAAAATATTTTACTTCCATAAACCAACGTCTGTATAATCTGCATTCAAAACATTCTGCAGATCAATTTTTGAATTAACAAGTAAAGCACAATCAGCTTATTGTAAATCCAAAAGATATTTTTTAATCAGATCAAAATTCACAAAACCACCATCAAATCTATATCGCATTTTGATGTCTAATTTGTGATGCCAATAATAAAATTTTAAGAATCAAAAATAATATTTCGTTAGTGTAATTTTCACTATGCGACTCATACAAAATAGGACTGTTTTATATCCACTTCTAACACCTTGTGTGTGCGGAGGGGGGGGATAATAATAAAAAATATGACCTAAGATATGATAAAATCCCTAAGATACATATTTTGTGCTGAACCAGCACTCATCAATTGGCCCAGACCACAATCTCTTACACATATCCTTATCATTGTTCAGTATATATATGTAACCAATTACTATAGTTTAATTGATAAGTATCAAACCTGCTGCCTCACAAAATTGGCAGAAACCTGTTAAAGAAAGAATATTAATAATTTTTATTAGTTATTCCTTAAACTAGATATTATCCAATAATGAACAATATTTCTGTAGTGTAATTTTCACTTATCAATTAAACTGTAGTAATTTGCTATATATATATACTGTAACAGGCATACATGCTGTTACATTATTATAATAAGTAAAATTACAAATTAAAAATAACAAGTTCACAAATAAAAACTTCTTTTTTAGGAATTAAAAATTGAAAATTAAAAGTCATCTAAACTCGTATATATATAAAATCGCACAGATTGATTAATATTAAAAGAAAACTTTATTAAAAAAGAAAAAAGTATTTTAAAACTAAATTTTCAACAAAAACTTAAAAGATTTACAGATAAAAATATATTTTTAAGAATGTACAAAAATTAATTAATTCTATTGTGTAAAAAGGTTAAAAATGGAAATGATTATTTTTAATTAGTCAAAGCAAACTAGCCTTTGAGCATCTCAAAATTTATAATTAAATATCAGATAGGAGAGAAAAACAATAGGAACAGAATAGCCAATAAAAAAATCCCTCAGGAAATGGACCTCAGCGAAAGAATGATCACCATTATGACGTCATGTTGAGTTAATCCACAAAGCTAATATAAAAAGGAAAAGATTGGAAATAAATTATTATGTGTGCTATATGTGTTAAGTCCAGAGAGTTGAAGAAGAAGGGATTGAAAAGACACACTTTCAATCCCTTCAGTTTTTCTAAAAGAAATGAAATATTGTTTTCCTAGATTGTGGACCCCAGGATATCAGGGTCCTGCAATAAAAGCCTGCAAAGAACTATACCAGCTGCAGCAAAGGACCTTCAGAATTAGAAACAACACTGGATCCCAATTACAAGCAACTAGAAAGTATGGACTTTTTCTTTTTAAAATCGTAAGAACTTTATGAACTCCAATGATTTAACTATAAAACTATTTCCAATATTTAAATAGAAATATAAGTTCCTATCTGACCAAACTAAATCATTTATTAACAATCATTTTTATTGAATGTATTTTTTTTTAAATCATTTCCATTTGTTTATTTTTTCTGTTCATTTAAGAGTTTATTATGCTTTTTTTTTCTGTTAAGCTAAACTTTTAATAAATGTTAAATTTAAGTCAGGCGTGAATGGCTGCATAAATTCATAAAGTTATATTAGTTTAAGGAAGAGTAAATCTTAGGTTATTTGTTTCGCAGTTATATTGGGTTAATGGATTGGATGTATTGGTGTAATTAGTAAATGTAACATGATCTGCTAAGTGCAGGATCACATTATACGCTGCAATTGGGCAAAATAAGACCCATTTCTTACTGTCCATTGGAAGTAGACAGTATTCCCTGCTCCTTGGATCACCCCTTTAGCCTATGGAATGGGATGGTAAGTCAGCAAAAAGGACCGCAATCTCTTCCTATGGAGTTTTCTATTTATTTATTTTATTCTTCTCATCAGACAGATGTAACGTTCCTGTACTGGACGAGAGACAATTTCTTCTCTATAACCATGCTGTTCAGGTGTGCATTCCTGATAGTATGGTATTGTGCTGTCATATTCATGCTGCATTAATACATCGATATATCAGATAGATTGGGGTTAGTCTGAATGCGAATTTTTGGCCTAGGGTTAAATAAGGGATATCTAATATTTTCTTTTCAAGTACAATCTATGTAGTCTATCCATACTCAACACTCAAATAAAATATTAGTAAATTCATCTGTGCGAACTTCTAAAATAAAAAGTTAAAATATAAATTAAATTCTAAAGAAAAAGTTAGACTAAAATAATAATTCTAAATTTTATATACATTTAATAAATGTTTGTGTGTGTTATTACTGGCAGTGGCTTCTTTTATTTTAATATTGAAAATATTTTTAAATAAGAATTTATATATTATAAATCTCTGCATCTCCCTGAGCTAGTGGCATGGACTAACGGTCAATATAAAATAAAAATTGGATCTTTAACAGTGTGTATCTGTCTACTATATAAATTTTCCAGGTTCCAATAGCCTAGTGGTGCCCTGTTTGGCAGATACATAAGATTCCAGATATCCCCCAACTATTATAATACTGAATCAAGATATGTGTAAGAAATAGTGGTCTGTGCAAACTGATGACTGATGGCTCAGCACAAAATATGAATCTTGGGGATCAAAGAACTTTTTCATATGGCTTTGATCATATATTTATGATTATATCCCTACACAAGGTATTAAAAGTGAATAGAAACCAGTCCCTATCTTGTGGTAGGGCGGTGTAGTAAAAATTACATTACAGAAATATATTCAGTATTGGATCTCTAGTCTAAGAACTGACTAATAAAAATTATTAATATACTTCCAACAATCATTGTTTTGAAAATAACAATTGAAACTAGTATATATTTTTCTTAGCACAATTTTTTTATTTTAAATATCTAAAATCACTTCCTCTCACATTTTATAGGAGCTATATAATGCTAATAGCATCCACTGGTCAACAAGCTCTTTTCTATTAATTTAGTAAAATGTTATGCCCTAATAAGTACAATATACAATTAATGTTTTTTTTCTTTTTACAATATTTTTTTAATATTTGCCTGACAACAAAATATGTGAAATCCATTCACTCATCTATGATAGAAATAATATATTCAATGACTTTATGGAAAGTACTTTTTCTGTAATTAGTAATTATGATAAGTCATGATAAATATTGTCTTCAACCTCAGTTAACATAATTTCATATATTCTCAAAAAAATCCTGTAGTTTTAAAACTAACCACATATCGCTTTTATATTTAAATGTGCTATGGGTGAGTATGTTTCTATTTTAAAATTACAAACCTGTTTTGTCAAACCATATCATTGAAAAAATTTAAATAAATCATCAGAATGAATGTGTCATTAAAAGCATTGAATAATTTTATATCCTTACTCAAAAAATACACACAATACTTCTCGATTTCTTCAAAATATCCTGTTTTTGTGTAAAGTGTTATCCATTGATTTTATGAGATTATGGCGTTTTTTAAAGCCATGTTGTTGTTTTTTTTTATGTGCAAATGATTGCATCCCTTTTGTCACTTTAATCTAAAAATCATGCTTGTCTTCTTGGTCGTTTGAATATCTATCTAGATTGCTTGGGAAAAATCTACATTTATTTTATTTTTCTGTCCATTAAAAAAGTTTTTTTTTGTAATCAAATCACTGTTAGAGAAAGACTAAAGTTTAGTTAAAGCAACAAAGATTTTCACATCTAAAACACATTTTTTACACCACACTAATGTCACATTTAAAAATCTAAATCATTTTTAATGTTCAACAACTGCTGAAATCTAACACAAATATCTACTCCTTTTAAAAAATATATATCTATTTTCTACCAATGTGTTTGGGATAGACGTTATTTTTCTAATGTGATTACCATTGTAATTTTTGAATGTATTAATTTATGAGTGGCACAATAATCTACACCTATAAGTGGAGCATATCCTCTACAATCCATGCCATTAACATGAGTGAAAATAGTCCAAACTTCTTTAAAGTATTTTCACTAACCAAATTTTTAATGGTCATTTAAACTACTCATTTAAAAAAAAATCAATAATAGTAGAGTATTTGAGTTCACAGAACATTTTTATTTTTGTGACAATTTTGAACCACAGTTTATTGAAATTATTAGAACGTAAATCAGTGGTAGACAACTTGGTTCCTACTGCCCACTAGTGGTCATTCCAGATTTCATGGTGGGCAGTAGGGGTTTTGACTTTTTAAAAAAATTTCATAGAGATTTATATGCTGTAGCTTGCTATAATTCTGCTTGATAAATTTTATAAAGTAAAGTTACTTCCCTACTTTATAAATCACCATTACTGTGAAACTGGTGGACGGTTAGAAAATTTTACTACTAACAGAGATACAAAACTGGGTGGTAGGTATAAAAATGTTGACTACCCCTGATGTAAATGAAAGCTTTCTTTTTTAAAAACGTTCAGAATCTATCATTAGGGCATAAGTATTAGTAACATGGGCAAAGGAGTCATTGTGCAAAACAATTTTTAATATTGTGTGTTTTATTGATTATATCTTGGAATTTCAATAATATAAGATGCCAAAATAGACTTCATGGTAAATCTAATTTTAAAAAATTCCTTTCAATCAATAAGCTGCCAGATGAATTAAATTTTCTTTTTCTGTATCATATTTTTACTTCTTAATTCCTTGGCTATAAATGCTGCCCTACATTCAGGTCTTGAATCCACATTGAGGAAAGTATTTACTGATATTACTATCTCTCACTTTGACATTAATTCCATTTCTAATATTACAATTAATTTAATCACTTAGATGGTCATTCTGACATGCTTGGTGATTTGGCCCAATTTTGCAAGACAAAGAAAGAATTATGATTCCGGTTATAAATCATTCCTTATATGTTGAGATCTGAATGAAATTCCTGCCCTAAATTTAGTTTCACAATAACTCATTATTAGTAGTATTGCTTTTTTTGTAAAATTACAATAATTTCCAGTTTGTCAAATACCAAGAGCTTTGCATGCTTACATATTTGTACATATTGGCATACAAAAAGCAGAACAAAAGATTGGCTAAGATATTTATTGGGCATATGTTTAAAGATTGAAGCAGACATTCTCTATGTTATAGATATCATAATCAGATTACTGATATTATAAAAAGCTCATGATGAATGGACTCTATATCAATCTAAGCAACTAAAACAAAAAGCACTTCTCTTCACTCTATTCTAGAATATTTATTGTAGGTTTGAGTAATCAATGAACAATCAGATAATATAATGGTATAATAATCTTTTTCTCAAACTGGTTTCTGGCTTTACCTTCATCAATGAGGACTATAGTTCAAAGTTAGAATTAATACACTTATTCATCTAGTAATCATTATATCATCTGATGTTTATTGGTTGTTGAAATTTACAGAAAATCATTCTAAAGAATTGCTCTTGAAAGCATATAAATATATGAAAAAAATCCTAAGTTATTGAAGATAGTAAGGTTTACAAAAATGAGAATAAGAGAAAAATCACAGAAAGCAGAAAAGGCTGTTTGCAATTGAAACTACTGAGCTTTTGATGAGCAAACATGTTATCTTATAAGCAGAATATATTTTTAGTCAGATACTGCTGATTGATTACTTATTGTTAAACCTTATAACTAAAAGTTATTCCCCTATCCAAAAATTTTGTGGACCTCATTATTAAATGTGTTCAACAACTGAAAGTAACATTTGACAAAACTTTATTTAAAATATAGGCAGTTCTCAGTAATGGAGATGAAGTTTATAAGCTCTTTCTCTGAACATCTGACATCATTAGCATTTATTAAAATAATAATATATGATTGTAAACTTAGCAATAGGTCTCTGTTAGAGAAATATTAATCATAAATAATATTTGAATACTTCCAAATAAATATTAAAATCCACATAAAATCCACGTATTCATTATTAATAATCTAAATGTATCTGGACTACTTTTTTAATATACAGTACTTCATTATCATACGACAATTGTATTGATTATTCTACAGACTTTCATTTTATTACTACCATCATAACCCATTTATTTTAGATTTTTTTTCATTGAAGCACATTCACTGTATTAAATCTCGCCTACTCCCGTCACCTCTTATGAAATGGCATATAAACTAATCATACAGTTAACATAAAAAGATTACTCTATTAATAATTAATTAAACGGGGGGGGGGGGGGTGCCGATATAACACGCGTTTGACACAATTTTGAATTTTATAACTCACTCAAAATCCCCGCTGACACATTCAAGCAATAAATGAGATCGATTATTAACAAACATACTAATCATGAAGGTCATATTATATAACAATTGTTCTTCATTTTTAAATTTAATGTATTTGGAATCATCTAGCTTAATTTAAATTAATCCGTGTTCTTTATCTTCTAGTTAAAAAACAAAGTATTGAAAAAAATATTGTAAACTCGTTTTTGTCAATACAAGTGCATATACCACTATGTGTATTAGCTAAGTACTAAAAACAATATTAATAAGATTATGAAGTTTATATTACTTTAAAAAAAAAAACCTTCAAGTTATCAACAGTAGCGAATAAAGAATTTCTGATAAGAAAAAACTAAAATCCTATTATTTGTAAAAAATAATATGCTGTATTTCGTAGATTATAAGTTATAATCTTTTGGCATATTAATAAAAAGTAGGTTAATTAGGTTTTTTTTTAAAGTAGAAAACGAAAATTGCCTTTTGATTTCTTTTATAGGCTTATAACAAATGTAAATTGCATTTTGATTTTTGAAAGATTTATGTAAATTGTGATAACGTACGTTAATGCAAAGTATTTACTTACATTATTTGATTTTGATTTTTTTATTAAATGTTAAATATTGATCAGAATTAGAATTTTGATTTTTAAATACTCGATGACAATTGCAAACTTTGCATTTTAATTTTTTAATTAATGATGAAATTTGCGATTTTGTAACCGTTTTTTTTTTTTTGAAACCACATGTTGATAATCGATGTCATTTATTGTTTGAATGTGTGAGGGGGATTTTAGGTGAGTTATAAAATTAAAAATGACGTTGAGCGCATACTATATCGGCACCAAAAAATCCAAGTTGGCAATGACATTTTTAGAGATAGAACTATTTTATCTAGAAGAACAGCTCAGAGCTATAAACGGGTAGTCTAAAAACTAATTATTATGCTAAATGATTAATCAAAAATAATAAAAAGTGAGATGATATTATTTATATTACTCCTGCTAATTAATTAAGTTATCTAACAGTAAATTTTATTCGGCAAATATCTTGATTTCTACTATTAATAATCTTTACTATCATCATCATGGGTGATCTGTTATTCAATTTAGGTTGTATCTTAAAAGAAAATATGAATATCAAAAAATTGATGGATTAAATACTGTATATGTACACAGCAGATTGCAAAAACTTTCAGTGTGAAAAATCAAATTGATTGTAAGCAAACATATAAATAAAGTTTGATTATGATTATTATGTAAATGTTTCCATATTTCAAATTTCTATATCATCTGATAAACCAGATTTCCTTGTAAAATATGTGAAAGATTTTTCATTAAGTGACAATTCAAGATTTGCAGCAAGTTTGAACAAGTGCTGTGGAATTGGAATTAATAATGCTGTTTGCTAAAGGATCGGAATATGGATGCACAAACAATCACATTCTCGCAGTTAGTATGAGATGACTGATGGCTACATTAATTTAAGACTGAAAAATGAGAAGAGGCAGATAAAAAGAATACCTATCTGTATGGCAAACAGTGCTTTGATGAATCACAAGACTGGTCAAATACTGTTTATTTGTTAATCACAGTTAACTCTCTTATCTAAGATTATTCTATTATTTGCCATCTGTAGCATATCAGTAAGCCTGAGCACAGTAATTTATTTCCTTTTTCATTTTTTTTAGTTCAAGCCCTCAAGAATTAAAAGAACAATTATAGAAACAGGCTTAATAGGCTGACAATCCTTAATTCAATCTTGCTTTGGGCAGTACAATCACTAATGAATCAGCTTAAAACTGGATTTGAGACCGAAGTTTCAGTTAGCAGAGATTATATTTTTAGCAGTTCAATTTAGAGACCACCTTACCACAAAAAATGTCTAAAAATGGCTTGATTCTCACATTCTGGTTAAGTTGTTGTGTCAGATTAATTAAATCAATAAAGCAATAGTAATAATAATAATACAATTAATAATAACAAAGCAAGATGAAATACTAATATTAATGATAAGTATTATAAATCTAAATTTTTCTTAAATATAGCTACATAAAATGTATGAACTTTACTTATTAAAAGGACTAATGGTTAAGAAGTAAATCAAGTTTAAGATTGATATAATCCTCTTAATGAAGCTAGTCTGCCAGAGGAAAGAAGTATAACAGAATATATAGATAGCTACAAGTTTTTTTTTTGCAAGAACAGATCCATGGATAAAAGAAAAATGATTGGATTAGCTGTAAAGTCTTAACCTTTCTATTCTTACAATTATTCATAGTAATGAAAGAACAATGACATTAAAATGTCTTGCATAATGATATCAGTGTTCATATTATTAGTGTATATGCTCTAAAATTAGATTCAGAGAACTCAGACAAAAAACAATACTTATTCCTTGCTGGTTAGAATTATTAGAGATATTTAAAATATCTTTTTTTTCTTTTTGGAGAATTTAATACACGTATTATTAAAAATAATACACTATGGCCAAAAGTTGCTAAAAATAACAATATTGGTGCTGTAAATTCAATTGGTATTATTAAATATTGGTAACACATGAACTGGTAATCACAAACATTTTGTTTAGACAAAAATCACTATGAAATAGGAATGCATCCACACTGAAAATGATAGCATTTAATTCATATTAAATCAGGTACTTACAAGCACAGGTTGTTGGATAAATCATAAATTACTATGCTACAAGATTAAAATAATATTTGCATTAAAAAATAGATATTATTCCAATCATATTTGCAAGAAAATTGATGTGTGCATCTTTATTTGTTTAGTACATCATTGGTAGGGAATATTTCCCAGGATCCCAGTTGACTTTGGCTGTGGGATTTATCCCAGGATTTTCCGGTTTAAATTACTATCTTCAATAATTAATGCTTAGTCTTACACACACATTATATATATATATATATATGCAGCCATCGTGCACTGGCAAGATTAAGTTTCTTCATAATTTGAAATCGTTAGCAATAAAGATGTATATTATTATACTTTAGAAAAATATTTATTTTCATAAGTTTCATTTGACAATATGTAACAGAAAACAAAAGGCAAGCTCTTTCTTACATATCTCTGTAATGTCATCTTCATTTCTCGAGTCCCAACCTGAGACTCCTCTCAATTGAGTTGACTCGAACTCTCGTAAACATTCATCATTATACATGTCATTTTTCCTTAAAAGATTCTTTTGCAGTTAAGCTGCTTTCCATATATTGTATTTTTTTAATATATTGTATTGATGAAGAGAGATTAAAAACATTTGTCTGGCAATATTCATTAAATGTAATAATATTGAAGCAAAGTGTAGTCATTGTGGTGCAATGCTCAAATGTAGAGGTTTTTCTACAAGTAATTTACTTTGACATTTAAAAACTAAACATTCTATTGAGAAGCCTACATCAGCAAATATTTTGCATGAGATGAATCAGTAGAAATCTCTTCGACCTATTTAAGTAGTATTCATTCTCAGACATAAAAGTAAAATTGCCTGTATTTCTTACATTCATATTACATGTCAATTGCCAAATCAGTCTCAAAATAAAGCGAAATAATTTTTTTTTTTAAAACAATGAAGTCATTAGTCATGATTTTAAAAAAAAAAATGTTAATTTTCTGAAAAGTACATTTTGGATTCATTCCAATTTGTAGTTTATATACATATAAATGAATATAATGCTGTGAAATTTTCAGTTTTAATTCCATCTACAATAATTCTGAGATCCCAGGGAAAGAACATTTTTTTATCCCAGAATCCTGGGTTTACCAAAATCTGGGGAAAAGACAATCCCTAATCATTGGTAATCAAATTAAAATGAAATAAATAAAATATTTACTTGAACCATGATAATAATCATGATCAGATCCAGATTAGTACATTGTGTGCTGTATATAAAGTAATAAAATTCCAAATATGTGTGAATTTTGACTCGTAATAATACCACAATCATCATTAAATTATCCATAATTCTGGGTGCTATCCATATAATCCTAAAAAGAATTATATAGAATCCAAACACACAAAAATGTTTCATTATTATTGGGTTCCTAGCTTCGTGTAAAATAAGTGAATCTGCTAAATATGTATAGAAGAATTATCAAATAGATAAATACTAAATCTAATATTTACATAAATTTATTATAATAAAATAATATATATATAAAGATCGCTTTTATGTATATAATAAAAAAATAATGTCCATTATTAATAATAAACTAAGAAAACACATTTAGGATATATATTTATAGTACTATTTGTATTTTTTTTTAAAAAATAATACTAAAACTTTGATATGATACAAGACCATCAACCAGTATATTCTTATGATTCATGTCACTTAGCCAGATTTAAAGCTTTTTCCATTTTAAATAAAAAATTGCTCCTTAGTTTATTTTCAACTTTAACTATTTTAGGGACACAAATAACAATGGCATGAATGTGCTTCTTCCTCTTTATAATTTCTTTGAAGATTCATTCTTTTGAAACATATGGCCCACTTCAAAATAGGATTTGTTATCTTTCCTTACTAAATCAATAACTTTCATTTTTTCATTTAATGAAAGTACTTTATGATTTTTTAAATTTATTTATCACTCATTGTTCTACAAAATATTTCACTAAAGATACATGTAATATGTACTGTGTACAATATACAACTTTTTGAAAAAATTGCAAAGAAAAAATTCTGAACACATGTTTACAAGTATGTTATTGAACTGTATTTAAATCATGAAAAAAATAATGACTAAATAAATTCACATTTGAGAACATAATAGTTAGCAAAAAAAAAAATAATTGCTACCATAGCAAAATTCGTTAAATTTAATAAGTTTGAAAATTTTTGTTGTTGTTTACTTATATATATATATTTGATAGTGTGTAACTGAAATTGTCCATAATAGCACAGTTTATGACTTCACTATATTCTAATATAATATAATAGATTATTACAACTGAATCAGTCAGTTAATATAACATAAGAATTGAATTATTAAACATATGGAAAATGATGATTGTAACAATGTGGATTAAATTAGTCTATCTGTTTTATATTTGTAAATATTAATGTTGACTCATGGTATTAACATTCTCACATGTACACATACGCATTGTAATATTCAAATAAATTTATAATTATTTTGCTCATACACACTTGCAAAGGAAAATGTAAAAATATTGATTACTATTTAGGAATTTAGATCTGCACTTATCTAATGAAAAATAATTCTAAATTGTTGCATGTGCTTTACAAATATCAAACTTACTTCACTCAAAGCAAAATATCAAACTTACTCCACTCACAACTTTGACACAATCCACTCCAGATAAATACATTAATGATTATCACTAATCATTTATTAAACTAGAGATTAACTCTAACTCAGATATAAACTTTAAACATTTTTCATTCAACACACATGGAGTGATTCAACTTCATTTCTCTTATGCCATGTGTAATATCTGTTATAGATGTACTAAATAATCTCCACACATTCTTTTAAGAACATATGAATAAAGACATCATAAAAGACGTATAAAGAAATACAGTCAGCTAATAAGTGCTGCTTCAGCACAAAATGCATCTTGGGTGTCATGATGTCTTTATATGTTTTCAAAAGAATGTGTAGTGGTGCAGAGGTTGTTTAGTATATTTATAAAAAAAATAATTCTAGCCATAAATACATCAGTAAAATTCTATGTAATGAAGCATTTAATGTCAATTCATACCTATCTATTCTGATTACAAAATGTATTAGTGAACATCTTTTAGGGCAGCTTTTAATCTTATTTCACATTTGTATATTTTCTCATTTACATTTTTAAATATAAACATACGTGAAATTATGTATAATAAATAAACATTAAAAACTCTTACTATACACAAATTTGTTTAATTTCTCCCTTTTCTCTTGAGTTTCTGTACTAGCAATCCCATTATGCTATAATTTTTGAAAAACTGACAACACTAATTCTTTATCTTCTTTGATGAATTTGAACTTTCTTCATGCTTTTTTTCATTAATATATCCTTCATTTTAGCATTGTTTTGCAATTAACATAGAGTCTTCTCATAAATCTAAAAACCAAGTACTTTTAGAACAAAATGACTATGAAATTCCATATTTCTGGATGCTCAAGATGCTATATGGGTCAATCAAACAGATTTATTAGGATAAGAGTTAGAAGCATAAAAATGATTTCAATTAAACATCAATTATATCAGCTTTTACATCACATTTTTGTAGATACTGACCACACTTAAATACTGATTGGAAAAATATGATTTAAAAAGTGTCAAAGAGTCATTTAATATTCTGAGAAGATAAATAAATATAAGAAAACTCAGTACATTCCAGCTTATTGGAGGCCCATTATTTTACCTCTTTATTGTACCTCTCAATATTTCTAAAAAGTCAGTTGACTGTAAACCAAAACAAAATATAAAATTTGTCAGTCTTTCTCCAACTTTGATTGGACAACTATCTAAAATAATATCTAATGAAAGACTTTAATTCACACACAGTATTATTAGTGAGACTTAACAATTTCTTCCGGACACTTTAACATTGACATAGTTAAACAAGCTGAAAAATTGGCAACCGACTTCTTTGGAAAAGATTTGTCTGCAAATGGGAATCTTTTTAAAAAACTTTGAACAATATTTTTTTAATTGCTGAATAGAATAATTTTTTAATGAAGAATTTAAACATGGAATGTCTCAAAAATTTAATTGCATTTATTATGAAAATCTTTGTTATAACATATATATATATAAACAATATATTATATATATAAACTAATATAATAAGTTCAAATATTGAAAGTTACCAATTCCATTTTTAGTTGTGATTTATTAAGCACATAGGAAGTGTGTAAATACTTGAATGTTTATAATAGTCAAGCAATGTCTTTTTGTGACTATAGAGAGGCCTCTCAAACCTTAACACAAGATAGCAATTTTATAAAGATAAAAAAAGCTATCTTATCTTTAACCTAAATTCCCACTTATATATGTCAATCTGAAGCATCTTGATTTGAGAACGTGAAACTGTTAATCTATTCATTTTTTAAGTTCACTATTTACATACTTCCTATGTGCTTAATAAATAATCACAACTTTACATTAGTTTATATATTTCCAGTATAAAGATTGTAATATTAACTCGTAAATTGCAAAATTTCACGAAGGTTAATTTGTAAAGGAAATAATGGACTTAAAAAGTGAAGAGATTAACAGCTTCATGCTCTCAAATCAATATGCTTCAGATTGGCCTACATAACTGGGAATTTAGGTTAAAGATAAGACGGCTGTTCTTATCTTTATAAAGTCGCTATCTTGTATCGAGGTTTGAGAGGTCCCTCTATAGTCAAAAAAAAAACATCGCTTGAATATTATAAACATTCAAGGTGCATATGATAAAGCTTTTCTCTAAAGTACTTATAATTCCATTTTTTATTTTTTGACGATTATTTTTTTTAAATGACAACAAATAAAAACATATTCTTAAAATAATCAATGACTAAATCTTCCCAATTAATAGAATTTTATATATATTTGTTATTGCTGTCAAGATTTTAAATGAATTGATGTTAGTAAAAACTGAGAACTATTTCCTGCTTCTTAAATTAAATAACAATCTTGGAATAAGTATTTTTTTCCATTTTGTTACTTATGTTTATATCTGCATGAGAAGTACATCTTCTTGAAAGCGCTCAGCCATTTAAGTTAGTTTTCAATTTGTTGTTATAGCTTTACGTTGGAAGTGTGAAAGCACGATTTAATATTATAATTAAAATATAATATATGCAAATAGTAATATACAATATCAACTCCAGTAATAAATCATACAAACTTTTCTATGAAAAAAAAGAAGTGACCATATTTGTCTTTCAAATTTGTAGGTCAGTGTTTTTTTTTAAAACTAGCTTATGCCTATTCCCTCTTTAACAATAATTCATCCTGAAAATTATTCCCACTTTAACAATAATTCATCCTGAAAACACAGTTGTTAGTCAAATTTATTTGAAAATTATAACTTCAATGCTAGCAATATTTGGCTCCATTTCTACTCCACACATGGCCAATTTTCTGATGTAATAAAATGATATAAAAGAGTACTATACAAAAATCATAAATACTATAACGTGCCCCTGATAATAAATCCCACACAACTTGTTTTTACAATGAAATTTAAATAAATGTGAAACACATCAAAAAAATTAAGAAGACCATAAAGCACCAAACAGTAATGAAACATATCTGGAAAATTTTTAAATTGCTCAGCATGGCAATTTCACAATAAAGAATATTCTTATATATATTATAAAAAATTAAAAGATGATACTAAAATTTCCCATTATTAAATATTATATTAAATTTGTCACACTATATTAACCTATGTATAATCTTAAGTACAAACTTATTTAGGTTATTGCATTAGACTATGCTGACACTATTTCCATTTTAGAATCGTGTTATTTATTGCAAAACAATTTACTCCTCAGATTAGTTTTTTCTCAAATGTTTTTTTTTTTTGAAAAGTAACCCCATTCAGAAAAGTCCAATTATGAAGAAGATTAAGCAATCAGAAACTGAATTTTCTTGCTACCTAAAGGCAATAAATTTTCTTAATGTTTAGAGTTACAGTAGAGAGATATCACTGTAGTCTAATGAAGATTTTAAAAAGTGATTGCCATGATTTATATAAATGTACAAAACTTTTACAAATTTATTTAAAATTAACATATACAAATTTCATGGACAATTTTAGAATATATACATATTTTCAAAATTTTAATATACAAAATAAATTATAGTTCTGACTTAGGCAATTTATTCCTGGCACATCTAAAGCCAAGATTAGCAGCTGAAGTATCTGGTGTGTTTTGACTTCTTGCAGCACATCGATACCTATAGCAGTAAGACTTAAAAACAAACAAAAAAAGAATAAAAATATACTCATAAATAAATATTAAATTATTTTAAATATATAATCTAATTTACATATCTAAGATTCATATGTATAATACAAATCCATATTATTCATTACGATTTTTTTTTTTTTGACAACTAGGTGGATAACAATAACACAATATTTCTGGGGGGAAAAATAAATATTTCTAACACTATGATTAATTAATTGCTAAGCACTTTCCTTTTATTAATCCAGATTTTACCCAGTAAAGAGATCTCTAATAGTTTACTCTTAATAATTAAAATAAAAAATCCCATTATTTAACAATATGCCATTGATAGTAAACTATTCCAGGAATAATCTTAGAACATATATCATTTAGGTATCAAATGAAATGTGAATTATGCTTAGGTGGAGAGATAATTAACTAATAAAAATAAAAACATAATTGCATAACTAAGTTAATAAATGTTTGACCATTTAAAAAACAGAAAAGATTTTCATTGTTTTATATATATTTATTAGCTAAGTGTTTTCGATACTCTAAATATCATAATAATAACTTTGATTATGATACTTAAGAGTATCGAAAGCGGTTAGCTAATAAATATATTTAAAACAATGAAAACGTTTTCTGTTTTTTAAATGGTCAAACATTTATTAATTTATTACAATTAGTGCAGAAAAAGATGTGAAAGTCTTTACAAAATTGTGCAGAAATAAGGTAAACTCAAATACCAGAAGAATTACTGATATAGATTGAATAACACATTTAATGCATACCAAAAATATTCTGTGCAAATTTGAAACTATATTCTATTAGCATAATGAGTTCCAATTTTAAAAGAATATGTTTCAAATAAAATGCAAACATGATTTTAAAAAATTAACACATTCACATGTAATAAAAATGTATTATTAGTTTTGAATTATTAAATTAAATTACTATAGTTCAAAAAGATGTTTAAATAATATAATTTTACTTGTTTATTTTTTTTCTCTAAATTTTGGCTTCAAATTTATCAAAGCTAAATTTATTTGACATTTATTTATAATTATGGCAGAAGCATTATCCATGTGATGTTTAAAAATCTATCAAATTTTGTAAATAATTGCAAAGTTTGAATATTTTTTCCTTCTTTTATCTTTTTCTTGTTAATTTTCAAATTACATTTACTTAAAATAATAATTTATACTGATTTTTTTCTTTATATTAACTAATGCTAAATTATAAAAAAGTTAAAGCACCAGATTCCAAAATAAAAAAGTCCCCCCATACCCATGATATTTAGTTTTAACTTTGGATGCAGATAGAAATAGAGAATTGTATATAATATATATTTTGATACATGTACATATAAAAGTGTGTACACATACTGTATAACAATTTTAACTAAGTAATGCTATGGATAATATAAATCTATTTATAGAACAATCAAGTCCAAAAATGTTACTATGATCATTCACAAGTCAGATTTCCAAAGAATAATTTAAATAAACTTGTAATGTCCTTTTCTTGTATAATGATAATCTATTTGTCAGATAAAAAATGATCCAATGGCCACTTTTATCTGACTTCCAATTTGTTATATAGTAATAAGTCAAGCATTGACACTCAAAAAGGCTGAAATTTTTTATTAGAGGTGATTTTTGTTTTTATATTAATCAAATCAGATAAAATTCTAACAATTTTAACAAGCCCACAAATAAACCATAGCTTACACTGATAATATAAATATATACTTAAAATAACTAAATCTGGAAATGTTACTATAATAATTCACAATCCAGATTCCACAAGAATTACTTTAAAAAATGTGCAAATATTGCCCCGTTCTTATATCAATGCTATTTTTAATATGACAAATAGATCGTCATTGATATAAGAAAGTAGTGCTATTTCTAAATTCATTTAAATGATTCTTTGTTAATCTGGTCTGTGAATTATCATAGTTACGTTTTTGGGCTTGATTCTACCATAAATAGATATATGTTGAAAATATGGATAACACACACATATATACAAATCAAAATGAGAAGTATAAATTTAAATAAATAAATAACAAATTACGACATGATATTTTTATTGATTAGTTCATAATAAATCTAAGTCTAATAATCTTAATAATATAAAGATTCCACTACTTTGTGATGCAATTCCAGCTAAAAAGCAAACTATTACTAACAAGGATCCAGTCCCCAATTATCCAGATACCAGAACTTTCAAATAATGGGATTTTAACAGATATATGCATAATAAGTTCATATAAAATACTTTTTTTCAAGTTATAAACATTTAAAAAGTGTAAACTGTATGCAATAAAAAATACTGATTGTTGAAAAAGTAATTACTTAATGATCTTGCAATTATAGCTAAAATATTTAAAGTTTATGACGAAGTTGTAAAATTGAAATGTTAAAATAAATTGTATTAAGGAAATATTAACTATTGCCAATTCCTACTATTGAACATCAAGTACTACTAATTGATTGTCAAATTCTATAGTCTGGTTATTCAACCTGTTCTGGCATGCATACATATTTAATTATTATTCAACATATTTAGATTTTTTCCTGAAATAATTCATAAACCTAAGAGATAACATTTAATAATTATTAATGATTCTTTACCACAGATTTCTCTCTTAATCATAAAGAGAGTATAGTGTGTAGGCAATAGAATACTTCAATCAGAAAATGACACCATATCAATCCAGTCCCAAGTACTTATTTAAAGTGTAAAATTTCAAAACATTATAAGAAAAGATATATGAAATGTTAGGACTAGGAATAAATCAAAAAGATAACAAATTTTTGTCAGAGATAAAAAAGCAAAAGCTAGACGTCAAAAAATTCTTGGAAACAAAGTGAGTTATGAAGAAAAAATAAAGAGCACATAAAAATTGTATATTATGGAGGTGGGAGTACTTAAAATAGATTTATAAATACTATTAATGCATAACTTGGACTGTATGTACATACATTTAATAATGGTAGAATAGGAATTATCTATTCAAACAATAAAAAAAAAACTGAAGCAAGAAAGAAAAAGCAATTGATAAACAAGGATATATAAGAAAACTACTGAAAATAAGTATACTAAGTAGTAATGAAGTAATTGATAAAATTCAAATAATAAACAGATATTATTCAAGAAAAATTTAAAAGAGGTTACAGTAAAGACTGTAGATTATAAAGGGATTTTAAAAAAAACCTATTAAAAAAGCAAAAAAAAGATTTAAAAAAACATGCATTCTACACAAGATAGATATATGCTATATATAGAGCTCGCAAAACAAGCTCTTAACAAGCTTTGAAAATATCCTCAACTCCAGACCGGTTTCTGTATCTAGCATCATCGTGAGATGCCAGGATATTCATTAGATTAAAAATACATCCATATGTCTAAAAATCCAGTTATCTACTCAAATAGCCATATGGGACTGAACTAAGTTCAGATACACCATATATTAATAGCTTTAGCAATATAAAATCACTGACGATGCTAGATGCAGAAACCGATCTGGGTTGAGGATATTCTCAAAGCTTGTTAAGAGTTTGTTTTGCGAGCTCTATTTATAACATTTGTAAATATGAGCTTTATTAAAATTAGGTCATGTGACATCTGACTTGATTTTTATTTTTATTTTAAGGTAGATATATGTATAGAAGGTTTAATAGAAAAGTGAGACATAAAATACATAAAGGTAAAAGAAATTAACTAGAAAAGGAATTTGGCAAAACAAATGATTTCTTTTTTTTTTTTTTTGATTTAATATGAATGGAAAAAGCACAATTACATGAATGAAGTAATAATCGAATATAAGAATGGACAAGATAGTAAAAGAAAGTAGATGAGTTAAAAAAGTAAAAACTATGAGATTTATATGATAGAAATAATATATTAAAATAAAAATCAAAGTAAATAATAAAAAAAAAAAATTATATAGTAATAAGGAAAAAAGATGCAAAAACTGCAAATGAGATTAAAACAGGCAGCACAGAGAGGCAATGCAAAAATTTTAAACAAAAAAATCTAAATTTTATTACAAATAAGAAATCATTTAGATCTTAAATAGATAAATTTCCAATACACTAGACATATTGATATTTAATGAGCAGTTTGGATTTACAAAAGTGAAAGGGATAAAAAAAATGTAGTTGAAATTTTGAAAACTGTTGATGAGAAATATATGGAGAAAAAAAAAAGAAAAGTTAATGTTTGTTTCATTGGCTCTGTAAAGCATTCGAAAGAGAAACCTGAATTGGGTATTTTAGATGTTTTTAGATATCGTAGAACATTTGTTAAATTGAAAGGTCATCATACTGGATTAGTTTTTAATACACTTGAATGAATTATTAAATGAGTGTTGCTATGATAATAATAACATTGGCATTGGATATAGGAGAATTTGTTGGATCGCATTTACTGATAATACAATGATGCTTAAAGGTTATAAAAACTTAACAAAATGCTACAGAGGATCGATAGAAATTATATAAAGTTTGTATCTAAAATAAATGCAAATAAAATTAAAGCAATGAAAATAAACTGGTAAAAAAAAAAAGTTACTAAGCATTAATCAGAAAGTAACAAAGCACATTAGCATCATTAAATACGTATAAGGGAAATTTTAGATACGTATAAGGGAAATTGATTAAATAATAATGGAAGTTAAGATAATAAAATTAAAGTAAGAAATGCAATGACAAACTAGGTTTTTAATATGAATAGAAAGTTACTCTATGAATCATTGAAATTAGATCTTTAAAAAAAGCTTATAGTGAAGAAAAAAATTGTTTTGAAATATATGGATTTATTGGGGGGGGGACGGGACCAAAAGATAATAGTAGTAATGCAGAAAAGTTAAAAAGAGTAAGTGATGTATATATATTTAGAAAATTACAAAGAAAGAGAGAAACTGGATTGGATATGTACTTAGAAGCAAAAGAATTATTTAAAATGTGGTGGAAGAGATAAAGAATTTAAAAAATGAGAGAAGAAAGAATTTGTCTAATAATATTAAAAGAAATAAAAAGGATTAGAGAAGCTGATCTGGTTTGTCATGCAAACATTTTTGCATATATATATAATAATGATAAAATAAGTGATAGTTATATCATAAACTTTATATTAGTAATATAATTAAATGTTCAGGCATTTATATTATAACGGGTACACATGCCGTTACATTATTTTAAAATTAAAATAAAAAGATCGTAAATAAAAATTGATTTATTAAAAAGAGAGAAAAAAAAACTTAACTTAAAAACTGAAAATTAAAAGTTATATTTAACATATATTGTCGCACAGATGGAAAACTTTAAAAAAAAAACTTTAAAACTATTTTAAGAAAAAAAAAAGTATTTGAAAGTATTTTTTTTGTAAAAAAGTAAAAATATAAAGATTGATATTTTGAAAATAAAAATAAATGTTGATTTCTATAATCTTAGAAAATGGAAATGATTGTTTTATTAATTAAATGATTGTTCTAAAGGACACTAGCCTTTAGGGCACTCGAATAATTAAATGGTCAGATAAAAGAATAAAAAGAAATTAAATGACCAATGCAAGCACGAAGCCACAGCATGGATCGTAAATGGAACATGAGAGCCAGTGACATCATGTTCGATCGATCTGGAAAAATGCTGATAAGAGGCTAATAAAAATACAAAATCCCAAATATTTGAATTCAGTTGATTATTATTATTGTTGTTGTTTTAGATGCTGACTATTAATCTACAAGCGGACTATTAATCTATCTATAAACTGTAGCTGTATTGCAGGCTCCATGATGTAGGAGCCTGCAGTAATTTAATTTCCGGACAACCAGCTGATACAAGTATCGGCTCCATTTCAAAGGACAAGCAGTCTACAAGAATGATCACGAAAATGGACAAAACAGACTCCAGGCAATCTACCATGGAAAGTACGAACTTTTGTCATTATAGACTGTTTCAATATATCTTCTATAAACAAAATAAGTTAAACTTAACTTTAAAGGAATTTATCTGACTTAAAAAAAATTTCTAAATTAATTTTATGTATAAATTAGCTAAATTAATAATCATTTCCATTTTTCTTTCTTTAATAATTTCGTATTAATTAAATTATTTGAATGTATTTAAATTTAAGTTGGGTGTGGACGGCTATATAGATTCGTTAAGTTTATGTTAGTTTAAGGGAGGTTTAATCTTGGGTTAGTTGTTTCGTGGTTAAATTGGGTTAATGTGTTGGATATATTGGTGTAATTAGTAAATGTAGTATGAAGATCTGCTACGTGCAGGATCACCTTTACACCGCACTTGGGAAAAGTAATCCCATTCTTATCGATCATCGGAAGCAGACATATTCCCTGCTCCTTGGATCAACCCTTTAGCCTATGGAATGGGATGGTAAGTTGGCAAAAAGGACTGCAATCCCTTCCTATGGAGTTTTCTATTTATTTATTTTATTGTTCTTCTCGCCAGACAGATGTAACATTCCCGTACTGGACAAGAGACAATTTCTTCCATATAACCATGCTGTTCAGATGTGTATTCCTGACAGTATGGTACTGTGCTGTCGAAATCATGCTGCATTGAATACATTCATATATCAGATAGATTGGCGTTGGTTTGACCAAACTTTTGGCCTAGGGTTAAATAAGGGCTATAGAATATTTTCTTTTTCGAACGAATCCATGTAGCGTATCTATATTTAACATTATAAAACAAACTCTTATTAAAATCCATCTATGCGAATTTCTAAAATTTAAATTTTAAATATAAAAATAATAACAAATTTAAGATCATCTTTATTCCTCAATTTTTAAATATTTATATATGCGTCAATAAATCTTTTTGTGTGTGTTATTTCTGGCAGTGGCTTATTTTATTTTTTTTCATATTAAAAATAGATCTCTGCGTCTCCATTAGCTAGTGGCATGGGCTGATGGTCGTAATAAAATATATATGTAAAAATCAGATCTTAACAGTACATATCTGCCTACTATATAAATTTTCCAGGTTCAAATAGCCTGGTGGCACCCTTGTATGGCAGATATGCAAAGACTCTGATCCATCCCGACCGTTATAATATAGAAAAGGTAACCCATAGCTCATGAGCTATGAATATGATATGTAACATATCAAAAGCATGCTAAGCATGAATAAAAGTGTTTAGATAAAATATATGATTACTGTTTTTCTATAAATGCTTGAACACTTATATTACTAATATTACATTCGCACAGAAAAGAGATATAAGTTTTTGGAATTATCATAAACTTTAATAATTTAAAGTCCCATTTTTGGAGGTATATTTGAAAATAATGATCCCTTACATAAATTTTAAGACAACTTTATATAATTACCTTGTGACACATGTAAGAGCCTCCTTTCTTAACTTTATCATTTCCACTTGAAGGACCAGTCTAAAATATACAAATTGTCAAATTGGAGTATTTATACAAACTATAAAGTATTATTTATATGTATTAATATACTATTTATTACTTATTTAAAAAAAATTTTTTTTAGTATTGTCATACGCTTGCATAATGTGATACAAAACAGTTTACATGGTAAAAAAATTATTTTACACAAATCTTTTTTTTCTCAATCTTTGTCATAAGCAATATACAGTAGTGACACATATCTTCACAAACTGTTTTTGTTATGCAATAAAAAACCAGTCACTAAAAATAATATCAGATATATGCTACACAAGTAGTTGCTCTGTATTCAAAATTTTAATGTTTTTTGGTTCATTAATTTAGACAATATAAAAAGTATAAAAATATTGGATCAATATATTCCTTGTTTTTGTACTACTTATTATCTGAAAACAGAAGCCAAATGCTCACAAACTAGATATGATCATCTACAGGTATTGGTTAAATTGCTTACTTGCTTTAAAAGCTGAAAAAAAAGTGTCCTACTATATACTCTATTTCTTATGACTTCTCTAATCATAATTATGATTATTGATGCAGAAGCACTCTTAAGGGTTACATCAAATACAGCTGATCTTGATTGGCGTTTGCAGTGAAACTACAAGCTATATGATCAACAGATGCAAAAAAAAAGCCCTATTATATGCCCTACTTCTTATGACTTCTCCCTAATCATAATTATAAATATTGATGCACAAGGAATACACTTAAGGGTTACATCAATATAGCTGAACCTGATTGGAGTTTGCTGCAAAACCATAAGCTATATGATCAACAGATCCATTTGCTCCACTATAAATCTGACAAAAGTCCAACCTTTCCTTTTTTCATTATTTCCAGACAAAATATATAATCTCACAACTTCCAGTTTTGAACCAGATTAAATATACAATTTTATCAATGGTGATTTGATAGTTACATTTACATATTTTATTTTTGTTAAGTACTGATTTGACTTTTACTGATAAAGCAACTCGTAAAAAGAAGGAGCTACTTTTGACAAGTTATTAAAACAAACTGCTACATGAATATCAAAATTTGAACTCATGTAAGAATAAGTCTTATTTGATTTCAAGTAAAAATATCTCACCCACAATGGTGGCTAGATGTCATTTCTATAGTGATTGTTGACAAAATATTACTAATATATTTCCCAAAAACTGTATTTACACTTATCCTTTTAATTTTAAGATTTAATTTATATGGAGTATTTGCATAAATAAAGTGATTAGTGTTTGCATTTATTACAAAATATTTTCCTGGAAATATAAATTATTCCTTTTAGTGCTGAAAACACAATTTATTTACACAGAAAAAAATAGACTTTTTTTTTTTATATAATTCAATCGATGGTATATATATAAAAATAAACAATTGAATGGTTTTATTGCTCGGGAGTTCATAAGAAGTGCGAGTGTCAGAAGTGTGGCAACTGGAATCAATCCATGTACTTTAAGCTCCAGAATCTGACAGTCTTCCACTACATCAAAACATGCAGATGAGTATTTTTTATATCTTTTTTTTTTTAACTTACTTTTATTTGTAAATGTACGTGCATATATTTAAACCAGTGATTTAATTTAAATTAAAAGAAACAATTCTTTTTTTTATTTTATCATTTATTCTTTTTTTCTAAAACAATGATTGCCCCTGCACACTTCCTTATTTCATCCATCCATTTCTCATGTGGTCTCTTTCAGAATCTTTTACAATCTCTTAGAATCCAGTTTAAATTTCAATTGTCCATCTATAATCATCTCTTCTAGCCATATGTCCAGCCCAACTCCCCTTCAATCTTTTCTTTCAATGATATCAGTAATATGTATTTCTTCTCTTACCCATGTATTAGGTTTTTGATCTCTTTTGCTATTCCTAATATGCATCTCTCCATATTTCTTTGAGTAGTCTAAAATCTCTGTATTGCTCTTCTATTAAGTGTCAGACCTATAAGTAGTAAAACACATTAAAAATCTAACATTTCAAACACATAGGTATATTTCCTTTTAATATTAAGTTATTTCTACCAAATGCACTCCAAACAAGTTTAATTCTATGATTAGTTTGGATCCATTATATTTCCATCTGTAGTAGTAATCTAACTGAGGAACTTGTAATTATTAACTTCTTCTAACTCATCATAACCAATCTTTATTTTCATCTTTATAGTAGTAATCTGATTGAGGTATTTGTAATTGTTAACTTCTTCTAACTCATTATAATCAATCTTCATTTTCATCTTTTGAAAAAATCCACTGAACACTACTTTAGTCTTTTTAACATTTATCTTTAGTTCTACTTTCTTACTTTCATCTGATAACTTTTGCAACATTTCCTGAAGCTCTGAAGCATTATTTGCAAAAATAACTGCATCATCTGCAAAATCAAATGACTTAAATAATCTCCATTTACTTTTATTCCTTTAGCTTCCCATTTTAATCCACAAAAATTTCTTGCAGCATTGCTGTAAAAAATTTTGGAGATAAGGATGACTACCCTATCTTACAACTTTCTCAATGTTAATCTTCCTAGTATAATTATGTAATCTAATTGTTACTGTACATGTATGAAAAAAAATGTAAATTACACATAAAAATATACTGTTTTGAATAAAATTAAATACTGTAGTTAATAAAAAAAAGTAAAAAAAGGTTGTCTTGTATCAATTTTTTTCAAATTTGAAATTTTTTATTAGTCATATATATATTTTTTATGTGAATTTTAAAGTAATTTTAGGTTGTTGCTTTGCTTTTATGCGATTTTTAGAAAATTACAGTACGTATCCCCCATTTTTCAAGGTAAGTTAAGTCTATTATTGTGTGATTTCTTTTGTGAGCGTTTTCTGAGGAACCTATCTACCGCATAAAACGAGACCCAGGTGTCTAGATATTTAATATTACATAAATAGTAAAGTCTTAACTTTTCATCTATAAATGGTCAAACTTATTATCAAGCAAGCTTGGGATATCTATGCCTATACTTTATTAGTAAATTGAAAACAATATTTATCTTCCTTTCTATACGAATCTGAATTATGGTTAGAAGAAATTCACCTATTATCAAAAGAAAAAATTTAAAATAAAAAAAATATATATAATATTAATCCTGTGTAGTCAAGTCGAAGTTTAAATTAGCAACAATTCATGTTGACAAACGTCCAAGGAATTTTCCCTTTTTTCTTTCCTTTTTTTTTTTTTTTTGACTTATAATCCACTGGGCTATGTTCAAATGCCATTTGAATTTTCATGATTATGATTCACATTCTTTCATCAAAAGTCTTCATTCCAATCTCAGTAGTTTCCTTGGTTTATTGTAGCATATTTTTGATGTCTTATTCAGAAAGGATGGATATATGCTGATTTTACTAGAAACTCAAATTTAACACTTATGGTTAGGTGGCAAACAGCTTCATCTCTACAATGCCATTTCTATTTTAGCTAGTCATAGCTGCATATCTTTGTTGATGAATTTTCTTAAAGTTCTTGGTTTTGTAGAGTTAATAGTGGTTTTCTATCTTTAAATTTCTCAAACTATTACGGATAAAATGCTTCCAAGATTTGTAAAATAAAATTTTTACAAAATATGTAATTTATCCGTATTGCTTCAAGTGATTTTCTCCTTATTTCCTGTTATTATTTTCTTCTTTAGGGATATATTTTCAATGGCTGTCGTTCTACAGTTTTGAATGGTGGATTCGAAGTTAGGTTTTCACAAAAAGCATGTTGGCTAGCCAATGATATTTTCAAATGTCTTTTGAAGAAGAAAGACATTTGTTTTCATATGATGCTGTTTTTCAGCTCGAGGTTGTTCTATTTGGTTTTATATTTTATTGTTTTAATGTGTCAATTTGAATTCATATTTTATTTCAACTATTGACATCATTTTAATATATGCATGGTTTTCTGTAATGGATTACTAAACAAAAAAATTTTAATTATTATTTCTTTCTTTTAATTTTTGTGAATTGCTTGCTTGCGTTTTGAAGTTTGATCATTTTAAATCAGTCTTGTTAGGAATATAATTTTGAATGACGGAATGAAACAAAATTATTAATATATAATTAATAATATGCTTTTGGTTTATTTAAATGTTTAATCATGAATTAGTGTTAAATGTGAAGGGTATTGCTAGGGTACTTGATTCAATGTGTTTTTTATTGATGATAATAGTTTTTAAGAAGAATGCGGGTATGTGGGATTTTGGTGGTATGTAAGGTATCACCTTACAATATATATTACGATATTCAATAAAATGTAATAAAATTAAAACTTTCAAGTAACAGACAAATGTCTGTTTCCAAAACCCCCAAAAAAGAACATAAATGGAGACTACTTAATGATATACAATGTAGAGTTGGTAAATAACTAAATAAATTGGTTTAGTCATTCTATTCTTAATTAAAATCAAAAAGGGAACAGTTTGATTAATAAGCATATTATTTTAAAAAGAAAATAAAAATGAATAAAAAGTTATTTTATTAATGTCTGATATTAAATGGCAACACAATCAGTTTCTCTAAATGGATTCTAGCAATCATTCTGAATGAGGAAAAAATATTCTAAGAACAAAGATTTCAATATGTCTATTTCAGTTAAAATTAGAAATCATTGTCAAAAAATCAAAAACCCAATTGTAGAAATCTAGTTTTGATGATTCTGGAAAACCTAAGGAAAATATAGATGTCACTGCTATCTAATGCTTTTAAGATTAGTATCATCTCTAGATCATAAACTGATTTTCCCTCAGTGCATCTATAATTCCCAATTCATTACATCTTCATATTAATTTTTTAAATAAAGTAACTTTAGATTTACAAACAAAATATGGTATTAAATTATAATTAAAATAACTTAATTTGAATACTTACAGGATTGTCTAGATGTTCAGGTGAATGATGAATTGTCCACCAATCTGCAGTCCATTCCCAAACGTTTCCAATAATATTTTTAACACCAAAACTGTTTGGCAAAAAGGAAGTCACCTGAAATCATTTTAATACACATATATATATTGAAACTGTAAGATTTGTATTCAAATCTTAGTTTCACCTTAGTTCTGTCATCATTCTACCTCTTGCCCCTTTGTAGTATGGGTTTACATAGATTCTGACCTTGAATATCGGATTAATGCGTAATAATATACAATATCTGTAAATCGTTTAAATAAATAAAAAAATGTTATATATGCGCACATACTGCGATAAACTTATTTAAAAATAACGCATTGCAAGGTATTATTAAATTGCTGTGCGTAAGTTGTATAAAGTTAAATAATCCTATTAATTATTCTGATAGGTTTAAATAATATTTTAAATTATAAAAAAAAATCAATAATTATATTTTAAAACGTAAACATATTATTATTTAGGTCAGGTCCAGGTAATACTTAAATTATAAAAATAAATAATTCTCAATTAAAATAAAGATGCTTTTAAAATTCCCCTGCTAATTAAAGGCAAGTCATAGTGGGAGGGGGAAAAAGATGACAGAGCTAAAAAGGTATTTTAAACATACAGAAACAAAAAAAAAGGTTTGTTAAAAATAACTTTTATAAATTACGTCATGTAAAAGGTAAAATTTAAAAAGTGATCGGATTGAAATTCCAGCCTGTATAACTATTGCATCCATGACCTAAAGGGATGTATGGCACAGACCCGAGAGACAGCTGCATGGATGACGAATTGCTCGATGGATCCCAGAGATAAGGAAAAAGAAAATAAAAAGACAACTGAGTGTTAAAATAGGCAATGAAACATTAATTCTAATTATGCTGTTGATTATATTTCTTGTGATCCAAATTTTATATCTAGCAATGTGCCAAGAGTAGGCGCCGTGCTATGCTCTTCCGGACTGATGGCTATACAATATTAAAATTCCCACAAAGATGTGATAAACCTAGAATCCTGCTACTTCCGTTAAATAAATCTTTTCCTAAATACAACTGCTGCTGAACCAGGAAACTCGGACTCTCCAAACAAGTGTGCACACTTAAATGAACTAAAGGTAACATGATACCCAAGAATAAAAATTGTTTTGGAACTCTAATTGAACTCTATAATTCTAATATATCAATTTCATTTTAATCTCTACTATTATGTAATTCTAAAGTTAAATATATATCACTTTCTGTAATAATACTATTTTATAATGAACCTCGTAAATTACTCTATCTGTTATTATTCTACTTGGGTATCCAAATTTTATTGTATTCGTTAAGATTATATTTCATGCCCACGTGGTTTCCGAGCTGACGTTTTTATATAATTCGCGGAAGGGTTATCCTCTTCTGCGACTTAATATCATAATAGTAAATCATATCAGTTAATAGATTTCAGCTCGGGAATCATATAATATTTTTAATCTATTTTATAAAGACGAGATCTATATTATTAGTTACTGTATTTGTTAATGGGCTATCATTCATGTTAGGTTAGTTAAATCTTAAATAAAGCCATAATGTTAAGAAGAAAGGGGGGGGTTAATGATAGTAAATTAAATGCTAGTCGTGTGGAGATTGGGGATAGATTTATATTATCTTGCCAAGCATAGAATAAATAAATGCGTTTGCATTAGAGTTGTGAACTGCACTAGTTATTGATACATGAATTTTTATATCGCAGAAATGTAAAAGAGGCACTGTAAACGTTTTGCTCTCGCACTTAAGGAGCATACCAAATATATAATAGCACAGGAACCTTGTTATGCGGTCGGGGATGGAAAGGCTAAGACCTCGTACCGATACCGCGCTCGTGACATACCTACAGGGCTCCGATCCGACGTTTGATCGCCCCACCAGCCTCCAACATTTCTTCTGTGATTATCCTTTTTGAAAGCCGATTCTCTTATAGCTCGGCAGTATCCATGCTACCGTAGGTCGCTTTAATAATAATTATAAAGTTTATGCTGGGTCTAACTCCACTCCTCCACATCTGTTAATCTTTAGTAAATTATTAGAATAAATATTAATATTATAAAGTAAATAGGATGATAGCTTTGTGAACGAATGCACTCCTCATTAAGATATCGTAGCGTGTCTCGTAACATTCGCCACTGAAACGTGAGGCATGAGATGTAATTTATATTGATATCCAGGTAGCGTAATATATTTATTTATGTAAATTAACTGCAATTAAATATTTAAACTATCTATATCCATGTCTCGGTCTGGTTAATTTAAATAATAATTAGTATCACTCATATCAATAAATAGTAGAATATAGTAGTAGTCCGTAAGGTGAAACCATTAGTTAGAGTCTCTTGTTTACCTGACCACCGGGCCTAGAAAATAATGCTATTGTTAGGGTAGATGCGTTGTCATGTGGGTTTTGTTGTGAATGAAACTACTAGGTTCGAATACGGTATCACAGACCCTGAACCCACCTGTTATGCCGCCATTCGAACATGGTGGTGGAATTTTGCAACATGTTAACAAGACATACGAAATCTTACCATTACAATATATATTTCAAAAGTTAAGAAAAAATTATAAAGAATACAATTACACAACAGAAAAACTTATTGCCAATCTAGCTAATTATAACTAACCTATTATCGTATTTCCCTTCATGACTTGATTAAGATATAAAGAATGGGCCTAATACT
This sequence comes from Epiperipatus broadwayi, assembly GCA_028023455.1. Lineage (NCBI taxonomy): Eukaryota > Metazoa > Onychophora > Udeonychophora > Euonychophora > Peripatidae > Epiperipatus > Epiperipatus broadwayi. The sequence goes on along the minus strand of JAQFVV010012431.1, from coordinate 2,489,064 downwards.
AAAATGATTAGTGGATTAACACACCAATGCTCAAGACTTATAATCCAAATTTTCAGTATAGTTCAAAATTTTTTTTCAATTAACTGAGGATTTTCTATGCATGATCAAAAAAATTTTTTTATATACAGCGCCCACAAACAATTCAGCTAGCAATCTAATACTGATCAGTAAATGAATGTCTAGTTCTTATGCAACAGAAGGTATCAGAAAAATAATATTTATAAGAAAACAAAAATCCAGTATATGATAACTTCCCAAATGGTAAAAGAGGTATTAAATACCTATAAGTTTTAGCTATTGACTTATTTAATTTTAAGATGTGAAACAGAAATTGATTCTTATTTTAATAAAAGTTTATTTGACAAAATTTCATGGTCGAATATCAGAAGCATTTGCATTTCATAAAAAATGATTTACTCAATCCTTATATAGAAATATTTAAAACGTAGCAACTGATTAAAATAGAGATCTCTAATGTCTAATTGAATTAAGAAAGTTAAATATTTCTTAGTTTATTATCAACTTTATAAAAATATATGTAGATATTCAAGAACAGTTCTCATAAATATTATTTTATATACTTATAAATCAAAACATTCAAGAATTCTTTATCAGCTCACTGTAAAAATAAGATGTTACATATTACATATAATACCTAAATTATATGTCCCCATTGATTATAAAAAGTGATCACGTTTAATAAATGTATGCATTTCATTATTTATACTTTCAAATAAACTGAATACAATCAGTTTAACATAAGATTCAATACTATTTTGATTTATAGTTATTATCATTTGAGGGCTTGATATAATTAATGAAGGGATTCCACTGCAACAGTTTTTATAAGCTTTGCATTATAATAATTTAAAATTAAGATTTTGGTAATTACATGTAACATCAAGTATCTGCCTTCATAATGAACTGACAAAGGATGCTTAAATGCTCCAATTAATAGTTACTAAAACTGTCAATCATACAATTTCAAACATACATACATATGTAATGAAGAATATAATTATAAGCAAGCCATTGTTTATCTCCATAGTTAACTACTGTATTAAAATCCATGACCAGCCCATTACAAAAATCAAACTTAAGATAAAAACTTGTTTATCAGTTGCATTCAAGGCTAAATAATCATAATTTCATTAATGAACAACAAACATAAGATTTTATATATTTTGTAATTTTAATAAAAGAATCTGAAGATTAAAGTGCCCTCTATTGGGATCATTATGAAAAAAGATGTTATAAGATGTACATAATAGTCAAATATTGAATTGAAAATTATAAAACTAGAATTCTCATAAACACATTTCTAAAATAAATATCACCATCAGCCATAAAAACTCTTATCTAATTAATGACAAATGAAAGCAGGCTACAATTTGATGTGATTTCATTAGAAATAAGATTTACTGTAATAAAATATAAGAATTTACAACAATCAGCTAAGGCATTGCTAAAAATTTTGAAAACAATCATTGCTCAGAATTTTCTTGTTTTATTGGATTATTAAAACAATGCCCGATCTGATTATGATTTTGCATTCAAATTTCAAACATAAAATTTGAATTGTTTTTTTTCCAGATTTTCCATCTACGTCATTAAATAGTTAGTCAATATTAGTCAGTAAATTCATAACTGGATAGTAAATCAGAGTATGTCAAATGAATGCCGATGCTCTGACTATAAAAAAAAAAACTCAATTTAATTGTATTACGATGTTATTCTCACCATTAGTGAAAGCGATATCATAATTTTAAAAAAAAAAGAATATATTTGGTATACTTGACCTAAACTTTAGGGCAGAGAATTTAACATGTGATGAAAACATATACATTATCATTATGCCTGTTTTTTTATTTAATATTTATAGAAATAGTTGAGTGTAATAGCAATTAATATCTCCAGTGCTTATGTTAATTAAGAAAATTACATTATTTTTAAAAAAGAAAAATTTAACTTTAAAAAAATATCTGTATACCAAATTGCATACTAATTTCTATGTATTCCAAAGTATTTTACTTATTTTGCCTATTCATAAATAACCTGGAAGTAATTAGATCTTTATATAAAATGAAAGAGCCTGGTTGTAGATGAATCATACAGAAAATTATAAAAAGTGAAAAAACAAATAGATTAACGAGTTGCCCATTCTTCTCAAATATTTTCTAATTAATGACATCTCTCTTTCAATTCCTGAAGCCATAATATCAGTAAAAATTAATGTAAACTGGAAAGGTAGTGCAGTGTATCTTATAAATTGTTTTAAGGAGCCTGGAAATCAATGGCAAACTATCAGTCACAATGATCAAGAATTACTCCTTGATCACAGCATCCTGTTGCTATAGTTATCTCAACTTTCTTTTGACCAATACCTAACTTACAAACACATATCTATAAACAGATATAATTATGTGGTATTCTCTATCCAGAGATGCTTGAAGTAACTCAGCCTTAACAGATTATGAATAAACAACGACACTTGATCATTGTTAATGTTAGTTTATTATTTTTTCCATTATTTTGCACAATTTATTCTAGCATCTTAGTAGTGCGAGTTGCATTATAAACTTTAACAACTTTCCTTCATTAAGATGGCAGATGGACATCTTTCTTGAGTACTTTTGTTAGTAAATGCATTAAGAGTATGGAAATGCTAATCTTAATATTACATTCTATTATAATAAGATATAAATTTTAATTTACTTACTTAATTCAAATTTTAAAAATTACTAAAATCCCATTACTAATTTCTTTTATTTATTTCAAAACTGCTTACTGGTGCTGTTCCTTTGTAGCCATCCTCTTCTGTGTTTTGAGTAGGAAATATTCCATGCCAAATATTCATCCGATGTTCTCCTTTAGGATTTTCAGCGTTACCCCATGGAAATAATCTAGTGTCAAAATCAAAGCAAATAATATTTTGTGTAAATTCAATAAAGGAAAAGAATGGGTGAAAAAATTACATCCATACTAACTGTTCTTATCCTAAACTCAGATATTTCTGCATTATTACTACAATGTGTAAAATAATCATTTAATTAATAAATGCAAATAGGCATTTACAGAAATATGCTGCCTTTTCCCCTCAAATTGTATTCCATGAAATTCTGGATGCATTATTGTAATAAATTCTTTGGATTTTATGTATGTACTGTTTTAAAATAATAATAATATTTTGTTAATAATAATCACAAAACTTATTTCATTTAGGAATATATTAATTAAGGTGATTAGACCATTGATTTAAGATATTATCTACGAAACATGAGCAACTAAAAAGCTGTTTAATTACTATTAAACCATACAATGCATTAATATTAGGTTATTGATAACATATCCTCAGTAACAGATTGCAGACAATAAATGCATTCATAGGTGTGTGTATATATAAAAATTAAATTAACACTATCAGAATCGTAAATGTTGAAAATATAAACTTTTAATTTCGATATCTATCATGTAGGCAACCAATTTCAATTCACATGAGCAAGAACAAGATCCATAATGTAGTGATTTGCTGGGGGATAGTGGAATTACAATCACCCAAACACATATACAATGAATCAAAAAAATATAAGTGTTAATTCAAATTAACAGTAGCCATTCACATATAAATAGAGAATGCATGCTTAAACTTGTACATTGAGACAGCTGCCTAAAATTAGATTGTTTTGATACAAGCAGAAATATACCTCTAGGCTAAGTATCTATAAAATAATAACTAACTTGACAAGAAAAAAAATATATGATTCTCCATTAAGTGACTGAAAACAGCAATCAGTATAGCACTGAGCTTTCATTAATCTTTTATCTCTGCTCTTTTTCATAGTAAGTCTTTATCACTTCATATTTATAGCATATTTTATTCTTGTAGTCCGATTATTATGAAATTGATCAATTTTTTTCCTAATTAAATAATTATTTATCAGATTTTCCAATAAAAGATCTGAATTTGAATCTGATTTAGTGTTCCATTACAGATTTCTGATAATAGAAATGTTGCAAAAGTATCAGATAAAAGTAAGAAAGTAGGAGTAAAGGTAAATATTAAAAAAACTAATGTTCAATGGATTTTCTCAAAAGATGAAAATAAAGACTGATAATGATGAGTTAGAAAAGCTTAACAACTACAAAGATTATTACTACAGATGGAAACATAATGGATAAAATTAATCATATAATTAAACTTGATTGGAGTGCTTTTGGTAGAAAGTAACTTAATATTAAAATGAAATATGCCTACGTGTTTGAAAAGAAAAATTTTTAATAAATATGTTTTATCAGTTCTTTCCTATAGATCTGAGATTTGGACACTTAATAGAAGAGTAATACAGACTTCAAACCACTCAAAGACTTATAGAGAGATGCATGTTAGGAGTAACTAGAAGAGATTGAAAATGCAATACATGGAAAAGAGAACAAGCAGGTGTTACTGACATCATTGAAAGGATTAAAAGACTGAAGTGAAGTTGGGCTCGACATATTAACAGAGGAGATAATAGATGGACAATTAAAATATTAAACTGAATTCCAAAAGACTGTAAAAGACCCAGAAAGACACCACGTGAGATGGATGGATGAAATAAGAATGCATGTAGGAGTGATATGAAGAAGAAAGGCTATGGATTGAACTTGGAGAGACCATCCTGCAATGGATTAATAATGATGATATATAAATTATATATGTTTATTCTTAGTAACAGTAAATTATCAGTTTATTTTTAATCCCTGTGCAATAATTTATTCTCAAATGCGTTTGTTCTTTTGAATTTGTTGAAGAAAGTAATAAATCTTAAATATATCTAATATATTTTTAGCAAGAAAGATTTTAAAATGTATCTTCATATTTTTAGATTTGTAACATAAAATACCATATCTAAAACTTTACATACATAATTTTAATTGTAATTCTAAGGGGAATGTAACGAAATTGTTGTCAGAAGTTTAATTTAAAGATTTATCTATTAAAATTTGCAATTTATAAATAAATATAAAATTAATAATTTTTAAAATGTTAAATTTAAAATGAATTTAAATTCATTTTATAATATAGTAACTACATTTTTATCAGATTTATTGCATTTTGTGTTATGTTACTTTTATAGCAGTATATATTACATATGCATAATATAACCTGAAGATATATAAAAATCATAACTTAAATGTAAAAAATGCAAAAAAAAAAAAAGGGCCCAAGATGGTGTCTTGGGAATTAAAAAGTTTGAATGTTAAATTATATTTGTTTTAACTAATTAAAACAAACCACTTATTTCATTTTTTATTGAAACGGTAATCCTTTGATCCCTCACTGTTTCATCTTCAGTCCGAGTACAAACTCTATCTGTGCTAGGTCCAAACCTAATTAAAATAGGTATATAATGGTATTATCATGGCTATATCTACGGTCTTATATATGTACATACAGATAAACGCTTTAAATACACATTACATTAATTATTACAGTGGATAAATTTTGGTTTGCTATATAAAAAATGTTATATGACAGATTTAATATTATAGAGTCAATTTATTAAGTTGTTTCATTATATATTCGTATGTAGGTGTATCATCATCAACCATTATCAATCCACTGCAGGATGAAGGGCTCTCCAAGTTCAATCAATCTTCTCCAATCTTTAGCTTCTCTTCTCCACATCACTCCTGCTTATTTCATCCATCCATCTCACATGTGGTCTCTTTCTGGGTCTTTTACAATCTCTTGAAATCCCATTTAAGATTTCAATTGACCATTTATTATCATCTCTTCTAGCAATATGTCCAGCCCAACTCCACTTCAATAAGAAAGCATAACTGTGAACTAGCAAGGAAAGCTGTAGAAGAGAATAAAAGTCAGTATTGGTAGGAAATTTATATCTGCAATAAAACAAAAAGATGGAATTATTACTAAAAAGAGAGATAACATTTTTCTAGTAGCTGGATTAGCACGGACACATCATCTATTGTCTGGGTTCCTTCTGTTTGTTGCTGATCATCTTCTTTTGGATCACTTCCTTCTTGCTTTTATTCTTCCCTAGGAAGATTCTTCTCGGCTTCTGTGTTCATCATTTTTGTCCTTGCTTTAGTTATCATCTATATTTTATTAACTTGCGATTTACTTCTTTCTTGTGATATTTGCCTCTTTGACAATTTTATTATTGATTTTTTATTTATCTAACTTTAGTAAGCTTCCCTCTCCCTCCACACCATGATTTAGCTCCAATTTCTCTATTATGCCTATTTTATTCCTGTATATCATTCGTTTTATTTAGCTCTCTAAATTTTCCCTTATTCATTTCATTTCACATCCTTACACCGTGTGCACTGTTCACAACTTACAGAATCGTAATTTGCTTCTGCCTTCCATATTTCTTCATTTATTTTCTTTATCTACTTCTTTTTTCTTCTAGCTTTTTATGCCTATGGATAGGCTAGCTAGATCGGGCCTCACGATAGAGTGACAAATGTAACTGGATTGGGACCTTCCATCCCCTCTGATGGTTGATTTATTTCCTGATGAGCATATTGTAAGAAGAAAAGAATGACTGGTATTACCCAAAGCTGACTTTACCCCCCCCCCCCAACAATATTTCCTGCTCATCAGAGGGTGTAGCATTAAAGAAACTGAAAACATCTAGAAATTTATGTTTGGTTTCCCAAATGGTACCATTAGAGTTCCAGCTTACATATTCTATAATCCTGTTCTCCCAGCAATCACATAGTAGGGATTTATTTAGATATCTGTGTGTACATCACGGATACCTCCCTTATCATTTCTCAAGTTTAGATTCTCCTTCTGTGAATTTATATTCTCTTCGTATGCGCATATTCGGAGTCATGTCTATTAATTCCCTATTGTAATATACTCTTAGGTAAGTTTGATTATATTTGGATTAATTCTTTTCATCTAATCATTCAGTAGCCAATAATTATATTCGAATATATTCACAATTTAATTCATGTATATAGATGCATGTTTAATTCATGTATATAGACACATATTTAATTAATGTATATAGACACATATTTAATTCCTGTATGTAGATGCATATTCAATTCATGCATATAGGCACATGCTTAATTCCTATATATATAGAATAGTAACTTTTTCTTCGTTAAACATAATGCATTTACACAAATCAGGGTATATATATTTTAAATTAAATTCTTACATTATAATTTCTACACTTCATTTAGCAAGTTGAACTTTAACAATTTGACATATATTTCTTATACTTTTTATTATAAAGCTTAACTTCGAATCAATGTTATAAGTTTTATCACTTTAAAAAAAAAAAAAAAAATCAATGAATTCATTATTGCATTTCACTATTTCTGTCAACATATTTCAATTTACCCCTTTTTTTTTTCAATTTTAATAACAATAATGGCAATTATATTATTCTATAAGAAATTATTTTGGTGCATAACATTTTATCATTTTGTTGAATTAATCATTTTAAATAACTATGTTTCATTTTATCTTTCTGAAATGCTTTTCTTACAGCATTTTCATAAATACCGTCAAATATTTCAAATGTTATCTAGAGTTTTCTTATCTATAAATTTATCTATTGACGATTCACCACTGTTAAATTTTCACATTAAAAAAGGATTTCTCTTAGAACTGAATGATATATATTTTCTTAGGTGGTCACTTGGGCATGTTTTTTCATCTTCATGACTTCTTCATGGTGTGGGAAGGGAGAGGCGAGCTATTCTTTCTAGCCAAACATTCTGACATTTTCCATGTTGATAATTTGCTTCTTCATATTGCAGTTTTACAGTAACCATGAGTTTCTCCTACTAACTGCTGCACTTCTTTAATTACTGGTCAGGGTGGCTCCAAACTTAGTTGCTCCAATTATTTAAACTCTTCACTGTAGACTGACTAAATACGGAACTGCTATTTACTGCAAAGCAACTGTTACAATCAATCAACTGCAACTCCTGGAATTGATTGATTGCTTGCTTTATATACTCCAGCTTCTGACAATTTTTTATCATCTTTTTTATCTCACCCACACTGACCAACATGTTCTTCAAAAACATGTTGACTTCTTTTGCCTAAGGCAAGAAAGTGACACTATCTTTTTTTAATGAACTAATTACAGTATTTCTGTATTGTAATTCGTAAACATTCAGCTCTAACAAAAATAAAATTATATTGGTAACATTTTAAACCACAGATTTTTAATGATAAAAATTCATTAATTAAATGTGTCATTTAATTTCTAATTGTACATTTTAAATATTGATTTTTCTCTCCCTCCTTTTTCAGAGAATTTGAATTTATACATTTTGTTTTGACAACGTGAGTGAAAAACTGATTTTAATTCACTGTCAATTATTTATTTATTTTTCTCAATGTCACTCATGTGTCAGCTTTTTAATTAAACCATTTTAAAATGGAGGAAAAACTTCAGTATATATATGAAACAATGTGTCTCTTTCAATATATATATATACAAATACATAAGTCACTCCATATGATTAATATATTAGCAAACAAAATTATTGTATTTTATTGGTTTGTTTCATCATATATAAATAAATTTTCTATATATGGAATACATACATGATAATTATAAAAAAAAATGACAATTTTGTTTGAAGTGTAACTTTATATAGTTCAGAAATTTGGACAATTAAACAAACAAAGTAAAAAATAGAACTTTAGAGAAAAATAAATAGAATTACATGAAATTGACTAAAAAAATAAAGAAATTATATTATTCAAAAAATTATCAAAAGTATTATTTAGGATTTTTCTTAGAGAACAAGAAATTGTAAAAAATATGTATTAAGTAAAAGCAAAAGAGGAAGAAGAAATAAATGAAATATTTTTAACTATTCGAATAAAAAAAAAGAAAAAGAAAGAAATTTGAGAAAATGGTGTGTATGAGTGTATACACACACACTAAGTATATTTTTACATGTATAATGATATTTATAAGTTAATATATAAATATAATAATAGAAAAAGGTAGTGGTGGTGGTGATGATGGTCATGATGATGATAATAATATAGAAAGAGATATGACAATAATCACCTATTTTTCAATCCTCCCCTACATGTATATTCCCATTCCGCTTCTGTAGGTAATCGCTTATCCATCCAATTACAATAAGCATAGGCATCGTTCCAAGAAACATGAACTACAGGATGATTCAGTCTAAAATTCAAATTATAGTTAAGCTAAATAAAAAAAAATTATCAGAAAATTCTATAATTAAACTTTTATTTAACAAAAAGACTAATCACAGTAATTTGTTATTTTAATAAACTAACAATTAGTAAAAATCAATAGAATATAAAATTAATAATAATAACAGAAAATTAATAATGTATTAACTGAACTCCATTTCTAAAATACAAAACCATACAACTTCATAGTAAAAAAAATAAATCATGACTCTGAAACCTGTGATGAACACTGCATCATATAATAAGTGATTTTTTTTTACTTTTACAGTGAATACGTTAAGGCTCCACATTAAATTAACCTGGTAATATAGTGTTGATGTATTGACTGTAAAAATAAAAAATTTCAATTACTGTATGATGCAGTGTTTACCAATGGTGGATATCTACAATGCAAAATCATGATTTATCTTTTTTACTACTATGTTGTATTTTTTTTAGGATGTCTATCTGAAAAATAATAATAATAATAATAATGATTATATATTTTAAATTATATTTTTAAATAGGAAGAATTGAGTTTTATGTTCTTGTTCCAAGATTTTAGGAATATCACAATTTAATTACATTAACGAATCATAACTTAATCATATAAAAGTGACAATCAACTTAGCAGTCATGATTTACCTGTAGATCAAATAAATTGTCATATTAATGTTGAAAATATAATTATTTGCTTTTGCATTTCTTGAAATTCTATTTTACAAATAATTATCTGTATATTTTAATCTCATTTGATATTTGGTTATATTTTTTGCTAAAATAAATTTCTAAAGATATCAAAAAAATAGTTCACATATCAATAAAGAATGAACTCCACTCTCATATAAGATATATTGAGATAAGATTAGAGATTGATGATTCTTCTTTTTTTTTTTTAAAGCAGTATAAAGTAACAAAAAATTTATAAATAAAATATTATTTACTATATTAAAATTATTAAATAATAAATATTTTAGGTCACACAAATATCTCTACTTTATTTTGGAAGTGTGAAAGCACACATTCGAATAATAAAAAAAGATTTTGGAGTTTGTTTCCAATCACTATATTGCTGTGACATGTGCAGTTAAAAAGAAAATAGTTGTTTTGTTCAATGCAAATCATGAACTATGTATATATATATATCAAGAGATGACATACAAAATTTTAAATATAACTTAAAAATTTATTTTTAAAAATGCCTAAATCATAATTCATAGCTTAATATTGCTAAGTGATTAATTTTGTAATATGTTAAAAGCTTCATGACAAAATAAATTAAACACACAAAAAAAAATTCATCTCAAGAAAGCACTAAAATATAGCATTGAAAAAAAATTGTGTAGTGTAATGGAAATATAAACAGAAATGAAGATAGCATTTTAAAGCTAAAGCATGTGTTGTACTTATAGATAATTCTTGAAAGATACAAACTATACTGTAGCAATATTAATCTTTATAATAAAATAAAAAATGAGAAAAACTATAAAACATGTAATCTTATCCAAAATTACTTTAAATGTGTTCACTGATATTAATCTTTATTTATCATGTTAATAAATCCCTCATCACTTATATCTATTCCTTCTATTTCATTTTTCAAGAATTGTTGTTTGCATTACTATTTTATTAATAATTTTTTTGATATTTGTTGCCGAATTTAAAAAGAAATGCATCAATGCTTTTTATTAAAATCCTCTCTCCCTTCATTACATATATCTCAGCAAATAAGTATGACCATTGTGTCAGAGCATGTATGGGATACTCATACCTATTCCCTGAATTATAAAGATCTATAACTTTTAGCTTACACAAGTTTTATGTATTTTAATGTAAAAAGCCCCAAATTTGAGAAGCTAGAATTATTATGAGTATGGCAAGCTAGGGAAAGTATTATTTAGAATAATCACATTTTGTCACTTATCAATTAGAATTTGCTGTCTGGATAAAGGGTTTAACATATATATATCGGTAGTGCATAACCTACAGGTCGTGACCCCCTAAGGGATCATGTAAAAATTGTTGGGGTCCTGAAATTTTTAAGAAATTCTCTTAAGTTTTGGATGATAAAAAAAAAAAAAATTTTGAAAGCATTTAATTTCTAAAAATGGATTAAAATTATATGAAAATAAATTGGTTTTTGAATGTATCATAATTTGTTTTGTAAGTATACGATTTGTTTCAGAAATTTCATTTCAAATTCTATGTTCTTAATACTAAAATATTAACAAATACAAATTTGTATATTAATGGAAACTATTATAATTTTACTATGAATATCCTTACATATTCATACTTATAATTTAGACATGGTAAAAACAAATAATGGGTCGTATCAATCTATGATTTGAGGAAGGGGGTTGCAAGTATAAAAAAGTTGTGCACTGTTGATATATATTATATTTACCATATTAACTGATGAAATGTTATTATTTACATTTTTTATAATTTGCATTCAATTAGAAAACTAAAAATGTTTTTATAAATAAGAAGGATTGCAATCATATTAACACAGTGAAAGATTGTTTTTTTTACTTCTATTATCAGTGATATTGCAATTATTTTATCTTCTGAAGAGTAATTTCAAATATTATAGTTTCTGAAACATAAGGCTACAAATATGAATCACTCCATCTTACAGAAAAATCAAATCCATATTATGAAACTAATTTAATAATAAATTTATAAAAAAAAATAGAATTTTTAATACAATTTATTTTTAACTAGTAAAAAAAAAAAGATGGCACTATATGAAAACTTGTGGAAAATAATAAAATGATGTAGATTAGTGATGGTGAACCTATGGCATGCGTGCCAAAGATGGCATGTTCAAATTTTTTACTGGCATGGGTAACTATTTACATATCATAATTTTCTATGCTTTGAATTATTCAATATTTTTTTTGTTGCTACAATCTGTACTAATAAAAATTTACTGTAAACTAAAGGCAAAATAAATATATTAGAATTCAATTCACAATTGAACTCTGGTTAGAAGCAATAAATTACAAAATTTGAAAAAAAAAAAATTATACATATGTAGGTGGGAATATTTTAAGTCAAATAAAGTGGCTACCGGTATTTATACTGTGATATCATATTCTATAAACCTGTCAAACGATTCCATTAAAATTAGAAAATAAAATCAGTAAAATATTTCATAACTCTTTGAAATAACTTTTTTCAAATCTAAAGTAAAAATAATAAAATGGTTTTCTGTCCTAATATGTTTTGATCTAAACATGTTGACACCATTCATTTTTTTAATGTAATCAAAATTGTGAACAAAGGAACGAAATGCATAATCAATGCCATCAAAGAGTTTTTTTTCTTTTTTTGTTTGAAGTTTTGATGTAAAAGTGAAATTTAAGGATAATAAATATATTTTACCATATAATAAATCTTTGATTTATAAAATTATTAAAGCTCATTTAAATTTACTTTTAATAAAAATTGTTACCACTATATTAACATGATTAAAGAAAATAAAAAACAAAAATTGTCAAGTAGTAGAAAATTTCAAAATTGGTGGACTGATGAGTATGGAATGATTAACAAAGGCACCAAAGCAGTATGTGTTTTATGTACCGGAAAAGTTGTATTGAGAACATCATGGTAAAATGGCATTATGAGACCAAATCAGCTTTGTGAAAAAAGTAAAGATAAACAAAAAGAATATATTGCCCAAGCATTTAAAAATATAAATATTCAATCAACATCTATAATGAAATTTATCAAAAATCATTCAAATATAACTGCTGCTAGTTTTTTTATTTCAAATGTAATTGCCAAACCCAGGAACCTTTTAATGATGGAGAATATATGAAAGAAGCTTGGATAAAATATGCATCAGTTCTTTTTGAAGATTTTGAAAACAAAGCAAAAATTATTCAGAGAACAGAAGATTTATTATTGGCTAGAAATACAATTAAAGAAAGAATCCTGCAAATGGCTAACATAACTTACCAACAAAAAAGATATAAAATCTTCTAGTTCAATTTCTCTCTGCCTTAATGAAAGTACAGACATAAATGGATCAGCTCATTTGGCTATTTTTATTTGCTATTATGTTGGGAATAATATGAAAGAAGAATTGATCAGTTTAACCTCATTAGTAACAACAACAAAAGGAATGAATATTTGCAATGAAGTTTCAAAGGTGTTTGCTGAAAACGAAATCAATGTTGCCAAAATTGTATCAGTAATTACAGATAGTGCTCGAAGTTTGACTGGAAAAGAAAATGGTTTTCTCAGTTTATTTACCAATCATATTGGACATTCAATTTTGGATTTTCATTGCATTATACATCAGCAGGTTTGTGCACAAAGGTCAGCTTTAAGCCACTGGATGATGTTATGAATGTTGTGACTAAGTTAGTCAATTTTATATTTACACAAGTTCTAAATAAACGAAAATTTTTAAATTTATTGAGTAAGATGAGCTTAGTATGCAATGGTTTACTTATGTATAACAATGTCTGGTAATTAAGTTGGGGAAAAATTCTTCAAAGATTCATTGAATATTTAGATGAAATTAGACTGTTTTTATGTAATGAGAAAATCATTGAAAAATATAATGAATTAATGAATGTTGAATGGTTTTCGAAATTAATGTGTTTTTATTGATATGTGTTCGCATCTAATTGAATTAAATGTGAAACTGCAAGATTATAATAAGACAATTGTTGTCATGTTTGATTTGATCAAAGAATTTGAAGTTAAAAACAAATTTTCAACCATGATGTTATTATTTCTTACATCTTCAAATATTTTCCAAATATAAAAAAGTTCTTGACTAATTTTGAATCTCATGACAACCTAGATCAAGTAAAATTGACACAAGAGTTTTGTGCTTTTTATTCAATCGATAATTGAAGAATTTTCTATATGATTTACACAGTTCAGACAGTTTTCAAAAACATCAAAATGTATTTTATACCCAGACATAATATCAATGGTGATAGTCTCAAGTTAGAAATTTTTGAGTGACTTAATATGGAAGATATGGAAATGCAATCAGTCGATTTTCAATCCAGTTCTATATGGAAACAGAAATTTGTTGATTTGAGGAATGAGTTAGAAATAATGGGAAATGATTGATTATTGGGCATGTGTAAAAAGAATGCTGAAAAGGAACTACAGACTGCCTGGAATGCAATTCCTGAAACATTTAACTGTTTAAAAAATTAGCGACCACTATATTATCAATTTTCTTCTCTACATTTGCATGTGAATCATTGTTTTCAGAAATGAATTTAATTGAAGACAGTTTGAGAAATAGAACAGCAGATGAATCTAGTTCAGCACGTACATTATTAAAAGTGACAAAATATGAACCAGACATAAAACATTTGGCATCCAATGTACAACAGCAAAAATCTTGTTAAATAATATCTATTTATGTTGATTTTATATGTTTATTTCCAAAATTTTGTTTTAATTATTATTAAATTTTACTATTATATTTTATATTTACTAAGGCTTTAACCTCAAGAATATGCGTGTAAAATGTGACATTAGGGACCTCTACAGAACTTAACCACAAGCTTACGCTTTGGAAGAAAAGAGGGGAACCTTCTTTACTTCAACCTACTTTCTATTTAAATAGGTGAGCTGAAGCAGTTAGATCTAAGAGCGTGAAGCTGTTAAATATTTCACTGATTAAGTCCACATTTCTTATTACACATTAATACTCGCGATATCTTTAGATTTACAATGAGTCAATGGAAAGATCTTATAGTTAGAAATCTATTACGATAATTTAAAGTTGTAATTATAAATTTATTTAAACGCACTTTGATTACGTAAGTAATATTTACTAAGGCTTTAACCTCAAGAATATGCGTGTAAAATGCGATATTAGGGACCTTAGTAAATATTACTTACGTAATCAATGTGCGTTTAAATAAATTTATAATTACAACTTTAAATTATCGTAATAGATTTCTAACTATAAGATCTTTCCATTGACTCGTAAATCGAAAGATTTCGCGAGTATTAATGTGTAATAAGAAACGTGGACTTAATCAGTGAAATATTTAATAGCTTCACGCTCTTAGATCTAACCGCTTCAGCTTCACCTATTTAAATAGAAAGTAGGTTGAAGTAAAGAAGGTTCCCCTCTTTTCTTCCAAAGTGTAAGCTTGTGGTTAAGACCTGTAGAGGTCCCTAATATCGCATTTTACACGCATATTATTGAGGTTAAAGCCTTAGTAAATATTACTTACGTAATCAATGTGCGTTTAAATAAATTTATAATTAATACATTTTATTTAACTTGTGTTCTTCTAAATAAATAGTTCACTTGTATTTAGCTTATTTAGAAATTTTGTTTAATTATTATTGTTATTATTACTATTATTATTTTGATTTATAAACTTTTAAAAAACTGCAATAATTAAGTTGTTTAAATTTTGATTTAATAACTGTATGTCACAACCAACCATTCAATAAATATTTTTTTGGAAATTTCTGGCAGGTACACGTAAAAAGATTCATCACCACTGATGTAGATGGATGGTCTATTTGTAGCTTAAATTATTATAATATCAATTTAAAAATAACTAAAATATTTAAAATTTTAAAAAGCAGCACTCAAGAAATTAAAAATAAAACCATTATGTTAATTAAAATTGCATTCATAAAAACACTGCATACTAAATAACAAGTTATGGATTAGCTGGCAAATTGCAATCACCCATTCAAGTACATCTAGTACAAAGATTTGGAACATTTAATATTCTTTTGGTGAAAATGGCATGTCATTATAGTTAAATTGTAACAAAGTCATAAATTTTATTCAAAATGCCATTGAACAGAAAATTGAGGAGTTCCAAGAAATAAAAAAAGGAGCAGTGAATCTTGAATATTGATGGCTATATTCAGAATTAAATGAAACATTATTGTAAATTCTTAGAATGTGTGTGGTCATATGTACTAGTTGCTTGAGAAAGAGTGGAAGATGAATACACTGAAAAATCCTGAGTTCAAATCCATCTTTGATGGAATTTTTAAATAAAGTCTACAATACTTTTATTATGCATATTTCCAAAATTATTAAAGTTCAAAAATGTACATGGATTTAAAACATCTTGCATGTTTCATCTTTGATGTTAAAAACATGTAATTTATTATTGTACAATATATTTGATAGTTTACTGCTAATCATTTTTCAATAAAGATTGCATATAATATAAACAAAATCCGAGATTTGAATTGTTTCAAATTGTTTGTTGAAATAGAAATGTCTTCATAATAAAAACTAAGCAATACAATATCTTAAAAAATAATTCATCAAAGTTTTAAGATTTGCTAAAATATTTCATTCCTAATTAGTTTTTCCTGATATAACTCTCGCAAAGGTTACTCCGTTCTTTTCAATATATCTTTTATCTGTTCATAACTGAATTTTTTTCCCCCCTATGACTCATTCTAATCACTTAAGTCACCTTTCTATATATTAAACAAACAGTACTCACTAGATAAATCATAACTTATATGAGGCTCTTATTAATATTTATTATCATTATCGTGAATAGCCTGAAAAATTAACCAATTTCTAATATATATATAACAACTTGGCTAAGCATTCAAACAAATTTTATAATAAAATGTCAAATCCATGCTAGTAATTTTGTTAAGAAATATATAGAGATGCTATAATTCTATTAATTCTTTGTGCAGTTTAATGCAGAGTAGATCTGCAGATCAATGTTTAACCTGTCAATTTTGGGACTTGAACACCACATGATCTGAACAACAAATCATTCAATTATTAATTCTTTATGGCTCACTTGTCATATGTCAGCTTTAAAAAAATAATTGCAGTTGATATCACAGTAATATCTTTTCCTCTCTAATATAGAGTATGTGAATATGTAGTTAAAGATACAACTCTTACATCACATTTTGGATTACAGTGTTGTATCATATTTATCTTTTCTTTTCTTGCAAGTGTGTGTATTTAAATATATTACATCTTGTAAAAATATGTCTGTTTATGTATAGGTTAAAATCACACTGATCTTTTTTGGATATTTGCATTTCAATGAAAAAGTATAAAGCATTGCATGAACAATAATATAATATTCTAAATACATTTATAAAAGCATGATTATTATTTAAAAAAAAAAAAAAAATGATTGAAACATTATTATAACAATTAAATAAATCCATAATACACATTATAAATTTAAATATTATAACTATATGCTGCATTTGTTTTATTATGTGATTATTTTATTTGATTATTGAAAAGACTTGTCGCATAGTTAGTATATCGATTTGACATACCTATGATTTGAATTTTGATTCTCAACCAAATAAATTTGGGAAATTTTTCAAGTTCCAAACAGAATTAGGATTTTTCTTTCAGATGGTCATTCCATAACCAGCCCAGGGTTGGTCAGTAAATGGATATTTTTATTAAAATGTAAAACAAAAATAAAAATAAACATGGAAAGTAACAGGTTTCTCCTTCAAAGTTATTCTTTGGAGAATTGTTGGAGAACTTTTAGATATTTAAAGAGTGAATAAGAGCAATCCTATTTATATATAATAATTAATGTCTTATGTAAATAATTAAATCTTTATATATGGGTGTGTAATTTTTCTATTTTCTATGAGCTATTCATTTCTTCATTCTAATAGTAATTTTAAATAGTTAAGCAGACCATAGTGTTACTTTTTCCAGTTTCATCCAGATCTGAAAATTTAATCATATATCAGATGTGCATCCTTCTTAATGGTCAACTCATTAACAATATATTTGAGAATCCATTTAAAATATATCTAGTTAAAAATACCTATTGAAAAAATATTTAGTTTATCTATGGGGATTAAAAAAACATCTCTGTATTTATGAGTACAGCAATGTTTTTTCCTACTTAGAAGTCGATAAGCGATATTAGAATATAGTATAATCTACTTTTTTTTTTTTTCTGGTCATTTTCTGATGAATAGCTACTATTTATATATTTAAATAATTATTCATAAATAACTGAAATTAATAAAATTATGATGTGTTATTTCAATCATGCCATCACAAGTTGAAATAAAAGTTATTTTATTTATTTAAACAATTATGTAATTATAAAAATATCTATATGTCAGGATTTTGATAGAGAAGTAACGAAAAAAAAAATGTTTCTATTAGTTCAATTAGTTATTCTAAGAAATAGACTGACATGTGTAATTAAGCCTTTTAAGAAATAAAATATTATACAAAAAAAAAGTGTTATTAGAGGTTCATATATATAATTACTGTATAACTATGGATAGAATATAATGCATTCTATTTGGATATTAAACATTTGCATAATGTAGTAATGTATAACTAGAAGTAAAAAAGATATATCAGTAAAAGATCATATTATAACTTTTGAATGAAACAGTTTTAATTTACATCATATACTAGATATAGCCATTAATAAGCCTGATCATTCAGGAACATATGCTTTGCCCATAAACTATAAATATGTTTGCAGCATTAGTACAACAATCACTATCTTTTGCAATATATACATAATTTTATTTCCATTTTGTTGCTTATCTGTAATAACTTTGCATATGTATGTTAGTATGCCTGGAAAAGTGTATTATTCTTCTTTCGTCAGTTTTCTAATAAGCTTAGTGTACTTTCGATGCTGAGTCATGATTATGAGGTTAGCCATCGAAAATGTACTAAGCAGAATAGAAACAGATAAAAGAAGAATAACATACTTCGCTAGACAAACTAACATACATTTTCAAAGCTATTATATATATACAATGACCAGAATTTCATATTTTATATAATCATATTTTATAGAAAAGGATTTAACCTATAAAAAAATTTAGAAGTGTATTTCATTTATACATTATATAATGACATAACATTTCTTACTGTAATACACCCATGTATGTTGAGAAAGATCAAGACTGAATATGAAAAGCCTAGACTGAGTATTTATGCACAAGTATATAATAGAAAAAATATAACCAAATCCATCACTTTCTTTATTTTGCTGTAATATCTTATATAAATGCAATTTATCCAATCCACTTTGAACACTTTTTAGCAAAAAACTTAATAATAAAAATGAATAATATATTTAAATTAAGTTATTCATAAATATGTATATATACAGTCAGGAATTCACATGTATAATTTATATTCATATTGTATATTTTATATTATATTACTTGGATTATTTTATTTGGGTTTGATTATATTTATTTCACTTTTATTATGTTTTTTGTTATATTTTATCTTGTTGTTTATTTTTTTATTAATTTTATTGTTTAGATTTTTTATGGTATTATTTATATAGTTATGTATTTTATTTTGTTCATTATATGATAACTCTGAAGACGGCTGCAGGACAGTTGAAATGGAAGATTGTATATACATATATGTACAATAAGTTTTAAAGTGTTCAAAGTAGAGTGGATAAATTGCATTTAGAAAAAAATATATATTGATAACCTTTATTAAATAAATAAAGCAAGTAAAATAAAGCTATAGAATAGAAAATTATCAAACAAAAAAATGAGCAAATTCTTTAGATAGTTTAATATTGCAAGTATCTCTACATAAAAAATAATGTTAGATAATATAATTTTATATTGAATAATTTCATACACTTTCAATAGAGCAAATATTAATTACACAATAATTAATTATTTATTACTTAACTCATTCAATCCTTCCAACTGAAATATATGTTACATATGCAAGTGTGTATATGTGAAGGGATCTAATATATAAAATATAATCAATTAGTAATTTTATTTAATGCAATAAATAATTTTCTATAATTAAAATATCAATAATACTGTGACCTCTACTTTGTTTTGTCTTTGTTCTTTCAAATTTGAATATGTCTATCTTCTCTCAGATTTTCTCTTATTCATATGCTGATAGACATCCTGCTCTCAACCAAGTCCAATTAGTATGTGTATGTTGCAAATAAAAAAATTACAACTGTAAAAACTCACACCTTGATCAGTATTATTAGCAATGTATTGTGTATGCAGATTTAAAGTTGTCCAACTCGTTACAATGTGTTATCAATATTTATCTACCGATATTTACGCTTGGAACTAAAAATTACTTTTAGTGGTCTTCCTCATGGCCATACAATTCAGAAATCTACTTATTACATTATCATAAATTTATTAAACGCACATTGATTACGTAAGTAATATTTCCCGAGGCTGTAACCTCGAGAATATGCGTGTAAAATGCGATAGTAGGGACCTCTACAGGTGTTTAACCACAAGCTTATGCTATGAAAGAAAAGAGGGGAACCCTTCTTTACTTCAACATACTTTCTATTTAAATAGGTGAAGCTGAAGCGGTTAGATCTGCAAGCGTGAAGCTATTCAATACTTCACTGATTGAGTCCACATTTCTTATTACACATTAATACTTGCGAAATCTTTCGATTTACGAGTCAATGGAAAGATATTATAGTTAGAAATCTATTACAATAATTTAAAGTTGTAATTATAAATTTATTAAACGCCCATTGATTACGTAAGTAATATTTATCGAGGCTGTAACCTCGAGAATATGCGTGTAAAATGTGATAGTAGGGACCTCTACAGGTGTTTAACCACAAGTAAATATTACTTATGTAATCAATGTGCATTTAATAAATTTATAATTACAACTTTAAATTACTGTAATAGATTTCTAACTATAATATCTTTCCATTGACTCGTTGTAAATCGAAAGATTTCGCGAGTATTAATGTGTAATAAGAAATGTGGACTTAATCAGTGAAGTATTGAATAGCTTCACGCTCGCAGATCTAACTGCTTCACCTATTTAAATAGAAAGTAGGTTGAAGTAAAGAAGGGTTCCCCTCTTTTCTTCCATAGCGTAAGCTTGTGGTTAAACACCTGTAGAGGTCCCTATTATCGCATTTTACATGCATATTCTCGAGGTTACAGCCTCGGTAAATATTATTACATTATCAAAATCATAAATATCTTGTTTCATTTTAATTACAACAATCTATGAAGCGTTTATTCAGCACATAGCATATCCAGAGTAGAATAACTGATATCTGCATCTCTTTCATGTATTTTGTTTCCTTTTAATGATAAAGGTTACTATAATTCTTTTTATATCTGATCACAACTTTCTACTAGAAAATTAGAAACTGAAAATGATCCAATGTGTTGAAGTAGTCTATTTTGTGTAGAAAGTTGTCCTGGGTTTTATTCCTATACAACTCAGCTCAACACTCCTAGAATTAGACTGTATTCACTGAATTTCTATCTCTATAATATTGACATTATTTTTTTAATATCATGTTTTTCTCATCCAGTTTTTTGCATTATTTTCTTTCCTGATAATAATAAGCAGGAAAAAAGTCCCAACAGTACTAATTTTATTAAACAGATTTTATGCAAAGTCTTCAATAAAAGACAAAATCTCGAAGTTCAGACATCTATGAAGCAGGTATTTAAAATCATGACAACAATAAATGTATTTCTCCATATATCAATAAGCTTGGAAAAAGCAGTTGTTAATGACTTAGGCTCTTTGACTACTAGATCAATTATACTGCAAAATGATCATAAATAATTATATTCTAAAAAAAAACTTTTAATTTACAAAAACACAGCATTTACTTGCAAATCAAGCTTAAAAGTAACTGGAATTCATTTACAAAAAAAAGACTAAATCAGCCTGTTTAATAGATAAGTTATGTTATTTTATATCAACCTAATACTGCTTGAGTAAGTGCATATGATGGTGGCATTTTCAATTGTTGATAATGACATAAAGTATGTTATTTAATTTATTTCCAATCCTTTGATTAGAATAGTAATTAATGTGAAATAGGATAGGACCATTTGCAAATTGATTATTATTCAGGATATCTTTCAGTAAGTGCAGAGATCTTCTGCTGTGGTAAAACAGCAGCCACCTCATCCTTATTTACTTTTTTTAATATATTTGATCTATTCAAATCCATTTTCATAAAAATTTCTTATCAAAAAACATTTTAAAAATAAAGCTTAAAACTTCTGTTCTCGGAATGAAAGAATCCAATAGCACAGTGGTTTGTGCACTTGCATGTGATGTTATAAGCTGGGATTTAAATCTGACTAGGTAAATCTTGAAAATTTTTACTAGTCACAAGTCAGCTTATATCACAATCCAACTAGCCACTTGATATTGATTAGTAAAAGAATATGTATTATAGCTGAAGATTGAAGAACGAAGATCTCAAATTAACGTGTTTTGATCTAGTGGGTGTTGATGTATTGACTGCAACCAAAATACATGATTATAATATTCCCCATTAACATAGAAAGTTTGATACCTTTATTAGACTAAAGCCATTCTTTTACCTCTAAATTTTTTTTATGATAAACATTCTTTCACTGTAATGATCCTTTTCAATGTTATTCACTGATAAATTCAATCAAACAGTAGTATTACTTTTGGCTGATTAATTACAATTCTGAGATATGCCAGCCGAGCAGATCAGTTAACATAAATATGATAAACTTTATTACTATCTAGATTACTGAAGGCAATTATTTAATGATTGTTTTAATGATTATTTTAAAAATCTACTGGGAACTAAACCCTAAACTTTATTCAAGAATATACTACCCTAATGACTGAGCCAAATGTTCATTTTAGAATTGGAAGAATGTAACTAAGTTCTAAATATTTGTGTCAAAATATAAATGATGGTATTTCTGGCATAATTTTAAAATATTAAATATTATAAAAAAAATAATATCAATAATTTTAAGACAAAAATTATTTTAATAAGATTGGTGATATTCATAAGAAAGAAGCAATGAAAAAAATGAGCTAAGACATCTAATTTATAAATTAAAATATTCCATCACTGAAGTAATTCTTTTTTTTTTTTACCTGTCCTTTATATCACTATCAAATCCTTCAGGATGTTTCCAGGTACAGTTTTTAACAGGCAACCACCAAGGAGCAGCAGCTACCTAACAAAATGATTAAAGAAAATGTTTTTTCAAAGTTAAAAAGAAAAAAAAAAATTTAATTTTAAATTAATAACATAAAACTGATAAAAATAATTTAAAATGTATATAAGTACAAAATAACCACGTGTGATATTTGAAAAACTATACTATATCTGGTTTTTCTATTTATTTTAATCGCAATCTCTTAAATTTGTAGCTGGTATATATTTAAAAACATAAGTGATTAATATTCTTCATAATATTTATTTGGATATTTAACATATGTACACATGCACAGATTATAAAGAATATAATTATAAATTAAAAGAAGTTAGCAACTATACATACGTTGGTCAGGAAACATAATGAATGAAATTAGTCATAGAATTAAACATAGATGGAATGCTTTTGGTAGATAAAACTTCATATTAAAAGAAAATCATGCCTATGGTGTGACTAGAAAGGTTTTAATATGTATGTGTTTCACCAGTTTTTATTTATGGATCTGAGTCTTAGACACTTAACAGAAGAGCAAGAAAAGATGTACAATAGAAATAACAAGAAGAGATCGAAAGTGAAATACATGGATGAGAGAACAAGTATCATCAACATCACTGAAAAAATTAAAATAGTGAAATGAAGCTGGGTTAAACATATTGATAGAAGAAATGATAAAAGGTGTACAGTTGAATTCTTAAACTGGATCCCAAGAGAATGCATTTAAGACAAAGATGCTGCAGTGATGTGAAAAAGAAAGGAAAACATGCATTAAAATTAGAGAGAACTTTATCATAGTTGAGAATGATGATGATCATAAAAGAATGATAAAAATATTTTTTTTAAAAATCTTAGGAATGAATAAGCTTTTCAAATCAAAATCTTAAAATGTTATTAAAGTTTTATAAAATATTGATTGTCTCTATTTGTTTCAAAAAATATTATATATATCTTATTAAATCTGTTATCAAGATATTTAATCCACTTAGAAAGAATAGATGCTTGATTGTTTAGCATTTTGCTTCATACAAAATTTCTCGAGATAGATCCTCAAAAAAGAACATGTGAAAGAAAAACCATTATTCACCAGATTTGCCAACTAGCTGTGGTTTTTATTTTTTATTCTCCAGCTGCCAATAGCTAAGTATATAACTTAACAGAAAATAAATTTATTAGAACAATGTGCAATTTGTTGAGGTTGGTATTAAATTACATAATAGTTATGAAATGCAACAGGATGAAAATTTGAGATTTAATGCAATCAATATACAATTCCATAATTAGGATTATACTACTGGATACAAGTCAAAATATTTGATGTTTCTGAAAAATTAATAAAAATTGACCAGAGAATTAATAGATGTTTAAGATGCTGTTATCTAGTAAAAATGATGGAAAAAAAAAAAAAATACAATAAACATTTTGTTGCAAGAATAAAGACAATATAGAAATCATGATCGATTGGGAATTAGTAAGGTAACATTAAAAAAAAAA
The DNA here is from genome assembly GCA_028023455.1 of Epiperipatus broadwayi. Classification (NCBI taxonomy): domain Eukaryota; kingdom Metazoa; phylum Onychophora; class Udeonychophora; order Euonychophora; family Peripatidae; genus Epiperipatus; species Epiperipatus broadwayi. Next base: position 2,464,427 of record JAQFVV010012431.1, on the reverse strand, counting down.
ATAGGTGGGGAAGAACTGTATAATTTACATCACTGAATGATTTTAAACAAAGAAATTAAAAATGTAAATGGTATTAATTAAATTATTACTCCATAATTCCACTGATTTTAAAATATGTATTAAAATTTTATTGTGCTGTTATAACAACAAAAATTTGTTTACTTCAAGTTGGAGCTTTACAAGTGACAACATAGTTTAAAACAGATAAAAAAAATACATGTGGAATTAAAAATGAAGCTTAGATTAAAACATTTAAGTTGCATTTAGAGAAGAAAACCATAACTTAAGGGGGAAAATGAACTCTGTTGTACAGATTACATGAAGAAAACAATCACTGAACTGGGTGGAAGTCTGTTGTTAAAGATATGCATATATAGTGAACATATAATAGCTGCAGAAAACCATGGCTTAAAACTTTCAGACATTTGTATTATTTGTAAGATCTTATCTTTATATTTATCCATAAGGTCTTAAGTTTTAATATTTATAATAATTTTTCTTATTTTCAATATTTTGTACTGCATTTATCTGGTAGCAGTTGCAAAAGTTTAAGCAACAATTTCATATTTTATTTATTTATTGAAAATAAATTGCTAGCTTATTTTTTTAAAACAGGCAAAACTCTCCTCCATATAGTAGTGCCACTCAGTGCCAGCTAGAGTAAGCATGAGAAATGATGATCATGTGATGTTTAGTAACTTATTTTTTTATTAACAATTTAGTTTATTCTTGCTTTTCAAACTCATTCCAAACATAAACCTAAGAAGTCATGCAATCCACTGGAGGACATGCAGTGGTGATGGAAGTACAATTTAATGATGATGATCAATGATATTAAGATATCCAGAAACAAACTTTTTATTTAGAAACTTTGGTGACTAAAATTTAGTTTTAAATTAAATTTAGACAAAGAAATTAAAAAATACTTTTGGAATAATTATACTCAATCTTCAGTGTTAGGTTATTTGATCACCATCAACAGAGTATTTGTTAGATTAAATATATATATTTGAGTTTAATCATTTTATTTGAACTCTATATATTTTATTTGAATTTTCTATTAACTTTATTTTTCATCTGTTTTTGAATTTATATATTAACCTTGCTATAATCCCAAACCATTATGTTTCTAATTCATATATATTTATTTATCTTCTTACCATATATATATATATGTGCTGTTATAAATATTTTCATGAGTAAAAGAGTCATGGTTTTCTTCTTTAAAGCAGGCAATGTTGCACTTTATACAACTTCAACATTCGTCTAGATACAATCGCATAGTTCCAGATTTTCTAGCCAACTATATTAAATAATCTCTTGCTAGATAGTATAGTCATAAGTAATGGGCAGATGGAGTATTAAAAACTAATTTAAAACAGTCAGCAAGGTACAGCTATTTGAAGCCAATCTAAGGGAAACTGTTTTAACTAGTGGTTTCTCTTCATGGAAACAACTTACACTGCTTTCCTCTTAAGTTGAGACTTAGACTACTGCTGCTTTTCTTTTCAGACCTATTTATACCTTATGTTCTCGCAACCCGTTTTTTTAACATCTAACACATTATCAAGTCTGTATTTATATGAAGATGTTTTTCAAAAAACATCTTTATCTCTATTTAATGACCTGATTTAATATATATTTTTCTCACAATGTGTTTTTTTCATAATACTTTTACATTACATAGTTATTTTATAAGTGATTATATATATAAAAAATACTTTTTTATATATTTAAGGTAATGATTGGAAGAGAAATCATGATCAAACTTTGAAATTTGTTCTCTAAAACTTTGTCAACTTTAATGCTTTATAACTTTTAATAATATATTTAGATTTGTCATTCAATTTACTACTAGAAAAAGCAAATTATTTCTTTAAATCCCCAGTCAGCAAGCAAATCTAAAAGGGTAACAAAATACATTTTCTTAAACTAAGCAATTCAAATTCATTTGTGCTTATTAAAACTAATATTTCTCTCTTCCTACTAATGGTAATTTACATAGTCCATTTTTTAATTATATATTTAATAGTACTATTAACTTTATGGATCTATTTTCTTTTAATTTTTACAGCAGTATAATTTATGCATATAAAAATATGTGTGTGCACACTTGGCAATATATAAATTTCCTAATCATTTACCAGGGGTTTTTTTTAAACTTTCTTGACCATGCAGTTTTGTAATACAACTAATTCAAGCTGCAATTGAATTCATTCTGTTACAATTTACATATACATAGAATCTAGTTATTATTAGCTAGTGGACAAAAGAATATGAAAAATGTGTATTTTCTCTACCCAGAATTATACTATTCATATAAATAATTTCCTTTCCCATTTCTCTGTAGAAAGATATTAGAGAAATCTATTCTTATAATAATTTAGGCAACCTTTTCAACTGATGAATCAAATTCAACTTTCCGTTTTTAACAGGGCATAAATTTTTTGTCAATTAAAAATAAAATTACATCATTGTTATTAATATATTTTCATTATTATAATATAAACATAAATTCATAAAGTATTATATATAATAAAACAAAAAAATATTAATCTGATAAAAAAAGTTACACATTTGTGATTGCTTGTTTTTTAATAAACAATTTACATACCCTTTGATTTTAATAACAGGAATGTGCAAAATATGCTTCAAATTTTTATTGATTATATGAGATCTTTGCTTCAAGTTTATGAACATCATTTTTGGAAAAAATTATTCATACTTACATGTACTCTCAAGTAATGACAATATTTTCCTTATTTTGTCAATCAAGTTTAGAAATTTTTTGAGAAACCAAATTTTTAAAAAATTCAATATTAGACAATACAAAAAATTTCATTTTAAAATTTATTTTCTCTTGAATTCTATAATTTCAATCTGGTACTTTTCAGGAATTTTATTTATATAAGATAGCATGAAAGAACCTGAAAATATTTCAAATTAAACTTTTTTTTTGCTTTTAAAATCAGAGAACCTTTCTTAGAATTCATTATGCACTTTTATTAAAATATCACTGTGTTTTTGTTTTATATAAGTATTATTAAAAATAGTAGAAATGTTAGAAAATAGATGAAATTATTGTTATTTAACTGATGTCGAAAAAGTTTCACTTTTTTGAAAAACAAGAACATGGCCATATAATTCAGCAACTAATTGATTTTCTTTTTGTAATTTTATATTTAGATCATTCAAATGGATAGTTATATCAATGAGTAATGATAAATCACACAACTATTCTTTATTAGTTAGTTCTGGTATGCATTTTATTTTAATTTCTTTGAAGAGCTTCACCTTATCTTTTAATTCAAAAAACTTTTTAACATAGTACCTTTTGAAAGCCAACAAATTACACAATAATATGCTAAATCTGTATAATTAGCTTCAAGATCTAAAAAATTTAAGAATTCACAGTGACCAAGTGCTGATTTGATATTTCATTTCATTTATGCACTTAGTCAGTCTTTATTTAATAATTTTAGAACATAAATTTTGTTAATGAATTATGCAATGGAAAATAATTTTTTTCTTGAATTCACTTTCACCCATATCGTTGTTGAAATCTATTAAAACACCTTTGTTCTTTCCAATCACTGTTTTGGCTCCATCAATGGACATTCCAGACAAATTTATGGTAACCAAGATTGAATTTTTAATACCCCTCTTTTAATTTATTAAAAATGTTGCTGCCTGTTGTTGTTGTTGCAAGTTAGATAAAAAATAACATTTCTTCAGTAATATTAAAGTTTTGATCAATTCCTCTATTAAAAATAGTTTAGCTGCGTCTGTAAGATTTTTACTTTCAGTAAACAAATTTAAGTTTATAGTTGGCCAGTATATTAATGATACTAAGCAGCCAGAGCATTGATGATGATCAGCATGTTTTAATGTCCTAGCATTATTGTTTTTCTCATTTTTTATTATTATGTATTCTGGTGGATGAGCACTTAGTTCGTGAATCCAAATTAATGTTCAAATAATTGCCCAAGCAAAGGCTCAATAGTTAGCCTGGTATACAAAAGACCCATTTTCAATCCAGTCACCAGATTGCCTGTTGATTTATATTTTTTATGGTTCAGATCCAGTCACAAGATAGATTGCTGATTTTATTCTGTATTTTGATTGATCATTCATAATAATGAATGGTTATTATTTTGAGTATTACTTTTACTAATTATAATGCTGGTTGATGGTTAATTATTATAGTTGCCCTGAGGAGTGACAGGCAAATCTCTCACAAATTTTTAGATCTCATGCTCTCCTTTTAATATATAAAATTGCTTATATATATTTTTTGATATTAATATCATTAATGTAAATTTTATATTTATTTTTGACTTGGAGTGGATGATGATACTTGCCATCACCCCAGATATGACTATGATCAACCCTCTTATTTCACCATCCCATTATAATATGTTCAAAGAGAGGTTTTGTAAAAGGCTATTTTATATGTTTGAAAATAACCAAGGCCAGAATTGATCTGCAGGCTGGAGATTGCCCATTCCTAGTTTAAATGATGAGTTATCTACCTACACTATATATATATATAAATTTATTGCAAATATATACATATAATCAGTAAGATTTTTTTTTTTTTATAATGTGCCACCAACATACATTTTTAGGTCACTGCATGTCTCAAAACGCAAAGTATGTTTTTATGTTCACATAAATACAAACACAACTTACTGCCTGGTTTATACTTCTCTTTACTTCTTTACTGAGGAAGCTTTCCAAAACAAAAGAATCACCAAACTTTTCTGCCTTTAAAAGATAAAAAACAAACTATAATTTTTATTTAAATATTTATATATGGATGTATATATGCATAAATTTAAGAACTACTGAAATATTATTCTTTCTCTCATCTTATATTTTCTTCATGTATTGATAAAATTATAAAACAAATAATAAATCCATCTTTTTTATCAGTATAGTTGCTAGATTGATCAAATAAAAAATAAAATAAGCAGTTATAATGATAAAAGAAAGATAGATTTATTTGTTTTAAATAATGAAATATTTGTGAAAACAGAAGATAATGAATTATTGAATAAATAAAGAATTGTTTAGGTAATAAAAAAATCAAAGAATTCTTTGAAATGAAATGTAAAAAAATATGAAAGATTAAATTTTAAAAAAAAAAGGTTTTAATAAATTGTTAGTTTTAAAAAAAAAAACAGAATGGCTTTGTGGATAGTAGGTAGTCTTTCTATCTGACATTCCTACAAGCTGGAATTTGATCCAGAATCATATAAAACTAAAACAGGCTTAGAATTTTTTTTTCAGGCTCATGGCCAATCTAGTTATTACTTAATATTTGTTACTGAATGAATATTAGTACTTGGGGGGGGGGGGGGCAATAATTCTAAGGCTAATGAGTGTCATTATACTAACTATAAAAAAGAAACAATGATTGCAATATGATTCAGCTTTTACCACTGTTAAAAGAAATGTCATGACTGCTGACTTCGTTGTTTAGTTTTATGTTTTACTTTAAAAAGAACAAAAACAGAATTGCAAAGTGAAACAAAGGTGAAAAACTTAAGTCTCAGACAAAAGAAATATTCCTCATATATAAATATGTACTATAAATCATAATTAAAAAATAGGAAACTGTACTACAACTTTATAAAAAAAAAAAAAAAATGCCAACACAAGAGCAACTTTGCACTCTAGTCATTTAGTATATGCTTGAGTAATCACTAATATGACTCAAGTAGAATGGAGAGTTGCTCTTGTATTGTCATACTATTTTAAGTTTTTTTTTTTTCTCATGTGTCATAGCATCAGCCGGGAAGCGACCCGCTAACCCAGGACAACTGCTTGTAAAGCAGCTGTCGCTGACCTCTCGACCATCAATGCGTGACTACTATTTTAAGTTGTAGTTTGATAATTTATTATTTACAAAAAATATATATCTTGAATCTTTAATAAAACGTAACATCTACATCTAAAATAAAAAGAAATTAATAACTTCTAACCTAATAAAGAATGATTAATGATTACACCAACACATCAGCTTATCACAGTATAACAAGAGCAGCTTCATGTAATATAACATTTCTCCTTTTTAAATGAATTCAAAAGTTTTTGTGCATAGCCACCTACCTCTGCACTGACTAAAACAAGTAGATATTGAATTGTGGGGAAAAATTAGAAAAAATACATTAATATAATTACAAAGTGTAAAAAACAGATTGGTAACAAGTGATAAAAAAATTTGTTAGATATAAATAATGCAAAAATGCTTATTGGTTAGTGAATCCATCTGCAATACCTATGCCTTAAAATTTTAATCAAAGCATATCTCAGAAATTTTTTTAAATACTTGAGAATTTCTCTGCATGTCTACAATCTCAGGTCATAAGCTCACAGAGTACCCATCTAATTAGCACTAAGTAAAAAAAATTTTAGATAAATTTTAGTCAGATAATAAAGATTCAAAGTAAATATGGATTAGTAAAATGAATGAAAGTCTTCCAATCTATCTTACAATTTTGTGCTTATTCCTTTTCTCTTTCAGCCATCTTAATAATCTTGTATTAACTGCCTAGCAACTTGATTTTTTTTTTAATTTCCTATCAAATCTAATTTAGAGATGTATTTTATGAGAGTAATGTCTATTTCATATTCTACTCAGGTAACAACATTTCTATTTTCTGTTCAAGTATTATTGTTTCTATCGTTGAATGTCATTCTAAGTCCTCTCAGTAATTTATTGTGATTATGTATAATTTTAAAGTCGTTTTCCTTGATAATTTTGCTTACCAAATTTAGATAGATATTTCATTCTGGGAATGTATACCAATCGAAAAAAAAACATCATACAACTATAAAAGCTTAAACTATACTTTCCAATAATGTATGCAATCATGTAATTTTTGCTTAAACTGGGTTTATAAATGTTTCTGTTTAAAAATAAATAAATATAAAAATAAAATACAAAATACTTTTTGATAATTAATGCTAATAATATTATACATATATCATAAATGAGCAAAGGCAAAACTCTCCATACAGTAGTGCCACCCTGTGCCAAACAGAGTAATCAATGGATGCCAGGAGGCTTGTGCATAAAATCCCTATCTAGTGTCTACTCATCCAATATCCCCAGACTAGTTTCTGGCTTGTGGCCATCATCAGTGAGGAGCCTTGGATCTGAGAGCACTGCACCTAGTTCTTAGGATCTAATGCAACCCTCCAGCAGCCACCTTTTAACTCTACTACAAAACTATGAGAATGAAATTGAAAACACAATAATATTTTCTGGCATCCAATGATTACTCTGTTTGGCACTAGTGCATGGAGAGTTTTGCCTTTGTTTACAACAATTATGTGCTAGTATAGAGATGGTGATTATGTGACATCATAAATGAGTATGGCCATTCTAACTTCAGAGAAAAATCTGCTCTAGAAATGAGTTTTGTGATGACTATGCAAACTAATCTGTAAACCTCAAATACATTCACACATAGAACATGCTGGTTCATTTTTCTGCTTGATATTTTGGAATGCGGTCATTTAATTTCTTCAACGAGAACATTTCTTTCTGAAATACTTTTAACATCAAGTACAATAGTAAATCTCCAAACTATTCTAATCTCTCCATACTTCCCAATAGGATAATCAACACTGCAACTCTTTATAATGCCTTTGAGATAATCCTTATAAAGTAAACAGGGCCTACCTCTCCTACAAAGACCACACTCAAGTTTATTATAACACACTCTTTTATAAAGTCTTGCATTGTTTATTCATATTAATGTTCAATCTAATCATGTAAATATCAAATTTATTAAGCGCAAGCAGATAATATTGTAATAACGTGAATGGCTTAAAATCTTCGAAATCTGCACTTGAAACATGCTTATGTGACAGCCAATCAGATGTAATAATGACTGCATATGGAACTCTTAATTCTGAAACACAAGTCAGAATTATAAGAAAAAGTTGAGACCCACCTTCTTCTACGCTTAAATCTATATATAAATAAGCCAGACTCAAGCATTTCGAACTAAGAGTGTGAAGCTTAAAATACCTTCACATTTAATTCACTAAATATTATATATAAATAAATGTGAAATCTTTCGATTTACTATGAAGTAATTTTCAAATCTAATGAAATGATAGTAACAAATGTAAGTATTAAATTTATTAAGCGCAAGCAGAACATTGTCATAACGTGAAAGGCTTAAAACCTTCGAAACCTGCACTTATTTATATATAAATTTAAGCATAGAAGGTGGGTCCCATCTTTTTCTTATAGTTCTGACTTGTGTTTCAGAATTAAGAGTTCCACGTGCAGTCATTATTACATCTGATTGGCTGTCACATAAGCATATTTAAAGCACAGGTTTCGAAGATTTTAAGCCTTTCACGTTAATCTAATCGTGATTTTACAATAATGGACTCTATAGTGTCATATTCAGTGCACTACATATTATTTTTAGAAACTAGTAATAAGCTAACTCTATCTAACTTTATTTTTGATTTATGTGGTGCAAAATGAAAAATTCCCTAAATATAAATCAGTATACTCAAAATTTAAATGACATCCTTTGAGTTGGTTGAGATTATTGAGATATGAAAGGTAAAAAAAGTAGCTTATTGTGTAATATTTCTGAATAAGAATTTTTAAAAAAATCTAGAAATTATAGCAAAAATGCATAAAGTATAAGAATGAGCAGAATTTCAAATTAAAAAGTCAACTGCAGCAATATTTGAAAACATCACTAAAAAAAAAAAAAAAGTCAAGTTATTAATGAGATTCATTAAAAAATTTAAATATATAATTATGGAAACAATCAAAATGGATATTCAGTCCTACTTTAATAAAAGCTAATAGCAACTTATAAGTAAAATATAAAATGAGTAAAAAAATTGAGCTTTAATCCATTATCTTTAACTTTAGAGTCACTCCATTTTTATATTTAACCATAGAAGGCAATAGAAATTAGAGGATTAATTGGGGTTTATTTATCAACTATATAAATTGAGGCAGTTTTATGTTTTGCATGACAGTGGAATTTATCTAAGTCTCTGTTCTGGTGATAAAATAACAAAAGATAGGAAATATGTTTCATACAATGGCCTTTGCCCAAAAATTTGCCAAGAAATAAACATTTTATACTCAAACAACATTAATGCCTTTAGAAATTGTATAATTATTGAAGGATCAGTCATTATTTTGCAATCAGCATTTGAAGAAAAGTTTTAAAAGCAAGTGAAAATAATTATCATTATCCATTTCATCATGAAACATTATTATTGAAAAAACTAGTACATTTTTAGTACTCTAAAAGAGATTACTGAACATATCAGTGTTCAAATAAGTCATCCAAACTTTACTAATTTGATGGCATTTAGAATTCTAGAACAGCTGGTGGTTAACAATTAAATAATCATTACTCTATGATTTTTACAATCAAATCTTTAAAGTTTTCTGACTTAATGTCAATGAAATAGGTCCAAGTTGATATCATAACAATTGTTGAAACCAAAACCATGCAAAATAACCAGTGGCAATCTTTGTTACAAAGACTATATTGTTACAAATAATAAACTTCTCACTAAGTGTGAGGAAAATAACATGATGCCACACTTTTATTCAAAAGTTCAGCTTTAGCTTCAAAATTATGGAACAGCAAAACAGATAAAAGAATAGGTTTCCAGGTAATGATGATATTTTGTAAATGATTATATTATTATAGCAATAAATTTTGAGAGTATTATCATACAGATTTGAAAATAATGAGAAAAAATATTCAGCGTTAGAAATGAGGAGTTAGACATTAGGACAAAACATTGAAGAGTATATCTAGGGGTTAAATTTAACAAAAACAAAACTCTGAACTTTTATTTTACTTCAGAATAGACTACTGTATAGGATGAAGATATAATAAAAAATGATTACTGGTCATCAAAATGAATTTTTTAAAGGTTATAAAAAAAACTGAATTAAATAAAGTTAGAAATAAAATGATAAATGATGATGAAATATATATATACAAAAATAGCAATCTGTACATATTGAAGAAAGCCCTAGACAGAACAACTAGTATAATGTGAATAAGACTGTATGAGAATTAAAAATTATTAAAATAGAAGTGAATGGTGATTTAATAACACAGGAATAAAATATACGAAATTTTTAAATGTCTATTAATTTATAACACTGTATTGTATTTATAATAATATAAAGGTAAAGATTGGCTAAAAATTTAAATTACGATTTATTTTTTTAATATAGGGGATTTGAACTCAGACCTTGAAGTAAACTTCAACTATCCACACTATTTCATACTACTGATACACATGACCACACAGATGTAGAAAAGATAAATAATCACCAATATACATATTTCATGCTGAACCAGCACTCATCAATTGGTGAAATAAAGTATATATTATTAACACATATATGTTTTCGACAATACCTCAGTAACATATTTTGTAGCATTTACAAAAGTTTCAAATTCTATATTGCTAACTTCGTGAACATCCATATAAAACGATTTAATTTTTACAGTTCGCGCAGGGCCTTCCCCATCTCCGGGTATTATATGGTCATCTGTTCCCATTAGAAATTCGCCACCCTTAATATAAACCATCTCACTAAAAGTCCGGCTCGAAGGCTCTACACTTTTCGCACAGTTCTGTGGAAGATTTAAATTTTGTTTGACATTATTATCCAATGCAGAACGACTTTGAAAGCAGCCACAAGATTCGGCTACACTTTCTTTACTATTTATTTCATCGGCAATAACTAAATTTATAGAACATATAAAAATGCAAATCAGAATCCGCACTTGATCCTTCAAAGTTAGTGTAAGGAAGCGTAAAAAGTAAAAACGTACTCCATAATTATAATTCAACATAATGGCAGTAATAGAAGAGTAGTAAACCCATGCTTATAGACACACAATGCCCTCTATGATCATAAGCTTCAAACAACAGTTCCCTATTGCTATGTAATATAGATTAAATTCTTTAACACCAACTTTATTAGTGCTTAATTTAATTCATATATTGTGTTATAGTACATATCATTTCATCATGAATTCTGATCAAAGAATAAATAATTATATTTCAGAGGATCATTTTTCTATGGCTAAAGAAAATAATTCTGAAAATTATATAGACATTAGCTACGACGATGCTGAAAGACTGGAAGATTACTCGCATGCGTGTCATTGTATGATTTATGCTGCCCTACAAGAAAAAGTCTTCGGAATATATTCTCCCAGAGCTGCTATTTTGGTAAGAGGTTAAATATTAATCATATATGTATTATGGTATCACTATTTTATTTACAATGATTATCTTTTAAATTTTTTTTTGCATTTTATTTTTCTAAATAGTTTGTTAAAGCCGGTTAGCTTCATTATTTCTTTATTTGCGATCTGTTTATCAGTAAATTCCCCCGTTTTGTTTGGGCCTGCAAAGCTTAACAAATGTAACATAAAAACGACATATATATTTGTTAACTCCCAGTCTGTAATTTTTGAAGTTTAGTAATTGTTAAGGTTTTTTAAAAAAATAATTCATGACTTGGAAATTCCTATTAAAAGAGCAACTTTGAATAGTGGTGTTATCTAAAATTCCTTTAAAGTAAAAAATGCTTAGGGAAAACTGATTTACGAGAGATTATTAAATTTGGCAACGTTTCTATATTAATCATGTACATATACAATTTTTAATTGTGAAGATTTAATAATATTTTTTAAAAAAAGTTTTGCATTATTATGTTTCAGTAAGTTCCACGTATATTATACATCGATGTATCAAACCTGTTTTATTGATTAATGGATATATCACACAATAAACTGTTTAATTATTAATTTGCTATATTTCTTAATTGTTATATTTTGTGCACATAAGTATTTTTTCAATTCATTGCCCGGTCTCTACATTTCTTTTTTTGTATTATTAATAATTCTGCTTGGTTAAATTTTCAGTATGTATTGTATTCAGCTTAAAAATGACTAAAAATAGCCACTTTTTCCCGGTTCTGTCTCAGTTTATCTGATTGTATATGAATGTAACGTATGTCCATAAATACATACGAAAGTTGTGGAAAACACTTTAAATGACTAGTTCTCATTTTCCTCTTATATTCCAGTACATTTATATTTTATCTTATTTAATTTAGAGATTAGAATTTAATGAAATATCTGTAGTTATATAGAGCTAATGTTTTATTTTAATTATTGTAATGGAAAAGAGATTTGAATATCCTGTCATTTTATTTCAGAATGTTTCGTAAAATTTTAAAGGTACAATGACAAGTTCATAAAATCAATCAATTCATCTTCACTTTGCTAGATAAGAAACTATAGAGTTTATTATTATAAAGAAACATCTTGGATTGCACTTGCAAAGCGAGCAACGCAGAACTTCCAAAAAAGTGTTGTATGGTAAACTTGAGCATAGTTTTCTTGGGAGAGATAAACTTATTTACATTGTAAAGATTGTAATGTCGAATAGATTTTTCCTATAGAAGTGCAATGTTGATTGTTTTCATTGGGGAGATATGGTAGGACTAGAATACAGTAGAGGGTCATAATTAGTCGTGGTATTCAGGTATTTCAGATAGAAAAGGTTTTCTCCTGAAGAAATTAAAAGCCAACATTGCAAAATATCAAATAAACAGAATAATGGACTAGCATGTTTATTATGTGGTTGTATTTAGTTCACAGATTGGTTTCTATAGTTATTGCAAAACTTGTCTCTTTTTTGTCTTATCATTTTTGTATTATTTTTGTAGTTGGAATGACCACACTCATTTGCAAGTGAGTGTTAATGATAATCTTAATATTACTTTATTGTTATTTGATATAACTGTCTTATCAGGATATCATATAAATAGATGTGTCAATAGTAATAATAAAAATAAATATTCATATGATCATTTATTCATAAAGACAATTGTCAGTACTGAAAAGATTGGGTTATAGTCGCTCCATTTCAAATTGTTTTGATTGGGTTTTTTTCTCTTTCAATTGTGAATTAGAACAGTTTTGCATATTTTTGCTAATGCTGCTCGGTACTCTATTTGCAAAATATTTGCTTTTTTAATTTAGAATAGAAAGACATACAATTTCATTGACAACTTTCATCAACTAACATTCAAATCCAGATATAGCTTTAAAATATTTTTTCATGCAGTTGAAGATTTCCCAAGCAAATTTAGAATTTTTTCAACTACTAGTTCCTAACCTATTTAGCTATCCATCCAATATTGATCATTAAATAAATAGGTATCAAGACATTCTTACTGGAATTAATGATCATAATTGAGTATTGGTGTATCGATTGTAAAATATAACATGATTATAATACAGTGCAGTCTTTATTACTGATGAAAGAATTCCCATACACTTATGAGTGGTAAATCCATGGTTTAACCTTATCTTTTTGGTTTTAATGTCAATGAGAATATAGGTATTGTGTCTAATAATTTGTATATGCATTAATATGTTTGAGGGTTGTTGATTTTTTTTTGTTTTAAGAGAAATTTTGTTATATTTATTATTCATGATTTATATTTACAAACAGTGTGGTAATAGGCTAGGTCTGCTAATTTGTGGTATGCGTCTTTTTATATTGTTAAAAATATAATTTGCTTTATTTAAGATTATTTTTAATGATATGTTCTTTTCAGTATTTCTATAACATTATGATACCTTATAAAACATGATATTGCTTTAATCATTATAAATGTATGTTCTGTTGTGGATGAAAATTTATGATAATTTTGAGAAATAATGTTGAATTGAAGTTTCTTTTAAATTGTTGTTAATACTTTTTTGGAGTGATGGTTGAGAATTTTGATGTTTAATATTATGTTCACATGCCAATGTTAGCATTGTGAATGGCTTGATTATAATAAAAGAAAGAAAAACAGGCAACACTCACTATATGTTTTGCCACACACAGCAATGGATGTCTGAAGGCTTGTGCATAAAATCCCCATCTAGTGCCTACTTATCCAATATCCCCAGACTAGTTTCTGTCTTGTGGCTTCGTCATTGAGGAGCCTTGGATCTGAGAGCACTGCACCTAGATCTCAGCATCCATTGATTACTCTAGCTTGCTGTGTGTGGCAATATGAATACTGAGTTTTGCCTGTTTTAATAACAGTTGTAAGCAAGCATAAGAAATAATGGTCATGTGACGTTTATTGGCTTAAAAGAAAGAAAAGTTAGGAAGTAATTAGTTATAAATGTTTTTAATACTTGTGTGTTTAGTGACCATAAACAGCATCTTATTTATTTCACAGATTTTTTCTAAAAACAGTTGTCCCCAAAAGCCTGATAGTATTATGTATACAGTTCTATTTCAGTGATTTGATAAAGACATTTAAGAGAGATATCAGCTTAATTTTGCAGTTTTTTTATTAGAAGTGTATTTATAAGTTTAGATAAAATACAGACAAATATTAAATGTGATGATTTTTATAGATAATAGGCAAAATATAATTATTCATATTCTGAATAGTTAGAAATTGTAAGCAGTTTTACAAGTCATACCATTAGTATATATATTTTGGGATCTTCTTTTGTTTCTAAGAAAACTTAAGACTATGTGAGTAAAAGAAAATTGGTTTTAGTGTAATGGCTGCTGATAGTAATTGATAATTACTTCACAATACTACTACATACACATTTTTTTTAGTTGTTACATGGAAATATCCCTATTCACACCTTTGTTTTAAAAGATATAGACATTGTAATGATCAGCCTTCTAAATATATTGTATAGTGATTGGTAACTTCATTAGATGATGAACTATTCCTAATATTGAGATTATTTATGTAAAGTACTGGTAAAACATCTAATCACTTCATAATTGTTGTATTTTTGAGTTTCAATCTCATCTATTTGAAGATCCTAAAATATTAAATAATAATTAATTTCTTTTATCTTGGGTGCCATGAAGTCATTTATATATTTGAACTTACTTAAACTGGATGATTACTAAAATATACTTCCTTTTATATGATATGTACATTAAAATGTCCTAATTATAATGAAAGTAATATAAAATTATACTGATAATCACAACATGCTCTCTTTTGAGTTTGGCATTTCATCATCATCATTCTCTTTTATCTATTTTATTCTATTTTCATTATACCTGGGTTGTTTGCAAGATTTTATGTTTGGCATTATCACTTTAATAATTTATTTTAGCAAAGAAAATAATCAAGTCTGAATTAATATTACAACAATAAAATAATTTTATTAGATATTAATTAATTAAAAATATGAATATTAAATTATTACAAATATAATTTACATTAGCCATACATTTTGTATGATTTTACATTATACATTTAAATTAACTTGACATATATTATTGTTTATACATGATAGCAGTCAACACTTAAACAATACCAATATGATTAACAATCAATAATCTCAATCTGTTGTCAAGGCAACCTTTAATCAATACCTATCTAACTTTGAGCATTATTAGCTTTATTATTGTTTATGGCATCACTTCATGACTTAATTATCTTTTTTTTTTTTTTATGTGTAAAAGATTATCATGACAAGAATTTAATTTATTTAGATTTTTTTACTTCTTACATTTTTAACGAATCTGATTTTATAAAAATTATTTTTCTCATATTTGTAAATTACTGACTGTTATACAAACAAATGTATCAGGTCATATAATATAGTATAGCTTGATTTTAAAGGAGCCAGTTCAAAAGATAACTTACAGATTGTTTTAATGTTTTGAATGCAACTTATAAAGATCTTGGTTTATTAATTAACGTTCAAAAAACTTATCAGCCAATGACAAAAGAAAAATCCTCAGCAATTTCCAACTTGGACAATTGTCAACTTGAAAATGTAAACAATTTAAATACCTTGGTCGTTTTATAAATAGAAATGTGGACTCTGATGTTAAGATTCAACACAGACTAATGCACTGCTTTTAACAAGCTAAAAGATAGAGTACTTCATCATAGAAAAATAATTACTGCAATTAATCTATATTTAAGCTACTATTTTATCTAATTTATTGTTTAGACATGAAACTTGGACACTCTATCAGTGCAATATAAAGGTATCAGAAGAATTTCATTTAAGAGTGCTCTGTAAAACTTTAAAAGTATATTGGTAAGATCATAAAACCAGTCAATATATTCTTCAGTTTGGAAGATGTTATATGCTATCGAATCCACTATTATAAAATCACACCTTCATTGGATTGAACATGTAAAGTGAATGAACAATGGACAACTTTCTAAAAGACTGTTTTATACTTGAACTTGAATAAGGGTTTCATAGGAGAAATAGGCTCTGTCTATGTTATAAGGATTATCTTAAAGAAATTCTAAAAGAAGTACAATGTTATTTGTTTCCATTAGAAAGATATGGTAGAGAATGAGAGTTACAATTAGACATGGTGTTGAAATATTTCAGAAAGAAAAATTTTTTGTTGGGGAAACTAAAAGGTAACATTGTAAAATATAGATTAGCATATTCTATATGGGTATATATTTATAGTTCACAGATTAGTTCATGGAGTCATCCCATATCTTATTCTTAGAGTAGTTTTTTTTCTTTCTCCTGTGAATAATTATTCTTTATATTTGGGTATATTGGTTAGTGCTCATATATGTCTGCATATTTAAATACAAATATGATCATTTCAATATTGATTGATATGTATGTAAATCCAACAAACATTCACTCCCATGGTACTGCTTTATTTTCATATAATGATACATTAAGAATTAGTTCATATTTATTTTTAAATGTCAGAAGCAATTAGGTCATCTATTTATAAAGCTAGATTAGTAATGTTTATACATATATGCAATTTACCAATAAACTATTATTTATTACTTTATTATTATTTTATTTAACCAATTGATTTTGTAATTAGTTAAATTTAGTTGTCTTATAGTTTTATTCAATCATTTTAATATGTCTTTTGAGTATCTTGCTTTACATAAAACTGTTCATCTTGGAACAATAGTAAACTATGTATTGGATTTTATATAATTCTCTCTACAAATCATAGATAGACCTGTTTATAATTATCACCATCATGATAATGACTGTATGGTATTATCAGGAATTACTTTAAAGTCAACATACTTAATAAAATTAATTGACAAAGAATATCTTGATGGTTAGACATAATATTGCTATATTTAATATTTATTAGCAAAAACACATTTAATAGAGATTTTGTTTATATAATCCAATATAGTATTTACTGATTTGATTATTCTATTCTATGACAAATTGATTAGCCATTTGTGGTCATCAGATATACATACCTATGCCGTTCATGCCCTCATAAAATAATTAAATAATTAGATAAAACAACTGCATAACATGAAACATAATCATCACTGCCAGCTGATACCTGGTGGCTCAGTATTTTATTTTGTTATTTACTTAGTGCACCAACATATGTCTGTCTATAGTCCTTATTGTCTCCACACTTCATCCCATTATAGTATATATCATTCTCATTTTGGACCATTATCAATTCACTGCAAGAGGAAATTCCAAGTTAATAAAGTTACTCTGATCTCTAGCTTTTTTTCTCCACAAAATGCCAGAAACCACCTTACATGTGGTCTCTTTCTAGGTGTCTTACAATTTCTTCGGATTTAATTTAAATCTTCAAATATCCATTTGTTATTATTTCTGCTGGCAATATATTTAGCGCAGTTCCATTTCAGTTTTTTAATTACTTCAGTGATGTGAGTGTGTTTGTTCTTTCATTCATTAATTTTATTTTTGATATTTCCTTGTTACTCTTAACACGTATCTCTCCATACATCATTGAATGGTTTGAAATATCTATACTGTTCTTCTGTTAAATGTCCAAATCTGAGATCCATAAATAAGTACTAGTAAAACACATCTATTGAAAACCTTTTTCAAACACATAGATGTATTTCCTTTTAATATTATGTCTCTCAAAAACATTCCATCCAAGTTGAATTCTATGATTAATTTCATGTATTATCTTTCCATTTGAGTTAGTAGTTGGCAATTTCTTCTAATTCATCATTATCAATCTTTTATTTTTTTCTTCTGAGAAAATCCATTGAATATTGCTTTAGTCTTTTTAGCATTTATCTTTAGTTCTATTTTTTGAATTGAAGCTTTGAAGCATTATTTGCATAAATAACCACATTATCTGTAAAATCTAGATGATATAAAAAATCTCCTATTTAATTTTAATATATAACATTAATAAGTTTGGACATGTTAAGAGAAGAGAAGAAAATTTTGTAGGAAGGAAGATTATGGACATAGAATCATGAGGAAAAGGCCCAGAGGCAGACCCAAGACCAGATGGATTGACCGAGTGAAGAGGGGCTTGCTGGAGATGGCACTCAAGGAGGAAATGGTTTCAGACCAAGCAACCTGGAGACGAATGATCTGCACCAGCAACCCCACTTGAAGTGGGATTAATCAAGCTATGGAAGAAGTTAATTAATATGTACGTAATTATAAATATCTATTAAATAGTTCACTTAAATTTAGTTTTATACACATAGTATTTAATTATGTTATATACTTCATTCACCAGTTTTGATTACTAACAGTCATTTCTTTTAATAAATTTTAGATCAAATTGTTCAATTCACTGGTAATAAATTCTCATTCTAATATACTTGAATATCATTGTCACACACTACTGCCTAATTATGCCATTCTGCTTTCTGGTAGATATCATACTTATCCACACTTCAGAAGCATTGTGAAGTAAAATATTGCAAAATTGTTTTTATAATATATTCCTTTTGTTAATTCTTTAAAATAAAATTAAAAAAAGTTAAAAAGTGAACAATAGTATGTTTTAATAAATATCTTTCATAGGCAACAAATTACATTTGCTTAAGATCGAAGTTTAAATTGTGATTTTGCTATTATATTAAATGCTAAAACATAATTGTACAGTTTTTTTATTATTAGAAAACATTTAAATTATATCATGTGGCACTTAGTTGGTTTTAAAATATATTTAATTCTTGATTACACACTAAACAATCTTTTGGGTTCAGTTTATAATAATAGTGTATTGTTATAAAATAAAATGTTTATGGAATTATTTTATTTAACATATAAGCTATGATATCTGATTATTTCTGGAATTTGCAGAATGTGTAATTTTCAGATATACATTATTTTTACAGTACTTTTTGCCAGTTAAAACTTAACATCTTTCTTGTCATTACCAATCTGTAAGTAATTTTAATAATAAACCAAATTACATGACTTATTTATTGCTGAGCTTCTAAAAATCTTAACCTCAACAAATTCTACCTCTTTTCATTGGATCTGAACATAAAATAAATAAAATAAAATTAGCTCACCAACAGAAAATTATAAAATATTATATTTTGATTTTTCTGATTGGATATCAATAGATCCAACCCAATTGACTTTTTAATCGTAGTTATACAAGCATCTGGAACTGACATATTCAACGACTTTAGCAGATGTTTTTTTTTTTTTGTTTCTGACAGAAATTTTGAAAAATATATTTGCTGTGTTTATTTTGGAGTTCTAGTATATTTAAGCCTGCATCTAAACAAGGGAATTTCAATCAAGTTTATCATGCCGCTACTGAAAACTAAGCTCTAATTTGAGTTTTAAAGTTTTATTTATTAATTTGATATCAGTTTTGTGGAATTCAAAGTCATACTCACAGAAGATATGACCTATCAAGTTAAGTCATTCTAACTTCATGTATTCTTGAAGAAGAACTATAACCTTGATTGCATAGGTTTTTTGTGAATACTCTTGAAATAGCAACTATTGCTTAATTAGTGCTGAGATGAAAAACTTCTTGCCATTATTATCTTTGACAATAATAAAGTATGTACAGTTATGAAGATGTTATCTGAGACAAAATCGGGCAACTTCAAAACATCAAATTAGAGCTTAGTTTTCAGTAATGGCATGACAAACATGATTGACTTATTGTCATGATATAAAGCTAATAATGGCAAGAATTTTTTCAGCTCAACTGTTAGAGAATAGGGAATAGTTACTTTCAGTGTTTTTTTTATAAATACATGTTCATGTTTGTGGAAGAAATAAATCTCAATACAGTCTTAAGTAGCACAAACACGATAAAGGGCCTATAGACTTTTTTTATGGAAGAATAATATAAAGGGAAGACACTACTTACTAGATAATCAGCTGCCGACTATTATGGTTTTTGTTCTTCTTTTTATCTTTTCCTAATAACTAGATACTCTTTGAATGACCAATAATTATATAGCTAACTGGATTGGCTATGGAGTCTTTGTAGATATATATAAATAAATGTACAAATATTTGTTTGATTTATACTATTTTGATAATCTTTTTATCTTAGACATAGCTTACATAAATGATTCTTAGATGAAATTATCATGACACTTATTTCTTATCTTATCCAATACTATCAATATTAAGTTTTCCTTGAAAATATTTTATTTAGACAACTCCCTAAAAGCTTTATTAGAGAGCAATATTTTAAATAATAGTGGTAGTTGAAACAGTAATGTTAAAAATTTTATGAATATAATTAATAGTTTCTTTTTGAGAAATTTAGTATTCTTTTTGGTAGATTGGTTTAACAACATTGCTTTCATCATAATGTACATATCAGTAATGTAAACAGATATGCTTCTGTTAAAGATTTAAATGAGTTCACAATTGCCCTATACAAATGTGCAGAAAGCATAAACTAATTGGATAAGAACAGGCCAATAGGCTATTGCAAAAAGGTGCAATATTGCTATCATTCGTTATTGTGTATTAATAATTGGCAGCTGATTCAGACATGTGACATAATTGCAAAGAAAAATCTATAAGCAATCTTCATATATAAGAAGATTGAATGCTGAAAGTGATGAAACTCGATGGTAAGCCATGGATCTTGAATTCAAGAATCTGCCACTTGCAAGAGCACTTTCACATTTAAAACAAAAATCAGAAGTTCAAACTGTGGTATTCGTTATTGGCATTTTTTCTGCTATAGATTATGGCATGTGGAGGAGGAGGGTGTCTAAAAGTTTTAAGAAAGAGCTGCTCAACCCAAAGCCTGTAAGCCACATGTTGTCCAGGAAAGCTATGAACATGATCCAACACAAAATTGTAAAGGTATTTTAAAACATTATGAGATTTATTTATAATTACCTTTTACAATGTGACTAAAATAAATGTATGTTCTTAAATGCATTGCTAAATATCCCCCTAGTTTTATGTTGCCCTTTTTTACTTTTATAATATACAAAATTATCTATGATATCACTACTTAGATATGTCCATTTTTGACATTAATGACACAAAGTTGAAACCTGCTTACTGATTTTAAAAGACTTTCCCAAGTGATTGCCGTGTAATTAGGATTATTATGTGATGACTGTTTTGCTTGTCTGTGGTGATGGAGATCATTAAAATTATGCATGGATCTTTTTTTTTTTTTTTGCTTAAAGCTTTAGGTAAAATTTGTGTCTGAGGTGTGACCCAAGGCAGTTCTTTTTTATCTGAGATATGTAAGCCAAAAGATTGTACATCTATGTTTTAAGAGATCACAGAAAATTTGGAAAAGATACAAATTTTGATGAAGTTAATGAAATTACTTTTTTTATTAACAATTAAGAATGGTAGGCTGCAAATTTTAGATTATGCCCATCTAGCAATTAACAAGTAGAGCATTTTTATACTAATCATTTGAGTTTCTACAAGTTTGATGGCATCATTTAAAATATTTTATAGTTTATTTAATTAAAAACATTAATTTTATATTGATTGATGTTTTTTAATGGAAATGCTTTGTAAAAACTTCCATGATGATAAATAGGCTAATTTAGTGCATGTGGAAATTTGAGTACAACAATAAATCCCTCTTCTCTCTAGAAAAAAATATAATGCAAGTCAAATGTTATATATAGAGTAAGTTAAAAACAAACTCTTATGAAGCTTCAAAAATACCCTCAACCTCAGACCGCGGTTTCAGCCTCTAGCGTCATCAGTGAGGTGCTAGGGAATAAAAATACTAGAACTAGTCCAGCATTTTATCAATGCCTAACTATTGAGAAGAAAATCTGAAACCTTCAGACATTTAAATGTCCAAAAATCCAGCTATCTAACTCAAATAGCAGTATGGGACTGAAGTAAGTTCAGATACACCATATATTAATAGTTCTAGCAATATAAAATCGCCAAAGCATTAATAGCAAAAAACTAAAATTAAATTGATAAAAAAATCAAGTCAAATGTCTGAAGGTTTCAGATTTTCTTCTCAATAATTAGGCATTGATAAAATGCTGGACTAGTTCTAGTATTTTTATTCCCTAGCACCTCACTGATGACGCTAGAGGCAGAAACCGCGGTCTGAGGTTGAGGGTATTTTTGAAGCTTCATAAGAGTTTGTTTTTAACTTACTCTATATATAACATTTGTAAATAGGAGCTTTATTAAAATTAGGTCATCTGACTTGATTTTTTTATCAATGCAATACATGAATATTGTTGGAGGTTCTACACTCCGAAATTGTGGCAAACTGCAATAAATTTCTATATTTTCATATGTGTATGTGTGTGAAGTCTTATAATTATTTTTATTCATTTTTTATCTATATAAATAATTATCAAAAATGAAGGAAAAATAAAGTAATCATATACTATGTATATATATATTGAAATAGATTAATGCCATCTATTTCATGGTTGTCAATATAGTCTTACACATAATGAAAGTTAGTTAGCAGTTATTGTGAGGCAGAACAATAAAAATAGTTTTGAAATTCTTTAAAGGATATTAAACAAACAAATAATGTAGTCAAGCCTTGGTGACCTAGTGCTTAGCATAGCTGCCTTCCAAGCAGCTGGCCCGGGTTCGCTTCCCAGTCAATGTTTTGACATATAAAAAAAACAAAAACAAATAATGTATAAAGGATTTAAAATAATAATATTTTCTAATATAGAAAAAAATTATGTAGAAAGCTAGTTTTTATTATCAAATAATTTAATATATCAAGCATAGTCATATAAAAACAAGTTTTATAGAGAAGGAGTTAGTGTGTTTTATTTCTATTTTTATTATCAGTAACTGAAATATTTAGAATTAAAAAAAGAGCATGTACTTAAAAATGGAATTGAAAGAATATATGTGGAATGACTGATTAAATGTTACATTATTGCAATTATAACACAATAAAATTAGGCAGACTAATTAAGAAAAAACAATGTAAATAAATGAGGCTGACCAATTAGAAAATAGATCTTTAAAAAAAGATGAGATAATTAAAGCATCTACATTTTGGTTTTAAAGAAAAAAAAAGAGATTAAAAAAATTAAGATTGGGTGTTAAAATTTTATATAATGAGAAATAACAATGGTTTGTTTTTGTTTTATTTAATAAATAAAAATATAATTAGATAAAAATCAATCTTTAGTTTTATTCTAAAAAATTATTTAAGAAAATAATTATAGAAAAATATAGGTTCTCATCTGATCCTTCGTGTCAGCCGCGGGTGGCGCTATTTCTAGCTAAATTTCTAGAAATATGCCGTTTCCGCGGCCGCACCCAAGCCTTTAAGCATTCTTTCTAAAATAAATTCTAGAAAGATTGTTAACTTGGAGTTAAGTCTTGTTTCTACGCTAAAAGGTAGAATGTTAACTTGGAGTTAAGTCTTCTTTCTACGATAAAATCTAGAAAGAGTGTTAACTCGGTTTAGTGGCTAACGGTGTGACTTTTTCCGATGCTAAAAGCAGAGGAAAATGCTGTAGTTGTTTGTGTCATGCACTATATCGTAATGTTGTGTTATGTATTTGATGTAACAATATCGTACGAGGGTGTGTTAATTTGATCGTGTCAAAAGTATTTAAATTTTCATTGGGGCCTTTTTTTTTAAGACGAATTGATGTACTGTTACCTTTTAACAATTTAAATAGTGTCGTGATTGTTCCTCGTAAAGCTATAAGCCTCCTAAATTCTCAATTAGGGTGGGTTAGCGTACCAAAATTTTTAAACAATCACGCTTTGAGTCACGTTTTAGCGAGAAATTTTCCGAGACCAAGAAGATGGCTAATTCAAACAACAGAAAAACTTGAAAAGAGATGGGAATTGCCAGACACGGAAGCCGGCGCTGGAATATTTCTACAGCAAAAAAAAAAACATCCTGCTGCTGAAAGAAAAGATTGGATTGTGCGGCAAATATATGCAGATTTGAGGTCCAAAAACATCTTTCGACTTTCATTTGTAAGTCTTGCTGTGGCCGACAGAAATGTTCACTTTGTAAAGGCAAGCTTGTTTGAGGGATTCCAAATGGCCTTCGTCAAATGTCAAAAATAAAAGAAGTAACTTCAATTTTTATTTTAAACGTACATCCCTTCTTCTCCCAATAATTGTTGTCATCGGCAATCAAATGTCAAATAAAAGAAGTAACTAAAATTTTTAATTTAAACATAGCCCAAAAAACACTTCTTCTCCCAATAATTGTTGTTGTCAGCAATCAGACAGTCAAATCAAAGGAACATCATTAATTATTCTTTAATCGTATAGGGGGGGGAAACCCTCCCACTAATTGTTGTCGGCAATCAAATGTAAACCAATCAAAGTAAGACCGTAAATTATTAGTTAAACATAACCCAAATTACTATTTGAACATACACCGCAAAAGACCCGCTCTTGTCAATCAAAATTAAAGAAACAACAACTATTATTGTCCCATTGTCAAACCGAATATTATTTGGGAAAACCCAAATAATTTATAAACGAAAAAAAAAAGAAACTAAAATCGGTTGTCAATCAAATGTAACCGATAAAAGTAACTTCAATTTTGATTTAAACATACACAAAAAAACAACCCCTTTCTCCCAATAATTGTTGTCGGCAATCAAATGTAAAATAAGAGGAAGGTAAATTAGTATTTAATCATCACCCCAAAACACCAACCCCTCTCACTAATTATTGTCAGCAATCAAATGTACACCACCACTAAAAGTAATGTAAACTACTATTCTTTAAACGGTTAACCCACCCCTTCTCCCAATAATTGTTGTCTACAATTGTACACACAAAAAAACACCCCTTCTCCCAATAATTAGTGTCGGCAATCAAATGTAAACCAATCAAAGTAAGACCGTAACTTATTATTTAAACGTAACCAAAATTACTATTTGAACCTACACCAAAAAACACCCTCTTGTCAATAAAAATTAAATAAACAACTATTATTGTCCCATTGTCAAAAATATTTATTTGTAGAACCAAAACCATAATTTATAAACGAAAGGAAGTCAAATCGATTGTCAATCAAATGTAAACCGATAAAAGTAACGGTTTTAATTTTTATTTAAACATATACACACACACACGAAAAAAAAAACCACTTCTCCCAATAATTGTTGTCGGCAATCAAATGTAAACCTATAAAAGTAACATAAATTATTATTTAATCGTACACAAAAACACCCCTCCCACTAATTGTTGTCGGCAATCAAATGGAAACCTATCAAAGTAACGTCAATTATTATTTAAAGATCCATCCAAAAAAAACCCGTTCTCTCTTAAATTTCGGCAGTCCAATTTTACAAAAACAGTAATACTATTTAAAAAAAAAAAACACACAAATTACTATTTGAACACACACCAAAAAAGACCCTCTTGTCAATAAAAATTAAAAAAAAAACACAACAATTATTATACCATCATCAAAAATATTATTTGGGAAAAATAATTCAGAAACGAAAGAAAGTAAACTTTGTAAACAAACAAACAAAAAAAAAAGTCAATATTAATAGAGAATCGCTGGCCCGGGAACGTTATATTAATGTGTTTTTGATTAGAAATCCTGCCACCTGCGGCTGACACGAAGGATCAGATGAGAACCAAAATATATATTAATGAAGTTTCATTATGATAAAAAAAAAACAAGTGAGATCACAGAGCACATAAAGTTGGTTACAAAGAAATCAAGTCATATGTCACATGACCTAATTTAACAAGTTTGTATTACAAATGTTATATATAGAGCTTGCAAATAAGCTTGTTAAGAGCTTATTTGCGAGCTCTCTATAAATATATAATAAAGTTGGTTGTTTCTTTAAAAACTCTTTGAAGATGGCACTAGTGTAGCTATCATGCCCCTTAGTGACTACAAGAGGAAATACCAACTGTTTGAAATCTACTTATGAAACTTATAATTGCAACTTGAATGCTACAAGAAATTTTAGCTCCCAGTGCAAATAGAAGTAGATTATGATGAACCAGCAAGTATTTGAGTAAGAAAATTTTAATAAACAAAGTTGTCAACCAGGGAATGAAAGGAAAATTAAAATCTCCATGCGAAAGACATGAATGGATATTTCAGCTCAATCTTCAAAATGTACAGGATTTTAAGGGAAATACTAAGTTATAAACTATATAAACCTCACACAGAAGCTACTACAAAAACTTCAGAAAAGAAACTATTTGTTGTTATGAGATGGATATACATTTTCTTGAGTTCTTTTAAAAAAACATACACAATTTTTTAATTTCTATATATTATTTAAAAATCTTTTAATTAAAACATTTATTCTGATCTCATATATATATATATATTTGTGTAATTAATATTATTAGTTAATCATATAAGTATTTAGTTTTTAAATTATTATAAATTGGTGATTGTAATTTATATATACAAAATGGAAAAGTGCATGATTTGTTTACAAGTAATTAAAAAAACTATTGACCTTTTTATTTCCACTGTAGATAATTTATTTCAATATTTAATCTTTATTTAACATATTTTAGAGGACAAATCATTTGCTGCTTCTGATTAATTTTCTTTTTTAAAAATAGATTTGAAAAAAAAAAAAGGAAGGAAAGAAATTATCTTTACAGATTGACTCCTTTTTATATATAACAGTCAATATTCAGAGATATCTAAAAAGTGTTATCTTAAATAAAAAATATAGTAGTAATGCTTTAAGTTATAATATAACTCAAATTTAGGTAGATTAGCAAGAAAACGCAATAATCAAATACCAATAGATGCATTATAATAAGGCAATAAATAAATAGTGTGTGTGTGTGCTTGTGTAAATTTATGAGAACTGCCAAGAATTAAATTTAGAAAATAACACTATAATCATTTTAATTTCAAATTAAACACATAGTTTTTTGTTATCAAATATGATCAACCATTGCCTTGTAGGAAGCTGGTGAACCTTGTGTTAATAAACATTCATGGTATACGATTGTATATGTATGAATTCTATTATATACATGCAGTTATTTATGAACTATTATTATAGTTAAGTATATTGTCGATATTCAAAGTATTATTTAGGAATAATTGTGATTAAGAAGTAAAAGTAATGTTTATCAGCAGAAAGATCCAAGAGTTGGCCACCTCTATGAATTATGAGCCTTATGACAATGTTTTACAAGGAGTAGGATCTAAACACAAACCACTTCTATCATGCATAGTTATGTAATATGTTTACCTCAATTGATACTGCAAATGTGATTTATATATATATATGCCATGACTGTTTAAATATGACTAAATGAATTATATTTCTAGAGCTCATTAGCATGCAAAATTATATCCTTGATGCATTAAAGGCATGGGATATTGTTAAAGATGATCACTGCTTGATTATATAATCATATTATATGTTGTGGTTTATATAACTAACATTTTTAGAGTTTATCAGATATAAAACTTGAAAAGTTTTTGAGGAGGTTTAGATGCTATAATTTATGTATTTGTCTTTTTACAGTTGCTGTGTCATTATCATTTTCAACTATTATCGATTCACTGCAGAATGAAGATCTCCAAATTCATTCCATCTTCTCCGATCTTTAGCATCTCTTCTTCACATCACATTAGCACACTTTCTTATTTCATCCATCCATCTCACATATGGTCTCTTTCTACGTCTTTTACAATCCTTAGGAATCCAGTTTAAGATTTCAGCTGTTCATCTATTATCATCTCTTCTAGTAATATATTCAACCCAATTCCACTTCAGTCTCTTAATTCTTTCAATGATGGCAATAACATCTGTTTGTTCTCTCACCTATGTATTTCATTTTCGATCTTTTTTTGTTACTCCTAACATATATCTTTCCATACTTCTTTGCATGATTTGAAATCTATGTATTGCTCTTCTATTAAGTGTCCAATTCTTAGATCCATATGTAAGAACTGGTAACACACATTTATTAAAAATTTCCTTTTTAAACACATAGGCATATTTCCTTTTAATATTAAGTTATTTTTTACTAAAAGCACTCCAACTAAGTTTAATTCTATGATTGATTTCATCCATTATGTTTCCATCTGTGGTGATAATCTGACCAAGGTATTTATTGTTTTTAACTTCTTCTAACTCATCATTATTAATCTTTATTTTCTTCTTTTGAGAAAATCCATTGAACATTACTTTAGTCTTTTTAACATTTACCTTTAATCCTACTTTCTTACTTTTATCTGATAACTCTTGCAACATTTCCTGAAGCTCTAAAGCATTATTTTCATCGGCAAAATCTAAATGACTTAAATAATCTCCATTTACTTTTATTCCCTTAGCTTCCCATTTTAATTCACAAAATACTTCTTGCAAAACTGCTGTAAAAAGTTTTGGAGATATGGAGTCACCTGTCTTAAGTTTTTCTCAATGTTAATCTTTTTAGTATCATTATGTAATCTAATTGTTGTTGTTGTATTTTTGTAAATATTCTTCAGAATATGACAGTATCCTGGATCTATACCTTGATAAATTAATGCTGTAATCACTAAAGAAATGCTTATAGAATCAAATATCTTTTCATAGTCACCAAATCCAAAGTATAATGGGAACTCATATTCATTGGTTCTTTCTATAACTTCTCTCAATACTTGGATATGATCTACTGTACGAAAACCACTTTTAAATCCAGTTAGTTCTTTTGATGTTGTAATTATTTTAATGAAAGTTTTGTATAGAACTAATAAAAAACTGATAGGTCTGTAATTTTTGATATCTTCTTTATCACCTTTTTAAATATTAAATACTGCATTCTTCCAATCATCTGGTACATCTTTATTATTTTAGATATTTGGTATATAATTTTCCAAAAAAATTTCTATTTCTTCGTCTGCTAAGATATCAATTATAATTCCACCATTACCTGATTTTTGCTTCTTCATAATTTTAATTGTATATCTCATTTCTTCATTTAAAATTCTGGGTAATTCAGAAAATATAATAATTGTAGGATGTACTTTTCTTTGTTCTTTATTGCTATATAATTCTTGATAAAAACTCGTCTACACATTTTCATGATGTCATTCATTATTTTAGTAATAGTTCATTTATTTTTCTTATTGCACAAATAAGTTTTCTATTAATATCAAAATGTTGTTTTACACTCTTGAGACTTTTATTCTCTTCTGTAATTTTCATTACTAGTTCACAATTATACTTTCTTATATCATTATCAACTTTTTTTTGCATCATTTTGCAAAATTTGACATATTCAATTCTTTTTAATGTATCATTTGTATATGGTTTCATATTCTTCTTTTCTTGATAAATTGTCTTGCCTCAGTACCTTTGTAGCAGTTTTTATTCTTTTTAATGTATCATTTGTATATGGTTTCATATTCTTCTTTTCTTGATAAATTGTCTTGCCTCAGTACCTTTGTAGCAGTTTTTATAAGGATATCAATTATTTTTCTATTGATTTCATTCAAATCTGAATTATGATCAAAATCTGTTAATATTTGAAAACGATTTGCAAGTTCTAATTTAAATTCATTGGAATGTTTCTGAAGATTAGGAATATCAACTGTGAATATTGTTTTTATTAGTAATTTTTGTCTTTCTAATTTTGCATTTTACATCTCACTAATTGATGATCATTTTCCTTGTTGAATTTATTAAGAACATTACAATCTTGAAATGCATATTTTCTCTTAGTCAAAATATAATCCAATTCAGCTATACCTTCATTTGGATGCTTCTATATTCATTTTCATTTAACATTTTTCTCAAAAAAAGAATTCATAATATAGCCTTTTTTTTCTGCAAACTCCACAAGTCTATGTTCTCTCTCATTTCTATCATCATAACCATATTTACCTACAGCACTTTTATCTTTCAATTGTTTAACAATTCTAGCATTCAAATATCTCATGACAATTTTAAAATGTTGTTTGATTCAATTAAAAGCCTTTTGGACATCCATATAAACATTTCTCTATTTCATCACAATGAGAATTTGTTGGGACATAACTCTGAATTATCTGCTATTAAGTTCTGCTTATTATTTATAATAAATTCTACTCCACTTGTTTCCAATGTTTGTGTCTTTGTAGTAGAGTACATGTCCACTTTTTAAATCAATGGTCTCTTCATTTTTTTTCTAACTTTACAAAATCCAATAATGTCTCATTTTAAATTAGACAGCTCTCCCAGTTCTTGCAATCTTCCTTCACTTGAAAGTGATCTGCAGTTGTAAATTCCTAAATAAAAAGTCGTCATCATATGGCAGCCTAGGTCTGCAATCACGAGATTCTTAGCACCTTTTACTTACTAACTGCTGCCTTCACTGGTGACTTTACAGCCTCCTGGGAATAAGGGCCATGATTTATTTTTGACTGTCATGATTGTAAATATCTATTAGAAGGGGAAAAAATTCATCCACACTCACATTCATCCTGCCTTCAAGAAAACTTAACTGATATTTCAGTTAAGAGCTATCAGGCAACTGAGAAGAAAGACCATAATGTTTCTTGATCTTAAACTCACGAGATAAAAAGCCAATAAACTCACCACACTGCCTAATGCATATTTGTGAGCAGACCATCCATGCTTGTATACAATATGAATAATCACATAGTAATAACAACTACAGCAACAAGACTGTATAAAATGGACATTAGGAAATTTCCTTGCTCAGTTCCTTTAAGGCCTCCAAGACAACAGTAAATTTCTTTCTACAGCCAGTTGCTGTATACAACAATTAAACTATAATTTAGAAATGGCTATTTAAGAAATAAAAATTGCTTATTATTAAAATTTAAAAGAAATAGTTAAGTAAAAAGTTAATTATTTAAAGAGCAATCAAATTTTAAATTAAAAGAATATAATTTAAAAGGAATTAATAATAACTTTTGTAAACTATAATGCCATATTTTATGCTTTATAAATGTTAATTAAAGAATGTATCATGTTTCGTGAAAATAGAAATAAGGAATTGTAAACACTGAAAATTATTTGAATCTTATGTTATTATTAATCTGTAAATATTTTTTTTTTATTATTATTCATTTTAATTTTATATATTTGAAAAATTGTCAGTTTGGAATACTATGTCCATGGTCTGTTTCATCAAGAAGTACCTCATATAATTTTTAATTTAGTTAGGTATTATAAATCAAAGATAGTGTACTGGCTGGATTAATCAATGATATACATGGAATGTTAATATAAAGACCAAAAATATAATGAAGAAAATCATGATATATCGTAATTAGTTCATAAACAGGTATATCCTTACATTTTCTGAAGGTATTCATCAGGTGATTTTCAAATTTTATTATCATGAACTCAGCCCTGAAGAATAGAGTAACACAAAGGCAAAACTCTCCATACACTAGTGCCACTCGGATTTGCCTCTGTGTTAAACAGCTTGTGTAAGCATAAAAAATGGTGATCATGTGATGTTTAGTGATTTAAAAAATAGAGTAAGTATATCATTTATTTAGTCTTAATATGCTTGCCTCACATTTAGAGCTGTAGTCACATAGTGTATATCATATAGTGAATTACCAACTATTCAATACATTCATAAATCAATACTATGTCCATTACAGATTAATTATTGTATTTTTAATGATATTATTATTATTCACATATATGCAGTGTTTGTTCTAGATATTTCTGCTATTATTTGATCCAAAAACTAAATATACCATAATATAAATTTAAAATTTTTTACCTGAATTTTAGATATTCAATTGTTTTATTATACTTTCTAAAAAAAAAGTATGTAGCTTATGAAAAGTATTTTTAAATTATATCTCATAATATATATATATATATATATACGACATTATTTTATATTAATTAGTAGATTTCACAGCCCTTAGAGATGTAAGCATAAAAAATATAATGGTAGTTTCCATATGTTTATCTATATAAACTTAGCTACAATGTAATTAGCAGTCAATCAGTTAAACTAGCAATTGTTAACTGAAATCATATGTAGTAAAAGTATTTTTTTCTGACTTTAAATTAAACTGCAGTGCAGTGGCTACAATAGTATGTGATGTCCTATCAATTTTCAAATGCCTTCATTTTAAATTTTTAAATTGAACAAGTGTTCATTTTCTTATCTTCCTAATTTTAACTCTATTTTACAAAAATCATGTTAATTTCAATTTATTTAGCATAGCGTAAGTTTTATGCCACTTTTCTGGAGCTTAGCAGTATGTCATACCACTTGTAGTCTAAACTTTAAACGTAAAAAAATTATATCCTGGTTTTTCCAATCTACAGCTACTTTTTATCAACATTTTTATATAATTCTTATACTACTTTTTATAAGTAATGTTTACAATAATAAAAATTAATTTTATTTTATTATAATACCTGATTGTAAGTTTTTTTAAAAAAGTATACATTCAACTGAACTTATTTACAATGTTATAAAATGTTGTATATTGTTGCTTTTTCTGTTGTATTGCTACAAAATTTACATATATGTGATTACCATAAAACTTCAAAATTATACTGTACGTCATCACATGTGACCAATCTGTAAGCAAAAGAAAGTGTTCTACTGATCTAAATTTTTATTAAAAAAATATATCCAACTGATTGTGTGCTTGAGAATGTTGGATAATGGAAATGATAGTTACTCAGACCATGAAAAATAATATCAGTGTGGAAATAGAGAGTGAACATCTCAGCAATACAGAAATAGCAAAATCTGAAGTGGACAAGAATGATATGCTATGTATTTGAAATAGATAATTCAAGCTACTCTTTATTTGACAGTGATAATGGATTCAAATGGTCCAAAGAGCTTCCATTAGTAATAAAAGAATAAACAGCATAATATAGTCAAAGCTTCATCAGTATTGACAAATTAATGCAAAAGCTTTAGGGGATAGCCCAAATTTTGAAAAAGGATGGGATTTATTGTTTACTGATAATATTCTGAACGAAATTATAATGTGGACAAATAAAAAAAGTTGAATAAGCAAGAACAGAATACAAAATTTGAAATCATACTCATTTTCATGATATGGGTTTATTAGAACTGTAGGCATTTTTGAGGCTACTAAACTATATAGAAATATTCAAATCTGGTAATGAAAATCTTGATTTTTTTCTATGCACCTGATGGAATTGGATGAGAAATTTTTTGAACAACTATGCCTAAAAGAAGATTTGAATTTTTGTTTTGCTGTCTTCATTTGATAATCTTGATAATAAAAAAGAATGAGAAAAAATGATTCTGCAGCTTGATATCAATAAGTTATTTGAAATATTTATTGAAAATTGCCAAAAATAATTGTCATTGGAATGCATGCTTTTATTGATAAAATTCTTGTGACAAATAGGAGAGATAAAGATTTAAAATTTACATACTAAAAAAAGCTGGGAAATACAGCATAAAACTCCTTTGCCTCTTTTTAAATAGTTATTTTCTAAATGGTTATATATGTTCAGGAAAAGGTTCTGACAGCAAGACATTGAATAAAGAAGGAAACATTAGTATCCATCACAATCTGTTATTAATTGGTGAAGCTAATACATAGTTCCAATAGAAATGTTATAACAGACAATTGATTTAGCTCCATAGGAATTATCACTGAGTTATAAAAGAGGAGGTTAACTTATTTAGGAATTTTGAAAAGAAATTAACAAATTCTTGCAATTTTCTGATTTCAAAATCAATACCAATAGAAAGTAACTTTATATGAATTTCATGATGTTCCACTGTTACATGTTCAAAAAAAATATAAAACTATACTATTAATTTTTTCCATGCACCACTCTAATAAGATCAATCCTAGCACTGGAAAGTCTAAGATGATTGCAGATTTTAACTTGACAAAAAGAGGAAATGCACTAATTATTCATGCTGTCAATGCATTCATTTTGTAGTCAAAAAAAATTCAATGCCTGGATTTTTTTAAATTGTTAGTAAAATTGCTTTCAAATATCCATAATTATAAGAAATGCTAATGCACAATCTCTGAAATAAATTTCACGTCTGTTTTAGAGCATTAGGAAGGTCTGAAGCTATTAATAATATAATGACAAGAATTCAGATGATAACAGGCTCAAGATATTAAAGAAAGCTTGCCAGCAGCAGACTGACTTGTAAAGACCACATCAAAAAAATATGCAGTGACTGTTCTATTTTAAAATAAAATTATTTTAAAATTATTTGTATTTGTTTACTTATTTTAAATGCCTATTTGGAATCTTAATTGTTTCATAAAATAATACTTTTCTCATGAGTAGTAGCATTAAAAGTGGAACCATTTTTAGTTTAGTACTATAAATATTTTAAGAGGTGAAAATTTTTCATGAGTAATCAGCTTTTGTTTGCTTGTGAAGAAATTGTAATCTTCCAGTTTTTAAACTTATAAAATATATATAAACAAATAATTTAACGGTAAAAGAAATATTATATTTTAAATTCTTTAGTAGTGCTTTCAATTACGTAGTAATTTGATACTTTAAAAGTATGTCAGATAAAAATATACTACATGATGTGGTTTTAGTTAGTTGCCAATCATAGCTGAATTTAATGTAGTAAATACACAGAAATTTCCATTATCTCAACCTCTAGATATGCATTTTAAAATATCAATTCTAGACATGTCATCATCATCAACCATTATCAATTCACTGCAGGATGGTCTCCAAGTTCAATCCATCTTCTCCAATCTTCCCATCTCACATGTGGTGTCTTTCTGGGTCTTTTACAATTTCTTGGAATCCAGTTTAAGATTTCAATTGTCCATTTATTATCATCTCTTCTAGCAATATGTCCAGCTCAACTCCACTTCAGTCTTTTAATTTTTTCAATGAGGTCAGTAACACCTGTTTGTTCTCTTACCCATATATTGCATTTTCGATCTCTTCTTGTTACTCTCAACATGCATCTTTCCATACTTCTTTGAATGGTCTGAAGTCTAAACATGTATTCTGAAATAAATAGGAAGATATCTAAAATCAAAGAAATTGAAAAGTAATGTGCTTTAATTTTTTTGAGTTGTTACTATTTCCTAATTTGTAAGATATAGGCTATGAAGATAATATGAAACATAAAAACATTTTTGTATCATGTGTTAATTAATAACTTTGTTTGATTAAT
Organism: Epiperipatus broadwayi; assembly: GCA_028023455.1. NCBI lineage: Eukaryota > Metazoa > Onychophora > Udeonychophora > Euonychophora > Peripatidae > Epiperipatus > Epiperipatus broadwayi. The sequence continues at coordinate 2,429,052 of JAQFVV010012431.1, read as the reverse complement.
AAATAAAAAAACCTGAAACATAGATACAAGCTTTATTTACAAAATTATAAATAGATAATTAATGTTATTTATCCATTATAGATACCAAATTAATATTCAATTTAATTTCATAAAAATGTTTTCATATTGATGGTTTGAATAAGAATACAAAAAAAAAAAAAAATGTTTGAATTTCAGTACTTCTATGCTAACATTATCAGAAGTTTTATTATCATTTCCATTTTGTTAAATTTTTATAATTATAAATTATATTTAAATTTTTTCCTTTTATATAAATATTAATAATTTGTTAAAGCTAATCAAAGAAACTCATTTATAAACCTATGACAATTAAAAACATTGCACAAGAACCCCTAGAGAACAAGAATACATTAATGTGTTTTGAATTTTCGATAAGGACATTATTTGCCAGAAATTTTTTTATTAATTCCATATTATTAGATATGTATTATTTTAAATTAAAATTTAAAATATTTTTCCTCTCATAAATATTAAATAATTTATTTTTATTTTTAATTCTAAGTAAAGAAACTTAGCTATTTGTAAGACTACAATAATTAAAAATATTGCACAATGACTCTTAATACTTTCTACATTTACAACATTGTTTTATAATTATTCACAGGGCTCCTGGCACTTTGTATTGTTTTATATTTATATTTCAACTGGAATAGTTATTTCTGCATATTAATATCTAGGAACCAATGACATTAAACCACTAAAATATCACATGATCACTTTTTTATTAATGCTTTCACAAACTATTAAAACAATAGCAAAAATTTTTTACTACATAATAGTATATTAGATTCAAATGCATTGCTCTCAGATCTAAGTCTCCTCATTGACAAAAACTATAAGCTAAAAACTAATCTGAGAATATAGGATGTGAAATCACTGAATAGGTTTATAATGACAACTTTCTAGCATCTACTGATTTTTACAGCTTGCACTAGGTGGTATTACTGTGTGGAAAAAAATTTGCACTGTTTAACAGTTTTGTGTAAGCATAAGAAAAGATGATAATATGAAGTTTTAGAGTTTCTTAGCAATCTTAGCCAAAGTATAAAGATGACTACCATTATTAAGAAGTCAAAGACACCAAAATATATAGATTCTGAAGTCTGTATGATTATACAGGTTAATTAGCCTGGATTGAAAGCATTAGTGTTTTTAATTTGGACTTATAGCCTTATAGTTAAGCAAGAAGGTATAAATAAGATAGATGTTGGAAAGGTGGTGCATTTGATCCAAAGATTCAGGTGTACTGCTACCAAATCCAAGATTCTTCACTGATGAAAGCCATATGCTAAAAACTAGTTTGGGAATATTGCATTGGATAAAGATTATGATGTATAACCTTCTAGCATTTATTGATTAGTAGAGTTTGCACTAGGTGGCACTATTATGTGAGAAAACATTTTTTTTAATGTTTTTAACCAGTAATGCATGAATATTGCTCTTATACCTTTTTTTTTTTTTTACAGCATTTATGGATTCATTAACCTACAAAAAGTCTGTTAATTTATATGTGTGTATATATATATAAAGGGATTTTATCTTGATTGTTAAAAGAAGGTTGCCTTGACAACAGTTTGAAATTGTTGATTGTTATTGATATTGGAATTGTTTAAGTGTTGACTGGTTTTAATGATATGTATATAATAATGGAAACTTAGGTATGTGAAAATAAATATATTATGATTAATATACTTTCAAATAAAAATGGTTAAATTCAAATATATACAATAATATTAATCAAACTTTCTGTTGTGATGTTGATAATGATGATGACTTATAACCTAGTAATGAAGGTTAAACCTAAGAACAATTATTTCCAAAAGTTTTTTTCATTTTTTTTTAGTTTCAATAAAAAGAAAATGAAACTTATGATGCCAATCTTCTAAATAGAAAGCTTACTTTAGAAAACTTTATATTAATACACAATCATTATCATTTATAAATTATTACCATTATCCCTGCATGTCCCCAAATGGATTGTATGATTTCTCAGGATTGTGGATATAAATAGCAGAATGGATGTTAATAGCTTAATGTTTAGAATGAATTTGATAAATGAATACAAATTAAATTGATTAATTAACAATAGATATATACTGATAAGATTTTACTAAATGTAAAGTTTGAAAAGTTCAAACCATGGTTTTCTGCAGATATTATTCTTTTACTATATTTATGAATAAGTCTTTATTAGTTCATTCTTGGTGGTAGTTATCCTCTGATCATTAACAGAGTATACAAGTCTTGGTAGGTCTTATAGAGAGTCCATGTCTCTTCTCATGACATGATTAAAGTAGGCAATAGCTGGTTTTATCAAACTTCAGCATTAAAATTTCTGGATCCGATTTGTTTTGACTGGTGTGGTTGTTGATTTTCTAGCTACATAATAGTCTTCCACTAATGTCACTTGCTGTGGTGGATCTTAGTATTGAAAAATAATTTTAAATGTCAGCAAGGCATGTCAATCCAAAACTACGGTGGAAAACTTTTAACCAGTCCTTTCTCTTCATTTCATGGGTTCACTGCAACACTACTTCTTGAGTTAAGACTTAAAATATACTAGGCTGGACTCCCATTGTTTTTCTTTTCTGAGCTATTTGTGCTTCATGTATTTTTTTTAACATCTACTACATATTCAAAAAGGTTTTTAGAAAAAAAAAAATGTATTTCTCAAAATCTAATTACAAGATTTAACATCTATTTAATTATAATTAACATGTTTATTGATAAACATTTTTTTCATCCCTTAAATTATGATATAATATATATATAGTTTTTCTCTTTCCCTTCGTTTTTTTGTTTTAAATCAATGTACTTAAGTGGTGTGTATGTTATATATATATAATGAGCTATTAGCATGCTCATTGTATAATATAATAATAATGTTATATCTAGTACATGAACATACATGCAAGGTAATTTATACCTTTATCAATTAATCTATGATACTTTTTTGTTTCTTTAACCATATAAATAATATGGGCTGCATTTATTTATATTATTACAATATATAAAATAAAATAAAATGCAGATGACAGTACTTATTTATTGGGGGTCATTTGTCTTTTATTGTATCTTTATTTATATGAATTTAAAAAGAATGGGGAAGTATGGAAGTGTTTATTATTTCTATACTTATTTATACATCAAGTACGCTTTTTCCTTACAATCAATTATATGTTGACATATCAATGTACTACAAGTCTATTTTCATTTTTGATAGTAAAGTGCACATCAGTTCATATCAACAATAAAAATAAAATACAAATAGATTTAATAATTGTAAATATTTCTGAAAATATCTAAAAAACATAATTTCATTGTATAGTTAAAATAAAGTAGAAGAATCAGAACAAAATAAACACAACGATAAGATTATAGAAATAAGAAATGAAACACCAGCTTCATTAAATACAGTTGAGTTAAATAAGTGAATAACCAACTGAAATTTATCCATGTTTTGGAGGAAATGAAACAGAATTACGTTTTAAATAATTTGAATAATGGTGGATAATTTGTCTGAGAAGATATAAATAATTTATTTTTACAAGTAAACAAATGGTTATAGCCAGTTTATCAAAGAGTCAATTTAAACTTAATAATCACATGATTGTATCTATTAATTAAACATGTATCAAATCTATAGTTATCTAAATCATCAGCACTTCATTCCATGCCTTTTTTTTTTAGCCAATGCATTCATACTAGCAACTTATAAACTATATCATTCTTACATTTAGTGATAATAAATAAATATCAGTTTATAAGGGATTTGAACACAGACTTTTAAGGGATTTAGGCACTCCATCATCAGATTTTCAATGGTATGGATGGCTGAAGAGTTGGAGAGTGGAGTAGATTGAAGCCTGTCCATTAAAGTTTGAAGATTTGCTATCTTACTATAAACCAAGCACAAATTATATATGTGTGGGAGAGATAAATGATCTGGACCAACTGATGAGTGTTGGTTTGGCATGAAATAAGTATATTGAAGATCATTTATCTTTTTCCCATGTGTGTAGTCATGTTTGTCAGTTGTATGGGATAGAGTGGATAAGTGAAGGGAACTTGAAAGTCTATGTTCAAATCCCCATAATTACATCTAAAGTCAAGTATATAAATTATACTTGTATTCAAATATTAAATATTAGTTTATTAAATAATTCATTTTTAATAATAAAAATCTTTAATTTTTTATTTTAAATATTTGAATTGTTAAAGTATATGTAGCTTATTTCGATATTTTATATCAAAACAATTTTTCTTTCATTTTTAATAGATTACATCTAATATAATCAACTATGAATAGTTAGTTATTCAGTATAAATTTGTGCATCTGAACTCTCAATAATTAATGTTGACAGAAAGCAAAAGTTTTGATTCATTAACTATAAATAGTATACCAGAATAGCCTAATTGTTAGTAGTTTTTTAAACTAGGTAAAGTTCATGACCATAATTACCACTCAAGAGGATTAAACCATAAAAACTGTAGTATAGGGAAGCAATGAATGATAATGAGTAGGCTCAAAATTATAATAGAAACAGAAAGCAAATACATCATGTTATAAAATCTTAGCAAATATAGCTATGATGAGTGACCTTATCAAAAAGTTAATAATTATATATAACTACTAGCAGTGCTGTAAATTATACATATATATTAAATATACTTATTTCTATTACATGCTGAATCAGTATTCTTCAGTGAGCCCAGACTTAGTCTCTCACAAGCCTTCATTATCTTTACACAGTATTTATCAATATCAAGTTATTGCAGTTTAATCTTTGATTAACATTTAAAGTGTCTATCTGGGATAAAATATAATTTTTAGCCTAATAAAGGGTCACAATGATTGATCATTATGGTATTTATCTGGAAGAACGGTATCATAATTAGGATTTTAGATTAAACTACAATAATTTGATATTGATAAATTTTGAGTAATGGTAGTAAAATTAAATAATCAAATGCCGTTTTTGTTTGAGATTTAGAATTGATCCAAGGACTTTATGCTTCAGAGTTAAGCACTCTACCACAGCATTAAACCTCATAAGGTTAGAGTAGGGAAAATATATGCCAGATTGTGACCTGAGCCCACTGAAGAAAGCTGGTTTGACATACTGAAAGTCTTATTTATTTAGATGTCATTTTAATACAACTATATACGATGAAATGGAAAACTATAAGTATTGGTAGATTAACATTAATCCAAACATCCCTAATTTTAAAAAAATAATAATTCTAGAATTCATACAAAATTATTAAGATTTATTATTTTAATTACTGTTATATAAAAATTTTGTGATGCTATAAATATAAGCATATTTTAAAGAATATTATTATAGCAAAAAGAATTTCAATATATGCAAACTACCAATATGAGATTAATGATTATTTATATTTTTCTTTAAGTTTGGATTATAATGAGGAAGGAAAAGATTTATTGTTAAAGCCAAAAAATGCCTTAGAATTAAGGATTTCAGATTAATGGTACTCTATCTGTAAATTTATGATATTATACATGGAAAAAAGTGGTAGGGGAATGAATTAATTATTCCATATCATTGTGTTTAATAATAATTTATATATTCATCTTTTTAAAGTTTAAAGTATATATTTAGGTTTAAAATGATATAATTTATAGGCTGATAAATGATTAATAATAATCATTGGGGTATTTATCTGGTAAGGATGATGTAGCTGTGAGTGCAAAATATTTGGCATCTCTAGACTATAATAATAATAATAATAATAATAATATATATTTCAGATGCAAATGCGGTTTGATGGTTTTCTGGGATTTCCTGGTGGTTTGACTGATCCTGGTGAAAGTTGGGAAGATGGATTAATTCGTGAAATGCAAGAGGAACTTGGTTTTACTAATGAGCTGTCTATTTTAAAAGAGGATCATGTATTCTCTCAGAGAAGCAAATCCCAAAAACTCTGTTTTCATTTTTTTGCTAGAGAAATAACTTATGAAAAATTTGTTGATCTTGAAGCAGAAACCTTAAAATCAAGCGACTATGGAAATGAGGTTTGTATTTATATATATACACATGTTATATATGTATGTCATTTGAGTGTAAAAATAACTTGATCAAGATGAGGAGGGAGATTGCTACTTGTTATAATGTAAATAAATGCAATTTAATAATCATATTTAATACATTACAATCAAAATTAATTTGGGTGTTTCAAATTTAGTTTTATAATAATGAGACATTGCTCCAACATTCCATATTTGCAATTTTGAACTCATTTCTTTTAACTGCTCTAAGTATCAAAAGATTATCAAACAGGAGAAATTCTTCATTCACCATTACTATGTGATTAATTCTTGCATATACAAGTTTGCAATGGGTTTACTTCTATTATGATTATCAAGAATTACATTCCATAAGTTAATTGCCTATGAACAAATTATATATATATAGCTTTAGTCTTTTTTCCTCTAAACAGTTTTTTTTTTCCAATAAATTGTAATCATTTTATTTATTTAATTAATTATTTATTTTGCATTAATGAAGAAGAAGGTCAATGATCTAATAAAAAATTTAAATGTGTTCATTTTTTCATTCTTTTATTTAATTATTTTATAAATATGTTAAACAGTCTCCATACTTCCACTTATTCTTTTTAAAATCATAAAAATAAAGACACAATAAAACAAATGACTCCCAAGATGCATTTGACTTTTATTGTATCTTTATTTATATGATTTTAAAAAGAATATGTGGAAGTGTGGAGGTTGATTAATATATTGATAAAAGATATTACACATGGAAAAAAAGAAAGGTGACTAACTCCATGTGTGTGTATGTTTAAGTTTAAAAAAATCAGGTATATTAATCTTTAACAAGGTTTAAAGTTTATATCTATGCTAGAAATAATCTCTAGTTTAATAAATAATTAGTGATAATTATTACTATATTTATCTGAGGTAAATGGTATCAAAGTTGTGGTTGAAGTAAGTTTGACACTTGTAAATCAAAATGTAACAAATATTTAATTATCCTTTTTTATATTTTTTGTAGTCTACTTAAAATTTCTATATCTTTTATAATATGTATTGAAACAATCAGATCTATCTATTATCCTGTTTCATCAACTATATGCTATAGTAGTATTTTATTTCTATACATATATACCCAAATCTTCATATATTAGATAAAATTTTAAAAGTAATAATTATAGTTATATGTGTGTGTGCATATTATAGCATACATTGCTTGACACACGTGTATATGTGTAATAAATCAGCAGATGCGTATATATGTATTTTATTTTAATAAATATAAATCTTGCTCTATGTGTAACCAAAACCTACATATATGCAGAAGAAAATATGTTATAGATTTAAAGCATTATAGATTTTCTTTTATTTTAGATATTTTTGTAAAGTTAATATAGAAATTATAATATTTCTGCATATATAGATAAATTATGCTTAAACATGTTACATATAGAGAAAGATGTTTACCGAGTTTCAGATTTGTTTTTTGTAAAAAAATAATATTAATAAAATTAATCCTTCTCGCTATATTTTGACCTCTTTAAAAAGTTAAAGTAAAACTAGATTTTAAAATAAGTTTGAATAAATTAACCTGGTCAAAATCTAGGGACCCACCTATAAAAAAAATCGATAACTCAGCAGGATACCTTGGATTTTCTAAGAATATAGCAAACTAAATTAGAAAAACCGATCTGAAACTAAAAACGAGTAAACAAGTGGTGATCAAAAAAAGAGAGGATGGGAGATCAGTATATAATTGCTTCAGCTATTTTGAGTTCTTATTCCAATAGTGTTATTGTAATTATTGTGAAAGTAATCAAACCGTACAAAATGAAAGTTATGGAGTAGAAAGGCAGTAAACTTGCTTTCTGATCCCGAGAGTGGTCTACTAGATGTGGGGATACCCGAAATAACAGCCCAGTAGTAGCAAGAACAGAAGGATGCCCAAGACCAAGCCATCATGCCAGACAACAGAACTTAAAGTGGTAACCAATTTCTGCAGATTCTAAAATGAACATTTAAACTAAATCTCCTAACTTCTCAAAGCTAGCTAAATTTACTGTAAATGGCCAATATTATTTAAACTAATTTATTTTCAACTTTTCAAATATTAACTTCTAAACTAAAATGTAATTTTATTTTAATATTTAATTTGTAAGTCTTGCCCAATTTGATTTAATTTGATTTGATTTAATCGGATTTAAGCTATCTTGATTTCATTTCATTATTACTAAGCAAACAAAGCCAAATCGTAGCTGTGTTTTTATGTTCTTTTTTTTAGTTAAATCTATGCCTATATTGTTTTCAGTTATTTATTTATGCTATGTTTTATTCAGAATGGAGTTTATTAATATTTAAATTAGTCATCAAGAAATGATTAGATGTTCTCACACTTATATAATTTTGCGTTTATTAGCGTACAAACAAAACTCCCTTCTGAAATGAGTAAAATAATATTTATCAATATACATAGTTAAACGGTTATAAATGTTTAAATATAGATTTGCTATAAGTGAATTAGTTGGTTAAATATTTAGCAGACATGATGAAATATAGCATAAAGTTAGAATTTAATCTTATAATTATCTCAAAATATGCTGTAGCCCTCCTTAGATTTATGTAAATGCCTATATAGATATCTTAAAATAAATTAGATTTATTATATTTCTTTAATAGCATAATTATAAATGCTAATTTATGAACTGATTTACGGTGGTTCTATAGAAGGAAACTAGTGTTTTGCCTCTTAACTTTTATTATATAATGATGTAGTCAGCGGGGTGAATGTGTTTTTAGAAAGCGCATATGTGCCTATATTCCTTGCTGTATATTTTTATATGAATGGGCCTTGGTTTTAAGGGCCATCCCATTACTCTCATTTAAGACTGAAGTATAAGGATCCAGATATGTCTTATAAGCTGTTCGATCACCCAGACTAAACAGCAAATGGTATGGCTGAAGGGAATCGATTACACGGTAACGAATCCCGTGAGCAAGCACACATTCGAGACACACAGACTGAGATTATGTATTTTACATGTGTCTTAGTATCTGAAGTCTTACTACCTACCATCAGTTCATCCTGCCATAATAATTCATGTTTCAGCTTTGATTTGAACCAGTATCTAATTTTGTAACTCCTTAATCTGTATAGAGAAATATATATTGCTTGTTAAATAAAAAAGTTGATTTTAATTAATGATAATCAATTCTGCAAATTAACTAAGGCAAATCTAATTCTCAATAGCATAACATAAATTAGGCATAGATAATTATGAGAAAAAATTGAAATCAATTTTTAATCCTGTAATAATAAATCTCATAAAAATTAAATAACTTGTAACCTGCAAAATCATCATCACCTACGAGTGAGTTAAAAATCAAATATTTGAGATAATAGCTTGTAATCTATAAAATCATCATCACCTGCGAGTGAGATAAAATACCAAAATCTATAAAATCATCCTTACCTGTGAGTGAGACAAATTTCATGTATTTTAATTGTTTATTTTATTTTATTGTCTTAAATTTGGCTTATATTAAATGTATTTAAAATATAACTTTGCTTAGTGTCTCAATTTTTGCTCATTATTCATTAGTTAATTATTGCTCATTACTTAGTTATTTATGAATCACAATCCAAATTTAGCGATATCTGTCGGTTAGGTCATGTCTATATAGCTATACTTTATGAATATATTAATAATTAATAATGGTCTCATGTTCCACCAATGTGCTACTGCCGGCACATGAATTAAAGAAGTACGTATAGCTTCATATATGTCATCTGTAAGGTGATAAATCTTTGAACGTTGGTAAAGTAACTGAGGTGAGATTGGATTCGGGGTCTCAACAACCTCATTTCGATCAGCCTTGGGGTGGTTTACTAAAATTCTAGATTTTGTTGCATGAATGCACAAATATGACCATTACAGTATATATAAAATAAATGTTATTGATTTTACCTCTCTATAAGACTTATATATAGATTGAAAAATGTATATGAAATATTTACAATAATTTCAAATTGATTGTTAAAATTTGTTCTATGGATAGTAGTAATGGAATCAAAAACATGCACTTAATTGTAATATTTAGTTTACATATTGAATTGATTCACTTGTATTCTCCAAGTTGGGGGATTCTAAAATGCCTGACAATAAAGATATAGACATTAAGACTTTATCACTATAAACAATACTGACTTTATAATGCTCTGCATTGATCAGACTGATTACAGATAGTAACAGAAGTCTAATACAATAAATAGAGCCCAGATATTATTATACATATTTTATTTTATAAGTTTATAAGAAATATAGCCATATGAAACTAATATGTCTAAAGTCCTAAGTAATATTTTTTTATACCAGACTCAAAAACCATACTAACTAAATAAATCTAAACATATTCATAGAACAACTAAGTCCATTCCATTATTACAATAGTTTGTAAGCCAGATTCCCAAAAACCATTTTAAAAATAAACTTGCAAATAACATCTCATTTCATATATCAATGCCAGTCTGTTCTTCAGAAAAAGTTTACAGGATTGTTAAAATTGTTAGAATTTCATCTAAATAAACAAATATACAAGTGATTCTTTCTATTACTAGAATCTCTGAATAAATATTTTGCTAAAATTAGAGGTTTTGAAAAAGATATATATATATAGAAAGAAAGGAATTCAATAGTTTTAATAACATCAGCAATTTAAAATTATAATAATGTCCATCAAAATACTTTTTAATTTATAAACTTCATATATAATCAGGAGCAAATGTTTTGATTATTTTAGATAATCATTTTCAGTCTATGTAAAACATATTTTAATTTTGCCTACATATTCCCATGCAAATCAGAATATTTTTTCTTTTAGACAGACTGAAGATTATTATCTTAAACAATTACAGATTTTTGAATATAACCTGCTAGCTAGAAGTAACTTTGGACCATAGCGTAACTTATTTTTCTTATGTATGTCAGGTTAGATCTAAATAATTTCAAGCCGATAATCTTCTTAGAAAGTACTATTTGGAGTTGTAGTGAAATACTTCAAGGACAGCTTTTCTTAGCACTAGATATATTACTGATAAATGCTTTTAGACACTCATTTGAATATTAGCGTAAAACATGTTATTGGTATGCTTAAGTCTTCTCCTTTGCAGTGACTTCCTACTTCTTCATGTATTCTTCCATATGATATCAAGAAAAGTTGCCTCAGAAAATTTATATGAAAAAAACTTATGTAGATCATACTCACCAATAAATCAAAATATAGTTTGACCACATAAGACTTATCTCAAATCAAAATCCCTTTTTTGAATGTTCAATCAAGAATTTACAACTGAAGAATAATGCTGCAAAAAAATGGACTGATGTTCCAAATAAATTTATTTTTCTAGATCCACAAGTTAAGTCAGCTGGGTTTCATTTTCCTAGATGTTACTGGAGTCTCATTAGGATAACTCATAATCATTGCATTCATCTGCTTCATATATGGAATTCAGGAACTATTAACCTGGGCATGAGTCATCAAACACAAAACATAAACTTTATAGTTAATGATTGTCAAATTTATGGCTACAATGACTCCAATGAAAATTTAATAAACCCACTAATGATTCTGCCACCTGGTTGTAATGCCTATAGAAAAAAATATATTTATGTACCAAGCCTCCAAAAAGATATTATTGGAAAACATTTATAAAATTTATGTATTTTTATAGTTTGTAGTGATTTTCCATTAAAATCTTAAATAAGAAAATATAAATTTCAATCTTTAAAATCAGAATTAATCAATCAAGCTACCCCCCTCCTCTTTTTTTTTTTTTGCTGTTATCTTCTTCAGAAACATTTATTGATTAGAGAAATAATAAATTAAGTTGGCGACTCTTTTAATGATTTTAAAATTAATACTGAGAATTTGTTAGACCAAATATTTTTCTCGTGCTCAGTAGTTAATTATTATATATTTCTTAAAATCTATGTTCATGATACTGGATTAATAGGTTAAACATCCAGATTGATTGCTTTAAAATTAAACAAATTGCAGTCATATTCTATAAAGTTCCCATCTATCATTCAGATATGGAATTCAGAAGTTCCAAAACTGTAGCTCACTTTATAAAAATAGATTCAAATCTGGCATGCTTATAGTCACAATGAGTAATCTGAATTTTTTACACTGAGAAATACTTTATTATCTAATAAATTTCAAATTTTAAAATCTCTCTTGTTTTTTTTATATATTCTTAAATTCTGTCTATTTATATAATCTAGACCAACTGATGAGTGCCGGTTCAGCACGAAATACGTATATTGGTGATTAGTTATCTTTTCTACATGTGTGTCGTCATGTGTAGATAGTGTGGACATTTGAAGGGTCCTTGAAAGTCTGAGTTCAAATCCCCTATATTTATAATCAAATAAATGACCGGTAAGCCCTTTTTTATTTTCAATATAACAAATATATTTTTATCCCCCCCCCCTCACTCATCCCTCTTTTCAAATTATCATTCTACAGAAAGATTTTTTTTTTTTTCGGCACACTTCTTTAAGATCCAATTTTATCTCCATCCCCTTTCCTCTTTCAGTACTTAAAATAATAGTAACCTGATTTTTCATTGTAATTTTTTTTTAATTTTATTTTCAAAACTATATTTATATTTAGTTACTGTAAGCGATTTATTGTTATTTTTTAATGATTAAATTACTCAAGATTTAATTCTAAAAATGTTACGTAATTCCTGCTTAAATGATAAAAACTGACAGCTATGAAAGTTGAAGTCATCTTTGTAATTTTTTCCAGATAATTTATTGAGGTATATGAATGTGGGTTAATATTTTATTATATTTATCAAGATTTTGAGTAAAATTTCAAGAATTTATTCAGTTAGAACCAATATAAAAAATTTTATTAAATCTTTCCTACTGATTTTTTGAAAATATTAGTTATATTATTTTTAAAAAATTGTCCTGACAAGTGCAAGAGATAAATGTTCCTAGATTGATTTCCCAAGCTGAGAAAATAAAATCAGTTTGGACAATTAATGAAACTTTTGGTTAAATCTGCTATATTTGTGCTTGAATATCTCAGTATCTTCTGAGCAACTGGCCATAAGATTATTGAACAAATTTCATATTTTTATTTGATAGTATTTAATTATAATTTGATATACAATTGAAAACCTTTACTGTGGAAGCAAAATTTTAGAACTTGATAAACCCTTGGTGTCATTATCATGTACCAGGTTCGCTCCGCAGAAGATCTTACTTACACTGCAAATGTTTTGGCTGGTTACAGACTTCTTTATAATATATTTATAATCTTATTTAATTATAAATATTACGTGAACGAACCGGCATGGTTGAGCAAAGTGGAAAATATTATTGATAGCTTTAATTATCAACAATACTCACGATCAGATCGTGGCCCACCTCGGCTGCTAGATTCAAACCCCTACTATCCAAACACTTTATTTGTCAATCTATATTCTTCTACAATGAGTATAATTAAAAATAATTATTGCTCTTCTGTAAAGATGGAATAGTATTTGGCAATGGCTCCATATATATTAAACATTCAAAAATAATGGTCATTATGTAATAGAAAAAATTTAAATATACTAACTATCAAAAATTGCTTAATAAACAATGCTGCTGTTCTATCTTAATTTATTAATTTTAATTAAAGTATTAAAAATAATAATTGAATTATTTACTAACAGTTCATTTTATTCTTATCATTTTTTAATTTTTATTCAGTTGTAATTTTTGTTAATTTGTTAATAATCTCAATATATGATGATATTCACAAAATTCATTGATTATTACCTAAAATATTTTACAAAAAGTGATTTTATTTAATTAGTCGAGTAATGCATTAAAAACTAAATATATATATATATATTTCCTTCAGCCATATTTTGGGGTGATATATTTAACTTAAAATAAAAACAAAGAAGTCCACATAAATTAATTAATTCAATTACTAATTAAGTAGTAATTTATGGATGCCTGCTCCACTCCAATTTTATTTCAAGTTAAATATACCAACCGAAATTGTGATTAAAGGAAAAAATATATATATTTATTTTTAGTGATTATGGATGGCTCCTGATTTTACTTCAAGTCAAATATACCAACCCAAATTATGATCAGAAAAAATGTATTTTTTTGGTTTTTAACGCATTACTCACACAATTGGATTAAGCATTTTTTTTAATAAAATATTTTATATATGTATATTATTTTGTTCATTTTTAATATTCTAATATTTAGCAACAATCTTATTATAACTAATCATATTGACCTTTCAAAACAGAGAATATAAACAATTCACTGGTTTTTGAAATGAAATTCACACATTCATTAAAAATGGTAACAAGATTTTTTGTTGTTGTTTATGAAGGCAACTTTTTTTTAAAAAAAAAGGAACAAGTTTCAGTTAAAGAAGCAAGAGGAAATAATATTTTATTCTTCATTTGTTTTTGTTTTTATATTTTAATTAAACGCAATTGCGTTTTAGTGAATGTTCAATGAAGCATCTTTTGTAAAATATACTGTTATCTCATATGCATCAGCCTGCCAACACTGTTAGACTGGACAATCAGCTGAATAGCCTTGAAATATTTCAGTATGATATTGTACTATCATCAATACCTAATGTACAAAATTTGAAGGAAATTTAGTTAATTAAAGTATATTAAAAATCAGTTCTAGCAATTAAAAAATCCATGCTTATTATTAATTTAATAATCATTAAAAAAAAATGGTTGGTAGTGTTATTTGCTTTCATTTAATATGCTGATAAAAAAGGAAAAAAATTATAAAAAATGTTGGATTTCAATTTGCTTTTTATAATTCAATATGAGGAACTTTTTTAAATATTAGAAACATCAGTTTAACTTATTAAAAGACAGGGCAGCAAAATTATAATTTACACCTTCTACATTTGATACCTATTTAACAATGTCAGACTGGATGAATCATTGGTCATAATATATTCTTTAAAATCTTTTTTTTTTTTTTGATAAATGATCTGTGAAATTTTAAATATTGTATGTACACTTAATTTGTAAAATGTATATTGCATTTCAAGATCATAATATATATACTCAGTGGCATGTAACTAATTAATTATAAATTCCAATATTTTAATAATATATTAGTAGTTATAATATGTTGAACTATTTTACCTAATATTGAATATCATTAGAAAAAATGTAAATGTTATTTAAACTTTCCAATTGCATTCAACTGTTCTCCTCCCTTTTTTAGATACTGCTGGCTTGAGCAGTGATAGTACTAGCATAGAAATTAAACCTGGACCTTTAGATTATTGAATTCTAAATTTTAAGGTAACACTCTAATCAACCTATTCTTTGGCAGAATAACTCTGTCGGTTACTGCATTACCTTAAAATTCTTTATTCAAGAATTCAAAAGTCTATGCTTAATTCCCATGCATACTTGCACTAACCAGCTCTTTAAAATCTGAAGAAGAGAGGAAAATAATACCACTCATAATATTGTATTATATATTAACCTGAGTGCTATTACGAATAGTTGGATGTAATTGGAAAATTTAAATAAACTTTAAAAAATGTTCTCAAGACATTTAATATATAATGTTAGATGATGGAAATAATTCAACATATTATTATATTAAAATGCCATCACCACACACCTTCAGATAAACATTTTAATAATATTTGCATATTTATTATTCTATACACTAGTCTATTTTAACATTTAGATTTAAAAATCGCTTATATTGTGAGACTGTGGGGGAAGATGATGTTTTAATATTATAATGTAGTTGATTCAGAAAAAAATAAATGGTTTTTATCAAGAAAATAATTATTTGACCTTTATTTTTATTTAGTAGTGCATTTTATATTGAAGTGTTTCAGATGGCACTCATCATCATTGAAATCTATTATTAGAATCAATTTTTGTAACCATGGTATGGAAAAGGGATCTTTACCTAAACAGCTAGCATATCAATTTCTCAATTTGTATTTAAATTAATTTGCAATTAGCATAAATATATAATTTGGAAAAAAGTGATTCCAAAAAGTAAAGAAACAGTTTTGGTATGCAAATCATTTAAATGTTATCAAATATTTTTCTAGAAATATGTTATGCAAAAATTAACATAGAAAGTGATTGCCAAAAACATCCAACAGTAATAAGTAAAGAGCATTTGCTTATCTCACTAGGTCACTCTTTTTGAGTTGAAAATGGAAAATTTTTGAGTTGGAATGGGAAAATTTTTTTTTCTTACAGTTACCTAACTATTATCAGAAATTATGGTCGTCATTTTTTCAGTAAATTAATGTGCTGCTATTTTGAATAAAAAAATGAAAATAAGTTGCAAATTCAAAATCTATGAATATAGGATTCTTTTCTCATTTATTATGAGATGTGTATCCACATTGCAATCATGTTTTTCTTTTACAGTCAGTATGATGATACTTTTCTGACCATATCTGATTATTCTAAATTCTTTATTCTCATAATGAGATTAGCTAATTATCCATTTACTAACCAGTGCAGGTTATCCAAGTCAGTTAATTATATCTCAACTGGAAAAAAATTTAGATCTTATTTAGGAAATCCTCATTTATAGTATATCATACACTCCTCAACAAACACTTTACAATGCAATTTTAACATATGATTTATTTCCTCTTGCTTACAGTTTCAACTGCCCTGCAGTCATCATCAGAGTTACAACATTTGAACATATACAATTAATACTTTTCTATACATATATATGCACACATTTACCTGAAATAATTTGTAAGCTTTACTCTAGATATGAACAAAGATCATTGACATGGCAAGCAAATAGATTAATTCCTTGATCTTTCCTACATTTTTCTTATACTAATGGAAATTTTACACTTATTGAGAATGTTCCACCTATGATTATTAAACCTGCTTTCTCTTTTTTTTTTACATTGAAGGGTAATCAATTTAAATAATTATATTCTTTTAAGAATAATTGGTTTATTTTAGTTAAATCTTCATTGATGGTGATAACTTTCAATATTACCCTGATTATTGTTCCATTGTCATTCATTTATTTCAAACACATAAAAAAGTAGCCAGAAAATAAGCAATAAATATTTTAGGGGCCAATGGATATCAAATTTTTATGATGGTTTGAAATCATAACACCATATTATTAACTAAATTATTATTTAATCTCCCATTTACTAAATAATTAATTTAAATAATAATGTGTTTTTATAGTAAATGTGTGCAGTTTTTATGTAATTACTACTAAAAAAAAAAATCCAATAGTCAAAAAAATGCATTCCATACAAATCCCAAATATCATGTGAATGTAACTTATAGAGGCAAATAGGCAAGTTGACTTAGATTGAAAACATTTATATATTTTTCAATTTGGGCTGATAGTTTAATAGTGAAATAGAGAAGTAAAAGATAGTTTCTAGAAGGAAGGTCATTAAATCCTAAAGGTCCCACTGCATTATTCTAACATACAAAACTTTTTACTGATGAAAGCTACAAGTTAGAAACTAGTCTGGGGATATTCAACATAATAGCACTGGATAGTGATTTATTATGTACTATCATCTGACTTCTATTAGTTCTAAACCTTACACTAGGTGGCGCATGTGTAAAAAATTTCAAATGTTGCGAAAACATCTAGAATCCTCAGTAAATTTTTATTTAACATCTTTTAATTTTAAGCTTTATTATGAAGTTGATAGCTGCTACATTCTTTTTAAATAAGCTAAATTATCAAAGATAATAAGATAAATAAACTCTGTCATTACCTTTAAAAAAAGAAATTTATTTAATAGCAACCAGACCATCCTTCATTCACAATTGATAAAAATGTAGTTAGTTGCTTTAAAATGGAAATGTAAAAGCCTTTACAAATTAATCCCAAAAAAATCTTATTCCGATCTTATTAATAAAATCTTGAAAGTATCAAATCATCTATTTAAATCTATATTCAATTTGACATGTTTCTTATATCATATATTAGTGCATCAAATTTCTTTAAGGCCCTTTAAATAACATATTCTAGTGTTGAACATTAACCAGATAAACTATAAGCTCAAAAATAAATTTCCTTGATCTTGGAGCCATTTAACTTCTTTACTTTATTTAAGAATTTTTCACTATTCTCCGATATAAAGTGCAAGAAAATAATCTTTGTTTGCCATGATAAAGTAAGTAGCTATTTGTTGATATAAAACTAAATCATATTCTAATCTTTTATCTGTACGAATTGTTTAACTAAGCATAATAGCTTTACTTTTTTTAATAACAGACAATATTTGTGATAAAATGTCAAATATCCCTATTCTACTATGAAACAATTGACACCAGTATTTTACAGAGATTTTCCAAAGTTCTAACTCATAAATTTTTCTCACCACAGAGACAACAATTCATAATTAAAAAAAATAAAGAAAAGATATTAATATTTTAAATTTTATTGTAAAAAATGACTTTTAAAAAATTACCTATTTTATTTGTTAGTGAAATAAATCATCCAAGGTTAAAAATATACACCAATTTTAAATAAAAGTATTTCTATTTACTATGCCAAAATTTTCTTAGTAACTTGATATATCATATTTGTATAATTAACTCAATTATGCTTATGATGCTGTATTTTGTACATTTTAATGCTATGTAGCAATAGGTAATAAAATATGTTTTGTTTTTGTTTTTTGTTTAAAAAAATTAATAGAAAAATGCACCCAAAAAAAATTAATTTTATATCTCTAAAATAAATATTTTTTTTTTTTTTCCATATGTCATAGCATCGGCTGAGAGGCAAACCAGCAATAACCGTCTGTAACTAACTACTTGCTTGGAAGGCAGCTGCTCTGACCTTTCGGCTAACAATGCTTGACAAATATTTTTATTTATTTGATAGTTTGTATCTAAAATCAGTTTCTATTCAAGTTGCATAAACTTGATTAATACTTGTGCCACAATGACCGACTTAACTTTTTTTAAAACTGTAGAATAAATTTATTCATAAATCAAATATAAACTAATAATAGGTATTAAAAAATATTTTAGAATAAACACTTTTATTTATTTTTCAGTAAAAAAAATTGTTTCTTTCAATCACAATTGGAGTTTTTATATTTAACTTGAAATAAAAATGTGGGGGTCCAGAAATTAAGTCAGTCCCTTGTTATAAAAAAAATAGGGATTGTCTTAATTAATATCTAGAATCCTCATACCTTTATTTCAAATTAAATATAAAATCCCCAATTATCATTGAAGAAACAATTTTGTTTTCTTTTAGTGCAAAGTAAATAAATGCATTTATTATCAAATACTTTTCTATATCTATTATTATTATTTAGTTTTTAACAATAAAATTGTAATCAGAAAATTATTTTAATTTTAAATGATCAGTAAAATACTTTTAAGGTTGAAAATAAAATACAATATGTTTTGTTAAGAATTTTTTATGAAAGAAATCTTTTATAATAAAGATTTGTTTATTTCAATTATAAAGAATTATTAAAATAAATGTAAAGTGTTGTTTTTAATATATATATATTGTAACAGAAACATGCTAACAACACTTAACAAGACCTTCATTAAATTGACATTTATGTATATTTCTGATCCTGTTATCAAAACAGAGGAGTTAATATAGTTAATATTTTTACATATAAACCTTACTGACAGTCAGACTGAGATGGTATAAAATATACGACTTATGGCTATATTTCCAGACCATTGCACTTGCTCTGTGACTGCAAAAAGCAAACACCTCTTCTGTGGATATTTTTATTTGTATTGGATAATTACTGGATGCCATCTAGTCAACTTAGTAGAGTATCAACAAAAGAAGAGTTTTAAAACATTTCCAATGTTTGATTTACCTCAGTAGCCCAAAGAACAAGAAACTGACTTAAATTAGATTATCAGACCAAGTATATTTATAATGCACATATATAATTAACTCTAAATTAATAATATTGTATAATTAAATGTTATATGGTGAGGAATGGAGAGAGAGAATTAAGCCAAACAACAAATAAAAAATAACATGTTTTTTTACATACAAAAAAAAAAAACATTAATACAATAATCAAAATAAAAGGTAAGTTAAATCACATTAATTACCAAATTCTTTAATAGGTATTAGTCCACTTTTAAATAGGGGTAAAAAACCCAATTACTTTTAGTTTATAAAGTTTGAAAAAGAATAAACATTTGTCTAGATTTTGAATTTATCATTATCTTTATATTTACCTAGATTTTATTCTAGCTGTGTTTCTGGAGTGTACTCCTATCTTTTTGAATGTTGATGAAGATCATTAGCAGGCACTCCTAGTATCTTTTGGCAGCAGGTCACTTCTCATTTTTGGGGCAGTACATAATTTGGGTCTTATTCAGTGCTAACTTTCTATGGTTACAGTTAGGTATCTCAGCAGTGATGGTCAATGATATTTACTACATGTCAGGTGATTAAATGTAGAAGAAACTTGGTGGTGAACATCAAACAAACACCTCTATGATTTAGCAGTGCATGGTGAAATTAAGATATCCGCATCTATAGCTATACATTTCTGGTGGAAACTTTGTATAGCAAACCAGCAGTAATGTATAGCAAACCAGCAGTAGAATGAATAACAGCATACTTCTAACTTGATAGTAAACTGAATGATGGATTCTTAACAGAAAACTTAACAGAATCAGAAATTCTTTTTAACAAAATTCATCAGAATAAAGAACAATAGAAAATTTGTATCTTTTATACCTTTGCCACACATTGTCTGAGACTACCCACATTATTAATTAGTTTTTCCAATTCTTTTGGATTAATTACTTCATCTTTTTTTTAATTACACATTAATTAAACTTATTATCTTATCAGTTGGAAATAATAATTTCTAATAAGCATAATTCTTTCTGATCTGATAATTTAAAAAAATGATATTTAATTAGATCTCTAATTAAATTGTTTCAATAATTATTTATACAATTAATTTCTTTCACTAAGTAACTTTATAGTTACTTTTACATTTTTAAAGTTGCAATCTCATTTTTTTTTGTTTCCATAATCTATCATAATTTCCTTTCTTGTTTTAGTTAAAAGAGCACATAAATCTTTTAAAATATAAAATCTAAAAACTTCTACATTTTAGTGGGCTTTACTCAGACTTTTGATTTATTTAAAGAAAATATATATCTTCACTCCTAAGTAGTAAAGTAACAATTTCTTTTTTTATTTAAAATAATAAAAAGTATATATATTTTTTCCTGAATATTATTTTTAATCTTTTTATGTAACACATATATACTGTAACAGGATGGGGTAATAGGAAAAAAATATTAAATATCAAATTTACAAAGAAGTATAATATTATTAAAGTAATGTATTATCACAAAAATATATAGAAAATGATCTATTACAAGAGAGCATGAGATCAAGACAACTAGGAGATCAGCCAGTCACTCCTTAGAGTAACTATGATTAACTATAAATCCAACAACCAGCATTATCAATAAGTCAAAGTAATTATAATACTACTCAAAACACCATTCATTGTCATGAATGATCAACAATTAAAATAAATCAACAATCAATCTTGTGACTGAATTGGAAATGGGTCTTCTGTAAACCAGGCTAACTATTGAGCCTTTGCCAGCTTGGGGAAATTGTTTAATCATTAATTTGGAGGCACAAACTATGTGTGAATCCATCAGAATACATAACCAGAAAAATCTAAACAATAATTCTGGGATATTAAAACATGCTGATCATCATCAATGTTTGGGCCACCTGTACTGTCCAACTATAAACTTAACTTTTAATAAGACTAAAGTAAAATAAAAGATAGTGCATGGGCTTTAAAGTGTATTCTTTTTTGTGCCAACCAGAATGATGATTGATCATCTCTGGATGCCCAAAAGCACTAAATATACATCCCCATTTATATATTCATCATGTGCTCGAATCTAGCTCAGAGAACACAAGTTCTATTACTGTATGTGATCAGGAGATGATGCAATACAATTTTTAACAGTTGAATACAAGTTTATTAATAATAAAAATAAAAAATTGAAATTAAAGTATTAGAATATGACTCTACAATTTTTGATTAACATACAAAATTCAAGTTACTATATGGTAATTTACTTTTAACACATATATATGCACACAGCGCGCATTTTACAATTACATGAATATATTTCAATTGACATTTAATAATGACAAAAAATGATTAAATTTTACATATGTGTTGTACTTGACAAGTATTGGTATTTACTATACAATTGACAGATGTGCATGAAATTTCTGAATATATTTAATTTGTTCTACAATAATACATTTTAATACATTATATTTTAAATAATACAAATACTTATGCTAGGTTTACTAAAACATGTATATAGAATTGCACAGATTATTAACAAATTTAATTTTGTCAAACAATAAATAGCACAAGCTTTGTGATAAATGCTTAGCCAGAGCCAGCATTTAATTATACTTTTACAATTAATAATTCTATTTTGAATATACATAAAATTTATGTGTTTATCAATATTTTAAAAAAAATCAGTTTATCAAATTCCATTACAGCTTTCTTTTATTCTTTTTACAAAAAGTATAGTCAATTTTTGAGAGGTTAGAAAGCTTTTTATTAGGTTACCCCTTAACTAATTATAAATGTCTTTAAATTTAAAAATAGACTTAAAATGTCTTCCAAATGAATTATTTAAAAACTCACTTTTGTATACACGTTTATCTGTGTTTTTCTGCATATAGACACAGCAGCATACATATAACTACTTCTGTATTCAGCTAATGTTTATCTTGGGCAAACTGTTTTTAGTCAATCCAGGCAGTTGTCATTATCAGGTAAAAGTATGTAATTCAGGTATGGTTGGCTTTCTTCCTTCAGCAGTTGGTTCCACTTAGACTTGGATTTGGTAAGCTTCAGGTCAGCAAACTGTTTTCCAGAACACTTTTAAGGCTATGAATTACAAAGAATCTTGATCTTTCATCCATGTGAATTCAAACCCCACCAGTGAACTGTAGAGCAGCTACCTCCTCACATTCTTCTATCCTCATGGCAGTCCTCTATATAATTCTACTAGCTATTTCTGCAGCTAGCTTTACTGTGGCCATTCTTTGCTACAGTTACCAACTTTTCACAAAATATTTTAGCCAACTTTACAGTTAGCTCTTCTGCTAACCACTTTTCAAAAATATTAAAGCCAAACTTTTGCAGTTAGCCTAGTTGGCCACTGCTTAAAATATTAAAACCAGACTCTTTGGCTAACTTTTACAAAACTGCAAGCAAAACTAACTGATATTTTTATTAGTCTTTTTATAATCTTGGTTGTTTCAGGTGATAAAAACAGTGTCTCTTTTCAATCTGTCTAATCCTTTTGAAATCAAGCTTGAAATTTTTATCAAAGTGTGATTGGAAAAAGTTGATTTCAATTAACTTTAATCCTTTGGAATCTATATTCATGTTTTTACTTTGATAGTAGAAATTTACAAATTAATTAAAATATTTCAAAAATAGACATTTTTATAATTATCAGGAAACATGCTTATTTTTAAATTTTCATAATCAGAATAAAAATATTAATTTTTATGTATCAGACCTTTTTTTAAATATTTAATTTTATAATAAAATATTATTTCAAATCAGTTATTTAACCCTTTATGAATTTTTTTTATTTCAATGAATGTGGAAAATATCTATTACAATTTTTGTCTGTGTTTATTTCTACTTTTTCTTTAATTTATATACATATGTGCACACACTATTATTGTGTGCTATGTAACCCAACTGGTTACAATACATATGTCACAATATATATATACAGCCCTCTCATGTGCATTACTAAAATGATATGAACATATTTTACATTTGATATCAAAATATTTGAAACTTTATCTACCCATTGCACTATATTTATTTAAGAAACTAGATAACTTACCTAAAATATTTTAGTGTCATATTGCATTGCCAGTGATTTATATCAAATGTACCATATATTATATTAAATGTAAATAGATTGAACCTTGATTTTAAAATTTTATTCTAACTTAAAGTGTTTAATAATTTACATAAATTTATATGAAACTATTCATGAAATGCATTAACAGTGAGAGGGTAATCTAGAATTTTTTGCATTAGTGGATAGTTATAGTAAAATTTGAAATGAGGGATGCACTGACTAAAAAATTAAAACCTATTTATTTCATAATATAAAGTTTGTTTTTTATAAATTAGAGTTTTAATAATAGTATTCTGTTTCACAAATTAAAATACTGAATTGTTACAAGAATTTAAATGCTAAATTGGGGGGGGGGGGTGAAAAAATCATATATTAATTTAAGGGAAATTCAGTACTACTTTAAAGAATTATTTGTAGTCTTTTTCTGCAGCATAAATTAAATGGGAAAAGGGGATGGAATGAATTGGATCATGGAATAAAGAATCATTTCTGAAGTTCATTTTGCATATGCAGTACTAATCCATTTTATATCAGTGTACTTTAGAGCCTTGTCACAATATTAAAGAAATACTCTGAGTAATATGACTATTGATCTGATTGACAGTACCATCTGATATCCAATGCTTATTAACCGTATGTAGATAGCTTTGGAATAGAATGATATAATATAAAATACTATTATTAATGCAGATATTAGATGTAAGTTAGGAGAGTCAGTTATATTCTTTGGTTACAAGATATTTTTTGATGAAGAACAAAAAAGAATTTCTAAAGGAGTATGTTCATAATTAAAATAAAATTTTATTTTTTTATTAAAATGACTGATGGATTTTTATTAATATTTAAAATATTGTAATTTATAAAACTTGTTTATCTGCAAATATTTTAACATTTAAAATAATATAAGTTAAGATGATTATTAACATTATAAGTCCTATGACTTTGTATTTGATTTTTTTTTTTTTTAGGTATTAGGGGTTGTCCGAGTTCCTTTATTTACTATGAGTGATGGCTATCGAGGTTTTCCAGTATTTTTAGGACATAAGTTTGCAGGGAATTCCAGACATCAACTTCTCCATACTCTGAAGCATCTTCAGATCATGTCAGAACAAGAAATCAACACAGCTCTAGATATTTGTCAAAAAAATTTGAATCGATGAAATTTGCAACCTGAAATATTGGTTATACTTTTATATTAATATAATCTCCTTTCCATTATTGCTAATTATTTATTATCTTTCATTTTTATTAATTTTTTTAGATATTTACATATCATAAATATAAACCTACTAAAATTGATTGTCTTTGGTTCAAGAATATCAAAAAAGATTTTTACTTATATATTTTATATTCATATTTCTTGCTAGTTACTATTTTAACTCTTTTATTCGGAAAATTTCTGTATCGTTGTACAATAATTATCAAATAAGAATGTAACTATTTTAAAGGACAAAAATATTATTGCAAAAATAACTCCTAATCAGATATTTATATAAAAATATTTGTAAACTATAAATCGACTAAACTTGTGTGTGTGAGTGTTGATGTATACCAAATATAAGTTTCAACTAAATTTTATTTTAAAAACTATGTTAACCCATAGTTATGTATATACATAAAGGGGATATAATGTAGTTGGTTAGTACATTTATCTGCATAGCTGGAGTTTGAGTCTGGTTCAGGTAAAACTTGAAAATTTAAATAGTTATGTTGGCTCTCAGCTAACATAAGTAGCAATCCAGTTATTGATCAGTAAATGAAACTCTGTATTTTAGCTAAAGAGTAAAACAAGATTGGAAATATGCCAAAACCCTCATTTCCTACAAATTGACAAGCCTGGTAAACAGTGCTTTTCTTCACTATTTTTTTTTTTTGAGGGGGGTAAGGAGCCAGTGGGAAAGACATTTAGTAGAGACTGTTGAAGGATGTTTTATTATTTATCTTGAATATATCTGTATATGTGTATATATAACTTAATTCCTCTTTCCAATACTGCAGAAGGCAAAGTAATTAGGTAGAATACCAAGTGATAACATTTGGATGTCAATAGTGGTCATTCACCATTACTTACATCCATTATCCAGCTGAATTGATAGTCAGATCTCAGTCGTCTTTTAATTTTTATATGCTAGTCAAATTGATTAATTTAAGATTGAACAAATATAATTGAACTGTTTACAATAAATATATACTGAATGTTTTAGTAATAAAAAATTCTTCTAATTAGAATTCATTTATAAAATATAATTGTTCTGTGTTATTTAATTTTGAATAAACTGTTTTTCTTTCAAAATGATTATGGAACTATTTATATGAATGCTTACAAAAAATATACAATATTTTGTGATAAGTTTTTTTTTAATAAAAACGGCCCACTTACTAAGTGACCCTATAGAAATTTTTATATTTTTTACATTGATTGTCTGTTCTTGTCTCCTACTTATATATCTTTGAAAAATCTCATGGTATAGCAGGATTTCACATTTACCATGACTATGAACTTTGATTTGAAGTCATCTCCTTAACTTTTCTTTTGTGCAAAGATGTGGAAAAGCTTTTGTTCTGAAGTTAGCTTTTTAAGGGTGTTTTATATCTTATTTGATTATCTGTGTTTGTGTATACATGTATATTGATACAGAAAAAAACAATTTTAAAAATCAGCTAATGAGATTTCAGCATTTTCATGCCAAATTCATTATTAGTATTTAAATAATACTAATTAGAATAAATCATATTGGTAATTAAAATTCCAACAGTGGCTTAGATTAATGCTCTGGAAATACTGATAAGGATATAGCATTCAACTAAGTCAGTGTCAAAATTGTAATTGATAGAATAATCTATTCTAATCAATATTGGTTTTGATCATAACCATGAATATGGTACTAATGTGCTGAAAGCTTGTTCGGATTTTTTTTTTAAATTTTAAATTAAATCTTATTCTGTATCAAAGTTATAGCTGATTGTTTACATATTCATTATGACCAAAATATATCGATATGTGTGTGCACTTATATTAAGATAAATACTTAATTTTAATAGCTTAGCATGCTTCTGATAATATGCTTTAATCATGGTTTCAAATCATAATAGCCATTGTTAATGTAAACCTTAATATCCATATATTCCAGTACTCACTCAATTGTATACTAAATTTGAAATAACCGAGTCTTTCAAATATATATATATATATTCAAATTTTATTCTTATCTCAGTGCATCTTTCACCTTAGTTCAATCATATCACAACCATCCATCAGTCCAGAAGTATGAAAGGGTTTATTACATTTCCAAATATGCTCTTCACAGACAATATTCATTCTCTGTGGACAAAAATTGTGCCAACTTTTATTTTTTTTAATTTAAAAAACTGACTTCGCTAATGTATTATTCTTAGATTTATTTATTATATTGGTATTATTATAGTTTGAAGCCATTAATATAGTGTGTGGTACCAGAAGCACATGAAGCTATTAAGTGTTTACTTCCATAAAGTCACATTTATAAATGCAATATTTTGATTACTTATCAAATACAGAGCTTTGTTTTATCAGTTTATATATACGCATACATAGGAGAGAAATTAAAGAAAATGTTATTGTACTATTACATGTGTGATGAATAATGAATGTCTTATTCATCATTTGTCCTAAATATCAAACCAATCCTATATACAACTAAAACTCATGTTACTCATGAAAAAACTATGCTTAAAAAAACAAACCAAATATTCGTAAGTTATATATTTCACCAAAAGTAAATTACCGACTCATTTATTCTAGGATAGATATATGTGTGCTATTATTTAAATTTTACAAGCTGCTTTAAATCATTTTCTCAGATTTTCCATTTTTTACTTTATTTTTTAAATTCTCATAATTTTCTTTTTATCACACTATCCATTTCTTTCCTACCTCTTTTCATATGTTATAGTTTTATCCAATATAGTTTTCATTTAGTGCTCCTAAATTTTTTATATTATTTCTTATTAATTTATGTATTAAACTAAATTTTTTTTTTTTGTTTTTTTTTTCAAATTCTCATCTCAATAGCTTTCAATAATTTCACTTTTAGTATAGTTTTACTGATTAAATTAAATCAAATAATTTTTTACTTTTGGAAAATATATATATTCTAGCATGTGTGCGTGTGTGATGCAACTGTTCTCAAAAGCTATAAAGTATTAATATAAAATAGATAACTAAAAGCTATAAAGTGTTAATATAAAATAGATAACTAAAAACAAATGAGCTGAGCACTTTCAAAGGATCTTGCCTTCATAATCATAACTTGCTACTACGTTTATTGATATGCAAATATGCTAATTCCATTTCTTCGATTAAAGCATAGCATGTGTCCTTTCTATTTATGGCATCCTTGTCTCATGAGATGAAGAAGGCCTCTGATTTTTCTTTTAAGGTCATTAATCTCTCTACACACGATTGTGGGATTGTCTGGAATGCTCTCGTGCTGACTTGTGCTCTGGTGCTGATAGAAAACTGAATAAGTGGAAGTTTCGTTGAGAGCTCTATTGTATGAATAATTGGTGCAATGGTAGATTGTATGTTATAATAGAGCAAATAAAGGATTACATGGTATCATCATATGAATCAAGCCAAAAAT
Source organism: Epiperipatus broadwayi (assembly GCA_028023455.1). Taxonomy (NCBI): domain Eukaryota; kingdom Metazoa; phylum Onychophora; class Udeonychophora; order Euonychophora; family Peripatidae; genus Epiperipatus; species Epiperipatus broadwayi. Next base: position 2,400,389 of record JAQFVV010012431.1, on the reverse strand, counting down.
ATTCTATACCCATACATATTTTCAAATAATATACAAAATTACTTTCTATGATGATTTCTGGATTGAGTACGTACAGTTAGATTATTGTTCAGTTTTATTTATATGTAAGAGTGAAGGCTCTATATAATGGAATAAATATTAGATGGGGCTAGAGTTTGATCTCTTATTTAAATTTTTTTAAATTTTGTTATAAAATAATGATTGTAATTTGCTTGTGAGGAACTTGAGAATAAAATGGCATCTTAGAAATCAGAAGGTAAGTTGATGAATATTATGATTGTAATATTTGGAAAAAGTTTTTAGACAATAAGTTCATTTAGAGATGGTGTATGTACGTTATGTTATGTTGTTTCTGCATCAATGTTATAATCTCATTCTAAAGTTTAAAATTCCTTCTCAATATTCTTACATAAAAATCGTAATTCTATTTCAATTTTTTTTCCCTCCAAATTTTAAATATTTAAATAAATCTGTTTTCTAAGTCTCTTTTAACTAGTGCATTTTATTTAAATACTGTTTACTTAGTTTTATTTTTACTTTCGATTTATTTTTTTATTCCTATTTTGTAACAAATTTTGTCAATTCACAATTAAACTTTCTTTCGGCAATGTTAATTTCTTTACTATCTAAACAATATTAACTTTTCATCTTATTTAGCAGAACAATCAATAAATCCACCGTATATCTATAGTTATATGTATCTTTTCTCTAAGTATTAATACTTTTCTACTTACATAAATATGATTTATGTGCACTTCAGACTTATATAAATAATTTCAAGAATATAAAGTGCAAAAATTTCAAAAATATGATATGTAAATCAATCCCAACTGTCAAGTGTTGGTGGTTGAGTGGTCAGCCCAGCGCCTTACAAGCAGTTGTCCCGGATTAGTGGGTTCACTTTCCGGCCAATGCTATGACACATGAAAAAAAAAAAAATCAATCCCAACTTTGATTCTTATTTTTCTCACATTGTATGAACATTTTTTATATATTGTGATGCTTATTTTTATATGTTAAAAAAATGTTTTGAATATTCGGCACCATTTTTAAAGTTAAATATGCAATTGAATGGAATCTGGTTTGTATCAAATTTGTAAATAAAAAGTTATAAATACAATCACTACATAAATTGACAGCCACATATAAATATATAATGGGAAAAAATATTTTCAATTCTTAAACAATTTTTTTTTTCAAGAATTATTATAGAAAATAATGATGACTTTTTTCAGGAATTTTTTAACTTATTCTGATCTTAAAATATAGAAAAGGAAATGTGTAGGGTTTTTTTTTTTCAAAATATATTGATAAACTGGTCTAGTTAAATTATTTATATAAAATAACAATGAGAATAAATTGTTTATTGACAGTTGGTAGTTATATATATGAAATTTAATTATTTTTATTAATCATATAATCATTGTTTGTTTTTTAAGCAATAAAATGATATTCTAAGCATCAGACTTTGCATTTGGTTGACTAGACTGATTTTTTTTCTTTCAGTTGGGAATTCTATCAGGAATGTGTATGTCTTGAATCTTTTATAATGTCTTGCTACCAGCATATCTTCTCAGGGATAAAATTTATTGAAAAAAGGAAAAAGTTTTTATGTATATTATTTTTTACTTAGATGTTGAAATAATTTTTTTTTTTTTAAATAATCTATTGACCAATATTTATAATAATGTTGGTTATCACTATTTTAATTATGTGATTTACAATTTAAAGTCTAAAATGATAGTAATGTGTGATAATTAATGCAATAAACTTCCAAGTATTTGCTATTTTAATATAAAACCTTTTAATATCAAAATAAGCCATATTGCAAATGAAAAATGAATCCACTGTTATCTATGATCTTATATGGATAGTAGATTAAGCAATGATATGTATTAGGATGAATGTCAAATCACAGCCTCATTGAAATTGGCTTATAACTTAAATTCATATGGAAGAAATATGAATCGAAATTATTTTTATCTTGTAATCATTGATTTAATATAATTAGCACTTGAAAATTTATCAATCCAATTATTAAGTATTATATTTGAAGCAAATCTTCAACTTAAAAAAAAAATTGCATAGTTTATGATTTTTTTTTTAAGATGATAATTTGTCAGAATGAAAAAAAAAATATTGTTTATTTTTGTAAACACTGTTTAGATTGTTTGTTTTTTTAAATTAAAGATAATGAATTAAAAACATACACTGACACTTGAATATTATTTCATATTGATCTATTAAGAGTTTTACAATAGTCTTAATTTTTCTATTATCTTTTTGTAAAATGGGATTTGTATTGAGAGGTTTTATTTGTGATTCATTTGCACTTTAAATGTCTTTGTTTACTTAAAGTTTTCTTCAGTCTTTTTTTGTTGTTGTTGTTATTGATACTTTTTCTCAACTAGTTTGCAATTATACATCTTTACTACATATTAAGTTGTTGTGTAAACTTTAGATTTTAATTATACAAATTTGAGATGTCAAATTTAATTCAGCCATAGTTATTTTTCTAACAAGTTGAATTTAGATGGGCCACCATGATAAGTATTTATATTGTTATTCATTGTGCTTTTTAAATTTCCCAGTTGTTGTTTTTTTAATATTTATCTAAGAAATTATCAAATTAATAAAATTAAAACATAAAATCAATTTGGTTCTTCCAATATAGACAATTATAATTAAGTTAAAGAAAAGTGTGATGTAATACTTAACAAATAAAATAAAATTTGCAGAAATAAGTCATTTCCCATCTTTCTTGAAAAATTTTCCTCTCTTTATTAAACTTTTCTTTTCATTGACTTTAAAAGTCATACTTGATGAACAATATTGTTTATATAAATTTAAATAATTATTTAACAATTAAATTCTAATTAATTGCATTTTTTTCAAAATATTTTTTTACATCAGGCAATAAAACAAAAATGGTTCATAATGATACTGAACACATGTACATAAGTCACATTACAGAAAAATAGCAATTCGAATGCTCTGCTTTTATTAGTATTAGTTAGAATTATTATATCTACTGAAAATTGATAGTGTGATGTCAATACATATAAAATAAATCCTTCAAATAAATTTTTATAATATAAATCATCGTGGATTACAAAATGCAAGAAGTGACTAACAAGTTTCTAGTTTGACACCCCTGATGAAAAGGCTACTCTAATTGTGACAGAAGATAGTACTAGACTAATCATCAGACTGGTGCTTAGCTAATAGAAAGCCCAATCCAAGTATTTCATTGGTAATACCATCAGGTAATCATGATTGTAAATTAAACAAGCTAGAGAAATTATTATGTTAATTTGTTTAAGTACAGTCTTTCTATCGTCTCTGTAATATATTATACTTATGTATTATTTTTAACATAAGTATTTTATATGAATAATTATATTTTTAATATACCTGATTCATATAATTATATTATTAGTTGTCTAAACTAATTTCTTATCATCTCTGGAAATGATTGATTGTTACAATGTTGAACATTATCAAATCTGTATTATGTATTCTTTGTTCATTGTTAATTTTCATATACTAACATTGCTGACATTAAATATTTGTAGGGATTTTTGTAAAGTTTATTGTTAATAAAATTTCTTTTTTAAAAGTAATGATGACAATCTAAAAAATAAATAAGGTGAAAACTGATATCTGTAATTTTAAATGATTATGATAGTTTTCTTTTCTAACAGAGATTTATGAATATGGTATCCATCTTTATCAGAAAGTAATGTGTAAAGGACTTAAATTATTCTGACTTCATATTACAATTAATTATCTTTGCCAGTAAAATTATTCCAACTCCATGTTATGAATTAATTATCTTTGCCAGTAACTTTCATTGATAGTCTCAGAACACTAGCAGTAGTACTAGTATAGTTTTAAAAGTTTTTCTTTTTTCAGACCTTTGATTTTGTTTGAGGGCTGTTCTCTTTGAAAGACAATAATAATCAAACTAGTGCTGTGTAGATTTGCAAATCTTATAACTACTCGGACAGATTTGTTTTTACATTTTGAATCTGTCTAAAAAGTTTTATTCATGAACAAGTACTGAACCAATTCATCAACTCAGATGGCAGATTATAATTTTAAAAATAATATTAAATGCCAAATTATTAAAATAGTTCTAATTTTTAATACATAAAAAGGTTGCCATTAATATACATATAATTACAGACTTGTGCATACTTATATAGAAATATTGTGTCAAACCAGGCTATTATAGTTCAATTAGAATGAAATCAGATAACGGATCATTGCTTTTAGTGTCAGATCAATTGACTCTTTTTCAGACTTCATTGAGTTGTTTTGGGATTGTTTATTTGTCATTATGCATTTTAAAAATTAAGGTGCATAGAATTTAGTATGATAATATGTGAAACCATTCAAGATAAAATCATGGAGAGAACTGGATTCGTATCTAGGTGATTTCAAATAAGATCTATAGAAAATTATCATACATTATAATTTTTTTGCAATAAAGACACTGTAAACAATAACTTATAGCAATAAAAAATAATAAGTATCTATAAAAATATATGATTACTACCAATTATGTATTTGCACAGTTAATAATGTGTGCATTGTACTATTATGTTATAAGGAGCACAATCGGTTTGTTGTGGTTCATCACAAAAACAATATCCAAGTATTTATGCTATGATAATATGCATTTTTTGATAAACTTGTGTAATTTTTATTGACTCTTTGTTACCATGAACTATTATAGCTCAAGAAATCATAATTCAAGATACCCTTGTTAAAAAAAAAAAAGAATAACCAAGATTATGCCCATGTAATGATTACAGAAATTTATTAGTAGGGTATTATTAGATAATTCAATTATTAATGACAGCGTTTCATTTAAACAATTTGCTCTAGTAGTTCACAAAAGATTTTCTTCTATTTCTATTCTAAGGTGTTATATGGATTTAAATCCATATATATCTTTATATCGTAAAAGTATTATTTCATGTTTCTCAGAGAGCTACACATGTTCAATTAAATATTTTCATGGATTAATTATGTTGTAAACAAAGGAATGAATGGATTATTTCTCTAGTTAACATATATATATATATGATTTCTTATGCTTTGAAATAAATTGTGTATTGCTATGATATTTATATCAATATGTAGTTTTAATTGTATCCTGAGGAAGATGATAATTATGGTCATAGTGTTTGAAAGTGTATTGACTTTTTTATATATATTGCACTAATTAACTTAGGAAATTAATTTTTTGTATCTATTTTAAAGATTATGCATTTCTAATTATGTATATATATGTGTGTGTGTGTGTGTATAATAAAAATCTTGTAAAAGATTTATTTTTTAAAAAAATGGTACCAATTCTTTAATTAAAATAATGTTTTATCTATTTCCAGATGTTTTTTTATGTTAGTTAAAAACTTTTTTTTTTTATCACGCTAAGAATTGATGTCTCCAAAAAATTTGTTTCGAATACAATGTTTCAATGTAAATTTCTCATATTTTCGTTTTGTTAAAAAAAAAAACATTTAAAAGAAATGGATATCAATTCTACTTATCTACAATTATTAAAAATCAGGGTATCCATTTAATTTATTTTTTAACTAAGCAAATAAATTATGAAATTAACGTAATATTATTTTTTTAGTTTTAAAAAATAATGTATCTAAATTATTTTTTTTAAATAATGCGTTTGTTTTTGAAATCTATTCCTATTGTTTATTACAACTACTATGGCTTATACAAGGTATATATAATTTTTATTTATAATCTTTAAAAAAAAAATTGTGTAAATAATTTTATAATAAATTATTGTTTTTATAAAAGTTAAATATTTGTCATATTTTCTAAGATTTTGATAAATTTGAATTCCATATTATTTAAATATGGAAACAATTATTTTTTTTTTCTTGCTCTAAATTTAGCTAATCAATGGAAACAGATAAAGTGAATTATTTTTTATATGAAATTTCTAGTTTGTAGGACTTTTTCAGGTAGAAAGCATTGGTATATGTAGATTACTCATGCTTACAGGATTGGCTTTGGGTGAGAAAAAAATATTACTGCAGTCAGATGCAGATTAAATGTACATTAGTAATGGAGTATAATTGTTTGTTTACTTAAATATATCATTTACAAATATGTTCATAATTATGTAAACTGATCCATATGTATATAAAGAAAATATAATTATATTATAGTCAAAAAAATAAATAAATCATTTCATCTTATAATTTATTTGAAAAAATATTTAGGATAAATCCAAGTTTAATTTTGTACTATATTTCAAAAATTAAGTATGAATAATAAAATATTAGAATTACACTGACTTTTTGTAATTTAATTTTTTTATATATTTTTCTACTATTGTGTTAGGTTTCATCTTGAAAAAAAAGGTAAATTTAACTATGGGCTCAGTGATTTAGATCATAAACACTGCATGTAATATTGGTTAATATTGTGTCATTACTATTTTTTATATTCAGTGCTTTAATACTCAATTGAATAACTAATGATGTTGGAATTTACCCACCTTCTAGGAATTATTTTTCAATTTACTGATTGACATTAGATACCCTGTAACATTGTATATGAATCAGATCCATGAATTCACTTGGAAAATTCTCATCTATCTTAAAAAATTTTGCTAGCTTTATTGTGGATTTCATCCTTGTTTGATTTTCATGGCTATCACATGCACTCACCTCTAACCTTCCTTGTCTCTTGGGGAAGTTAATCATTGATATAAACTAAGCACTGATTGTATACATGTGTGGGAAATGATGATCTGGACCAACTGTTGAATGCTGATTTGGCACAAAATACATATATTGGAGATCATTTATCTGTTTCACGTGTATGTGGTCACATGTATCAGTTGTATAAAATGGAGTGAATAGCTGTAGGGAGCATGAAAGTCTGAGTTCAAAACCCTTCTAATTACCTAATCAGTAACTGCAAGTATTTAAATACTAACTGTATTTAGTATATATTTTTCTTAGCGATACAAACAATATTCATCTGGTTGCAAACCAATCAGAAATGTGAAAATTTGCAAACTGTTAATAGTTAAATGCTCTTTCTGATAAAAATATATTCTGGAAATTAAGACTGATAATAGCTTAATTAAGAAATGGATTTACAATCTGTATACAAATTAATCTTTAACAAGCAGAAGAACAGGGTAAAATCTTGTTATTCTACTAGATTCCAGCTTATGGCCTGTGTTGAAATGCACTTTCTTAAAAATGTTCATTTATTGTATACTTCTTTTAGTCATTAATCAAGACTGTTTCTAAAACATGGCTTAGATGATGAGGTATTGCATTGCAAAATGTAAGGCAGATGCAAACTTCAATATCAGCTTATATTTGGACATAAAACATTGACAATATAATTTAACCAATGAAAATTGAGCTTATTTCAGAACAGATCATTTTGATTGCTAAATCCATTGCTAATCAACTCATTATGTCTTATACTTTAATACCACTAATAAAATAATTAATCCAATGATTGATTCAGTAAAATCTATTAGAATCATATAAATAATCAAATTGGTGGAGCTTGTTTGTTGTAGTCTATGGAAATGGTAGAGAAATCACCAGCTAAAAATAAGTAAACAGGCAAAACTCTCCATACAGTTGTGCCACCCTGTGCCAACCAGAGTAATCAGTGGATGCCAGAAGGCTTGTGCAGTTATGTGCTAGCATAAGAGATGGTGATCATGTAATGTTTAGTGGTCTAAAAATAAGTAATTATTAAATATCTTAATAAAGAAGCATACCCAGTCTTAAACATTAAGATGATAATAGGAACTTTTTTCTGAAATTGAACTTAACCTTCCTTCACTTTTCAAAGATTGCCATATGAGATAATTACTAACCCCTTTCAACAGATGATGGATATGTCATTGTGTAAAAATCTACCAGACATCATCTTGCACTTTAATGACATTCTCATCCAGATGAGAACAGAATTATTGAGAATAAAAACCGCTATAGGCTAGAAAACTACATTATCTTTATTGATGAAATACAACTAGCAGTAAGAACAATATTCCCCTAACACTCTAGAATCATATATTGTAAATATAAGCAGTCAGTTGGGTTTCATCCAGCAGCCAAAACATAAACTGTGGAGGTATTACTATCTGGTATCCATTGATTACTCATGCTCATAATAGATTAATCTGGATCAGAATGTTAGAATGGAATACTGCTCAAAAAAATGTTGAATTTATGGTAGTAGAATTGTATAATACTTTGTTTGGCAAATACAACCAACATTGAATAATAATAGTCATCAAAATTAAGTATGCCTAATCAATACTAAAAAGCTTTTAGGCTTCCTGGATATCAAACCATAAGTACTTGAATATCATTAATAATAATTTGTCATTATCCTCTACTAATCTTGATTATTTGTCAACCCAACACTATTTGCCTAAGCAAGGGTAGCCTTCTCTCTTCATTAGATTAATATTATCAGTACAATTATATATTGAGCAGACATCTTTAATTTTTTTTTTTTTTACTATCAAGCTAATAACTTAAAATTCAAAAAATCCTTATACAGTTGTATAGATCTGATACTACATTGTCTTGAGTTCAAAACCTTAGCGTATTTTAAATATCAAGTTATTAGTTTGATAGTAAAAAAAATTAAATATGACTTACAAATTTATAACTGCATTGTCTCTAGGTTTGAATTTCAAGTTCTCATAGTAAAAGCAAGGGTGTCAGAATCTAGTCTAGGATAGAATTAAATTGCACTATCATTTACTAAATTATTTATTACCCAAATTTATCACAGATTATATTTTGTGTTCAAATATCATAAATTGTTAATATTAATCAAAAAAATTGAAATAAACTCTACAATATTCAAAATACCAATATATAAAAAATAAATAATTATAGCCAGCTTATTTTATAGTTAAAATTTAAAAACAAAAAAAAGCTCATTAAAATCACACAACTTTAATGTTCCCACACAAATGGCCAATTTCCCATAATTTACGTATATTAAGATAATTATATTATTTATTTAATAAATCATTATAAAACATGCATCTGATTTTTCTTCAAATTGGTTTCCACACATTTACATATATATTATCATTATCAATACATTGCAGAATAAAGATCTCTCCAAGTTCAATAATTTCCAATATTTAGCCCCTCTTCTTCACATCACTCCTGCATACTTCCTCATTTTATCCATTCATTTCACGTGTGATCTCTTTGTAGGTCTTTTATAATACTTCTAGCCATTTTTTCAACCCAACTCCATTTCAATCTCAATTCTGTCAGGAGACTTTGATTTCTCTTGAAGATCTTAAAGGAACTGAGCAGAGCAAATTCCTAATGTCCACTCCATATGTTGTTCTCATTGCAGTATTAGTCATATAGTATACGAACATAGATGGCTGCTCACCAACATGCATTAGCCAGCACAATGAGTTTGTTGGCTTTTTACCTCTGAGTTTAAGATCAAGAAGCACCATAATCTTATTTTTCAGCTACCTGATAGCTCTTATCTGAAATATCAGTTCAGTTTTCTTGAATGTGTGTGTGAATGATTTTTTTTAGTAGATATTTACAATCATGACAAAAATAAATCATGGCCCTTATTTCCAGGAGACTGTAAAGTTGCCAGCCAAGGCAGAGTTTGATGGCCAAAGGCAGAGGTTACTAAGATTCCCCCTAATTTCAGACCTAGTAATCCATTTGATGATGACATTTGATTTAAATATTTACAACTGCACGTTACTTTCAAGTAAAGGAAGATTGCAAGAATTGGAAGAACAGTCTCAAATGGTATATTATTAGATTTTGTGAAATTAGAAGAAAAATTGAAGAGACGATTTAAAAAGTAGACATGTACTGTAGTACAAAAGCACAAACATTGGAAGTACAAGTATAAATAAAAAATGGAAGAACACATTGTGGAGTGGCAAGATTAGTTATTCAACTTAATAGCACATACCAAAGTTCTCAATAATGAAGTAGAGAATTTTTGTATAGATATACAAAAGGCTTTTGATCAGGCCAAACAACATTTTTAAAATTGTAATAGGGGACTTTAATGCTAGAATTGGTAAACAATTGAAAATGAAAGTTTTGTGGGTAAATTTGGTTATGGTGATAGAAATTAGAGAGGACATAGAACTTGTGGAGTTTGCAGAAAAACTTTATATTATGATTGGGGGGGGGGGGGGTTGACATGGAAGCATTCAAATAAAGATACAGCAGAATTGGATTAATATGTCAAGATTAAAATTTTCTTAATAAATTCAACACAGTAAATTGATCATTGATTAGTGAGGTATAAGGATATATTAATGCAAAACTAAAGAGACAAAAATTATTAAGAAATACAATATTCACAGATTGATATTCCTAATCTTCAGAAACATTCTAATGAATTTAAATTAGAACTTGTAAATCGTTTTTAGATATTAACAGATTTTGAATGAAATGAATAGGAAAATAACTGATACTTTTAAAAATTGCAACACAGATAGTTGGTAGAAAAAGGCAGCAATTGACAAGTAAAATTTCTACCGACACTAGAGAATTTATGAAAAAAGATTAAAATATATAAAAATGATGCATTAAGAAGGATTGAATATCACAAATTTTGTAAAATGTTGTGATAAAGAGTTGATAAAGATATAAGAGTATAATTGTGAACTAGCAAGAAAAGCTATAGAAGAAAATAAAAGTCTCAAGATTGGAAAAAAACGTTTTGATATTGATAGGAAATATTTCTGCAATAAGAAAAAAAGATGGAACCATTACTAAAGATGACATCATGAAATTGTAGAAGAGTTCTATCAAGAATTTTATAGTAATAAAGAACAAGGAAATGTACTTCTTATAACTATTATATGTTCTGAATTACTCAGGAATTTAAATGAAGAAGTGAGACATGCAATTAAATTTATAAAGAAGTGAAAAGCTCCAGGTAATGATAGAATTATAATCGATATCTTAAAAGAAGCAGGTGAAGATTTAAAAACATTTTTTGACAAAGTTATATACCAGATGATTGGAATAATGCAGTATTAATATTTTAAAAAGGTGAGAAAGATAGAAATTACAGACCCAGCAGGGCTTTACCATTTTTATACAAACTTTTTACCAAGATAATTATAATCTTATCTTCAGCGAACTTTGGATTTCAATCAACCAAAAGAATAAGCTGAATTTAAAAGCGGTTTTAGTACAGTGGATTATATTCATGTATTGAGAGAAGTTATAGATAGGACCAATGAATGTGAGTCGAGATTATGCTTTGGATGTGTAGATTATGAAAAGGCATTTGATTCTATAAGCATTTTTTTTTCAGTGATTAAAGCATTAGATCAAGATATAGACCCAGAATGTTGTTATATTCTGAAGAATATTTATAAAATTGCAACAGCTACAGATTACATAATGATAAGAAGATTAACATTGAGAAGAGTGTACAGTACAGTAGGGTGACTCCAAATCTTTTTACAGCAGACCTGCAAAAAGTATTTTGTGGATTTGGAAGCTAAATGAATAAAAATAAATGGAGATTATTTAAGTCATTTAGATTTTGTAGATGAAGTAGTTACCTTTGCAAATAATGCTTTAGAACTTTAGAAAAAGTTACCTGGTGAAAGTAAGAAAATAGAAATAAAGGCAAATGTTAAAAAGACAAAAGTAATGTTCAGTAGATTTTCTCAAAAGATAAAAATAAAGATTGATAATGATGTGGTAGAAGAAATTAACAACTGCAAATACTTTGATCAGATTATTATTATAGATGGAAACATAAAAGGATGAAAGTAATCATAGAATTAAATTTGGTTGGAATGCTTTTGGTAGAAATAATATTAAAAGGAAATATGCCTGTGTTTGGAAAGGAAGGTTTTAGTAAATATATTTTACCAGTTCTTACTTATATATCTGAATCTTAGACACTTAACAAAAGAGTAACATAGAGATTTCAGATCACTCAAGAAATATGGAGAGATGCATGTTAGGAATAACAAGAAGAGATTGAAATACATGAGAAATATACCAAACATATATTGTAACAAGAAACAGCATAAATACCCATATATGTACTGAAAAATGTCTTGATATGTGGTTAGTTTAATGTTCATTCTGTACATTGATAAACTGGTTATATAATTGAATATTCTGATCAACAGCATATTAATAGACAAATATGTAATAAACAGTGTTACAATAGTTAAGACTATTAATGATATTTAAGATTATTGATGAATGTTTCCATTCCTTTAGAAACCCTATAAAAGGTGTTTATTCTATTAGTTCTGGCTTTATTTCCTGATTAACATCAATTTGCAAATCAATCCTGCAATGGTCAACTTAAAGATTTCTTATTCTAAATATATGGAAATTCTATCTTCTTTAGTAAAATATTAAAACATGATAATAAATTTTACTTTATCCTAATTTCTAAATTCACCCTTTCTGCTATCCATTTTTTTTTCTTTTTTGGCTTTTCAACTTTTTAAGGGCCCCATTCAATTTGTTCCCTGTATTACAAGCTTTTATTTCCTCTTATCTAATGTTTTTTTCCATATTCAGTATGTAATTATTTAAAATTATCTATTATTTTTCTATACTTACATTCTCTTTCCTTAATGTTCAATAATATAATTTTTTCATTCATATTTCGATTTTGTTTTACTTCTATTTCTTCCATTTTTATGCCCTCTAATAATTTATTGTTTAATTTAATTCTCTCTATATAGTTATCCATCTTAGCCAGCTTTTTTTAATTTAAATAATTTACCCATTTAATAGTGATTTCATTTTACCTCTATACTATATTTATATTCTCTGCATAAACTGTTTTATTCTGATATCAATTTGGTAATTTTCTATTACATTTAAACTTTTGAATAGTCTCATTTAAAACTGTATTTGTCACTTTATCTATCTCATAATACCAAACCTTACAATCACCTCCAAGAAAATCTTACTTTCTTTTTAAAACTATATGATATTTATATTATTTATATTTAATTCATATCTTAGTCTATCCTTGCTATTTTTAGTATTATTCCTCATCACGTTCCTAACCATCTCTATTATATATATATATATGGTAAATTAACATGTTTGATAAATCAATTTCCATATTCATTTCTTTTTTATCCATTAATATACTCTATTGTAGAACACACTATTTCCAGATTATTATTTGTTCATAATAGGCATTTGATAAATTTACAATATTCAAATTCTCTTTCTGTCAAAAAAAAGTTAACATTTAACCATTTGTTTTACCATAATCATCAATTTTTTTTAATATGACCATTTATATTCTCTGTAAACATTACTTTCCTTCCACTTCTTTTGAAAATCTGCATATCCTCATATTGACATATACTATGACCAGTATCCATTCTTATCTTTCTCATTTTATTTCAAACCTGACATTACTTACAAAATTTTCTTGATATATCTTCTACATTATCACTTCCTTTTTTTTTTCCATTTACTGTATGCCAAAATATATTTTCCAAAACAGATTATTTATCTCATAAATTAGTCTCCACTACACCTAATAGCTCAAACCCTTCATTTTTAATTGTCTCTTTTAATTCAAACAACTTACCTGTTCAGTTGTTTTTAAATTCATACACCCAATTTTAACCATTTTCATTCTCATTGCCCTTTTATATATTCTTTTCTCTATATTATATTTTTGTTTAGTTCTTTTATTTTTTTGGATTCATTTCCCCTTTAATACAGTCACTAGTAAATGAATAAAATACTCTTGAAACGTTTATCTTTTGTACAAACTCTATCATTAACCTTTGTTTTAGAATTGCTAAATTTTAAAACCCTAGTCCCTCTGTTATAAATGGCATTTTTTACTTGGTTCAGAATAAATTAAATGTGGAATTTTATAATAAATACAGTATAGAGATTTAAAGGCAAAAGATCAATGGCTGACAAGGAGGTTTTAAAATGGTGAATCAAAGCTGCAAAGGAAATATAGATATTGCTGATCATGGGCACTAGATTTTTTTTATATAGTGAAAGAAACACATGAACCTAGAAATTTATATCACAATCCTACTAAATATAGCAATAGCACTCTCTTTAGTGATGAGTTATATTTTGAGCAGATGAAAGTAGTATTTTAATTATCTTTTGAATAAGGATAAAATAATTGAAATGATTTTTAATGATATATCCCTTTTAACTATTCATTTATATTTGGACAAAGATATCTAGCTTAGTGAAGTCAAAACAGCTCTTTGTAATTTTAAAGATGAAGTTTTTAAGATATCTCAGTGATGTGTTAGTTTCAAAAATATTGCAATTTTTTAGGAATATATAGATCCTAAAATTATGTTATCTAATTTTAAGATCTTATATTGTTCCAATTTTTAAAAATAAAAAGTTCTGTCAAGATTGTAGTAATTGTCTTAGAATATCACTATTATCCAATAAAACAAATGTGACTTCAAGTAATAAATGAATGATTTCTAAAGTCTCATTGATGTAGATATAGTTTTTGTGACCAGTCAATTGCAAAAAAAGTATCTGGAACAAAAAAAAAAGATTTACATAGTGCTTTTATTAATTTGGTCAAAGCATTTGACTTAATTAATTAATCAATCAGTTCTATGGAAATTCTTGAAATTAGTTGATTTGTTTCTCAAAATGTATTCATATTATTCCGCTTCAATGTGATGGAATGAAAATGAATATTATTACTGCAGAAGTGAAAATATGTTAAACATGGATGTATATTTGTTCCAAAGTTATTTTGATGTTTATGTCTACATTTATAGGTGCTTTAATGAAACAGGATGAAGATACAAGTTTGATGGTAGAATTTTTAATTTAAATAAATTAAAAGTGAAAATGAGAACTTCATTTTCTTGGTTTTATAGTATAATGAATGCAATGTATAAAAATTTATTATTACTTAGTGTTCAGAAATCTCATATTCTTTACTTGTCAATAATGGAAGAAAAATCCTCAGCAATGTTTAGTTACTAACTTGTGAATATAAACTTATATATTATTGGTAGTTTTATAAATGGAAAGGTGGACTTAGATTTTTTTAATTTTTTTCAAAAGGTTTATTAGTTTTTGAATTTACATGTTTACATACAATGATAAATTTGATTTAGCTATGATTCACAAGGCAGATTTTGATTTTAATGTAATTTTACAGCAGAATTTCATTATCTAGGTATAAATTTTTAAACTGACATGCTCACATGATATGATATACAATGATTTACTTATGATATTAATTAGCACACAGTGTTACAACCAAATGACAAATAATAATTGAGTCATTTTCACCAGTCACCCAATTCCATGCAATGTTTGACTGTTGATTGTAAATCCACATCACCATACACTTAAGAATCCAAGAAGTGAGCTATTTCTAGCTCAAACCTGGATCCCAAATTTCTCAAAGACATGCAAATCCAAACAGTAAGAGTCTGTAAAAAAACTCTGTCCATACGTGTTCTGTGGCTGGCGCCAGTGAAATGTCCACTATCCAGACCCTTCTTTGAGATTCCTTAGACCATCTAGTTTTCTCAGGGTAAATTGCATGCTGTAGCATTCTTTCCATAAATACCCTATCCCTAATTAAAATTCTAAGATAACTCTGCTGTGACTCACATTTAATATTTCAGTCGCAACCATACTCCAAATGTGTTCTGCCCCCATCTACCTTTATATTTATCATTAATCACTAGGTATTGATCTTGGTCAAAATAAACACTGAAATCTGTTTCGCCTAGCTCATAGAGACCTGTGGTTTCTAGATTGTCCTGCCCTAGTTTCAAATTGTCAATTTCTTATGTTCTAAATCCTTGTCATTAAGATGTCCATCACTTTGTGTTTCCGTTGCTTCATGCTCCTCAAAAGGAATCATTATCTGATTTATGAATTCCTTGTCCTTTAACGTAAACCTCTGAGTGGAATTCTCCATGCTATCAAAGACAGTTAAGTGCTGGGGCATCTTTGGCCTTTCATCATGGATGTTGACCCTATACTTCTTTCCTTTTATATCCCTGTCTGGCAATTCAGCATCTCAGAAACAAATATTCCAAGGGGCTATGAAATTTGTTGACAAGAAAATTTTATGTACAATTGATATAAATAGGCTGGTGATATTGACCAGTCATATTCAAAATTGTTGTCTGAGTTTTAATTAATTCAATTTTAAGAAAATCCTCAGACCCTATGTAATAATATCACACTTTAGGTATGTTCTTGAGAAAAGGGCAAACATTCCTGTACTCACAAATTCCGTGCTCTTTTCAAATTCCTTCAATAAAGGGGTATCTCCTACAGACATTCCCATGATCCACTGCACAGAATCAGCCCCTCTAATAATATATTTTTGGGGCATATTGCCACAGTGTTTTCACTGCAGGTTGAGAGATCACCATGTCAGGGATTGTTCCTCAAGGATATGCCTGAATTGTAAGCTTAGGAAGACTAGATTACATAATTATATTGCTGGGTCTACACAAGAAAAGCAACATTTTATACCAAATCAAGAAGTAAATAGTCACAACCAATTAAGCCTGAGTTATTACAGCCTTCAGGACAAATGATTCACACCATTCCACATAAACTTCCTGGGCATCTATGAATTCTGGCACAGACTAAGATTCTGACATGAGTCTGCAGTCATGCCTATTGCCAAAGGTAAGAGAAAGGCCAGCAAGCCAAAAAAAGAATACCAGCAACTCCCTTTGCAACTCAATAGTTCAAAAGACAGTTAAATCGAATAATAGTTCCAAGGTGGACATAGATTTTGAGATAGAGTACAGACTCCAATGTGCTATTTCTGTTATTGACAAAGTAAAAGATGGATTATTCCAAACTGCTGCAATTAAATTAACTGTTTATAGATCTGTTGTTTTATTTAATATATTGTACTGAAAGTAGATTTGCATATCTTATCAGTGCGATATAAATGCATTAGAAAATTTTTATTTAAGGATGCTAGCAAAATTGTAAAAATACAATGCAAGATAATAAACCATTCAATGTTCTACTCTGCTGGATGTGGCACTAGACTGTTATAGAGCAGCCTTTCTTCATCTTTTTTCATTGCAATTCACCAAATTTATTTGTACTGATACCGCTACCAAATATAAAATTGTTATAGATCGTAATCTAATAAAATAGAACCGACAATATAAAAGTGTTGTTTATATCCGTGCATATATTTATTCAAATCAAATAATTGTTAAGAAGCAAAACTGACCATTTCAAAAAAATAAGAATCGCTAAAAAAAAAAAAAAAATGAATTTATTTCAATCTTAGAGCTGGAAAAAAAAAATTAAAATAATCAACAAAATTATAATTTATCATAAAATAAAAACAGAATAATTTAAGAAATAAAATTAATGATA
Organism: Epiperipatus broadwayi; assembly: GCA_028023455.1. Lineage (NCBI taxonomy): Eukaryota > Metazoa > Onychophora > Udeonychophora > Euonychophora > Peripatidae > Epiperipatus > Epiperipatus broadwayi. The sequence continues at coordinate 2,382,966 of JAQFVV010012431.1, read as the reverse complement.
TTTAATGACTTTGTTGTTGTCTATCTTCTATTAAAATATTAATTCTTACTTTGATGGAATTATTTAATACTGCCCTCATTCCAGAACTTATGTCAAATCAATTTAGAAATTTGTTTTTCGCTTTGTAATAGCTATTGTGAAAAATCTATTTTCTGCTAAATAAATCGTTGCAAATGAAAGTAATTATAGCTTTTTCACTCATCTTGAATTTGTAACCAAAATTTAAGTAAATTATTTTGATTAGCTTTAAAAATTATTTCTAAATTCTTGTCTGTTGACAATTCAATCACTTTTTCTTCTAAAAGTTAAATTATTTCATTTACATTTTATGATGGAATTTATGATCCACAATCCTTTCCCCAAAAACGAATATCATCTTTAGGTGAGAAATAATGAATAAATTTTATTTATATAATTTTCCTATCTTATCGTCACTCCATGCTGTTATAGAGATTTCTACTCACCCCTTCATTGCAGTGGATATGTAAAGTGAATGAACAATAAAAAAGATCCTAAAAAGCTAAACCCGAGAATAATATTCATAGGAGAGATAAACCTTATTTATGCTATAGGGATTACCTCAAACACTTTATAAAGAAGGCAATACTATTTGAAAACATTCTAAAAAAATGAAATATTGATGCGTTTCATTCAGAAAATGTGGCAGAGAATAGAATACATTGGAAAGTTATTATTAGGCACGATGTTGAAGTATTTCAAAATGAAAAAATTTCTGCAAAAGTTAGATCATAAAATATTAAATAAACTGAAAAGTGGACCGGCATATTCTATATATAGATGTATTTATGATTTACAAATTGGTTTGTGTAATTATCACAATACTCAACTCTAAGCTTAGTTTTTTCCCCCCATTTAGTGTTGGAATAGCCATCGTTTTTTATGAATATCTGCTATAACAGTAATATATATATATGAAAAGCATTGTGTAATATATTTTTATATATGTGATATACAATAGTTTTCACGCATGTATTTTAGTTTATATATATATACAATATGTTTTATCTTCAATTCTAATCTTTAATATCTTCAAATCAAGGCCTGAATTTAATTATCCACAATTCACACTTCTATAATTTATTAAAATTTGATACATCAGAATTACTTATGAAGTAATCATTCATTCAATCAAATATTTACTCGTACTCTAATTTCAGTAAATATTCTTGATGTACTTATTTTAATTTCTTTCATAATAATGTATACATTGCAATATATTGAAAACGTTTTTCACTGTAAATAAAATATTGTTTTTCAAATTCCAATGGGATATAAATTATTACAATATATAATGTTAATAAATTTAATAATATACTCAAGTACAGTATTAGTAACAAATTACTTATTGGAAAAAATATGCACTGAATATTTGATTTTATAAGGCGATTGGAGATATCTTTGTTCTCCTGTATTTACATATTTCACAATATAATTTTCTATTATATATATCAATAAAAATCTTTTATCACTATTCATCTTTTTCCAACCATTATTTAATAAATAAAGATATTCCAATTTTTTATTTTCTCAATTTGGTTATAATCTTACTTTCAAACTCTAGCATATATTAACAAGTTATACACTATTAATAAATCAAAACCTTAATATGCATATCAATTTTATAGATCATTTTAATTTAATCAAACTTATCTTTGTACTGCATTATCTTTTCTTTACAGATAACCTTCAAATTCATATATGAAAAAAATATATAGCTCTTCCTTGAATCAAAGATAATATTTATCAAAATCTTTTAGATTGCTATTTTTTCTACAATTTTAGTAATGGATGAATTTGAAAACAACCGCAGTCTGTGCCTCTCTTCATAACAGAACCAAAAAAAAAAAAAACTCAAATTAGACACTACTTTATTTTAAACATACTTATTTGTTTTTTTATAAAACAATTATATTGGGGTGTTGTTGTTTTTTTTAACCTCTTCATTGTCTATATTATAGTTGAGTTTCTTTCGATTATTGTTTATCTAAATATTCTAGCTTTAATCAATACTAAATTTTAAAATAATTTTGATAAACGCTTAAAGTTCGTTTAAATAAAATTAATAAAGAATTTAATCAATTCATCTATTTTTCTTCAAAATTACAAAATAATAACCGAAAACATATACACTAGTCGAGCGTTCGTGGTCGAGAGGTCAGCGACAGCTTCCTGAGAAGCAGTTGTCCCGGGTTAGCGAGTTCGCTTCCCGGCCGATGTTATGAGACATGAAAAAAAAAACATATACACTAAATAACTAAAACTGATTTTGCAAATAAATCATCAAAAAATTGTTTTTAACTTAAAAACAAAACTGATTTTAATTCCAATTTAGTCATTGCTAGTTTTAAAACTTTCGAAATAAAAGGTACGCATACTCTATTTCTAAATATACAGGTTGGTCTTTAATTATTACTTTATGCATTTATTTTTTAAATTGAATGATGAATTACTGTTACATATACACAATCATTTTCAATTTAGTGCCGAGCGGTCTCTACACATTTAACCCAGTTTCCTTAATCCATAATTTCTCTACACATCACTACAATAATTTTTTAAACTCATACATGTTTTTTTTTTTTATGCCTTGTACAATCTTTTCGAATCCAATTTAAAACTTCAGCTATCTCTATTGTTATTTCATCTAGCAACATGTCAGCCTCAACTCCATTTCAGCCTCTTAATTTTTTCAATAATATCATTGACACACGTTTGTGCTTTCACCTATGTATTTTGCGTTTGATTCTACCCCAGTGTATATAAATTGCATACTTCATTGTATGGCACTGAAATCTCTATGTCATTTTTCTGTTAAGCATTCAAATTCAGATTCATATGTAAGAACTGGTGAAACACATTAATTAAAAACATTTTTTTTGCTTTCATCTGACAATTCTTGTACATTTTCTAAAGTATTATTGGCATAAACAACCACATTATCTGCAAAATCTAAATAACTTAAATAATCTTCATTTATTTTTATTTCACCACTAAACATCATATGATCACCATTCTTTATGCTTACACAAGCTATTTAAACAGAAGCAAAACTCTCCATACAATAGTGCCACTCAGTGCAAGCCTGAGTAATCAATAGATGCAAGAAGGTTTGTGCATAAAGTTGAAAACATTGTGTTTTCATTTTGGACTCAGGGTTTTATAGTTAGCTAATAAGGTAAAAGATGGCTGCTGAAGGTTGCATTAGATCTTAAAATCTAGGTGCAGTGTGCTCAGATTCAAAGCTCATCACTGATGAAAGTCACAAGCTAGAAAATTGTCTGGGGATATTGAATTAGTAGGCACTAGATGGGTATTTTATGCACTGAGTAGCACTATTGTATGGAGAGTTTTGTCTCTGTATTTTTATTTCTGTAGCTTCTATTTTAATTCACAAAATTTTCTCCATAAAATTTATAAAAAATATTGGAGATATGAATTAATCTTGTCATATATCTTTATCATTATCAATTATTTTAAGTGTCACCATATAATCTAATTTTGATAAATTTAATTTAATGTTCTATTATATACAATTCACAATTTATAAATCCAAAGCATGTGATCCAGTTTATTTTTTTGATTCATTCAAGTCAAAAATTATTTGTAAATAAATTACAATATTTAACTGATAAATCTACTATTTCTAATATCTTGATATCTTTTTTAATTACCATTACTTCATTCTTTCGATCAAAGCTTGTTAAGAGCTTATTTTGCGAGCTCTATATATAACATTTGTAAATACAAGCTTATTAAATTAGGTCATGTGACATCTGACTTGATTTTTTTGTAATTTCAATCAGCTAATATCTCTTTATCACTTAGGCATTTAATTTGCACCTCTGCCAACAATTAATTTATTCATCTATCTCTTTTAAGACATAAATAATTTCATAATTTTCTGGAACTTTTCCATGCTTCTAGATTTAATTACATGCTCACTTCTTCAGTAAAATAATTTGACAATTCAGAGGAAAAGTATTTTTCTTGGCAAAGAAGATACAATTCAATGAGTAATGATTTGGTTGATGATAAAGTATAGTATGGGATATACAATGAATTTATCTTAATTGTAAAATAAATTGTTCAATAAAATAGTTCTATAATGATTCATGCAATAGGAAAATCAAAGTACTTAAGTTAATAATAATAATATTTACTGAAGTAAATATTAACTCATTGAGGTGGCTAAGACAAAGAATATAGTTCTAATTTTATCAACTATAATCTAATATATATCTTTATCATTTACCCCTGCTAGATTGCAATTAATAGAAATGACCTATGATTAAAATTATTAATGCATATGGTCAAAATAGGATTAATTACAAATTCTTTAAAATAATACATTAACAATTGATTTGTCAAAATTATGTGGCTCTATTATTTAAGCTTATATCGAATGATAAAATAAAACTGCCTTATATAAAGTTATTAATAAAAAAAAACCTTTCATAAATATTTCATTGTTAAGCTACTATTAAACTCTTAACCATTATTAATAAATGAAATTTTATTTTATGCAGATAATTTAAAAATTTTTTATTTTAGTATTTGTTACCAATTTTAGCATATATATAATTTCAGGCTAGATTTCATTATTCCATGATATTTTCTTTGGTACTTAGATGATAACAGAATAAAAATGTAGATTTCCATGAACATTTTTATCCTTTTAATGATATTCAACTATTCCTTTGTCAATATTACAATCCATGGTAAATTTTGATAGTTTCATAGCTTCATGGAAGTTAAGCATGGCATTTGTTATTAATCATTCCATTTGAATCATAAAAACATCAAATGAAGGGAAATTTTGTATTTCCTCCCCCTTAAATAAATTTTCTACTCATAGTATTTTTTCTTGTCATAAGTCTAGAATCTATTTGTACAAGTAAGGTAGGTTAAAACACAAAATTTTAAGCAAAAGGAAGTATGTGTTCTTCTTGCTGAATTTTTTCTCCAACTATGGTAACACAAAATGTAGTCTTCCTTTTTTTTAAATACTGGATCGTGAACATGTGATTCTCTTTCTTCTAATCCTAATAAGGCATTGTTATCAGTCATAACAAAACTTAAAATATTTCATTTTTAAATTTAATAAATAAATGGTTCATTTATTCCAGATTCATTTAAAACAAAATATATTTTATTAAACATATGACCTTTAATTATTTTCTTTATTTAATTATTTATATCCTACAAGCAAACTATAGATGACAACATGTTTCTATCACAATATAGTTTCAAATTGTGACTACTTTGCTGTGCTGACATGGTTAATTTGTTCTGCAAAATAAGTTAAAGTTTATATATTTTTAATATCTGGAAAAAAATTTATTGCTGGAGAAAATTTTTTGAGTGTGTAAATATGAAAAGAAATTGGAGAGTACAGGGAACTAGATTTAAATGCATTTGAAAAGATCAGGTAAAATACTGCTAATGTTTGAAAAATGGTTTGATACACCATTTTAAATATAAAAGAAAATATATATATATTGTGTGTGTGTTTACTGCCAGAATACTTTAAAACTGAGTCATTTGTAACATTAGTTGGTTTTTAATAGATTTACTATTAAAGAACTTTTTCAATTTAAGAAAGAGAATGATTTATTTGAGAAAGAAGATAACATTTGAGGGATAAGGTTATGAAGCATGTGTTTATTGATCACCATATAAAAAACAAAAAGAAAAGGTTTTTTCCCTTTTGAATAAAGAAGTTTGAAGAGTAGTAGAAAATCAAAATTTAAATATAGAGTAAGGGAATTGAAAAATATGAATTGCTTTTATATCCCACAATATATATATAATGGTCAGAAAAAAATTAGTTGTGCTTTGGTAGAGTGTATCATATGTGATAAAATTTTTCACTTGAAATGCTTGAATAAGACTAGCAAGGTTGTAACAGGTGTATGATTATGTAGATCATGTATAAATATGATAAAAAAGGTGAAAAAATGGTTTCTAAATATAGATAGTTTTATGATAAAGTCAGAGAAATGGAAGATAGAATATTTAATGGGGTGACAAAATAAGTAATGCAATGGAGATAGTTAGCCAAATAATAAGTAAGATAAAGAAAGAGGTAAAGGATGTAGAAGTAAAATTCAAAATATTAGAGATGAAGTGTGAGCAGATCAAGGATTAAATGAATAGAAATGATAAGGAAGAACTAAATAAGGATGTCAGCAAGTGGAAGAAAATGTTATGGATGAAGTAGGGAAAGTAAACTATGAGATGGTATTGATAGGAGACTCACCAATTAGAGGTGTGGAGATTTAACTGCAAAGGAAAATAGATATGTAAGAGTATGTTTGCTTGGAACCAGAATTAGGGTTGTTACAGTTAAGGTAAAGAAACAGGGGAGTAGAGATGTTTATGTTATGATAGGGACAAATAATTTGTCAGAGCCATTGGAGAGAGTAATGAATGAGCACAAAAAATTGATTAGTAATTTGAATAAGATTAAAGGAAGAGTAGCAATAGTTGGATTACTATCAAGATTCAACAATAGATATATGTTAAATAGAGCATGTGCTATAAGTGATAGATTGAAAAAAATTATGCAAAAGAAACAATGTTATGTTTGTGGATGTGTGGGATTTTTTTATTAGTAAGAGAGAGTTATATCATAAAGATGAATTGCATTTAGCAAAACAAGGAAATAAACATTAGAGAGTTTAATTTATAAAAAATAGTATAGTTTGGGAAACTTATAAAGGGGAGGGGTAGGGTTTTAAATTACAGTTCTCTCAAAAAGAAGAAGAATGAAGAGGTTGTAAGAAGTAAACAAAGGGTAACTAATTTAGATATAAATGTGCATGTAAAGAGGGAATGGATCTGCAAAATTAATCATAATCAAACTAATCACAAATGTAATAGAGAAGAAAAAGTCAAAAGAATCTATAAAAGGGTAGTAAGTTAAGAAGAAATTGTTAAAATTGGATATTTCAATATGCTAGGTGGTAAGAGACCAGAAAAGTGGGTGGAATTAAACAAAGCAGAAAAATGAAGGGTTTGGGGGATTAGCAGTAGTGGAAACACATCTAAGAGAAAAAAAGAACATACATGGGAAGACTTGGTATGGCAGAGTATAAATAGAAAAGAAAAAAAGGGTGGTGGTATTGTAGTTGTGTCAAACCTTTGTGGTTTGAGATAAGGTTAAGAAAACAAGAATGGATGGTGGCTATAGTGTATATGGCTGCTAGAGATAGTCAAATTATAATAGAGTGAAGCAGTAGCATATATAAATGCCTAGTTAAGGATATATAGAGTTACAAAAAATGGAAGAAAATAATGGTTATAGGGAATATGAATGGTCATATTGAAGAAATTGATGATGTGGATAACAAGAATGGGCAGCTTTAAAAAAAGTTTTGTCAGAGAGTAAATTTGAGCATTGGAAATTTTCAAATATTCATGAGGGACAATACACATGATCTAAAAATAATATATTTCACACAATAGATTATGTATTAGTAGAGAAAGAGGGAATGAATAAAGTACGGAAAATTAAAGTCTTTGATAATGAAGAGAAAGTATGTAATGATGATCATAATTAATAGAAATTGTTAGTAATGTGATGGAAAATAGTAATAAAAATAGAAAAGATGTGGATGGAGAATGAATGATAAGAATAAATTAAAAGAATATAAAATAAAAGTAGAAGAAATCATGAAAGAGCTTTTTGGGGATGAATATAAGACTGCGGTGGTGAAATAGAAAAAATGGCAAATAGGGTTTTAGGTGACAATATTCAGAAGAATAAAAGTAATAGAAACATGAGAATTAGAAAAAGTGTAAAAAATGAGGGGGAAAGCATACAAAGAATATAAATGTGCTATTAAAAACAAAGAAAATGAAAAAGATGTTAATAGTAAATGGGAAAAATATTTTTAAAAAAGTTGTCTAAAATAAATAATTAGAGAGAGAGAATGAAATTAAATAGGAAATTATTGGAGGATATTAATAAAAGTGGAAGAGATGGGATCAAAAAAATTTGGAAATATATTCAAAGAAAGAATGTAGCAGAGAGAGAAATAATACTACTAAATGATGAGTAAAAAGAGTAGTTTTAAAGAAAAATTAGAGACAAATAAGTATGTAATAGATATAAAGGTGTTAGACATGAAGGACATAAAAGCATATAATAATGGACATATTAGGTTTATAGAAAATGAACTGAATTAGACTGGGAATAAATTGAAAAGGCAAGAGGTTTAGATGGAAGAGCAGCAGAGATGGTGATGAATTTTATAAAATAGAACAAAATTAAACTTATTATCATATCTTAATAATATGACACAGAAGAGAGACTTTCCAGATTGCTGGAACAATATAAGAGTAATGTTACTATTTAAAGGAAAGGATAAGGATCATAGAAAGTTAAGCAATTATAAACGGAAAGTGGCAACATCAGTGTTATATAAAATTTTTACTTATATGGTAGCTGGAAGGGCCACAAAATGGTTGTAAGAAAATAAGGTTCTTCCGTATTTGCCAACTGATGATGTATTGCCCTGAAGCCATATCAGTCTGACCTTGTGATCTTTAAGATAACGTCTCCAAGTGATTTACAGACAAATGCAATAGCTAAAATTTGTCTGCAGATCACGTGGACCCGGCACATTAAAGATTGCAACATCAGACTGATATGGCTTTAGGGCAATATGTCATCGGTTGGCAAATATTAAAAAAAATAAAAAATAAAAACAAATGTACATGCATGCGTCAAAATAATTTAGAAATTAAAAGTAATTAATATAATAATAATTGTATAATTATTATAGTAATTCTATAATTGCAGAAATATGTACATATTTTTTTTTTGTAATTTAAAATAAATATACAAATAAAGAACACTTTTCCCGATTTAACATGAATCTGGCATTATTAATGGTGAACTGGACAATTAATTAAAATGGTCTAACAAAAAAAAAATTTAAAAAAATGTACTTGTATGAAAAAATTATATTATCTTGACAAATTTTGCGATGTGATTTAACTCAATTATTCATGTTAAAAATATATAAAACAGGTTCTAGTCTAAAAAAACTATATTATAATTTATAAAACCACTCTATATTATGCTCAATTATAAAATACAGCTCGTAGCACTGGAATTGGTGGGGGGTGGCCTCCGATGTTTTTGACGAGCCAAAGGCTCGGCATACACCTATATCAGACATTGTATTACTCTCATAGCTGTAATTTTTATAATTGCCGATGTATTTACGGAAAAAAATTTTCTGTATTATATAATTCAGAAATTAAAAATAAAATGAATTAATTGTAATTTTTATAATTGTAGAATAATTTACAAAATAATATACATCAAAATGGCATTATTTATTAAAAACAAAAATTACTTACAAATAACGTCCATTGCGGTGGACTAGTAGCAAAAGACAGACAAATGACAAAATTTCCCAAAGCTCTCTCAGATTTTTAAATCTCGCGGGTCAAAAAAATCCAAAAATTGGATTAATCATGTCAGTGTCTTGGTTGACATGACAACGTTGTCATCTTACCATCGATGATGTTTGCCGGAAGGAAAATCGGTAAGTGTAAAACATCATCGGTTGAGTAATCCGCAAGTACCGAAAATAATATAGTGGAAGAAATGCACAGAGGTTTAAGAATGGATAGGTATATAGAAGATAGGTTATTTGTAGTCACTCAACTTATAGAAATGAATAGGAATACAGGTAGATAGTTATATATGGTCTTTATAGAGAAGGCATATGATAGAATAAATAGAAATACATTATGGGTAAGTTTAGTGAATTTGGGAATGGAGCTTTAGTGGATATTATTAAGAGATTATATTAAAATAATTACTACAGATATCATTTAGGAGATATAAAATCAGAGTTAAAAGTGTGGTGGGACTGAGGCAAGGATGCTCTATGTCACCTGTTTTGTTTATATTACATTTGAGAGAAATGGAGAGAGCAATAGAAAGACTAATTGAAGAAGGTAGAAATACCATTAATAAATGGCAAGGGACTATATATATATCAAATCTTTTATTTGCTGTTATATTGTTGTGCATAGAAAGTAGTGAAGATGTAGAAGTTATGCCAAAGATGTGTGCAAGGGTGAGTAAAGAGATGGGAATTAAGTAAAATCAAAAGTAATCATAATAAATGTTGGGGAAAAAGAAAGAATTATTTATTGGGGAATATAAAGTTAAATATGGTGAATAGGTATAACTATTTGGAAATCATCTTAAGTAATCAGAGAAATTGCTTGGATAAATGAAGCAAAGGAAAAAGGGACTGATAAAGAAATTAACAGCGTTTTCATATAATGAATTGTATAAAATGGAGTGAAAGTAGCAGGTTTAACTTATGATAATGAGGCATTATGTGTTAGTAAAAGGGTTTGAGGTTACTTAGAAAAAATACAAAGAGAAGTAGGTATCCATGCATTAGATGTAGATGTGTGGATGGTAAAGGAGGCAATTCAAGGAGAAATGGAATGGTCAAGTTTTTATATGAGAGATGCGAAAAGTAAATTGAAAATGTTTGGTAGATTGCAATTTACAGATAATAAGAGAATAGCTAAAATATTATTTAATTGGGTTGTGAATAAAAGTCAGGCAACAAGATGAGATACTATGATATGCAGAATATTTGGATAAAGACTTTATATCAGTATACTTTTACAAAAGGTGGGATGATTATGTTAGAAGAATTTTGTATGTTATTGTGGTAGGTAATGGGATAGAAGAATAGTTGCATTAATAAAAAATAGGGAGATGGAGAAATGCAGTAGTATGGAGAGTAAACAGAGTTTAAATATTTATAGAAGTAAACATAATATTGGGTGCGAGTTAATTTATGATAATATCAAGGAAATTAGTTTATTGTTTAAGACTCGAACAGGCTCGTTAGCAATTAGAGAATACACACAAAACGGAGAAATATGGGTGTTTTAGTCTGCAAGTTATGTAAGACAGACAGAAAATATTAGGCATCTGTTAACTGAATGTAAATGCCTACAAGTAGAAAGGCTACAAATAATGAAGTTGTAGGAGAATAAATATAAACAAAGTGATTTTACAGAAAATGAGTTCTTGGTTTTTATGCTGGGTTTGAAAAAAATAAGGAAGATTTAGATATAAAGACTATAGAGTGGACAAAGGTAATGTTGTGGATATAGGATAAAGCAGGATAGAAAAGAATATGGAAAAAACTTAGGGTGCAGAATGGAAAGGGAAAGTAGGATGGCTCACAGGTTTCTCTGGGCATAGTGGCTAAGAGATTCCTGATTCCGAGAAAGGAGAAGCCATAGCACATGGCATTAACATACTTTTTTTTATAACATAAATGGTTAACAATATGATGGAAAAGAGTAATAAAAGTAGAAAGGAAAGTGAAAGATGTGGATAAAGAATTAATGATAAGAATAAGTTAGAAAAATATAAATTTAAGAGCAGAAGAAATTATGGAAGAGTTTGTTGGGGATAAATATAAGGAATGGTGTGGAGAAGTAGAAAAAGTGATAAATAGGGTTTTAGTTGAGAATATTTAGAAGAATAAAATTAATAGGAAAGTGAGAATTAGTAAAAGTGTAACAGAGAAGGAAAAAGCATGCAGAGAACATAAATATGCTAGTAAAAACAAAGAAAATGAAAAGGACATTAATATTAAATGAAAAAACAATTTTAAAAAAATTGGCTAAAATAAATAACTATGGAGAGAATGAAATTAAATAGTAAATTATTGGAGAGTATTAATAAAGGTGGAAGTCATGGGAGTAAAAAAAAAATTGTGAATATATTAAAAGAAGGAATGTAGGGGAGAGAAATAGTGTTAGGAAAAAGAATGTAGTTCTAGAGAAGAATTAGAGACAATCTTAAATAAGTATGTAATGAATATAGAAAAGATATTAGATGTGAATGTTAGAGTGATAACAAACATAAAAGCATATAGTAATGGAAATATTAGGCTTACAGAAAATAAATTGAATGAGGCAGATAAGAAATTAAGAAGTGGAAAGGCAAGCGGTTTAGAGAGATGGGCAGCAAAGATGATGGTGAATTTGGAGAATAGGGAAAATTAAATTTATTATCATATTTTAATAAGATGGTACAGAAGAGAGAATTTCCACATAGCTGGAATAATACAAGAGTAAAACTATTATTTAAAGAAAAGGGTGAGGATAATAAAAAGTTAAACAATTATAGATTGATAGTGATAACACCAGTGTTATATAAAGTTTTTGCATATATGATGACTGGAAGGGTGGCAGAATGGATGTAATATAGTGAGAGAAATGCAGAGGTTTTAGATTGGATAGGTGTATAGGTGATAGTGTATTTGTAGTCCCACAACTTATAGATATGAATAAGAATACAGGTAGATAGTTATATATGGTCTTTGTTAATATAGAGAAGTCATATGATAGAATAAATAGAAATATATTATGGGAAAGATTAGTAAATTTGGTAATGAACGGAGTTTTAGTGGATCTTATTAAAAGATTATATAATAATAATTATACACATATTAATTAAAAAATATAGAATCAGTTAAAGTTAAAAGTGGGATGGGATTACAGCAAGGATGCCCTGTGTTACCTCTTTTGTTTTTGTTATATTGGAAAGAAATGGAGAGAGAAATAAAAAGACTAGAAAGAATGGTAGAGATACCATTAATAGATGGCGAGAGAGTGCATATATTATCAGGTCTTTCATTTGCTGATGATATCTTCTTGTACACAGAAAGTAGGGAAGATATGGAAGTTGTGCTAAAGACATGCGCAAATAGGGATTTTTTAAAAAATGTGAAAAAAAATCAAAAGTAATAATGATATATGCTTAGAAAAAAGAAACATTTTTTATTGGGGGATATAAAGTTAAATGTGATGAATCAGTATAATTATTTTGGAAACATTTTAAATAATCAGAGAAATTGCTTGGATGAATGAGAGAAAAAATTGATAAATGAAGTAAAGAAAAGAAAGGGACTGATAATTAACAGTGTTTTCATACAATAAATATGATGTAGAAAGAATTGTATGGAAAGGAATAACAGTAGCAAGGTCAACTTATGGTAATGATGCTTTATGTGTTAATAAAAGGGAGTTAGATTATTTAGAAAAAGTATAAAGAAAAATAGGAAGACATGCATTACATGCAGATGTGTGAACAGCAAAGGAGTAATTCAAGGAAAAAGAGATGGTCAAGTTTTTATATGAGGGGTGCAAAAAGCAAAATGAAAATGTTCAATAGATTGCAATTTATGGATAATAGAATAGCAAAAATAGTATTTAATTAGATTATAAATAAAGGACAGGCAACAAGATGGGTAAAAAAGGTAGTACGGTATGCAGAAGATTTGAATAAACACTTTGTCAGTATACTTATACAAAAGGGGGATGATTGTGTTACGATAATTGTTGAGTGTTACAGTAACAAGGAATGTGATAGAAGAATAGATGCATTAATAAAAAATAGAGAATTGAAGATGAGAACTAGTATGGAGAGTAAAGAGCATTTAAATATATATAGAAGTAAACAGAATATTGGGTGCAAATTAATTCATGATAATAGCAAGGAAATTAGTTTACTGTTTAAGGTTCAAACAGGATCATTAGCAAATGTAGGTACTTTGGTCTGCAAGTTATGTAAGGAAGGCATGGATAATATTAGGCATGTTAATTGAATGTAAATGCCTACAAGCAGAAAGAATAAAAATAATGAAATTGTGGGAGAATAAATATAAACTAAGTGATTAAACAGAAAGTGGATTTTTATTTTTTATACTGGGTTTGGAAAAAGTTAAGGGGAATCTAGATCATAGAGTAGACAAAGATAATGTTGTGGAAATGAGATGGATCAGGATAAAGAAGAATGTGGGGAAAATGTAGTGTGAGGAATGGAAAGGGAATGTAAGATGGCTAACAGATTTTCCTGTGGGCATAGAGTCTGATTAATTCCTGACTCCAATAAAAAATAAGCCATAGTCAATTGCATCACATATATTAGTATGTGGGTGAAAAGCTTGTAAGATTAAACAACTTTTACTTTAAATTAAGTCTCAACTGTTACAATAAAAAATCTTGTTTCATTCTTTTCCTTTATATATATCATTAGTTGTTTTAAAACAAAAAAACAATAGTCATTCTAACTACATGGAATGTGCATGTGTGTAAAAGTATTTAACATGAAGTATCCAAGTGTTAGAAATAATGATTGTTAGTATAATCACTGAAGTTTTAAATTAAACTAAAGATTATTTAAAATTTGATTAATTTCATTTGTATGGAAATTAATCCTACCATAAATTAGATTTTATATGCATTACATCTGATAAATGCAATTGTTTAGATCACTTGTTTGAATTGTTAAAATATACTATATCTATATGGTGAATTTATTTCACTCACACTCTTTTGTAACACGGTTCGAATGTATATCTATACATTTTCTCGCATCTATTAATTTAATTCATAATAACAATCGCAATAAACACTTTTGTACTCATTATTGCCTTTTACTTCCTTTAGTACCCGTATTCGAACCCAACTTCTGTTACAATATATATAATAAAGAGAAATATAGTAGAAAAAATGTATTATTAGATGAGGAAAGAGAATATAGTTATAGGAAAAGAATAGAGAGGATTTTAAATAATTATGTAATGAATATGAAGAACTAAAAGCATGTAATACAAAGAATAAATTGAATGAGTTTCTTAAACAATTGAAAAATGAAAAGACAAAAGATTTGGATAAATCAGCAGCAGAGGAGATGAATTTGAAAGTTAAGACAGAATCTAATTTATTATCATGTTTTATTAATTTAATACAGAAGATAGAATTTTGTCATATAATTGAAATAATACAAGAATGAAGTTTTTAATTAAAAGAAAATATTAGTTAATTATAGATCTGTTGTTGAAATATTATTACTTTATAAAATATTTGCCTACATGAGTATCAGGGATGGAAGAAAATAGCATAATGCTAAGTATATAGAGATTTTAGACCTAATAGACATATAAAAAATAGCCCATTTTGTAATCACACAACTTATGAAAAAGGATAGAAAAATAAAGACATTTATATAAAGCTTTGACAGTATTAACTTTTTTTACAAAATTGCCATTTAGTGCATACCATAGTAATCGATGAATACTAGAAAGTTAATGTATCAAAATACCTATCTAGTGCTTACCCATCCAGTAACCCCAGATTATTTTCTAACTTATGGCTTTTAGCAGTGAGGAGCCTTGGATCTGAGTATTGTACACTTGGATCTTTTGATCAGATGCATCTGTCCAGCAGTCACCTTTTACTTTCTTAGATAACTATAAAGAAATGATGAGACCAAACTGAAAACACAGTAATGTTTTCAATCCATGCCAATTCCCATGCCTAGTCATATAGATTTGAATCTAGTTCAGTTATCATTATATTTTGATGTCTTTGTTTTTTTAATAACTATAATCAACACCAACATCTTTTGATTAGAATTGTTATTACACAACTAAAATATCACATAACCATCATTTCTTATGCTTACAAAATCTGTTAACACAGTAGCAACTTTCTCCATACAATATTGCCACCTAGTGCAAGCAATAGTAATCAATGGATGCTAGAAAGTTAGTACAGCAAAATTCCTATCAGTGTCTATTCATTAATTATTTCCAGACTAGTTTCTAGCTTATGGTTCTTCATTGATGAATGTCATAAGCTAGAAATTAGTCTGGGGATATTAGATGAATAGACACTAGATAGGATTTTGATGCACTAACTTTCTAACATCCATTGATTACTATGGCTTGCACTAGGTGGCAATATCGTATGGAAAAAGTTCCTACAGCATTAACACATTGTGTAAGCAAAAGAAATGATGGTCATATCATATTACAGTGGTTATAAATAGAAATAGATAAGTTCGCATCTCAGAGCGTGCATAATTTTATACAAAATGGTAAATAAATCAGTATTTAAACAAAACTTTAAAAAACAATACACACACACAATTAAACGTTGTACCTAGAAAAGTAAATTACTGCATAAGAATCGTTAAAAAAAACAAAACATGTATACATTTTTTTTAAAAAAGATAAAATTATTACTATAATAAAAATGAAATGCATTTATGTATTTAGCCTGAAGTGAAAAAATATGATTCTAAAATAATATTTTATTACTTAATAATTTAGTTTTACAATAAACGTTATCGACACAAAAAGATATTACGTAAATAGTATTATTTACTTAGAGTAAAATATCATCATCATTAACCATTATCAATCCACTGCAAGATGGTCATTCCAAGTTCAATCCATCTTCTCCAATCTCTAGCCTCTCTTCTCTCTACATCACCCCTGAAAAATTTCTTATTTCATCCATCCATCTCACATGTGGTTTTTTTCTGGATCCTTTACAATCTTTTTGAATCCAGTTTAATATTACAATTGTCCATCTATCATCATTTCTTCTAGCAATATGTCCAGCCCAACTCCACTTCAGTTTGTTAATTATTTCAACAATGTCAGTAACACCTGTTTTGTTTTCTTATTCGAGTATTGCATTTTCAATCTTTTCTTGTTACTCCTACTATGCACCTCTCCATACTTCTTTGAGTGGTTTGAAATCTCTGTATTGCTCTTCTATTAAGTGTCCAAGTCTCAGATCCATAATTAAGAACTGGTAAAACACAATTATTAAAAACCTTACTTTTCAAACACATAGGCATATTTCCTTTTAATATTAAGTTATTTCTACCAAAAGCATTCCAATTAAGTTTAATTCTATGATTAATTTTAATCATTATGTTTTCATCTGTAGTAATAATCTGATCAAGGTATTTGTAGTTAACTTCTTCTAACTCATCATAATCAATCTTTATTTTCATCTTTTGAAAAAACATTAGTCTTTTTAGCATTTACCTTTAGTCTTATTTTCATCTGATAACTCTTGCAACATTTTCTGAAGCTCTGAAAAAACAACTGTATCATCTGCAAAAATCTAAATGACTTAAATAATCTCCATTTACTTTTACTCCTTTAGCTTCCCATTTTAATCCACAAAATACTTCTTGCAGCACTGCTGTAAAAAGTTGGATATATGGAGTCACCCTGTCTTACACCTTTCTCAATGTTAACCTTCCTAGTATCATTATGTAATCTAATTGTTACTGTTGCATTTTGGTAAATATTGTTTAGAATATGACAATATTCTGGATCTATACTTTGATGATGCAATGCTTTAATCATTGAAAGAATGCTTATAGAATCAAATGCCTTTTCATAATCTACAAATCCAAAGCATAATGGCCTGTCTGCAAATTCTCTCAATACTAAAACCATTTTTAAATCCAGCTTGTTCTTTTGTTTGGTTAAAATTCAATGTTCTCTATAGATCAGTTGTAATTATGTTGGTAAAATGTTTGTATAAAAGATTAGTAGGTCTGAAATTTCCAATATCTTCTTTATTACAATTTTTAAACATTAATACTGCATTCTTCTAATCATCTTTATCATTTAGACATGCCAAATTTTTTTCTATTTCATTCACTTCTTTTAATATAATTCCACCATTACCTGGAGCTTTTACCTTCTTCATAATTTTAATTGCATGTCTTACTTCTTCATTTAAAATCCTGGTCAATTCAGGGTATATAATAAATGTAAAAGGTACTTGTCCTTTATTAATATATATAATTCTTGATAGAACTCTTCTACCCATTTCATGATGTTATCTCTTTTTTTCTTATTTCAAACGTTTCCTCCCAATATCAAAATGTTTTATATTCTTGAGACGTTTATTCTCTTCTACAGCTTTCCTTGCTAGTTCACAATTATATTTTCTTATATCATTAGAAACTCTTTTTCGCATTATTTTACAAAATTCGAGATATTCAATCTTTCTTAACGCATTTGTTATGTTGTAGTACGATTAATATTAAAAAAAAATACGTTTGAAACTGTGTGTACTCCAGAAGTTAAAAGTGTTAAATAATTACATGTGAAAACAAACTAGTTGATTTAATAAAAATGAAAATTAGAAATTACAAATGGTTTTTCATATAGATATTTTATAAAAAGCAAGGTGTAAAACAAGATGGAAGATCCGAATAAATAATTAATTAAACGAAGGATTAAAAATGTAAAGAACAATTTAATTAATTAGTTCAGAAATAAGCCCAGAATAATTTGGTGATTAAAATTGATAAGGAATAAACAATAGAACAAAAAGTAGATATAATCTAGCAGAGAAAGGACAGACTAGTGTCAGTCCTGATTTTCTGAGAGACTTAAGTGTAGCGCGAATTCAGAACAGGACCAATGATGGGAGGAGAATCAGATATTTGGGTCTGAAGGTACCAAAGACCGACCTAGGGTAATTATACAGACTATACCTGTCTTATTATTACTTTTGTAAGCCTTACAGGTGCTAGTAAAACTAATGATAATTCTGTTTATAAATAATTGTTATTTTTCATACTAATAAAATCTTGTATCTGTTAAGTGGGATATCTTAATTTTATGCAAGAGAGTAATAGTTACTTGAATTAGGTGTATTTGGTTGTTTCTTGTAAGTAACATTAAATCAAGTACATCACAATTTTGGCGCAGTCAGGAGAAAACCTGTTTTTCAAGCTTTATGAAAGAAATACACCGAACAGTAATTCAGAAGTCGGTGAGTTGTTAAAGAATTAAAATGGCGATAGGACAAGCTAATATATCGGAATTTGGGAGAGATAATCCGCATGAATGGCCCTTTTATGTGCTTCAATTACAAAATTATTTTAAGTTAAATAGTATTATTGAAAATGACAGGAAAGTAGCAGCGTTGTTATGTTTGTCAGGTAGAAAAGTTATTGAAATAGTAAACAAATTGTATAATGGACAAGTTACAGATAATAGTAACTACGATGACCTGGTTCAAAGACTAACAGATTATTTTAGCCCAAGGCCATCGAAGTATTTAGCTAGGTTAAAATTGAGGAACTGCAAACAAGACAAACTCGAATCGATTAAAGAATATGATATTGTTCTATGCCAATTAGCAAAGAATTGCGAGTACGGCGACTTTGTGGAACAAATTCTTATTGACCAGTTATTATGGGGAATGAAGGATGATAAATTGCATCAATCATTATTAATTGAAACTCAGATGACTTATGAAGGTGCTATTCAAAAGGGAATAGTATACGAATCAGTGGTAGAACAAGCTTTAGCTTTTTCAAATAGAACGGAGGAAAACTCTAGGAATACTATTTTTAAAATAGAGAGAAAGGATAAGGATTGTACTAAAGAAGGGAAAAGTTTCGAAATAAAATGTTTTTGTTGTGGTAAATTAGGTCATTTGTCTAAAAGCTGTAAATGAAGGAACGAAAAATGTTACAACTATGGGGGCAAAGGCCATTTAGCAGCAGTGTGCAAAAAAATCTAAATGAAAATCTGAATATGGTAAAGATCAGAAACAGTGGAAAACAGTAATTAAAAAAAAATCTAAAAAAATGAGCAGGATCAATTCATGCTAGAGATTAAGTTAAGTAACAAAAGAGTAGAAATGGAAATAGATAGTGGCTCAGGAATTTCTTTAATATCTATGAAAAAGTGGAAGGAAATATCCACAGAGAGCCCTCAGATTAAAATACAGAAAGCTAACATTAACGTTAGAGATGTCAACGGGAACCCAATCAAGTTAATTGGGAAATCCGAAGTAATAGTTGGTTTTAAAAATAAAAACTACAAATTATCTATATATATAGTAGATAAAGATATTAGTCCGTTAATAGGAAGAAACTGGTTTAAAGACTTAGGCATTAAATTTAATATAGTTAAAAAGGTCTCGGTGGAAAAAGAAATGATGGTTATATCCGAATTTATTTACGGAAGATTTAGGTTTGATAAAATCAAAGCCCATTGACTTGCACTTAAATGAAAATGCTAAACTGGTTATTTGTAAACCGAGAAAAATACCTTTTGCCCAAAGGAAGTTAGTAGAGGAAAAAATAGAAGCATTAGTTAAAAAAGATGTGTTATCCCCAGTCGAGGAGGTGGATTGGGCCACGTCGATTGTTGTGTTAACAAAACCAGATGAAAAAATTAGGCTGTGTTCTTAATAAAGGAGCTTACCCGGTGCTGAATGTACGTGAGATTCTCAGTAATCTAGCTAAAGCAAAAATTTTTGCGAAATTGGATTTAAATTCAGCATATCACCAACTAAAAGTTATGGATGATACAGCTCGGTTATTGACAATTACGACCCCTTTTGGATTATTCAAATGTAATCATCTCCCTTTTGGAATTACATCAGCTCCAAACATATTTCAAGCAAAAATAAATTCAATATTACAAGGCTTGGAAGGAGTGACGCCATATTATGATGATATTTTGATTGCTGCAACGTCACCGGAAAAATTAAGAAGTAAAATTCAGGAAGTATGCAAGAAACTAAATAACACAGGGGTAAAATTAAATGTTAAAAAATGTGTTTGGAAAACTAAAGAATTAAAGTTTTTAGGCCATCTTATTTTGGAAAAAGGTAAAAGTCCATTAACTGAAAAAATTAGGGCAGTCAAAGATGTTCCAAGCCCAATAAATGTCAAGCAACTTCAAGCTTTCCTAGGTTTGATTAATTTTTTCGAACCTTTTCTAAAGAACAAAGCGATGGTCGCAACTCCTCTACACGAACTGCTACACAAAGACCAGAAATGGATTTGGAATACCAATCATGAAAAAGCATTTAAAGCAGTTAAGGAATTGTTAACCTCTAGTAGCTTATTAGTGCATTTTGATAGCGACAAAGACATCACTATTACTACGGATGCATCACAATACGGAATCGGAGCAGTTTTAACGCATCAAATAGACGGGCATGAACGTCCTGTAGCTTATGCTTCTTGGACTTTGTCTAAAGCTGAAAAAAATTATAGTCAGCTGGACAAAGAAACTTTGGCAGTCATGTTTGCTGTGAAAAAATTTCACCAGTTTATATATGGACGGAAATTTGAGTTAGTAATAGATCTTTGTTAGGGATTATAGGAAAAGATCATCCGATGCCAGAGCATTTAAGTCCACGCATGCTCAGATGGGCTAATACACTTACTGCTTACGATTTCAATCTAAAATATCAAAAAGGAAAGATAATTTCTCATGCGGACGCTCTATCTAGAGTGCTCGGAAATAATGACAACTATGAAACTGATGTGGAAGTTAATCACATTGACAATATGAAATCACAAGTCATAAATAGTAAAGTAGTTCAGACATGGACAAATGAAAATGACGGGTATGCGCTACTTAGGAAATGGATAAGCAAAGGTTGGCCTAATAAAAAAACCTGAAAATTTAGCAATGGGGTTTTGGGTCAATAGAGACCAATTGTCGGTCTGTAAAGGGTGTATTAATATGGGAGACAGAGTAGTTATACCTCCTATAGGGAGAATGAAAGTTCTAAAACTTTTGCATCAGGGGCACCCAGGCATCATGCGAGCTAAAGCTCTAGCTCGGAGTTATGTTTGGTGGCCGCAGATAAGTAATGATATTGAAAAGTATATTAAGAAATGTGATAAATGTAAGTCTAAAATAGCTCTGCCGAATAAATAATATTCTTCTTGGCCTAAACCAATATATCCATGGCAAAGACTTCATATAGACCATGCGGGTCCAATAGAAGGAAGAATTATTTAATTTTAATCGATGCTTTCTCTAAATGGATAGAATGTCACGAGGTTAAAAATACTAGTGCAAACAAAACAATAAAATGTTTAACAGACATATTTTATAAACATGGATTTCCACAAGTAATCGTCTCTGACAATGGAACTGGATTTGCAAGTGACGAATTAAAAATACAATTTGGAAAATGGGACATCAAACAGGTATTTACACCCCCTTATCACCATGAATCAAATGGTTTGGTGGAAAATGCGGTAGGACAAGTGAAGAAATATTTAAGAAAAAACAAAAATATGGATATGAAAAACGTCTTACAGGAATTCATGATGTATCAACATATAACTCCATCAACAACGACTGAAAAATTGCCAGCTGAAATGTTATTCGGTCGGAAAATACAAACTAATTTAGATTTTTTGCCACCTGATACACACATATATATAAATATAACCAAGACCCAGTGAAAAACTTTAACATTGGAGACGTGGTAATATTCAGAGATATACTACGTAAACAATGGGTTAATGAAAAAATTGAACGGGCGCGATCAAAGCAAATTTATGATATTAAAGGCAAAAACAGAAACATATATAAGCGTCACAAAAATCATATTCGTAAAAGTGAAGATGACATACAACTAGATATGTTCCAGCAGTTCCAATATGCAAATGAAAAGAATTCAGATAAACAGATGATACTGACCGACATCGAAGATGCAGTAGAAGATAAAATACAGATTGAAAAGAGGAAATCACCTAGACCAATACAATGTAAAAAAGACCTTTGTACCTAAAAGAATATGTATAAGATGGATAAACCGTAACTTCTGGAGTGAGGGAGGAATTGTTATGTTGTAGTACGATTAATATTAAGAAAAAATACATTTGAAACTGTGTGTACTCCAGAAGTTAAAAGTGTTAAATAATTACATGTGAAAGTAAACGAATTGATTTAATAAAAATGAAAATTAGAAATTACAAATGGTTTTTCATATAGATATTTTATAAAAAGCAAGGTGTAAAACAAGATGGAAGATTCGAATAAATAATTAATTAAACGAAGGATTAAAAATGTAAAGAACAATTTAATGAATTAGTTCAGAAATAAGCCCAGAATAATTTGGTGATTAAAATTGATAAGGAATAAACAATAGAACAAAAAGTAGATATAATCTAGCAGAGAAAGGACAGACTAGTGTCAGTCCTGATTTTCTGAGAGACTTAAGTGTAGCGCGAATTCAGAACAGGACCAACGATGGGAGGAGAATCAGATATTCGGGTCTGAAGGTACCAAAGACCGACCTAGGGTAATTATACAGACTATACCTGTCTTATTATTATTTTTGTAAGCCTTACAGGTGCTAGTAAAACTAATGATAATTCTGTTTATAAATGATTGTTATTTTTCATACTAATAAAATCTTGTATCTGTTAAGTGGGATATCTTAATTTTATGCAAGAGAGTAATAAGTTACTTGAATTAGGTGTATTTGGTTGTTTCTCGTAAGTAACATTAAATCAAGTACATCACAGCATTGTTTTTATATATCTTCATATTCCTTTTTTTTCTTCGTAAATTCTCAAGTCTCATTAAAAATTTTATTGGTCAATTGCTGCTTTTTTCTACCAGCTATTACAGTTTTTAAAAGTCAGTTATTTACCTATTAATTTCATTCAAATCTGAATCATGTTCAAAATCTACTATTGCTTGAAAACGATTTGCAAGTACTAATTAAAATTCAATAGAAAATATAGGCACTTGCAAATATGATCACTTATAAGATAAAAATTGAATTTTCTTTTTGATTATTTAAAAATATAAAAGATTAAAACATTTAATGTTCTTTAATTATTTTTGGTTTGTTGTATTTACTTATTTATCGTCTATCATCGTTTCAAATATTTGGTGTTTGAAATAATTTTTTTCACTTGAATTCTTCTTTAGAAGATTAATAAGTACAGCAAATTTGTAGAAATATACCGTATATCAATTAGTTTGCGTGTGAATTCAATTGCTATTTCGTTTGGAAAAGGACTAAAATTCAATTTGCAGGTAACTCAGTCTAGACTACTTAGCAAGAAAACGAACCAAGTTTCCGATAGTTATTCGATTAGCAATTTTACAAGAGCGGTAAAATCAGAAATTGACCATGAGGAATATGATTTACAATGAACATACTGTAGTATAGTATGTTTCTTAGAAGAAAAGAATATTGTATTATATATACTACGGAAAGACAAGAATTGTAAACTTAGTGTTTTGTTTTCAAAAATATTAAATAAGTTTTTTTTTCAATAAAATTTATTAACACAATTTATGTAGTTTGATGCGGGGGTGAGGTGAATTGATGTATTTTCAATGTGATTCTGACATCTAGCGGAATAATAATAAATTATTTAAATTATTTCTATATATAGAAAAAGGAGTTTGCTATTACTTGAAAGAATATTTTTGAATTCCTTTTTGAGGTGTTAAAAAAAGCAAATAGAACAAATTTATAATATTCATTCCACACGTTCTTATCACAGCAACAGTTAGTATTTGCTATATACAAGGGTTAGATTTATGTTTACCAGCTGCATATACATCTGCAATAATTTAATCAAACATAACATTAAATGTTACAATAAGACAAAAAATATCAATAATAATATAAATATTCCAATGGACAAATATTTTACGAAGGTTAATAATAAGCGAGTATTACGAGTAATAATGCATATTAATGGGCTATAAAATATGTTCTTCCAAGCGGCATTACCAGCACCAGCTTCTATCCTTACCTCATTGCTGCAATAAATAAATATTGCAATGTTTATTTTAAATTGACATACTATTCCAACATTTTAACTTTTATTTGAATTGTTATGGCTTATCTTAATTTTTAAATAACAGCATTGGATTTTTAACTAAAATATTATAATTCATATATAAATCGAAATCAAACGAACATATCAAATTTTATTTAACATTTTAATTAACACTCTTACCAATTCTTATGTATATGTACAGGCATTTCCAGCTTATGTAAAAAATCAAATCTATAACTTTTTCTGAAAATTTATTATGCATAAACCGAAAAAAACATTTTTTTTCACTGAACTGTAATAAATCATGTCTATTTGGAAGGATATTTGCATATTAACAGGCAAAACACTCCATACAGTAGTGCCACTCAGTGCAAGTCAAAGTAATCAATGGATGCCAGAAGGCTTGTGCATAAAATCCCTATGCAGTGCTCTCAAATCCAAGGCTCCTCAAACTGGTTTGGGGATATTGGATGAGTAAGCACTAGATAGAGATTTTATGCACAATGCTTTTGGGATCCATTGATTACTCTGGCTTGCACTCAGTGGCAATATTGTATGGAGAATTTTGCCTGTTTTAATAAGTTATGAGCAAGCATAAGAAATGGTGATCACGTGATGCATAGATTAACGTAATAGAAAATATTTCCATAAAGTCTGTATTGTAAAAAAAAATTAAAACAGTACACTTCATTATTAATAAAGTTAATATGTTTCTTATTCTGCAGAAAAAAAAAAATGCTGCCCTTTTTCCATTTAAATAGTATGGTAAGAAGGAAAATTAGTTTAGCTAATAAAACATATTTCTTCCCCTTTTTTAATATTGCTTAACTGAATAATTATTTAACTTATATGTAACAGTGTAGAATTATCTTAATGGTTAAATAATAAACATTAATAATATACATTTTAATCAAAAGTACTTATACACAAATGTCTATATTATTGTTTATTATCTAACATTATTATAATTTAAAACTGTTATATATATTTTTAATGGGTAATTTAATTATATATATATAGTATGCTAATAGTTTACAAATCAGAATTGGTAATATATAATTCCTTTTATATACATAAAAAAACAAATAGAAAAAACTTAAATGCTATTATCTATAGTAATAAATGAATAAAAGTTAATATAAAAATAGTAATACAATATTATATCATAAAGATCTAGCAAAATGAAAATTATTAAAAAAAAATTGAAATCTATTTCATAATTTACTACATATATATATCAAATATAATTTATATGTAAAAAAAAAAAACAAACAGAGGAACTGATATCCATTCTATGCAATTTAGTCTTTCAATATTAAGATCCACAAATAAATGTTAGCAATAGTTTAATTTACAGCTTGCCCACTAATGGAAATACAGTGCACATCATAAGTTAACTACAATTAATATTAATTTATCTTAATATTGATATATAAAAGGTTAATTTTTGTATGTTTTTCACAACATATTTATAATAATTAAAATGGAAATACTTAGACCAATAAATTTTCAGTAAAGATTTAAATAAGATTACATTAAACTTATTTCATGAATCAATAAATTTACAATTTATTACTTTTATTCTAAATAAAAATTGAAAGCTCTTTATTCCTTAATAATTTTGCACTGTGCAATTTAAAGAATGGTAGAGTATTTTCAGTAAGAGAATGTTGAAGATTCCTGAATCAAAGCTTAATCTGTCTCTGCTAGTGCTTAAATGTTACATGACATTCCCCTCATGAGAAAATAAGTATTCAATTATATAAATTAATTTAATTTTAATTAACATATAAAAATGTATGTATTACACATAAAAATTTAATCCTTAATTATCATAAATATTATTCATTATATCTTCAATAGTAAGCCAATGTCTTTTTTTTTAAATAATATTTAATTTTCTAAGTTCATGTAAAAAATAGTGAAATAAAATTGTTTAGCTGAAACAAGTTATAGAACAATTTTTAAATGTCAATAGATATAAAAAAGATCTTACGTGAATTAAAGTATTAAAAGATTCATAATAACACCTCTATGGTTGATTTTTTTTAAAAATTGATTAGAAAAAATTCTGAAAAACAGTATATTACCATGTATGTAGAATACCAATTATTTAGAAACAAAATTTAAGATGCTATTCTGTTAAAGCAGAATGACTTTAAATATGGAAGAAAACTTATGCATGGTGATGGAAGCAAGACTACTTAATTGTCTTTTTAATTTTTTAACAAATATTTAACTTTCTTCTTAAAATGAAAAAATAAGATAGGAAGAAATAAATGTTAACTCTTTGCTTGCTAATTGATAATTTTATATTTTTGTTTTATGTGATGGTGGATTTTGAAGTTTGACGAATCAGGATTATCACTTCCAGTTTATAAACTCCAGAGCAATTAATCATTTGATTATTTTTTCATATAAAATTTTAATTTTACAATTAGTTACTTCAAAACTCTGTACTTTACATAAATATATGTAGCGCATGGCACAATCTTAATATTCACACATTAAGTATAACATCAGTATATATCTTTCTTTCTTCACCTCTATAATAGTAAATACAATAGTATATTTGTGTCATGCATTTGATTTTTGCTATTTGTTAATAAATTAAAATCCCTTCATGGAAATTTTCTGGAATTAATCAAATGTGAAGAATTAGAATCTTCTATGTATAATTTCACATTCAAATTACATTGTATCAATGTTATTTATAAATATTTATTACATTCTAATATTTTTATTAGGAAAGAAACGATCTCTCTCATACATTGTTGAGAACTGACAGATTAATTTTGCTACAGTTCCATTTTTCAATATCAATGGCATAAATTGTAGAAATAATTTTTTATGTACCACTTTAATTATAATTTCATAAAGAATATATTAAGGCTGTACTAAAATGTCTATTTTAAAATTTATCTATTAAAATTCAGTTTGTGAATAAAAGCAAAATTTATTTTATAATAAACATATTTTTTTGCCTGTATTGTTTTTGAACTTTGCATCATGTAAATTTAAGTTATGAAAATTGTGTCTTCAAATTTAATATGGTGCCCATTGCAGTCAATTATTTAAAAACAATTATATCCAATTACTAAATAGTGATGGAAAAATCTCTGAAAAAAAGTTTTTTAAATTCTTTTAATGTTTTTAAAGATTATATTCAAATGTTAAGTGGGATTAAAAAAGAGCTCATTGGAGAAAAAAATTGAAAATCATTTAAGATTTATTTAAAAAGTTTATATCCAGCTATTAAGTGAAAAAAGAAAAAAAATATTATCAAAGGAAGAATAATATTTCAGACTTTTTTAAAAGAAACTATTCAAGTATTAAATGAAAGAGGAAAAAAAATTGAATAAACTGATGCTATGACACATGAGAAAAAAAAAAAGAGGAAATTAATCAGTAAAGTTTTGTTTTATCAAAATGTTGCATAATATAAAAATAAGTGCATACAGTACTTTAAAAATTCATGTTACTGACAAGATAAATTTATGCATTATGCAAAAAATATTTATATATACAAAACAAAAAATGGTAAACTTAGTGGTTTTTTTTTTAATTTTTCAGAATTTGAGTGCTTTAAAAAGTTTTATAATGAAAGAGTAAATAATCTATTAGTGAAATTGCAAAATTTACAAATTTGATAAAATCTTAGTGATAGAGGTTTTTGATTACTGAAAAAAATTACATTTTGCATGTGATGTTTTGCAAATGAAGCTTGCGAGTAGTTGTCATACAAGCTATAAAATTAAAAATTTGTATTATTAAATTTTATTGATTTCTAAATGTTTATTTAATATTTTTTTTCAAACTCAGATAAATGAAATAGCACATACTGAAAATGTGAATATTGAGAGGGGATGATTATATTCCACAATAGCCAATAATTATTTTGATTAAATTAAAAATATGAATAGTTTCTTAAAACATTTCAAACTTTTAAAACCGATACTGGTAGGTGAGTGCATGGAAATGTATAATATTTAAGAAACAGTATATTATCAGAGGTTTACTTCCTCCTTAATAATGAAAATATTTTTTAAAAAACTACCTATTTATTTTTTCAAAATAAATAAATACAACTTTTTTGTTTTGCCATAAATTAAAAATAATAAATATAATGAAATCACGAACTAAGCTGTATCAAAGTACACAATTTCAGTTATATGTTATCCAATAAAAATTTAAGTAAACAAACAAAAAACACAAACTCATAAACTTAATACATTTTATAATGCACAAGTAATTCTTTTTTTTGTTCCTTCCATATATGATTATGTTTAAAAAAAAATAAAACTTGTAAATATATTTTACAATATGTCTCAAAGTGCCACAAAGAATTATATTAATCTTTCTTCAGGTTATGTTAAAAGCACATACATTTTATTATTCTCTTTCTGATATTGATGTGTAATATTTTTGCATAATTGAATAATTTCTAATTGAAATGCTAAAAATTTTACAAAATTTTGGAACATATTAAAAGGTGATGCTGAGTTAAAAACATTAAAACTATTAGAGTAATCCAAATTTTTTGAAAACAAAACCATTATCATATTTCTATAAGCAAAAAAAAAGTTATTAAAAAAAAAAGAATATCATCCAGTATGTATTTAATAGTGACAAAACTCAGACATTTTGCTATTTGCTTTATTTAAAAAATAAAAATACACAATTCGTTTTTTTTATTTATTCTAATCGTTTCAATGGATTAATGAGTGAATAAATACTCAGTAAAATATATGTAAATGTATCCCCTGAATTTATGTATACATAGTATATATATAAAGTATGTGTTTTATATATGTATGCAGTTTAAATTATGCTGTTCAATAAATAATGTAATGTATCAACAAAATTATGAGCTCTTATACTTGTATATGTTTATATGCAAGTGTGATTTGGAATTAAATATAGCGTAGTTCATAATGTTCTAGTAAAACCATTAATTCAACAATTGATAGATAACTAAGATTTGATCTTTTAAATTCCATCAAATCTAATAACTGAAGTAGAATTTTATAAATCATTATCTTATTCTGGTAATGATCAATCTTCAATTATTAATATGATAAATGAAAAGAATATGAAACAGTTATTGTACTGTATTTATAAAAATAAAAATAAATTCTATTTTTTATAACAAAATATTTTTAAAATATTTTTAGAACAAAATCCAATTAGCTATAAATAACATTCCACATAAAGCTAGATTTTTTTATCTAAACAAATTCTAATCTCTTATTTTTAAAAAATTATATATCCTAATATTTAAATATAATTAAAATTATGAATAATTTTTATAATTAACACACACACAAAGACCAAAAAATCAGAAACTAGTCTGGGAATAATAGTATTATCTAGTGGATTATTAATTTCAAGTTTATAATAGTTGTCTCTGAAGTAAAAATAATGGATTATTACTATGTCATCATGGTCATTTTCAACTATTATTGATCAGCTGCTAGATGGTTTCGCCGTTCCTCCAATCTCTAGCTCCTCTTCTTCACATCACCATAACATGTTTTACTTCATTCCAATTCACCTCACATGCAGTTGTCTTTTACAATCTCTTAAAATTCAGTTTAAGATTTCAACTGTCCTTCTATTAGCATCTCTTTTAGCAATATGACCAGCCCAACTGTACATGTCTCTTAATTCTTTCAATGATTTCAGTAACACCCATTTATTCTTTCACTCATGTATTTCATTTTCAATTGCTTATTATTATTCTCAACATACATCTCTCTATACTTCATTCAGTCGTCTGAAGTCTCTATATTGCACATCAATGATGAAAGCCAAAGCTAGAAACTGGTCTGAGGATAGGGATATTCTGAAAAGCTTGTTAAGAGCTATTGGCATGCTCATTGTATAACATTTGTAATACAAGCTTATTAAATTAAGTAACATTATATGACTTGATTTCCCTGATATATATATATATATATTCATAATACATCTATTGAGAAACCATCTGTAGTAAAAGGTAT
The DNA here is from genome assembly GCA_028023455.1 of Epiperipatus broadwayi. Lineage (NCBI taxonomy): Eukaryota > Metazoa > Onychophora > Udeonychophora > Euonychophora > Peripatidae > Epiperipatus > Epiperipatus broadwayi. The sequence continues at coordinate 2,352,477 of JAQFVV010012431.1, read as the reverse complement.
CATTTCACTTCTTCATTACCAATCACAATCATACATGTCAAGTACCCACACTCATCCAATCTATAACAGGCATCAAACCATTAAGACAAATCACCCATGTCTTCCAAATAATCACAGAGCCTAGCACAAACTTCTTTCAGTTATTTTTATTTTTCATGATTGACTAGATTCATTAGTTGGGCACTGTAGGTTATTTTGATGTCATGATCCATTGTAATCCAAAAAGCATTGTTGCCCTGTTATTGAGAATAATATGAAAACCATCATAAGTTAAAAAATTTCTAATATGTAAAAATGATCACAATTATTAATATTGAATATTATAGCATCTTTTCCCAAAAACATTATCTATTCTTTCCCACATATCCAGGGTCAACATGCCAGCCTTTATTTGTTTACTTAAGAATTAATCTTTATCTCTTTCCCAATATTTAGTGATGGTGGTAAGATAGTTATTAAAAATTTCATTATTCTTGTAATTTTAAACTATATACTTTTTTTTGATTAATTATCAATGAATGATTTGAGGGTCTTTACTTCATGATAATTGATATTGGTTTGGTTATTATTTTATAGTTAGTACATTTTTATTGTTGAAATTATTTGTATCAGCATCTTTCTTTAACAATAAATAGAAACAAGACTTGATAAATAAATGCAGCTTCCATTAAAACTATGAAGATATGTTATCCATCATTATCTTTAGCTGTAAAATAGCATTTTGAGCATTCCATATTATCTATCTAGAGATCTTGAAAATTTCATGCATTTGCCTGAACAAATGTTAAGGGTATAAATGCAGATGCATAGTTGACTGCCTGATCTAAATCACCAATTAATGTTATTGTGGCAACCTTCATAAATAAATCTAATAATAATATTGGTAGGTCGTTATTCACGACACTATAATATCTCTGCTGGCCATTTCAATGTGGATTTTCTTACTATTAACTATGTGTTTAGACAAGGTAAATCCATTCCTTTAGTTTTACTAAAATTTATTTCCAATATTTTCTTCAAATTGGGTAAATATAATGTGCATAATCTTGATATCAGTATATCTTAACATTTTTCAATCTATACCCTTAAAAAAACCTGAAAAAACTATTGAAAACATAGATTTATTTTTAATTACATTGCTTCAAATTTTTCCATAATTTTATCAATGAAATAGCATTTTTATAATTTTAATATAAACTTTAAATTCATTTTTTAATATATTAATTATAGCCAATATATAATAAACAATATATTTAAATCTTTTTTTTTTCATAACTAGTATAGTTTTAAATTATTTCACTATTTGTAGATGAACTATGAGACAAAGTCCTCATTTATTCCATTTATTTATTCATATAAACTTTTGCCTAAGTAAATAAAGAACAGATTTCAAATTAATAGATTCTTTTTTTTCTTTTCAACAATACAATTTAATTTTTGATTATTTTCTTTTAATAATGTTGTTAACAGAACTGTTCATCTCTTATCAGGTTTATATTCTCAGACCTGAAAGGAATATTTTATCTTAAAAACGCATTTAAGATTGATTTATAGTATGCATGATCACATTTAAAAAAAAAAAAAAACAAGTAAAATTTGTAAATTAATTTTACAATATGCAAGTAGCTGCTTTAAAGTTTCAGAGCACTGTACATAATTATGTTTATTAATAAAATGTCTTCAATTTATAACAAAAGCACATACATTTTATTCTTTTATCATCTTTCAAAATTTGACATGGAGAATTTTGCACAATAAAATATTTTCTGGATGGAATGCTGTAAGTTTTACAAAATTTTAGAATATATTAAAAGTTGATATTGACTTAAAAACATCAAAAGAATAACAGATCCTAATTTCTTAATAAATAAGACCACTATTCTGTATTGATTAAAAAAATATATTGAAAAAATAAATCTCCCAGAATATATTTAATAATGATGAAAGTCAGATATTTTGCTATTTACTTTATTTTAAAAATAAAAATATGGTAGTTTTTTTTCTTATTCTTATTGCTTCAATGAATAAATGAACACACAATAAATATATGTAAATGAATTTATTCAAATTATTAGTTATTATATTCTTTAAAATTTTTGTTTATATTATAATCTTAATTTATATATGCATTTATAAGTACAAAAAAGCATATTAAAAAGTACTGTAGATATGCAGTTCAATAAACAATATATATTGTAATCTAATTAATGTTTATCAATAAAACACGAGCTATTATATGCTAAATCATTTGTTTACAATATGTCTATTTAATCCACCTATCTCACTACCAAATTCACTAAGAAACATAGCAGTCTTATATAAAAAAATAACCCCTAAAAATTTCTTTACATCTTATTATTATTGATCCCTTTTTTTTGTCTCTTTACTTTAAAAGTCACGATGAGATGATTTACTCATTGTTTAATCCGTTTTAAAAACATTTTCTTTCTTAAAATCATTTGTTTAGAAATCTTTCTATTTAATTATGCACCTTAACTTTTGTTGAACTTTATATTGAATTTTTGCTTGAAAAAAAGGTTTATTTTTAAAAATTAAATTTACATTTCCACAGTGTCATTATTTAGTTCACATTGATTAAAATTCATACAATTTACCAAGTCTTTAATTATTAAATTCCACATGAAATGCAGGAAATTATTTATTTCGATTTTCCAAATTTATATGTAAATTATTCTCTATTAAATTAAATTTTAACATCTTATAAGTTTTTAGTAATTATTAGTTTAAAACTAATAAATTAAAAATATATAAAAACAGAAATGAAAAAATATGAGACAAACTGTTATTTGTAATGTAGAAGTAAGTAATTAGAAAAATTAAAAAAAAAAAAACTAGGAAAAGTGAATTGATTTTTAACAATATATTAAAAGTGAAAAATACTCTTTACAAAAAAAATCAAAAACCAATTTTCCAAATTAAGAACATGAAAAACAGAAGTTAGTTTTTTCAAAATTACAGTAATACAAGTTTTAAAAATCATTTCTATACATAAATAATTCTAATATTACTAGATAATTAATTCAATTTCAAAGTTTAATTCTTCACAATATATACATGTTTTGCTTGCTTTTTTTTTTTTAAAAAAAAAAAGCAATTGCTTTCATTAATAATTTTATTCAATCACTGCAGTACTTAACAAAATATTTTATAAATCATTTAATACAAAAACAGAATAAGCAGTGGTGGATCATCACACAGGTGCTAAAATTGCATTTGAGATCTCCAATTGTTAGGAGCTTCCAAAAATGAGCAGCATCAAAAAGATGTACTCGGTGAACCTCAGGCATAAATACCATCTTCAGCTAATTTGTCATTTATTGACTGACAAATAGCATAGTAAAAGTTTTATTTCTTAATAACTAACCAATGAAATTTTCTTTTTGGCCACGAAAAAATATCAAGTAATATTTAACATTTTTTTGTGTTTATGTATCTACTATCTATAAATGCTGATTTTATTTTGAAAATTGTATGAACAGATAAAAAAAATTCTTAACTCCTTAAAATAGGTGTGTTTGGTGTTAAGGAAATATTACGTTTATTATGTATATATTAATTTATTATACATTACTGTTTATATTATGTACAGTAAATCTTATTTAGTGCAATCACTGATTATTAGAGTCGATAATTAGTATCCATTCAAAACAATAAAATCCAGTTGACTTTAGTTGGTTATAAAAATATCATTAAATATTAAAATTAATTTAAAAGCAAAATTCAATTAATCTTATTTTATTATTATTTTTAATTTAATTTACTCAGCATTTTAAATTTTATTTAGCCATTTAAGGGAAGGTGTTAGAGCAGAGCTGAGAAATGCAAGGGTTAAAAATAAAATAAATATATGCTGCAGCAAAGAAATCACTGGCAAAAATTTTAAATGAGTGAGCTGAAAAGAAAATCAAAACGTATACAAAAATATTAACAACTTTTGTTATGAATATTATTGAGGACAAACAAAATAACTCTGGAGAAAAATCAGGTTTGGATTGAGGATCAAAAACCATTTGAAGGATAAAACCTTCTGCTATAGTTATTCCTAATGAATAACAAACCAACAAAGAGCAATCAAAATATCAAAACAAATTTTAAAAAGTTTTAAGATTGTAATAAAAATGGAATCCATTGTGATTTTCCTAATGGTGCTGCATAGTACTCAGTGAATTAATCTGATAGAATACTATTTAATCAACAAATCACATTACACTGGATATATATATAAATAGAAATTGATATTATAGAAATATTTCCATATTTAATTTTTATTGTATGAAAGCAAATGGCACTAAAGAATTTTGTCAATGGTTATTTTCAGGGATAAATAAATATGTCTATTGTTATGTATAAATTGTTTTTGGAATCACAAACAAAATTTTCAACAGATTTCAACTATTGGAGAAATTTAGTAAATAGCTTTAAAGAAAACAAATCTTTCTCAATATCATTTAGAATCAATTTTAATTCTCCAAAAACAACTATCAATTACTGAGTGTATCAATATGCACTTAGAAAAGCAAACTGATTCACAACTAAAGTATCCCTTTTAAAATGAATGACTGTCATTATTACGTTATAAGTTAGCTTTAGATTACCATTTTGTGTCAGAGAGTCAGCATGAATTTCCAATTAAAGTGGGAAATTTCACAAGTTGTATTGAGTTGCAATATTCGATAATTTTTTAAAGTCATTTGCAAAGTTTCAGTAATCTAGGTAGAAGCAAAATGAATTATTTATTGCATATTGTATGTGATAAATTTATAAATTCAATGGGCAGTAAAGTTCAGAAATATTTAATTTCTGTAGTTTAAAAAGCAATCTATTACTCATTGTTGTAGATTCTTCTCGAAGATTAATTCATAAAAACCCACTTATGTTATTCTAAGATTTGTTGATTAAAAATATTACCAAAATCACACTTTTCTTTATTTTGCCATAATATCCCATAAATACAATTTATCCAAACCACTTCAAACACTTTTTAGCAAAACTCTTTATTTGTACATATACATACACCTACGTTTCGACTGACCTGCATCTTCTTCAGAGCCAGTAAATAGTCTTTTTTTTTTAAATTCATCAAAATTAAAAATTGTGATTTCAAATACTTAGAATGGATCATAATAAATTTTCTGTGAGAATTACCTGTAGATATAAAAACACTGTACAATCAAATGAATGATAATATAGCAATTATGTGAATAATCAATGGATTGCAAGCTAGAATAAAACATATTTCAACAGCAACCTAAGTCTCATGTGCTAGCCATACATTTTACACTCAATAAGAAAAGGTGCTGCTAATACTGTTCTGGGGCATTGCATTATTTTGACTTTGTTCGAAATTTAAATGTATATTTCTCATTGTCCACTCAGCAATGTAAAGTACTCATAAACAATACATGCTCATCCCCAATATATAAAAAGAATAACTGATACTAATCAGACATTAAGAACAAACCCAATTTCAGTATTAAAATCTAATTATCAATATATTAAAAAGGCTCTAATTCAAATTAGTATATCTAACAATGAAAAAACTGAATTTGAAAGAATATAACTATCAGTTTATTTTAACGAATATGAAATTGTTTTGCTAAGTTTTACGAGATAAAATGTTGTGTGGGGTACAAATCATCATTAGAAATAAATATTTCAAGAACATTTTCCAATTTTATCATGAATGTCAGGGGTAAATATAATAAAATTGAAAACAATGCCAATTTTTTAAGGGAAAAACTAAATAAAATTGCAATTTGAAGAAACAATTCATGTGATATGCTTTAAAATAAAATTGTGATAAATATACAAAATTATTAATGATGTACTCAATTCTGAACCATTTAGAACTGCCAATTACACTGATATACTAAGGTTTTTTTTATTTTTCCAAATTTTAAAATGACTGCAGCTGAATTTAATGAATATGTGAACAGAATAACTGTAAAATAACAGATTGCTAAACTCTAATGTAACAAAAAGTTAAAACACTCTATGCATTCATATATATATATATATTAAGGTAGAATAAGTGTGTATATATTTGTAAATATAAAATACATTATGTGCTTATAATAAATATTAAAATAGAATTATACTAAACTACTATGCATAAATTATATTTAAATAAAAGATAATAGTTGTGTATTCATGCTTGTATCAAATAAAGGAAATATATTGCATTCAGTTTTAAAAAGAATGTAAACAGACATGAGTAATTATGTAATTAAGATATGTAATGATAATCATCAATTAATGACTAAGGAATTATATAAATTGTAGAGTTTGTGAAACTTGACTATATAAAATCGCAGACAAAGTATATATGGTCATACCTGATTAAGAAATGCTAAGCATTCCATTACTCTAGAAAAATAATAGGAGGTAAAGGGATATAAATCGCAATTGCATAAGGCACATGTTCAACTCCTGATTTTACAGGTTGTTCTTAGAGACTTCTGCCTCTGGAAGTACCAAAGCAAGACTAGGGTTATTTGTACAAGTCAGCAGATATTTTATTTTTGCTATGTTGAGGTATGGGCAGGTGGATTCAATTCAGATTTGCCTAACTCTCCTGATCAGAGGTCAATACATCAATATCAACAAGTGAGAGATGAGGGTGGATTTAAAGAGATTCCTTAATAAATTTTATATATATATTTACACAGATAAATAAAAAAAAAAAAACCATAAGACATATATAAATAAAAAAAAGGTCAGTGTGATCAGTACATATAAATGTAGTCCTGCATTTATACTTCCAGATGCAAAAATCTTTAAGAACAACCCCTGAGATAAGAAGTCAAACACATGGACTATGCATTTGGGTTTATATCTCCTTTGCTCTTATTCTTCTGGATTAGTGAGATGGCTAGAATTCTTTAATAAGTTATCACCATATATAATCTTTTGTGTTCTGGTTTTCTAAACTCTACAATTTACAGAATTCCTTAATCATTAATTGTTGATTATTAATATACATCATGATTATAGAGCTTATTTGTGCATAATTTACATTTTTTCTAAACTGAGTGTATTTATTTTATACGGCAAATGCATGAATGTATGGCTGTTTATTTATACATAGTAATTTAAATATGGTTTTATTTTAATATACAATATATGTATAATATACAATATATATATACATATATTGTAGCATCTCAAATTAGCTATATTCTAAAGCTGCATGGTCAAGAAATTAGTATAGACAGACAGCTTAGTCAAAGATTCTAATAGATTGATAATAAAATTTGATATTGTATATACGCTTAATGAAAATTACAATAGTTTAAGAATTTAAAAGAAAATGGGTCTATAAAGTCAACAATACTAACAATTGTATAATAATAAAAGTTATAAAATTATAATTAGAGAGGATTAGAATCACAGGATTTCAAGTTTCCTTCCATCTTATACAACCAATAGACATTACATAGATGTGAAAAAGATACATAATCTCCAATATAGTATTTCGTGCTGAACCAGTAACTTATCAGTTGGTCCAGATCATCATCTCCCACACACATATATAAGCAATGCTCAATTTGTATTAAGAGAGCAAATCCTCAAACTTTTCAAAGTCCTTGTTGATACCCATATTGACTTTAAGTCACTCTGATGTAAGAAAAGAAAGAGAAATTAAGTTTCATTGTTCGCGAATGAATATGAATTTGAAAAAAATTATATATTTTGTGATTATTCAGATTTGCCTTGTAGAATGGGTTTAATAAATAATTTGACTTTTTCTTGCAATAGATTGAATGGAAAATCCAAATACATTATTAAAAATTATAAACAGTAAAATTGAGACAGTTAGAGAATGAATTTTAGAGTTTGGTCATAATTTTCTTTTAATTCTCTTCTTTCTAGTCAGTAATAAAAACTATTTTATAATCATTAAATCAGGTCATTAAGTCTGGACAGATGTTATTTAAAAAATATTCTGTTATAAACTAATACAAACTTAATTATGAATTGTGATAAAAACATACGGAGGACAACAAATGTAAATAGATCTGAAAAAAATGAATAGTTTAATATTGAAATGATAAGAAAGCATTGATTGATTTCATGAAAAAGTCACTGGTTAATAGTTTCCTTCATGGTTAGCTAGAAAATAGAAGACATGTCAGTCAAAAGACCTAGAAATATGAAGTTGTATCTTGACATGAACATTGAAACTGCATAGTATGCAAAGTGGCCTGCTTTAAATAAAACTATGCTTTAAGAAAATTATACTCTGCTGTAAGACCTATCATATATCTATCACTAGTGACTCATCTACATTGTTTATTGCCACAATAACCATAGATGATCACAATCAAGATTGGGTTGTTAGATGTGCACATATATAATAAAACTTACACTCTCTACCAAAAACCATGGTTTAAAATATTTTTATTATCTGATAAGGTCTTTCTTTACATCTAACTATAAGGCTTTAGGTATAGTGGTTATTTAATATTTTGACTTTTTTTGGTTGTTTGCTTTTTTTACATTATGGTAGTTATGAATGTATAAGCTATGATTTTATATTTTGTTGAGTGTAAAATATTACTTTTTTATTAAACAATTTAGTTTGTTTTTTGAACTTAATCCAAACATAAGCATTTAATATACCATCAACTCCGCGAAATCATGCAATCCATTGAAGGATATGCAGGGATGAGAGAATTACATTAAAATGATGATTGATTGATGATATTAATATAAACAAAAATAATCTTTCTATTCAAGAGATTGGCACCTAGATTAATTTTAAATCTAAACAAAAAAAAAAAAATTAATATACTTAATTTTTAGTGCTAAGGTTATTTTGATCATCATCATTAGTGCATGGGTTATATTATATGTGAAATATGGAAGGTGTGGTCCCACCACACTGATGATTAACTTGGAGCAAAGATTGCAATCAGTTCTTGAAATTTGCAGCTTGACTAAATCACAATGATTTAAAGTCAAAAACAGTAAACAATAAGCGATAATGGTTGGACCAAAATAGATCCAAAGTATGGACTGGTCTGAAAAGAGTATCTATAAAAAAGCCTATGGAAAGTATGTGAATGCTTGTTGATAATCCAAGGCAATGGATGACAAAATATTGGTACTAAGCATTAGATGGAAAAAAAGGGATTAAATGTGATACATCAAGATTATCTTGGCATAGTTAGAGCTAAGACACTAACCCGTTGCAATGGCTATGGCCAAGGATTAACAATGACATGATGAGATATTGAAAACAAGCATGATAAACCATGGCAAATTTCTCACATAAATACATTGCATGCCCACTCGCAGATGGTAATGAGTACACATTGTTCATGATGACTCTTGGAAGGGACATATTTGAAGTACTAATAGATGCTTATTTTTTGGACCGAGTACAGAGAATAGTGGAAGAGTCCATCTCAAATTTCAATAAATATTTGTCTGCTATGTCAGACAACAAAACAGCATTCTTTGAAAACTTTGAAGACAATATGAGGGAATAAGGTATAAAGCACATTTTAGCATCTTCCTGAATCTAATGGTCTCACTGAGAAAGAAATCCAATAATTAAAGCTAGCTCTTAAGAAAATGAACCCAATTAAAAAAAATGAAGCCCTACGTAACACAGTGTTTCCTCACCATAGCATACCATCAATAATTACAGAAAAGTTTCCGGCAGAAAACTTGTTTGGAAGAAAAATCAGAATTAAAAGTAACAGAGCTGGTATTAAATAAAAATTGACTCAAATGAATCCATGTCAACAGGTTAAAATTGGAAATAGTGTGAGTTCAAAACAAGCTGAAAAAAACATGGGAAAAGGCAACTGCCATCAGATATATAAGTACGTAATTGGCCGAATTAGAGAATAAGCTGGAGTGACACCGCCGATAATTGGATTATCCAAGAGGTCACTTTTAGAATGAGACAATAAGAAATGCTGCAGAGAGCAGTATAGCTGAAGCAGATCAAGAGAAAATGAAAGGATGCCCAACACATCATAGATCATTAGATAATAAACTGAAAGTCATCCAATAAGCCACAGAATTACAAGCAAATGATCTAGAAGACATTTAATCACCTGATTAGTGCAAGTCCGAGCCAGACTACAATACCAGATGGTTTGAATGAAAAATGAAGGCCAACAGGAGCTAGAAGACTGCCTAATCATCTACATTAAATGTGCTATCAATTTGTATCTATGTTATAACATAATAGGAATGTAAAAAGTCCTACACATTCATATATACAATTTAAAGAATTCTTTAGTCATTAATTACAAATTATACAATTCCTTAATCTTTAATTGTTGATTATTGATATCAACCTTGATTACATAGTTATTTATGTGTTTATATTCTTTCTAAAACTGAATACATTTCCTTTATTTGATAAACTCATGAATATATTATCTTTATTTAATAACTGAAATACAGGCTTATTATATATCTGTATCTATATATGTAATATATAGGGTATATGAGCACAGACTTTTACATAACCCACCACCCTCCACTCCATCTCATAACATTGATGTCGAAAAGATAAATAATCACAAATATCGTATTTCATGCTAAACCAGCAATCATCACTTGGTCCAGATTATCATCTCTACACATATATGCATAAGTGCTCAGATATATATTAAGATAGTCAATCTTCATCATGGACAGGCTTCAATCCACTCCATACTCCAACTCTTCAACTGTCCATCCAATTGAAAATCTGATGATGGAATGCTCAAAGGCCACCCTGAGGCAGAGATTCTGGATTAGCATGAAATACGTATATTGGTGATTATTTATCTTTTCGACATATATGGGTTCAAGTGTATCAGTGTTATGAGATGGAGTGGAGAGTGGTGGGTCATGTGAAAGTCTGTGCTCATATACCCTATATCTTTATTTAAGTATAATTTACACATAGTTCAAGTATAATTATATTATCTAATATATATATATATGTGCACAAAATACACACTTATTCTAATCTAATATATATATGAATGCATAGGCTGTTTTATCCCCCTATTACATTACGATATAGCAATTTTATGTATACTTTATGGGTTTTTTAATTTTATCTGTGTAAATATGTGTATAAATTTTATTAAAAAATCTAGTAAAGTCCAAGCTCTTCTCTCCCTCAAGTCTTGACATTTATGTATTTGATATTATTCCAGCTTGTGAGCCTCAATCAGGAGTTAGATAGGCTCAATTAAATCCAACCAGCCCATAGAAAACATAATGACATTAAATATTTTAATGATGAAATTCATTTTAACGCATTCATACAGAGGCAAATTATTAATTAGGAGTTTGCAATATAAATTACCAAAAGTAAAAACAAGCCTAATTTTTTTTTTGACAGTATCTATTTCTAATGGTAGCAGAGAACGTTTATTTTTGTTTTTGAAATTTGTTAAAAATTTATGAAGTTGGTTAACTCAATGTAGTTCAATTATTAAAAAAAATTTTTTTGCTTAACATAAAGGGGGAAAAGTTCCAATTTAGTTTTTTTATATTTACAATTCCATTGTACGTACAGTGTTTAATAATTTTTAATAAATTAACATAAATTTTCTATTATAAATAAATTAAACAAAATAATTCTTCCTTTTGTTTTAATCATAAATGCCACAATAAACAATAACGAGTTATGAATATCATAACAGTAACAGCAAAAGGCTAAAATTAGATTTACTTTTAAGGAAACGATTGATTGACCAGTGATTCTTTTTTTAACTAAGAAATAAATTGTTTTGGTAGCATTATTTAATATCTAGAACAAGAAGAGTTCAAAACTTTTGGACATTTCTAATGCTTAAACAGTTAATTTCTATAAGCTACATTATATTAGGAAACAAAATAAAGCATCGTTATTATTACGGGAAAAGTTTTGATCTATATACTTATACTATTCTTATTGCTATTAAAAAAAGTAAAAATTGTATTGCAATAATTATGTGCACGGTGTACATGGTTACAATTACATACACTCATACTATTATTAAAATAAATAAATTCGACGCAATCACATGCGATAACATATTACTAAAATCTTAAATAATTCACTTAATTACAGCGGCAAACTTTTTTGCTGACTTAAAAAGAATGTGATAATTTCATAGGTTAGATCGCAATGACGTTTGATATCAGTTTGACAATTTAAGTACAAAAATTTACCATCAATCAATTTGAAAGGACGAAAGACCCCATAACTTTTAATTCTTCACTTATGTCCCTGGAACAAGATTATGAGATCACGTGACGTTAAATTCTAGCAAGTATGGCGACCGTAGGGCAACCTTCATTGAATGGTTCGGTTCCAACTTTAACGATAGACACAGCGACTACAAATTTTGATACTGATGACGATTCAGGGACACTGCATGATGAGGTAATACTAAATCAATAAATATTTTATAATCAGCAATAGTTATAATAATGTATCATCTGGAATAATAGTAACTTGTTTGCAGCTGGTTTTGATATACTTAACATGCTAAGATGTAGGCCTTTGCGTAAAAAACGTTAGATTTTTTTGTTTGTTTATTATTCATTTAAAGTTGTATTGATTATTATAATTACTTGTCACATTCTTCCAAGTAAAATCACTTTTGAATTATGACATTTTAAACATTTACTTTATTTCAGTCATGATTATTTCATAAATTGTGACATAGCAAATTTTTTTGTTTATATACTATAGTTAAATTGCCTGGACAATCAATTTATCGGTTAATGTACAAAGTTCACTTGACTCTTGATTAATGGCAATTTTTTTTTACCAGACATTTTTTTAAATTTTAGATAGACAATAGCGAAATTTTAAGAATAATTATTTTATTTTTTGGATGAAAAAAATATCGCATAATGGAAGATCTTTTTTTCTTTAATTTCTTGACCTTGTAATAAGTATGTGTTGGTTTAAGCCTTCGTTGAAACGTAATGTAGGTATCTATTGACGTAAAAGAAAGTGGGAATTAACAATCAGCAGTAAAATAAACTGTTTGTGTTACTATAGAAGCATTTGTTTCACGATAGGATTTTAATAAAGAGTTTCATATTATTTTTAAAAAAATCCTTAAAATTATTCGAGAAACTGCAAAGACAAAGTATTCCTAATGTTAGTATTACTCATAGGTTTTTTTAATCAATATTTACAAATAATAAGGCTATACAAGTGAAATATTAGATCCCTAGATTTCTAGAATTATTTTCAGACCTATTAGATCACTCCTTTAGCATTCTACAAATATTTAATAAATTATATAATGGCAGTCGACTGTTAAGCATATGTATTTATTAGTAATAATTAATATTTGCATTTTTAGTTATATTTTTACGTTTAAAATGAATAAAAGCAATATTGCATTTAATTTTTAGGGCTAATCTTTGATTAATTTAAAAATAAATGTGTACGCCCAACAGCCATACATATCTTCTCGCGAGGGAAATATGAATCAAAAGAAAAATGGGCTGGCGGGGGGAGGACTGTTACATATTACTATATTTATTTTTTAATATTCACTTAAATATTTTTACTTCATCTGTTTATATTTCATTTACTATGTAAAGGATCATTGTTGCTCATGTATAATTGATTTCACAAAAATAAGATGAATGAATTTATGATGAACAAGATCATAACTTCCATACGAACAATGTTAACTATTAATTGGAGATTATGGCATAGTAAAACTTTGATATACAGATAAAGTACTCTTTCTTGAAATTAATTGTAGAATTAAAATTCAATGAAGTGTTTTTAGAAATCATTTAATTCTAGAAGGAAATGTGTTCATGTGTTTGAAAATGAATGTCTTTAATACTTTGTAATATCAACTCTTGTTAATGGGTCTAAAACTTATAAATTAAATAGAAGAGCAATACTAGTTTGCAGTTCACCTAAGTATTTTGGAGTTAATTAGAAGAGATTGAAATACACAGGCATTGATGTTTGAGATCCATACACAAATAATACAATTGAATTTTAATTCAGATGATTCGTCCACTGTGCTGAACATTGAAAAAATTAAGAGATTGAAGTGTAACTTTGTAAAAGATGGCAATACATGGAAACAGAAGTCTTAACCGGAATTCTGTACCGGTCAAAACATGTTTATCCATCTAACATGAGCTGGAACTCAATAAAACGTACTTCAAACCCAGTCAAGCATGAGATTTAGGTCAGGGACCAACCTGAATTTGAACCCACTTCATAAGCCCCAGATCAAACACCTAATGAATAACATAGCAATGATGGCACACAAGAATTAATTTTAAATCCGGCCCACTAGCAGAGCGGAGAAGACAATGAGACATCTATTAACTAAATTAAAATATTCACATACGTAGTTGTATGTGTGGAAGTGGAGAAAAAGGAATTCGAACTACTCAAATAAGTTTAGATAATAAAAATAGTTTAATATGATAACAAATTATTATATACATTATGAATTAATTGCATACATTAGTATGTGCGTGAATGAGCAAGCAGTCTACCAAATGGTAGATAATTACATATCATGCTATTATTTCTCATATGCTTTTTTATTAATTAACTGACATAAACACACATCTTTGGTGGGTCCCATATTAAGATGCCAATCGTTTATAAAAAGGGTTACATAATATTGCTATTAACGTTTTTATATACAGTTTTGAAACGTGGTGACCAACATATGATTTAGGGGAGCGTTCTGAGATTCTTTATATATATAAGAAGACGATGTTCATGCCATTACGGTTGTGAAAATAAGTAAAACACATTTGAAAATTACGTTTAGTTATGTGGCAAAATATTTATTGAAAATTATTTTCATTAACATTTACAAGAATGCTTTATTTTTTCCCAAGGCACATACTCTTAAATACAGAACTAACAAATTATGATAGTGGAATTGCATAAGACTGAAATAACATTATTAATTAATAAAATAGTAATATTTGGCATTTATATATATATTTTGAGCAGAGCGCAATTTTAATATTACAGCACTAAAATTAGATCATAAGCAAAAGAAATAATAATATGAAGAAGTTTGCGGTACTGACATCGTGCCAAAATAACAGGAAAAAGTCATGCTTCTGGACGAAAGACGAAGTCTAAGACCCCCTTCTTGGGCAGTGCTTAGAGAAAAATGGATAGGCATGCCGTGGGCGTCACCATATGCAGGTCTTTCATATGACGAAAGTGGATAAGCATAGCGTGTGCCACTGGAATCACTGCCAGAGGCCTTTTTATATGAAATAAGTGGTCCTGGGAAGGTCAACTATCCTCAGGACAAGGCTTGAGAAGAAATCTATGGGTTCGATCTTGTTGCAACCCCCAGATTAGAAAGAAGCACAATATATATATTCAGGAAGATAAGCCGAATGTCAGTAACGCAGTATGGATAAATGTCACTAATGACATTGACTAAGATTTACTGCTTTAAAAATAAATGACCCTAGTTTGAATGCCATAATCTATACAAATATATATGTGAATATATAGAGAGATGATTTCATTTAATAAAATATATGTTAAAATTTGACCCCCCCCTTTTTTTTTTTCTGCTCTTTAAAATAATTCAATTCCACTTTTGTAGATTTTGATAACTGAAAATATTTAAGCATTTGATAATTTACGAGTATGAAAAATAAAGTTAAGACCAGCAGTTATAGAAAACAAATAATAGGTCACTCTTTCAGAATTGAATAATAACATTTATAAGATTTCAAAGCGTTAATTAGCTTAATTTCTGGATTCACCCCGGGTAGATACTTTTCATTCAGAATTGGACAAATAAAATTTTATACTAAAACTAAACAAAAAGTTGACTCTGTAAAAACAATCTGGCGAGCGTATTAATTAATAATGCATTATGTTTTAAGGGGACGTTAATAACCTTAATTCATGAAGGTTTACTTAAAAAGAAGAAAGAAAAGGTTTTAGAAATTCAACTCGTCAGATTGCTTGAGATTGGCATATTAATAACTAAAATAGACATATAAAATTAAGTAATAAATACATATAAATAAATGACCGCACCAAAGTTAAAGAAAGTTAGAGCATATGAGATAGGATTAAATTTATAGAAATCATTCAAGAGCAAATTATATTTAAATATTAACAAAACATAAAGTTAATAAATTTTACATTAGGAGAAATCTTAATAGAGTTTGAGTCTCTAGTTAGGCAAGCTAGATTTAGTTTCAATGGTGGCGGTTTGAAATAATTTACTTTGCACCATTTAAGAGTCCATTTTTCAAAGTACAGCATTTAATGTATCCATGTGAATTCTTCTTGGTGACAGCCAGCTTCCATTCAGCATTCTAGAGTTCTTTTCTTAGGCTTTCCTTCATTTCAGGGCAGCAGGATATTACAGTAGACGGTGACCCAGAAAGGTCAGGAGACTTTCTACTACATCATTTTAAGATTTCAAACAGCATGATAGTATGGTAACAATACAGTTCTCTCAATAATAGCTATTCTGTTGGTGATTTAAAATCAGCCCATTTTATATACTGCTCAGGTATTTGAGGAATGCTTTTAATTTCTTAACTCTAGCTCTAAATCTAATCTCCAATCTAAAAAAAATTCTTACTTTTTCTTTCCCCATTGTTTTTGAAGATGCAATCATAAGATAATGTCCAAAAATAAATTCAAATCTATTTCCAGATTAGAAATAGATTTGACAAAAATGTTTATAACAAAAGTACAATCGTTAATCTTAATCCCCATTTTATTTTAAGTAAAAACTTTAATTAAAAATTCCTTCCCAAGATTAAAACAATATTATATTTCCAACCCTTTAATTATTTTTGGACAATTAACGGTTGCATCTTCCATCTTGGATTTTGACAAAATATACAATTTAATAGGAAAAACAATTTTAAAAAAAAAAGTTTTAAAATTACGTATAATAAAATATTTTTCTAAAAAAACAATATTTTGTTAGTATTTTTGCTCCCATACTATATATATATCTGAGCCACACCTATGTATTTTAATAAAAAGAATCAATAATCATAAAATTAATAATAAAAAAATGTTATTGAAAGTTAAAATTTATAACTTTTAGGCTTGCATCTCAAATATATACATAAAATATATATACACAACTAAAGGAGTGGGATGGGATATAGGGTTTAAACACAGGTTAGTAGATAGAACCATGAAGTTCAATCTTAAGCTAAGATTGACTGCTTCAATTCAAGCAATTGTAAGAAATCTAGAAAAGGACGTGTTTAATCTGAATGGATAAGAAAGTTTGCTGAAAAGATATAGAAAAGAGGAGTTATGGATAGCCAAAACTGAATTAAGGTTTTAAGAGATCTTCATACAGTAGTGAATTTATAACACTTGTAAATAATTCTGTTAAATACACCTGAATATTGTATGAATAATATTTTATACATCTATTTTTATTTAAAAACAAATAAAGATACAATACCATTAATCTAAAAACTCTTTTCATTTGAATAAAATTATGAGGAAGTCTTTCATATTTTTGAGGATTTTTTTATTTTAATATGAATTACAATTTATTTAATTTTAACATTTTTTATTTAATCTTAAATATACAGATATTTAAAAAAACAACAACTAATAATAACAAACATAGCACAGTAAATAAATTAATATGTATACATTTTAAAATAAAATTAAAAAGAAAAGAGAGATTAGTAAGTACAGTGTAGCCATAAACTATGCTGTATCAAAGTAAGCTACTTAAATTATAAGCTATCCAAAAAAATATATGTATTAAAATTAAATTTAATATATTCTACAATATTTGAGCAATGAATGAGGTATGTGATCATATTTAAAAAAGTAAAATTTGTAAATAAATTTTAAATTATGCTGGCAGCAATTTTTCTATCTCGGAATATTATAAACGATTATGTTCATTAATAAAGTTTCTTTGGTTTATGTTGAGAGCACATATGTTTTATTCTTTCCTTATTATTTTTTGAATCTAATGTGCAGTATTTTGCGCAATAAAATATTTTCTAATCATAATGTTTAATGTTTTACATACTAATTTAAAAACCATCAAAACAATTAGAAAGATTATAATTTCTTGATAAATAAACTAGTAGTTTGTTATATCTCTATAAAAGCAAAGTTATTGATAAAATAGTATAAACTTGTAATGAAAGGCAAAGATTTCACATTTATTTTATTTAAAAAATGTAATTACAATTAATTTTTTTTTATTCTTATTTTTTTAAAAATTTGTTTGTTATAATTTTAATTTATATTTGCATATTGTATATGTAAAAAAAGTTTGTGTTGTATATACGTGCTTGTTGAAATTACTATATATTTGCATTTCAGTAAACAATATGTATTCTATTCTAATCAGTTTATTAGCAAAACATAAATTATTAAATATTTTATATGATGTTCATGAGAGGAGTTTGGAACAAAATTCATCATTGGCTGCACTCTATAATTGGTGTATCATAATTATATATATATTTTGACAAAATAGCAAGTGAAAATTTTAATCACTAACTTTTTAAAAGTCATTTATTATAATTGACATTTCTGTGAAAAAAAAAGATTAATTACTAAATGTTATTAAAACAAAAACATGCATTTTTATTAACAAACCAAAAAAAAAATTAATTGAATTATTGATCAAATATAGCAGACTAAATTTTGTATGGTCTGTGAATGATATGTTTCCAAATGGCCCTTGGTAGAAAAAAGCTTCGCCACCGTTGGTTTAGTTAATAAGTTTCAATTACAGATATTGCTTTTGAAATATTCTTTTTTTTTTGGATTTGCATTTTGCCTTATCACTAAAACATTATTTACCTCCATGGTTTAACTTAATCAGTTTTTGATGAATATATAAATTTTCATTTACATAATTTTTATGTCATCAAGTTTTCCATAGAGATTGATACCTTTTGGATGGGTTGTCATCAATTATTTTCTTACCAATGATACTTATTGAAATTATTTATTTTTAATGATTATACATTTGATATGATATCTGAATACATAGATTTGCTTTTAAAATGTCTGGCTTCATCCTTTAACTTCATACACTTTTGATTTAAATATGGCTTTACACCTGTGTGCTTTTTTATAGCATTTACATGGAGAATGATACTTTTTTTGTATTTTTATTTCTTAGGGATTTGTTGTCATTAATTACTTTCTTATGAAGTACATAGTTTATTTTTTGTAATGTGTTTGTTAATTTTGTAATTCAATTTATTATGGAATTGCATTTAACGACCATTGCTAATATAATTTCCCAAATGTTAACATTGTTCACACTTATTGCAAATATTTGTTTTTCGATAAATTATATTATTTTCATGTTTTCACAAATAATATATTATTTTTAATTTTTAAAAATTTTTTTTTAACATTTTTATTATAAAAACATGAAACTTATTAATTAGCATCTTCTTGATATTTTTGTTATAGGGATGGTAACCCCACTAATGAGTGATACATACATGAAACTATCACCTTTTTTTTTTAATATCATTTTTATTTCTCCATGCATTCCTAAAATCTTACTCCCCCAAAAATTTACTAATCTCATATGCAAAATTTGTATTAAATTTTTATATTCGTTGGTGTGGATTTTATAGGGATTTGTAAAACTAATTTATGGAGTTTTAAACCTCTTTTTTTACATTGTACTTTTACAATTAAATTTATCTGTAATTCCTTGAATCATTGTAATGATCTTTAATTAATTTGTGTTATTTTTCACAATGATTTGTAGTAATGCAAAAATTTCACTTTTAAATTGTATGTCATACATTCGTTTTTGTATTCATTTTGTTTTTGATATAATCAAAACAATAACTGAATAATGGAATATGTTGTAAGTGGACAATTTTATCTACATTTTAGAGTTTATTACCTTGAAATATAAAGTCAATGTAAAGTGTACATTCAATTTTGTGTTCCACTTTGTGCATGCTTTCTAGTATCAAGTGAATGTTTATATTAATAAAACATCTAATGTAATTTTTTTTTAAAGTAATATTTGAAAGCAATAAAGCATTATTTGAAATAAGAAATATATTTTATAAGAAAATTCTTTGCCTTTGAGCCATTATTTCAGCATGTAAAATTTAATTACATACATTCAATTTTGAGAGCCACTATATATAAAAGAAAGTTTTTTTGCATACTTTTAAAGCATCTTTTTTTAGAGTTAATATCATTCTGTTAAAAGTTAAAGATAAAGGAAAAGTCAAATTATTGAGAGTTTAGAATTTTTAATAGTGAAAGTAAATTTTATCAATTGTAAAATTTATCTTGGGAAATAGTTTTTATGGAGAAAGATTAATTAATGCTAAAATAACAATTAAAATTAATATCTTCATTGTCATTGTTAACTTAAAGTGATTTTTTTATTATCTCATATTCACATTTTTTTTAATACTTGGCTCTGCATCTTTCTTTGCTCTCTCTTTTTTTTTTTATACCATCAAAAACCTGCCAGATTAAATTTTTCTTCTTTCCATTCATTTCACTGCATTAATTAATGGAGAAGTTTATAAGATTCAAAGATGTGGAATAATTATCAGGGGAATTTCCTTATGTTAATAAGTTGTCTATATTTAGTTTTATATTTATTTAGGGTTAAATCAGAAAATTAAGCATGAAATCAAATTGTAATTCAGATATTATGGCTACTAGCTTAAATAATAATTGTTAAAAAATTGTTATTTTAAACAAGTTGATTGATTGAATTTATGTTTATTAAGGAATTTGCTTTTGAATGGCATTTTTTGCTCTATAAAATAAAATGATTAAAAAGTTAGTGACATGAATACTATATAAATTATTAAAGTTAAAATGCTTAAATTCGAATAGTCATTGTTTCAGCAATAGGATTGGAAGTAGTAATAACAGCAAAACCATTTAAATATGTTTGATGGGGAAAAAATGGTTTAAACCATGGTTTAAATTAGTTTTTAAATCAATCAGCTCTGTTCTATAGTTATTACAAAATTCACCTCTAATTCATTGTTATTTTTATTATGGGTTTTCATGTTTATTTTTGCTTGAGATGGTCATAATTGTTAGAAATGGTACTACTATTGCTAATGATAAATTTTTTTTTTATCATTATATTCATAGGCAAACAGACTTGGGTTTTTATTAACATTATAAAATAAAAGTAATTTTTACATTTTGAAAAATTTATTTGTTGGACACTTTTAGATTTATCTCATTGAAGCTAAAAATTTTGTTTTGAATATAACTATCTACTTCAGAACTTTATTTCATCTACTTAATTTTTGTTAAATATTTATCTGTTTCAATGATTTTTTTTTTGGATCTTTACTTTTTTAAATGCAACTTTATCATATATGTTTTAGGTAGTCATATTTCAAATGGCAGCTGATATCCATATTTTGTCCTTAATATTTCATCTTTAAGCTATCGATATTTAATCTTAGAAAATAACAAAATATTGATAATACTATAATTTTAGAAAATGAACTATGATATTCAACTATAAGTGTGTAATATGATAGCTTTGAAAATAGCTATAATATTTTAAATCAGTTTTGCTATTGTTTTTTTTTTTTGTGAGCTTATGCATTATGAATTTCCATTTCAAAACTGTAGGGACTATCACATTGTTTTACATTTCCTTATCATGTAAAGTTTTGTTGAATGAACTTGTGAGGAAAAGGATTCTCCATATAATGACTGTTTTTGTATATATATTTTTTTAACCATTAATCTTTTTATCACTATCAAACTTTTGTCATGTTTGTATGGTTTTTTTTTTTTAATTGGGATAAAGGGATGGAAGTCTTTGAAGTCAAACTTCTAGTCTCATAACAGTTTCCAATATCAGTTTTTGTAAATGAGTAGTTTTTCCAGGAAATGTGTATATGATGATATACTTGTTTATGCCAGATCATAAATTTTATAATTTTTATCTTATTAAAATTAATAAATATCTTTTAAACACATTAATCAATGTATGATTTATCTCTATATATTCAGTTTTCTACTCCAAGGAAGAAATGCTATCAAATAGTCATTAATTGGTGATAGCTTAGTACTGCTTATCATTCTATTGTACAATTTATTCTAGCCGCTTAACAAAATAATGAATCTTTATTTTAGAAATATGTGTATATAGTTTTTATTTTTATTAAGAAATTTATTTGGTTGTTTTAAAATTTATTCATGTGCTATTTTATATCAGAAAGTCATCTTATTTAAAGTAGTCATCCTCAAGTTGCAGGAAACTTATTAATCATTGAAAAAATTTACACTAATTTCATTTGAACAGAAGTGTACATGTATATAGTTTTTGTATCTTTTTTATCATTTATGTACAAGTTAAAACATAAACATTAAATACATTTGTTAATTTAAATATTTGATATATACATTTAAAATATTATTTATATTAAAAAATATTTTTATATCCAAACTTTAATTATTGAAGTTTTTTTTTTTGGCTAAAATTTTTTTTTGCAGTAATGTCCATGCTAACTTTTTAATATTTAGCAATTGCCTTCCTCCCCCCCCCCCTCCATTTTTTGTGACAAGTTTCTTTTAGCTTTTAAATAACATTTGCATAAATATTACAATCAAATCAAAGAGCTTTCATGAAAAAATAAAAATTTTGATTGAAAGTAATTGGGCAATTTTCTTTTCTAACTAAGAATATTAAAGAAGCTTATTCATGTTAATTATGACATTGGTTTATTTATTGTAGTGAAATGGAGCAATTATTGAAGTAATAAAGTCAATTATTTTTGTGTTTTATCAATAAGTTTATATTTTTATTCTTTATCTTGAACAATAATTACATTGGTTTGGTAAAACACATGCAAAAAAGTTTGACATTAAAAAAATATATAAATAGATAAATAATACCCTCATTAGTAAAATCCTGGGTATGTTACTGTCTTGAAGAGATTTTTTTAAATTTAGTAACCATAAAAATAATTTATTGAATTTGCATAGATAGCTTAATGTTTTCAATTCACTTTTATTTATGAATTAGGCTACATTTTAATAAATCCATTACCAAGGGGGGGGGGGGATTTTTTATTAAAAATAATTTTCAACTTTTTATATTTGTTACCAATATAATATTATTACATTGATTTGTCATTGTTAAGAAATTATCAGTTTAAATTTGACCTTCATAATAAAATTGTTCATTAGATCTTTTGTTCATTTTGATAGTGATATAATTATTTCAAAACAAATGTAATCAAAAATCTAAGATTTTGGGAATTTTTTTTTTTTTTTAAATTGCTAATAAAAAATGTAAACAAATAGTTTATATTTTTTATTAGCAATTTTTTCATTTAACTTGGTTCCCTAAATCTCATATCTGTAGTCAGTATGAGTTTATAAAGATTTTGAATGACTCTTTTATAATTAAAAGTATACAGTAGAATCTCATTCCCATATCTCAGACTTTCTAGTATAAGTATAATACCATTAACAAACAAACATCCAGGCAAAATTAAGAGGGACTTATAAATTTTCAAGATCTGCTTTATTATATTAGCATGAGTTATGGTTTATTTAAATAACATTTTATCCTTAATCTTGAATATACTCACTTAAAAAGAAAGTTTAAAAGAAAATAGTTCAATTCATTAAAGCTTTTTTTTAAAAAATATATAATTACTAAATTTGTGATTTTTATTTATTTCTAGAAAATGGTGACAGAATAAGTTTAATGCTATTTTTTAAATTTTTTTTTTTATTGTAAAACCAAATTATTTAATAAGCTGATGTACATTTTAAATAAGAAAGTGAAAATATAAAAATTGATATATATATATTGATTACTATGGTTTAAAAATGTTTAATAAAACATATAAAATTGTTTAATAAGATTTATAATAATAATATTATCTAATATTTACATGCAATGAAGGGGTAAAAACTAATAATATTGCACAGATATAAAAATAGAGAATATATTTTACATGGTTTTATATTATTAAAATTATTCAGGATATATTAGTGTAACAATAATAAAATTTAAAAATATTTTATTTTTAAACTATAAGTAAAAATAAAATGAAAATATATACATTAAAAATAAATGCTTTTTTTTTTTTTTAGTATTTAGTAAATGCAATTGTCTATTCTCAAAAACTCAGAAAATATTGGTTTTCTCGTCAATGAATTATATTGAAAGATTTGTATTCTAATCTATTTGCACAATGTGGATTGAAATCATGTTCTGTGGTAGTATCAAAGCTTCAATGACCATTGTTCATATTTAATAGTATTCAATCTATATTATTTAAAATTTATACTAATAATTTAACAGATTTACTGTAGCATTTTCTTTTATATAATACCATTTGTACACCTTTTTAAATTACTTTTTACAATACAATCAAATAAAATTTATTCTTTGATATTTTCTTATGGCTTTTGCTGACCAGTAGTCTTAATCAAAGCTCGAGATATAATTACAATTTTTTGCTTTCTCCGAACACATTATCACATCTTATTTAGTAATTTATAAACATACATTTAGCAAGAAAGAAAATAGCAAGAATTAAATTTTATTTGATTACATTGTAAAAACTTGATTAGATATGTGTAAATGGTATTATATTAGATATGTGTAAATGGTATTATATACTGAAACAGTCATACATAGTATATATATATGCTATCTGTGTATATGTTGTTGCCAAAGTTATAATTCTAAGGCATTTAAAAAAAATAATGTATAAAAGAAATTTAGTTTTATTTGGAATATATAGTAATGGGAGTTTCAAGTTAGCAAAGAAAATGTAACTGATTAATTAAAAATTATTTATTATTTATTTACTGATTAATTAAAATCAATTGATGATAAGAGTGTATAAATTAAATTCTAATTTTATAATTATTTAAGAAAAAAGGTGACAAAACGTGCAATTACTGGGGAATTTGATAAAAGTCAAAATCATTCGGAATTTAATTAAGAGATGCAGTTAATAAAAATTTAAAAATTAAACTAGATCAAGATTGCGATCAGCAGGATTTTTTTTAGTTAGTAAAGAAAATAATTTTCTCTTTTGGGAAATTAATTAATCAATTTGGAAAGATCCGGATGCCTTTGTTTTGAGAGCTATATATATATAGAGGAAAAATAAGAAAGGGATTAGTTTTGGTAAATTTCTTATAAAGTTTTGTTTTTAAGCTGTTAATTATGTAATGCTATGATTAGTGAGTAACTCGCTGCAATTTCTCTGGCCATCTTTGGTGAAGCTGAGTATGGACTCCCTAGTACTATCACATGTGATGCCGATAAAATCCCTGGCTTGTGGTGATCCAAATTGCTGACATACTATGCCGTTGTTATCAAGAGAAAACACCCAGTATATAATGCTACCGAGTGACTAGCTAACCAAATCTACTGTTTGTCAAAATCTTTCACGATGGTCTGGTAAAATGATAATTTACTTTAACTATAAATTTCAATTTACCGGTAAATGATTAAAGCCTCTTTATTATTCTCTTTCCTTGCTTAAGTAATTATATATTAATCATTTTGTAAAATATGTGTTTTACCATATTATTTAGATATTTTATTGCATTAATTAAATATTTTCTTATTATGTTATAATGCACGCTTAATTAATTGTACATAGCAAGGAAGATTGACTGTTGCAATATATACTCGATATTTCTTAAATTTGCTAGACTTATTGTTTAAGAATCAGACAGAAAATTTAGTAAAATATTTCAATAATTAAAATATTTGATGTTATCTAAAAAAAAAAAGTCCAGTAATGAAATAAAAGCAAGATTTAAATCCCTCCTCATTGATTCTAATTTGTTGTTTTTTTAATTTTATTTGCAATTTTAAACCTGTATATTTAAAATCAGTTCTTTCATAATGTCATTTAGCCGTCAATGCAATTGTAATAGTTTATATAAATAACTTTCAAATTTAAAATTAAAATCGAGTTTTAAGAAATTAAAAACAATCTTTATTTTTTGTTTTGGGGAGGGACAAGTATATATGTATGCTGTGTACAGGTGATTCGTAAACAACTTTCAGTTTCAAAATAAAATTTATCTTATGTTTAAAAGCTAAAACTTTGTTTTCTGTTTTAAAAGGGAACAAATGTATATGTATGCTGTATGATACGATAGTTTATTCTCTAAAACTTTTTTAATTTAATATATTATCATTATAGTCTATCATATCAATATTTCTTTGTATATGTTAAACCTATCGGTGGATCTCTAATTAAGCAAAGAATAAATTTTATCGGAAATATTTTAATAATTGCTTAGGCTGGTTTAGTCTATATAATAGATGTCCCTATATTATAAACTTATGGCATGACCATTTATGTTTTATTTTATATCAATTTAAATTTAAGTCCAAATGTTTATTTTATATAAATTTAACATTGCTGGGTTGCCTAATTTCATGTTTATCTCACTGCGTTTCTTCAGTAGGCATATATCCCTGCTTCGGAAGATTTAATATGACAGGTTCTGTTTGTCTAAGTTCCACGCAAATGCGGGAACATTTCTTTTATTTTCCAGACCCAGAGAGGGTCTTGTTACCAGTGCAGTGTATTGTCCTGCCTGTTAATGAGAGTTATTTAAGATTATATGATGTCATTCCTTCATTCCATGACCCATTTATTCTATAAAATTTTGAATCTAACTTCGCAGAAGCAAATATATTTCCGTCATTGCCTTTTTGTTGAATTGTTTATTACTTTAGCAACTCAGTACTGCCTCCCTTATGTATGTTAAAGCTTGATATTTCAGCATAATTTATTGGTCATGATCATGAGAGTTAAGCATTTACCTATTTAATCCTATTTTCTAGAATTAATTAAACTTACTTTGCTTTATTTATTATTATGTACCTGCTTGAAGGACATCTGCCCCAAAGATCGAAATAGATACATCACCCGAGGTCCCTTATTTATATATATGTTATACAGTGAAATTTTTTTTTTACATATATAATCATCAATTAATATAATTTCCACTATCTTATAAGTCTAGCAACAAAATTAAGTGGTAGTCATTTTTTTTGTTTATTTGTTTATTCTTTTAAATGCTAATAAAGTGTTTGTATCTTTTATATACATTGCATTGGGTGTCTTGTTTGCCACAGGAAAGTCATATATTTGTAATCTAATTCTAAGTCTCTACCCATCCCTGATCACCGAGCCTAATGAACTAGTATGTAGGTTGGAATGAGTTGTGGTGGTCGAAGTCACCCTAGTGGTGATTTTGTGGTTGTTGGCTCATTCCAATCGTTACACATATATATTTTGAGCATAAATAAAGTTAGAATGAGTTATAGTGGTTGAAGTCACCCTAGTAGTGATTTTGCGGCTGTCGGCTCATTCCGACTATTACATATATATATATTTTCGAGCGTTGCGCTGCCAACATGGGCTTGAACTTAAACCCCGAACCCCTGAGATTAAACGAACCAAATTTAATTAAAAAAAAAAAGTTATAATTATGCTGTTAATATGACTTGGTTGTGGCATTTTGGACACCAGTGCTTTATATTTGCATGAGGATAAAGCAAAGAAAGAGAAACATTTTTCAACCATAAGAGGACTTAACTTATATTTATGTAAAAAAAAAAAAAAAAGGAAGAAAAGAGAAAGGAAAAAAAATTGTTGTATGTCAGCAACACAGGACTTTCGAAATAGAGGAAAATGGGGCGCTCCATTATGTTTCAGAGAAATGGACAATTTTAAAAAAATAAAAGTAAGAAATTATTAATAGAAAAAATGAGGCAATGGATATTAGTGCAGATAGTCAATCAAAGGTCATTGAAGTTGATATTTGTGAAGAGCTGGAAGAAGATATTGAATCAAAGGATATTGAAACTAAAATTGGTGAAGAGCTGGAAGAAGATATGGAATCAAAGGACATAGAAACTCATATTAGTGTTCAGCTGGAAGATTTATTTCAAACACAAAGCCCAGAAATCACTTTCAAAGAATCTGATAAAATCATCTATCCACAGGGTCAGGTCATCACAGAAAAAGAAAAAGCTGAGCAGAGTAAGTTGTCTCAAATATTGGAACAAATGAAAAGATAATCAGACATAGTGATGGGAAAATCACAACAAATGGAGAACAGATTCATGGGAGCTATCTATGATGCTATCAAGAGGCAAGAGGGGTTCATATATCAACCCAAAAAATAGTTCCAAGATGACCAAGAAGTTTGGAATCAGAGGAAAAAGCATGTGCGTGATGATGAAGAAACTTCCTTTAGAAGACAGCCACCTCATGAAACAGAATCATCTATTGAAACAGAATTTAGTGTAAAGAGAAGGTGGGTTAATTATTCTGAAAATACAGAGCTTTATCCATTAACAAATTCCATTTGTGTCTTCTTCAGTGTCTAGTCATGTTAGAGAAGATGGTAGAATATTTGAACAGAGTCGAGAGCTAGTTGCCAGAATTGAGGTTGGCATCATCCTGATAGTGAATTTAATGAATTTTTTAGCTGTATTTCTACTACATCTGCTGTAAGTGCATTAAATCAAGAGCAAAAAGTTAACACTATTGACTATGGCCATGAACAACGTGCTCCTTTATCTATTAAATTAGTTACCTGGTTTTGCGATGAAGTCTGTAATAAATGAAAGTCATCTGCTGTAAGTGCATTAAATCAAGAGCAAAAAGTTAACACTATTGACTATGGCCATGAACAACGTGCTCCTTTATCTATTAAATTAGTTACCTGGTTTTGCGATGAAGTCTGTAATAAATGAAAGTCATTCTAAGCATAACATGAATATATCAGAAATAAATAATAGTGATTCAAAAGAAGTTGGCAAAATAATTATTGTTAAAGATAATATTCAAAATATAAATGATTTTAAAGCAGTTAATTTTAGTCTAGATGATGTTTTAAATAAAAGAAATTTACTTTCAGAAAAGCAATCTAATGGAAAATACTACTTCAGATTTTGAAAGAGTAAGCTTTCCGCATCCAGAAAAAAATGAGATTTCTGTCACAATGAAATTGATTTTATATCTATAGGAAGTAATAATTTACAAAAATGTTCAAGTCCACTGCTAAATATTTTTGGGAGCACTTTTCAAAAAAATGCTTATAATGTGACAATTTTAAGCATTTGTCAAGAAACAAAATTTACTATGTGGTATAGCAATGACAAAAATGTCTCAATGTGGCCTGAATTTAGTTCAATAGAATCATCTCGCATAATGCATTATTGTCTTTTACCAACAAATATGACCATAGTTTTGCCTTTTATAATATCAACAGAAAATTTGGACAGAGATTATCCCTATAAAAAGAATGATAGATGCCTTCAAGATAGTGATGTAAGAAAGAAAAATGAATATAACCTATTTGGACTTGTTCAAAGTGAGACTAAAATTGAAACTGTACTAGGGAATGAGTTATGAAATGAAATGTCTGTGGAAGGAAAATACAAGAAACATCATCCAGAACTTGTAGCACAGTTAAACAGAGAAGTTAATAACCATCTGCATTTAAGAAATATGACTCGTCTAGAAAACTTAAGAGAACTTCTTTCACCAGAAAATGATGAACATAAAGAGAAAGACGTCAAACCAGAATATGAAGAGGAAGGTAACCAGAATATGAGGAGCAAGAATAAATATAAAAAGTTCTTTCCTCTCTATGATATTATAAGAAAAAAAATGCAGAATATCTTTCATCCTGGAAGGGGATCAAGGTATAAAGTAACCTACAACTCCAGATGCCTCAAATCATACATGCAGATCTCCCGACCTAAGAATAAATTAAAGAAAACTTGCTTTCTTCCCTTTCTTTCAGATAAACTGTATAAATCTATTTTAAAATTGTATTTGATACTATGTTAACCTATATAATCAACTACGAAACTATATACACCTGGGTCTCGTTTTACGCAGATTTATTTAACGCGATTTTGAAGTTACGCGATTCATGTTTCTTCGGAAGTCGAACTCCGATAATGCGCTATTACTTTAAATAATAAATTTTGCGCACTTACGTCATATTGAAAGTAATAGCACATTATTGGAATTCGACTTTCATCTTAGTAATTTCAATATTTTCAGTGCTTTATAATAGTAAGATTTTATGTAATAATGAAATTAAAATCATGATTTCCACATTTTATGTATACCCACATTAAATTTTACAAGATTATAATGTAAATTTGTTCAAACATTGTGTATGTTAATTTTGCATTTTAAATCACATTCTGTTTTTGCTTTTTACAAAAGAACGAAATCAATTATTAATCATTTAGTGTCCGCAAGTTTATTTTTAATTATTTTCTTATTAATGACCCTAATCACGAACGTGCTCTTAAATTCCAACGAGAGCTAAATGGTTGTATGTCTGGATATCACGAGCTTCATAAACAATAAAATCGTCTCAAAGACTAATTACGTTGTCACCAGAAAACCATTAACACAACATGAGAGTGAAGTTGGCACTAGTTGTATTTCCTCTTGTGAAGAATTTGATTTTTTACCAGTTTGCAAACGAACTTGTTTATCGGCAAGTAGCGATAATAATTAAAATGTGTATAAAAAAATGTCAATTACTGTACTGTAAATTATGCATAAAAATATATTGTTTTGAATAAAATTAAATATTATAGTTAAAAAAAGTTTGTCTTGTATCAATTTGTTTCAAATTTGAAATTTTTTATTAGTCATATTTTATTTCCTTACTTTTTTGCGCGCGAATTTTAAAGTAATTTTACGTTGGTGCTTTGCTTTTATGCGATTTTTGAAAAATCACAGTCCGTATCCTCCCTTTTTCAAGGTAAGTTATGTCTATTTTTGCACAATTTCTTTTGCGCGTGTTTTCTGAGGAACCTATCTATCGCGTAAAACGAGACGCAGGTATATATATATATGTATACTAACATTATTTTACTTAATAATCATCGACTAGATAGGCAAAGAGATTTTTTTTGTCTTTCTTTTTTGAGCATAAATAAGGTTGGAGTGAGTTATGATGGTCACCCTAATGGTGATTTTGCAGCTGTTTGTTCATTCTGACTGTTACAATGCATATATACCAATCAATGCATAAAAGAATAAAAAATGAAAAAATTTATAACTTTTGACATTTTCTTTTTTATAGTATTAATAAAAAGTATTTTCCTAAATATTATTTGTTATAATATGCTAAAAAAAAATTTAAAAAAACTTTTAAAAATAATTTGAAAAATTTCCAGCTCAAGAATTAGTTGGATTTATAATTCATTTAATATTTTAAATTTAAATATTTTCACAATTGAAAATAAAAACTAGTTGATATTTTGACTAATTAATTTTTGCAAATTCAATTTATATCATTGTCTTGTCAAAAATTCTGTTGTTGATTGAAAGTATTCTTAATTGAAGAAAAAGGCAATAGGAAATAAATTTTCATCATTACATAAAATTGGTTTCTTAAAATTAATTGTTATCAAAATGAAATATTGATCATGTTCAGTTCATAAAAACAATCTATGGCTAATGATTTTTGATATTTCTAAACATGGAAGCATTTACGAACTTCATTAAATACAGTCATTACATTAATTATAAATTAATATTTGTTATAATTTATTTTCTGTTCATCCTTCATTATATATTATAAATATTTTTTAGTAATGATTAATTTGTTAGTGTATTTAAAATTATTTGTATTAAATGTATCAAATATGATATAATATTGTATTTATTAAAATTATTTTATGAAATTATTATTATACTTTTAATTATTAATATAATTAAAAAATGTCTGTATAAGAAAAACTTAAAAGTATAGTTTAAGTAGTCTTGCATTGTTAGCCGAGAGGTATCGCAGCCGCCATGCAAGCAAGTAGTTGGTTGCAGACGGTTGTGGGTTCGCGTCCCAGCCGATGCTATGACATATGAAAAAAAAAAAGTATAGTTTAAGTACACCAGTGTATAATTTTATCTATATGTTTGATGTGTTATTTCTACAGAGATATTTTAATCATCTCAACTCAAAACTTAGATTCAATTATCCAAAATTCAATTTCACACACATATTTAACTATATTAGATTTGTTATAACAAAATCACTTAGATGAGATAACTTCTCATCACATTCAATCATTGTAGATTTCATTGAATATTCTGATATATTATTATTATACATATATACTGAAATAATATATTACAATTAGTCAAGATTTTTTTTTGATAAAATTTTTTTAAATTGATCAAAATATATTTTAATAAATTTAATATTTGTTGACATTGATATAGATGGATTATTAAAAATGTTATATCCAATCCATTATATATTTTAATTTCTCCATATGGAATAAATATTAATTGGAGAAGTGAAAATATTAGAATTTTTTTTGTCGCAATTTTGTTATAACCTTATTTGCAACTGTAGTATATTTATGAAGGTTGACAGTGATAATGTAAAACTATAATAATCAATACAATACATATCTGTAGGAACAAAAACCTATGATGTAATAGTCATTTATCAAAATTCTTCATTGATAGTGTAACAGTCAAAACACGTGTATCTCGTTAACATAGTGCAGAATTCAACCACCACACAGAACAGCAGCACCATCGAATAGCGAAGCCACCCATGGTACCGAGTTCGAACATAGTTTATCGGTTCCACACTACAATCTACAGAACGCCTCTGATGCGACATAAGTAAACACTTCTTTAGGCACGGTGGTCAGGGAGATGCACGAGATTCATGGTATTGTTTCCGAGTTGGCCAACAATCAAACGAATATTAATTCACATATATAATCGAGGAAATATATAATGGGCATCGAATAAATGAAAACTTGACTACAGACGTACAGTTAAAATTATTTATTTACGTATTTAATAAAAAAAAACATTATTAATGTTATTAATCATATTTTATATTCAGAGTTTCAATAGCTAATTGGCAATTTTACTATATATAAAAGTACATTTATTTATAAAGAGCATTCATTTATATGAAGGCGTAATCTAGCTACCTAAGGTTCCCGAGTGAGTATTTCTAATGCGTACTGTAGGGGCTTTATACTTTGCATTGCAAGAGTCATCCATGGCGGCGGACATACATTTATTTAATAAAAATATTTATTTTACGACTAAGGGCGAACATTTATTTGAGAGCGGATGACGAAGATAATGCCGAGGCGGAGTGATATAGAGAATGATAAACTAAATAAAGGAACACGTGGTACGCTTTAGAAGGGCGATATAAAATGGCAGCACTGAAACTGCAATGCCGTGAATAAGTTTATAAGGGCTTCGGGTTGGTCTCTGCCTCGACCCGAAGAGGTAAGGTGTCACATGAGCATAACCAGGGACAAGCGGTCCATGTCGCAATTTGCCAGCTGGCTGCATGACGGTCGTCAAGCCCTACGGGAACATTATCATGTCCACTTGTGTAGGACGACTGGGGTTAATTCAACCCTATAGAATCCGGAGTATTCACGGCGTGGAATGAGCCATCGTGGCTTCAAAACATAACACATGTATAAGATCTAAAAGATTATGGTAATATTTAACTAGATTTCAAACTCGGCCCCCCATTATCAACGTTGACTGAAAGAAAACTGGTGACTCTCAAAGAAATGAAATTTCCGTAATTATTCATTAAAATTTAATAATAAAAAAAAATATCTAAAAAGGGGACTTATTACAGCGAGCATGCCAGCTGTTACGAAGTAATAGACCCTGCATTACAATAACTGACTCTTTGAATGCGTCTCGATTTATATGAAATTTAAGTTATTTATAAAGCAAATATTAATGACAATTCGACACGCATTCAATGTTCAAGCGATTATGGATTTAGCTTTAAAACTAAGACAATTATGAGAAGGTAATATTTCAATGATACTTATAAATAAAGTGTAGATTTGAGAAATACACACCTAAGAAGGATAGAGGGAGGTAGCCAGATTATGCGAGAAATTTACAGATTACATTAATTCTCAAATTTTAGTTTCACAAAATTACAATTTTAACATTTAGAAGTTAGACAAATAGTAGGAGATGAGCTATAGCTTATTTACTAGAGTACTCTATAATTTGGAATTCACACACAGGTACCTGTTTTATAAGATGTTTTCGTCCATTTGTTTAATAGTAGATTGTTCGTGATTAGCAGTTTTCTTTCTTGTCTTTGGGTTTTTTTTTATTGATTTTAACAGCAGCGGCTTTCTTGTTTATTTCAGGCAGCAGATCATTATGGTGTTTTTACGATGGGGAAGGTGAAGTTCGGCATACGGTGGGCCATCTCCCGATGGATAATAATCTCAGTGCTTACTCGGTCCTACCTTGGCAATATCAATTTATTTTAAGATATTTTAGACTCTCCACTCGAGAGCAAAGCTAAAATTCAAGTGAAAGTTTCCAGCAAGTCCAAGATGGCCTCCTTTTTTTATCTTGATCTTTTAATTTTTTTCTGTTGAGATATTTTTAGGTTTTCTTTATCTTGCCCTCAGGATAATCAATGCTTTTGCTGGTTTTAATTAGAAAGAAATCTACTGTGCTATTGTTTGTTTTGTTGTTTTTTTTTTTACATTCGTTAATTACATTTTTTT
Organism: Epiperipatus broadwayi; assembly: GCA_028023455.1. Classification (NCBI taxonomy): domain Eukaryota; kingdom Metazoa; phylum Onychophora; class Udeonychophora; order Euonychophora; family Peripatidae; genus Epiperipatus; species Epiperipatus broadwayi. The sequence goes on along the minus strand of JAQFVV010012431.1, from coordinate 2,317,900 downwards.
GGAATTTTCCTATAATTAATGACCGATGCTTTTAAATTTTCAAAGACAAAAGGGAATAAAATTATTTTAACTTTAATTAATTATTGCATCAGATTTTGTTAGAATTATTATTTAACGAAATTCAAACTAAGCAATAAACACGAACTTTATAAATTCAAAATAAATGATTAATATGACACAAGATTTATTTAGCTAAAGAAATCTAAATTATATTACTTTATCCGTATTTATTGCCTTTAATTTGAGATCGAAATGTGTGCGTGTTTATGTTGAATTCTACATATATTTATACATTTTAATATTGTTACACACACAACTCGATACCAAAAGTTTAAATTTGGGTGGGATAGACCGGTCAGTGAGAGACGACAGAAAAAGGTGAAACTTAAGATTCGAATACGAATCTTACTGTTTCAATAGTTTCATAATCAGTGAAGTAATGAAAATTGCAACAATGCAACATAATTATACATTAGGACCCTTAAAATTCAGACTTTTTGCATTAATAGTTTCACATTATTTTTAAAACAATGCACAAAACTTTTAGCATAGATGATAATTTTCTAGGAGTTTTGAATACAAGGTTATCCAACTTTAGGCAGTGTGTTATAAAAAAAATATATATCTGAGGGCAACAAATTATTTGGAGAGTCCTATCATTAGTTAAGTTTAGCAAATACACTAAAATTTCATAAATAAAATCACAATACTTGTAGAAATTTTTATTTAGACAATAGACAAGATGCAATAATCATTTTATATTAATGAGAATTATGCAGTTCATTTACTAGAGTACCTATATCTCTTCTGATGGTTATAGTTGCCAATTGCAGTAAATGTGAAGGATGTATCTATTAATAAACATCTATACTTTGATTTAATCACTTTCAATGTTGATAAAGTGCTTTTGCAAAGATATATACTCCTGAGCATTGAGTACACCTTGAATCCAAAGTTCCTCAATTTTGGATATCTCTCTTGGTAGTAATTTTAAAAAATATTTTTTATTTTTTTCAAGTATAAAAAGGATCTGATAGCAGATCACAAAATTTCAGCTGAAGATCAGATCTTGCATTTTCAATTTTGTCAGTCAAGGGGCAAATAAAAATTAAAATGTCTTCTTCAGTTTTCTTAGAATTACCAGATTGATTCTCAAAATCCTGAATGATTTCTTGCTGTAAATGATACTTTTGTAAAAATTTTCATTTTTTCAAAATGTTCTTTACAATTTGGGAAAAAAGGTAAAAATCTTTTTAGTCAATGGTGATTTAAAAAGCTTCAGTTTACTTTTAAAGCCATTCAAATGACATATAGATAATATGTGTTGTTTCCTTTGCAGTTTTTAGTTTAAGTCATTGAAATACTTAATCATATCTGTTATAAATACAAGAATAATAAAAATATGGGATCTTGCATTTGATTTTCAAGTTCTGTTGTATCAGACTTAACATCACTTTTAAAAATTATGTGTATTTTTTCCAAATGGCAAAAAAAGTATTGCAGATATTTTCATGCGCCCAACCAACGAATATCAGAATAGTGAAGCAGTTACCATATGCAGCACCTTTTTCACTCATCTATTTTCACGGCATTGACTTCAAATAGATTTCCCACAGTACGATTCTTGATGATTATGCAATGAATTAAAGGACAGTTAATATTATTGTTTCAATAGACTACAAAAGCCAATTCCAGTCCCTGCAAATTTTAGCCTTGTCTATTACAATGCTGGGATATTTGTCAAATTTTCCATAATTTATATCAGTTTTGAAATGCTTTGAGAACGTCAATACCTTTAGTAGTCCCATATAAAGATATGTCTAAACATCTGTTTATTAATAATAAAGTCTTTCAGAATAATTTGAACAAAAATTAAAAGTTGACTTCTATGTGTTTGATCAGAGCTTTCATCCAGACAATAAAAAATACATTTTGATATTGAATCACTCAATTTTTTTGAAACATATTAATCCATATGTTCTATGCCTCTTGCAATAATCTGATGAGATAATGCAATTGCTTTGAACGTCTCTGCTAACTATAGCTCGTTGAATTGTTTTGCCATTTTAATTGCACATTTCTTCACTATCATACAATTTCTAAAAGTCTTTTTAGCTTTCACTAATTCCAATGCTATTTTGTATAAAGCAGCAAGACTAGAACTTTGTGCAGTGTTTACTTTAGCAAAAAAACTAGTTTGTTGTATCAATTCGTGATCTTTTTTGATTCTCCAATATACATCTCAAATTTTTTACTGTGTAATGTTGTTTCACATTATATATTTTTTGGTCATAAACAAAACTTGCATGCCAAACAAGACAATGAATTTTATTCTTATTTATAATCAAATAGTCTGATTCCCATCTGCTTTGATATATTCGCTTGTCATCTTGAATTTTTCTTTTTTTGCCAGACATAGTTAGGTACGGATTTAGTATGCACTCATGACCATTTTGAATTTTAAGAATCACCCAAAATTCCTGCTGACATCCATTACCAACATGTGGTCTTGATATTACCATTTGTTTCGAAATCGTAATTTTCATCATTAATTAAAAAATCACAAATTTCGCAATTTTCATTGTTTCCAAATTGTAATTTTCATCAATAATTAAAAAATTAAAAGACAAATTTTGCAATTTTCATCAATAACTCAAAAAAAATCTAAAATGTAATTATCACAATTTTCATTGACAATCAAAACACAAATTTTGCAATTTTCATCATTTTCATTGAGAATTAAAAAATAAAAACGTAATTTTTATCAAAAATTAAACATTTAAATTTTGTAAATAAGATATTTATTTTATATAGTGCTATGTTGTATAAACTGTAATATTAATAATGCACATGCGCTTTGTGAATAGTTAAAATTCACAAAGTGCATGTGCATTAGCTTAACGGCTAATTATTAATATTAAATTTAAATTTTACAATTTTCATCAACAATCCAAACACAATTTTGCAATTTTCATCAACAATTAAAAAATTAAAATGTAAATTTTGCAATTTTCATCAACAATCAAAAAATAAAACACAATTTTCATACAATTAGACTTGATCTAATTATGTAACTAGTCAAAATCGCAATTTTCGTCAATAATTAAAAAATTAAAATCTAAATTTCGCAATTTTCATCACAATTAAGCAATCTACTTCAGTTGCTCTTTACTTAAAATAACACCAGTAATTAAAAAATAAAAACTCATACGTTTGGTAGTTTAATTATTATTTCACATTTACTTTATCTTTATTTATAACACTTCTATATGAAATGTTACTTCTCCTTTGTTTACATTTTATTTCCTGATGTGGTCACATGAGGTGACTATATTTTCATCCAATTGACTTTTACCATCAACAAATTGCTGAAGTATATTAAATCTACAATTAAAACAGGCAAAACTCTCCATACAGTAGTGCCACTCACTGCAAGCCAGAGTAATCAATGGATGCCAGAAGGCTTGTGCATAAAATCCCTAACTTGTGACTTTCATTAGTGAAGAGGCTTGGATCTGAGAACACCGCACCAAGATCTTAGGATCTAACGCAACCCTCCAGCAGCTACCTTTTATCTCTACTTAACTACAAAACTATGAGTCTAAAATTGAAAACACATTTTCAATCCAAGCTCATTAGCTTATATAGTCATATAGGTCTGAACTCAGTTAAGTACCCATACACTTCGGTGTCTTTGGTTCTTTAATAACTATTGTCACCACTATCCTATTAGGCAGGATTGGTATTAAACCACTAAACATCACATCACTATTTCTTATGCTTGTTCATAACTGTTATTAAAACAGGCAAAACTCTCCATACAATAGTGCCACTCAGTGCAAGCCTTCTGGCATTCATTGATTACTCTGACTTGCATTGAGTGACACTACTGTATGGACAGTTTTGCCTATTTTAATAACAGTTATGACAAGACCTAAGAAATGGTGATCATGTGATTTTTAATGGTTTAAATCTACAATTAATAATAAATTGCATATTATCCTAAGATTAATTGAAAAAATAATTGTCTAAAGTTAATAATATTAATATTACAATTAATAAAAAAATTAATAAATCAGATTTTTCCCTACTGATTTTTTTTTTTAAAAGAAAAAGTACCTCACAATCTTTATTTTACATATATATATATATTCTAAGTAATTAATCCAAATGCTTATTAATTATGCAATTAGAAGATGCTAGTCTATATACCCATCTATTATGATTAGTAAAAGAGAGATACAGTGTGTTCTTTACATGTATATTTAAATGTTACTTTTATCTATGGGCAAAGGAAATGGACGCGGAAGCAGCCAAATGAAGGTACAGCAGAATTGGATTATATTTTGACTAACAGAAAATACATATTTCAAGATTGTAATATTTTTAATAAATTTAACAAAAGAAGTGATTATCGAATAGTAAGATGTAAGATACGTGTTAAGGCAAAACTAGAGAGACAAAAATTATTAAGAAAAACAATATTTACAGTTAATATTCCTAATCTTCAGAAACATTCTAATGAATTTAAATTAGAATTATAAATCGGTTTCAAGTATTAGTAGATTTTGAACATAATTAAGATTTGAATGAAATTAATATGAAAATAACTAATACACTTTTAAAAACTGTAACAAAAATAATTGGTAGTAAAAAGCAGCAATTGACCAATAAAATGTCTACTGAGACTAGAGAATTTATGAAGAAAAGAAGGAATATGAAGATATACAAAAATGTTGCATTAAAAATGATTGAATACCTCGAAGGAATATGAAGATATACAAAAATGATGCATTAAAAATGATTGAATACCTCGAATTTTGTAAAATGGTGCGGAAAAGAGTTGAAAATGATATAAGAAAGTATAACTATGAACTAGCAAGGAAAGCTGTAGAAGAAAATAAAAGTCTCAAGAATGTAAAACATTTTGATATTGTTAGGAAATTTACATCTGCAATAAGAAAAAAAGATGGAATTATTACTAAAAAGAGAGAGGTCATCATGAAATGAGTAGAAGACTTTTATCAAGAATTATAATTACATCTTCCGGATTGCCCAGAATGTTAAATGAAGAAGTGAGACATACAATTAAATGTATGAAGAAAGGAAAGGCTCCAGGTAATGATGGAATTATAATTGATATATTAAAAGAAGCAGGCGAAGAAATAGAAGTTTTTTTTAACAAAATTATATACCAAATGTCTAAATGATAAAGATGTACCAGTTGATTGGAAGAATGCAGTATTAATATTAATATTTAAAAAAGGTGATAAAGAATATATTAGAAATTACAGAGCTATCAGCCTTTTATCAGTTTTATACAAAATTTTTACCAAGTACAATTCATCTAACATAGGCAAAACTCTCTCCATACAGTAGTGCCACTCTAAGCAAGACAGTAATCAATGAATGCCAGAAGGCTTGTGCGTAAAATCCCTATCTAGTGTCTACTCATCCAATATCCCCAAACTAGTTTCTGGCTTATGGCCTTCATCAGTGAGAAGCCTTGGATCTGAGAGCACTGCACCTAGATCTTAGGATCTAATGCAACCCTCCAGCAGCCACCTTTTAACTCTACATAACTACTAAACTATGAGAATAAAATTGAAAACACACAGATATTTTCAATCTAAGCTCAAATAATCACATGGATCTGAACTCAGTTACATTTTGGTGTCTGGCTCTTTTACAACCTTAGCCACCACCTTCCTATAAGGCAGGATTGATATTAAACCTTAAAACATCACATGGTCACTATCTTCAATTTTATTCTCATAGTTTAGTAGTTATGTAGAGTTAAAAGGTGGCTGCTGGAGGGTTGCATTAGATCCTAAGATCTAGGTGCAGTGCTCTCAGATCCAAGGCTTTTCACTGATGAAGGCCATAAGCCAGAAACTAGTTTGGGGATATTGGATGATTAGGCACTAGATAGGGATTTTATGCAAAAGCCTTCTGGCATTCATTGATTACTCTATCTTGCTTAGAGTGACACTACTGTATGGAGAGAGTTTTGCCTTTGTTAACAACAGTTATGAGTAAGCATGGATGATAGTGATCATATGATGTTTTAAGGTTTACAACTCATCTACAGAGAACATTGGATTTCTACCAATCAAGAGAACAAGCTGGATTTAAAAGTGCTTTTAGTACATTAGATCATAAGAAAGGACAAATGTATATGAGTTGCCGTTAAATGTATATGAGTTGCCGTTATGCTTTGGATTTGTAGATTATGAAAAGGCATTTGATTTTATAAACATTTCTTCAGTGATTAAAGCATTGGATTATCAAGATATAGATCCAGGATATTATCATATTTTAAAGAATATTTATGAAAATGCAACAACAACAATTAGATTATATAATGATGCTGGGAAAGTCAATATTGAGAAGGGTGTAAGACAGGGTGACTCCATTATCTCCATATTGTGAATTAAAATGTGAAAAAGTAAATGGAGATTATTTAAATCATTTAGATTTTGCAGATGATGTAGTTGTTTTTGAAAATAATGTTTTAGAGCTGCAGGAAATGCTGCAGGAGTTATCAGAGGAAAGTAGGACTACAGGTAAATGTTAAAAAAGATTAAAATAATGTTTAATGGATTTTCTCAAAATATGAAAATAAAGATTGATTATGATGAGTTAGAAGAAGTTAACAGTTACAAGTACATTGGTCAGATTATTAATACAGATGGAAATATAATGGATGAAATTAATCATAGAATTAAACTTGGTTGGAGTGCTTTTGGTAGAAATAACTTGATACTAAAAGGAAATTTGTCTATGTGTTTGAAAAGGAAGGTTTTTAATAAGTATGTTTTACCAGTTTTACTTATGGATCAGAGACTTGGACACTTAATAGAAGAGCAATACAGAGACTTCAGACCACTCAAAGAAGTATGGAGAGATGTATGTTGTGAGTAACAAGAGGAGATTGAAAACGCAATGTATGGGTAAGAGAACAAACAGGTGTTACTGACCTCACTGAAGTGGAGTTGGGTTGTTCATATTGCTAGAAGAGACGATTATAGATGGACAATTGAAATCTTAAATGGGATTCCAAGAGATTACCCAGAAAGGGACCACATGTGAAATGGATGGATGAAATAAGCAAGTGTACAGGGATGATGTGAAGAAGAGAAGCTAAAGATCGGAGATGGATTGAACTTGGAGAGACCTTCATCTTGCAGTGGATTGATAATGGTTGATGATGATGATGATCTATACTAATGATTTTAAAGATGGAATTTATTGATTTATAACAGATTTTAGCATAGTAACATATGGCAATCGTATATCTATTTAATGTTAATAAGGCTTTAATATTTATGGTTGTTGACCATATTTCCACGCTGTTGTACTTAATGATAATATCGTGTATCTAAGTTTTCTCTTTTTCATTTGCTTTCTGTATTTCTTATTCCGTATAAATACTGGACATACCAGTCGCCTGGAGTGAACTTCTCTGAAATAGCCAAACCAAAACAATGGACATAAGGTGAACGGGTTCTTTTTTTAAACAATAATTAATTAGAAGCAATATAGCCATCCATAAACCAAAGTAGTAGAATGAAGATGTTACTTTATTAGACCTGCATTTAAATATATATATATGCTCACTAAGTATCATGCTCAATCTACCTTTTGTAATAATTATGCATATAGATATATAAATTCAAAATGAGTTAAATGTAGATGAAGGGAAAAATCTGATTTATTAATTTTTTATTAATTGTAATATTAACATTTTTAAGTTTAGTCAATTATTCTTTCGACTAATCTTAAGATAGCACACAATTTATTATTAATTGTAGAATTAATATGCTTCAGCAGTTTGTTGATGGTAAAAATGAATTGGATATAAATATAAGATCTCATGTGACTACATCAGGAGATAAAATGGGAACAAAAGAGAAGTAAAGTACATGTGAAGTGACAATTAAACTAGGAAATGAATGCGTTTTTATTTTTTAATTATTGGTGTGTTATTTTAAGTAGAATGCAGCTAAAGTAGATTACTTAATCTCGATGAAAATTGTGAAATTTATAGTTTAATTTTTTAATTATTGATAGTCATGTGATTGGTTCAAGTTTAACTGTATGAAAATTGTATTTTATTTTTTGATTGTCAATGAAAATTGTGAAATTTACATTTTCATTTTTTAATTAAATTTGTGTTTTGATTGTCAATGAAAATTATGAAATTTACATTTTACTTTTTTAATTATTGGTGAAAATTATTATTTCGAAATGAATGGCAATATTGTGTTCATATATTGGTAATGGATGTCATTTATTGCTTAGCTGTGTCAACTGGGTTTTTGGATGGTTTTTAAATTTCAAAATGGCCATGAGCGCATGCTAAATCAGTATACATGGTTATTTAGCGATAAATAGTATGTAGCAGTAATTTACTAAAGATAACATGGAAAGAAATCATAATGTGTATTTAATAATTTGGTTATCTGCAGCAATACAATCTCAATACCCTGAACAAAAGAACAATGCTTATCATAAAATAAAATACAGTCCAAACAGTGGACATGAGATCAGCTTCAAGCAAATACTGAAGATATGTTAATCGAAACTTATACAAAATAAAGAAATTAAAAAAAAAGTTTGTTTTCAAAGAAAGCAGTTTTAAAACTAATGTTTTTAATTTATTTTTGCAAAATAAGTAATTACAAACGAATGATATTTTTATACAAATTTTGCAATTGCATTATAAATTCTAGTCAGCACATTCAACCCATCGTGTAGATATGAACACCAATTGAACACTGTTTTAAAATAAACAATTTAAAACTATTTAAATTTGTTGTACAATTACAAAATTACAACAAACAATAAATATATTTTTTTATACTAATGTTAATTTTAACATTACATTTTTTCAATCTTTTTTTCTTTTTGCATTGTCTTCATTTTTATTGTGTAATTGAAACATTACTTGATCTTTGTGTCATTATTTTTTATTATAAATTATTTCTATCCATTTGGTAAATAATTGAAATACAGACCTTCTTTATATACCTGGAGCTTAATTGTAAGTATAGGGGATTTGAATTCAGCATACCAGTGATACACATGTGAAAAAGATTATCACCAATATATGTATTTCGTGCTGAACCAGCATTCATCAGTTGGTCCAGATTATCATCTCCCACACATATATATTATCAGTGCTCACTTTATATTAAGGTAGCAAAACTTCATACTTTAACGGAAAGAGTTGGAGGTTGGATTAGATTGAAGCCTGTCCATTAAAATATGAAGATTTGCTATCTTAATATAAACTGAGCACTGATTATATATGTGTGGGAGATGATAATCTGGACCCACTGATGAGTGCTGGTCCAGCATGAAATACGTTATATTAGTGATTATTTATCTTTTCTACATGTGTGTAGTCTTGTGTATCAGTGGTATGAGATAGCGTGGATAGTTGAAGGGTGCTTGAAAGTTTGAGTTCAAATCCCCTGTATTTATCCATTTGGATAGTTTTTATTAGTTTATATTAAGCAGTTAAATTTTAAATGACATTTTATTTTTCTATTGGTTGTATTTTTTTAAACATTAATATTTATTTTAGCTATTAACATTTTCAGACTAGATGACTGTCTTACGTAGAAGTGATATGTAAATCATGTCAGTAATGAATAACCATAAAATATTAACAAATCATTAAATGTGCTAGTTTTACTTTCATTTCTTTTTTTTTTTAGCATGCCTTAAATTTTATTTTGCTCAAAAATAAGTTCAATTTTAACTGGATTTTGTTGGGACATGGAATTTCAAAAATATAAATATGAAAATGGGGCATTATTTCCTTTTTATTCTGTTGCTAAGATTAGGAAAATCTGCAAAAAGGATGTTCAATGAAAATATCTTTATAGAAACTAGGATATCCATAATTCTCCAATAAAACTACAAAAAATAATATCTTCTTATTTACCAATGAAATTCATCAATACATCTTTTAGATATTTTAATAACCACTAAAAGATTTTTAGGTCATAACTTTTTATGTAATTTAGGTCATTCTTCTATAGTAATTATTTATTTTAATTACTGATTTTTGTTCATGAATATTTTAGAAGTTATATTTAATAATAATAAAATATTTAGGATTTTTGCAAACTCAAATAATTATTTGACACAGTTTTAGTACTGCAATAGAACAAATTTTCACATTGATTTTCTTAAAAAGAGTATATAAAACCTCTATATGTTGAGCTTTTATAAAATTTCTTACATATTTGTTCTGAATTACTTTCATTTAGAACTATGATTAATTTTCATATTTAAAGTTATTTTTAAATATCATTATTCAATTTATATTAGTCAGTGTTAATAATATTAATGTTTAATATATGTATGTGCTATAAATTTTTCATGTTGTAAATATTTTCTTTTATATATTTTATGGCAGAGTTTATAAGCAATAACAAAAAAAAAATCAGTGTAATTACTATAATAATTATAGATCTGATAGTAATTTTTATACCTTTTAACTAACTGAATTTTCTCCATATTTTAAATATTAGATATTCATATTTTATATGTATATCTTTTTTCTCATAAAATAAAATAGCTGATGAATCTTTAATGATTGATGTCTGGTTCATCAATTTTTTTTTTTTATATATATGAATTTGCATTTTTTAGATATATTATAATCTCACCTAGGCGGAGTTGTAGTATTTGTTTATCATTTTATTAAAAGGTAATCATTGGCTAAATAATTTACTAGTTATTTGATAATTAAACTATTTACTGAATGAACCTAGGTTCATTCTGAAGGGAAGACATTTGCTATATTTTGAATTATGAGAGTTTAAAGTAATGCTTTAATTATATTAGATATTGTAGAATAGGTCATCTGTGCACAAATGGTGAGCTTGTAAATATAATAAATGTCATCATTTTAATCAAACAATTCACTTTGAAAGAACAGATCTTAACAATTTTATGATATGCGCAACTTATATATAAATAAGTTGTAAAATAAAGAGAATTGGACATTTATATATATATAGAATCAAATCATTTTAAAAGGAATTAATTCGGATAACAAGTAGTATTATAAAGCTGTGCTGTCGAACTGATTGTGCTGTAACAAAAATTTACTTACTAAACATATTAGCTAGAGAACCATTATTGTCTTCTTTTCCAAATTAGAACCTGTGATTACAATTTTGATTTTGTAAGAACTTACTTTGATCACTCTAAATATCAAATGGCTAAATTTTTTGTAATTTGATTTTATTTTGGTTACAATATATATATATTTTTTTTTTGTAGATTACAAATTCAAGAATAAGAACAGTAGTATTTTATTTTTCTCTCTATCAATGGATTATAAATATTTTCCAGCTTAGGATTAACTCTTTCAGCATTATTCTGTTTATCATGATGCCTAAATATACATAATCCAAAAACTGCAATCAGAAAATTAAGTATGCTATGCCATTTGAAATGTTTAAGATTGTATTAATAATAAAAAAAAGAATATTTTTTTGACTTCAATTTCTATTTGTTGATATCATTGTCAATTATTATTTTTTCTGCTAAAAATGACTTTTTTCTAATTAATTTAAAGCAGAGGTCTTCAACCCTTGGTCCGCGCGCTAGACTAGAAAGAAAGTTTGTAATAACAAAATAATGAGTTTAAACTTTTAATTGATATAACCAATTTTTATTTAGTTTTTCATCTCATTTTTACCCAATTAAAAAAAAAAAGAAAACAGAACAAAAACAAAATCTAATCAATCATACATAAATTAATTTGTTTTTCTAGTTATCACAGATGTTTATGGGGAGGGGGGTAGAATTAAATTTTTTATTACTTTTCTAAAACAAAATTAAAAAAAAAAGTTTTTTATTATACAAACTCCATATATATATAAAACTTTATCTTATATATTTAACATTGTTATTTTGATCCGTTATAACAATTATGCTTATCTTTAAGAAAATTTATCTATAGACTTCTGCTGTTCTGCGAAACCTTATCCTTATTTTTACCGGTCCACAGGTGTGAAAAGGTTGAAGGCCACTGATTTAAAGGCATCACAATAAATTAACACAATGGGAAATGCTGCTCAACAAACTGTATTCTAACAAATAGTGAATTTTAAATTTAATTTTTATTTTTGGATTTGAACATTTTTGATTATACTAAAAGTTTTCACTTTTGTAAATTAAGGTTACAATTATTCTATATAAAATTTTTAGGAACAAATGCAAAGGTTAGATTTATGTAATAAAAACATTAAAAGTTTTATTTGTTAGATAATTTTATTTCTGAAGATAATTTGTTAATTTATCAAAAAAAAAAACCCAAACAGGTAAAATTAGGATAAAGTCATGGAATACCATTGTGAAGTTACTTTAAATTACGGATAAAATATCTTAACCTTACATCGACATTCATTTTAAAGGGATTCTATTTAAAGTGTAAAATATAGACATTTTATAGTCCAAAGAATTTTTAAGATGTAGAATAGGACTATGATGGTTTTTTTTTTGCGCATTAAGCCTAAATGACTTGATTTAGAAAAAATTTAAAATTAATATTCATGAAAAATTTGAATAAAATTATTTAAGTGAAAGAGGTTCTCATCCAAGAGAATCTTCACTTGTAATAGCTTTAACACAGTTTTATTCAAGTTGTATCTTGTATACGACTCCTAAGAAAAGTATTTCATATAATTATTCCAAATTTGATTTTTTTTAATAAGCATTATTTTCAATAAGTTTTATAATGTTTATATAAAAAATTTAAAAATTATGACCATAAAATCACTAAAATGGAGAAATAAAATTACTTTTGTTTAGAATAGCTTCTAACTGAAATCAGTTGATTGCTTTCTTACAATCAGTTACTATAAATGAAATAAATTTATTTTTTGTTTATTGTAAGCATTAGTTATAATAAGTATTAAAATATTTGTCTTAAAAAAAGTAGTAATTTGCAAATGAAGAAAATTTGCATCTGTTTAGACTGTAGGTGTTATGAGATATGACTCAACTTGAATGAGGGAGTATAAAATTTATTCTATGCAGGTTAACTTCAAACTAATTTGATTTTTGCAAAATAGAGACATACATAGGAAATTACTGAAAGAAACACCTACTCATTTTAAAAAATTATATGAAATTAAGGCATTTTAAAATTTATAATGGTTTAACATATCCGTTGTAGCCAGAACGGATTAATTGTAAAATTAATGAAATTCAAAATATACTTTGAAAATGCTTAAAAGTACATTGTAAGTTTATGAAAGAATAATAAGATGCTTACTGTCTTAATATCTGTTACTGCATTTATATAATTATTCCCCCTCAAAAAAAAACCCATTAAAATTCGTAAATTAATAAGAAACATAAAAATTTTATACTTATATATATATATATTGTTTTCTTGACGGAATATAGCTATTTTCTTGTTTTGTAATAAGTCTTATTTATGTTTCAAATGCTTATGGGCGCTCATTCTGTCATAGCAGTCGAAATCATATCAATTTCTTTGCATTTTTATTTCTTTAAAAATATAAAATTTTATTTGTTCAAAGTATAAAGCAATTCTTCCAAGTTTAAAAGAATTTAGGAAGTTTTTTTTTTAAATGCTAAAATGAAAAACATTATGAAATAATAAAAAAAAATCATAATGTGAAGTCTTATTTTGTATTAATAAGAATGATTCCTCTTGAATTCAGTAAAAAAAATTTAAATGTGTATATAAAAAAAATTCACTATGCTTTATTTAAATTTTTTTTCCGAGTTTGGACACTTGTATTTTTATATATGTAAATACATTATTTCCCATCAATTTATTGTCTTTTTTATAACTGTATTATTTGTTGAAAAATATTTTTATTAATAATTTTAATGCTTATGTGGTTTGTGAATATACGTTAAAAAGCATCTATGAAAATTTATTGTTGAAAAGAATTCTATACACACAGGACTGTACAGTAAAACAATATTATTATAAATAGAGTTTGAGCTGTTAATTGCCAATTAAAGTGTGTGTTTTTTTTTTTTATAAACTAATTATTTTTTTAAATGATCCTTATTATAAATATTTTAATTATAATTTGTCTTTTACAAATTAGCTCCTGGATATTCTACTCTATGAGTGGGATATTCAGGAGCTAAAAAAAAGCATAGGCAGATTACATTTTGGTTAAACAAATGGAAAAAAGCATAGGCAGATTACATTTTGACTAAACAAATGGAACTATTGAGCTCAATTTGTTCACTTGGATGTTTGAATGTCACATGATCTTCTAAGCATATTAGTCATATTCTCTTAAGATGATGAAATTGGAAAAAATTTTTTATTATATTATTAAAATAAATATGTTTTATATGGATTATTTAACTTAACTAGTTGATTCTCCAGGTATCATATTGAATTTTTTAAAAAACTGACCTGAGACACAATTTTCACAATAACTTCAGTTTTAATAATGTTAGAGCAAAAAAAATTACATTAATAAAAACTAGAAAAATAAAGAAAAACAATAAGTCTAAGACAAATAGTGATAATCATTTAAAAAGTAAGAAAAGAAAGAAATTTCAACATCCGACATAATTATTACTTTATTGTTTGTTTATAATTTCTAATTTATCATTAACTAAGTTTAAATTACATCTTCAATGATAATTTGTTTGTATTCCTCACAAAATTATCTTTCAAACCATGTCTTACCTGAGATAATCCATAGCTCCAGAATCTCCAAAAGTATTTGCATAAGAATTCTTCATTTTTCTCTTGTACCCCAAAAGTTACCCAACCTCAAAGGCGTCTATAAGAAAAAGATTCATCCTAATAAAAGATACAAAACAAATCATTTCCAGAAGATAGATATGCATTTGTCATCATAGCAATTGGCTTCTTTTCTATCTAAAACTAGAAATTGTAGGCCACTGTCTGTATCACTGATAAAATGAGTTTCATCTCTTCATTTTATATTTTCTTGTGTACATCAGTGATGTTTATATTTATGCACACTAGTGATGCTGTCTTGTTATACTTATTGTACCACAAAGATATAATTTATTTGCATGTAGCTCATTTGCTAGCTATAGACTTGAAAATAAGATGATGTAAGATGTGACAAAACTACTGACTTCACAGCATGAATATCAAGGCATAGGCAAGAATCAGAATGATTCTTTGTCTGCATACAATTCCATGTGGTATATGCATAACCACTATCATATATGGAAATAAATTCCTAAGAGAGTAATTATTTGTATAATTAAAAAGCTAAAGAATATTGTATGATAACAAACTAAATAATACGAACTGATTAAAGCCAAAGAATTTACTCCAGAAAAGGTAAGAGAAACAAAAGAAGAGATGATATAAAAAGCTAGAAAAAAGGACTGCTTGCTTTTTCTGTGGTAGCTGCTATTATTAGTGCGTCCACGAGTTGAAGAGCAGTGAAGATCATCATCAGAGGATTTCATTTTTAGGATCTCGGTGCCTGTAGGTCATTAAGCTGACTAGTGTTTTTAACAGACAGCCCTCAAGTTGAAGAGCAGTGAAGATCATCATTGAAGGACTTCATTTACAGGATCTCGGCGCCTGTAGGTCATTAAGCCGACTAGTGTTTTTAACAGACCATCTCGGTCATTACTATTTTGAAACACCTCAAGAAGCTTGTCGAGGATTGTATTATAAAGTCTATAGACCTTAGTGAAGGTAAAATTAATTAATAGCTTTTCCAAATAAACAGTATTTTCTATTCAATAATTAACCAGTGAATTAAGCTCGCTCAAATGCAGACTTTATATTAGTGTTAAAAATCACTATAGTAATTATTTTTCCAAATTGTTAATAAATTACTATTGCGAAATATATATGCTGTTATTCTGTTGAGTTTTATTGTATATTTGTTTGCTGATCACTCAGTCATAGTTGGGGACATAGCAGTATATATATATATGTTAAAAAACTGCAATATTTATGTTAAAAAAACATAAAAGCATTTATTATTATTTGTGGATTTCAAAATCTGCATAAAGACTTGGAAACAAATGACATTGATAGGGATTTTTATAATTTCAATATTTAAAATATTTTCTGCATTAATTAAAATTTCATTGGTATAATTTATTATTAATATACTATTTATTATTATTCATACTTTATATAAAATAAAACAGCCAATATAATAATAGATTCTACAATTTTGCCGTATCTTATATAAAATAATTATTAAAGTAAAAACAAATTTTTATAATGTTTCCTGCACACTTAAAATCTTGTGGTATTAATGTTACACATGTGTAATAAATAATTTTATAGTGCTGTATTTTAAAAACAATAATAAACTATTCATCTTACTACAAAGAATAAATATATTTTTAAAAAACACAAATGAGAAATAATGGTATATTTTATTATTTTAAGTATAAAAAATATTTAATTAAAAGTTGCATTAAACACACTATAAATTATAATACATGAGTTTTGCTTTAAGGGTATCTTTTTTTTTAAATTGCAAATACTATTTTAATTTCCTATTTTATACTATTTTGTATTCTAAAAATACAGTAAAATGTTGTTAATTCAGCACTGTTGTTTAACTTTTTGGATCAACAATTTTGTCATATTAAATATTCAACAAAATACTTTTTTTATCCCTTCTCTTTTCCTTTTTTATAGACCTCTTACATATTTAATTAAAGCAACAATATGCTGTAGAAAATTTAAATAAATATTAATTGTGAACATTAACTACTGTAACAATACTTGTAATATATAGTGGTTATACAATTTTTTATTATTTTATAAGATCCTAATCAAAGATAATATAATTTTACTTTGTTTCATTATTTTTTTTATTCAGACTCCCCCTCCTACTGTTAAAATATATAAGACTGTTTTATAAGACTTGAACCTTTCTCTAAGAATAAATAAAAAATATAAATTAAGTAGAAATAATTGGATAAATTTAAAAGACAAAATAGGGTGCTTTTTGTGATGTGGTTTCTTAATTTATAAATTTACTTAAAAATGGTTTTGCATTAATTTCTTTACTGTACTGTATAGTATTATTATTTTAATAGATATGTGTATTCATGATTAGAATAAAACATCTAACAATCTTGAAAATTGAAAGGGTCCCACTATAATTTTTTTGAATATTATAACTTGCTAAATTTTAGAGAGTTGAGTTTATACTAATGGATCTGTATTAAAAATATTTTTAATATTGAGAATATTTAATGTTTACATTAACCATACTTTCTCTTCTTTATGAATAGAAGCTCATAATTTAAACTCATTTTTTAATACGGAACCTCAAACCCCCCTCCCCCACTAATTTGAAAATTTAATGACTGTGCTAAGTAGAGTAATCCCTAATGATTGTTGCAGATTCAAACATAGCACTATATAAATAAATAACTCATATATATGTTTAATATTACATCTAATACTGACATGCCATAAATTGTAAAAATTTTGCAGCCGTCAATAATTAAAACATAAATGTAATTAAAAGTGATTAATTAATATCTATGCATATATTTACATTTAGGTTAAAAAAGTAAAGTGGATTCATTCTATCTTTTCAAAAGACTTTATCTTGTATTTGAAAAGGAAAATATTCTTTAAAAATGATTTATTAGTTTACAGCACATGTATAGTGGAATGATTCCTAATGATTATTACAGATTAAAACATAGTGCTATATAAATAAATAACTCATTATATATATGTTTAATATTGTATTTAATACTGATATGCCATGAATTGTAAAAATTTTGGAGATGCCAATAATTAAAACATAGCAAATAGAATTAAAAGTGATTAATTAATATTTTCACGCTCTCATTTCCAAATACTTAAGATTTGCCCATACATATACGTTTAGGTTAAAAAGATAGAATGGATTCATTCTATCTTTTCAAAAGACTATCTTGTATTTGGAATGAAGAATATTCCTTAAAAATCTTTATTAGTTTACAGAGCATGTGTAGTGGACTTGATGCCTAATGATTGTTTTAGATTAAATCATAGCACTATATAAATAAATAACTCATTAATATATATATGCATAATAGTAATTGTATATTATTTTAGTGCATTTATCATAATTTAAGTCATAATAACTATCTTTTATCATATGTTATTTCTTATGATAAAATCCTTGTAAATTATACTATTATTTATATTAATATATATGTAAGCTGATTGTGATACATAACTTAAAATAATCTGTATATTAGTTCATCTATTTTAATTCTTTCATGATTATAATGATAAATTTAGAATCACACATATAAAATCAATTTATATTAGTTTTTAATTTTGAATTAATTTATTCATATTTGGTTTTAGTTAATTAATTGTACTAAATTAACATATATTTTTTACATTTAATTATATATATATATATGAGGAGATACCCAAAAGAAACTAGAATCGACTTCTGGAGTGTGGGGCTATAGTATGGACTTCTACTACTAATAAATGTTAACGGAATTCTTCTGAGCGACTATACCTATCAATTTTGTAGGAGATGATTGTATTTGTGTTCAATAATTTTTTTTAACAAGTTGTTTAGTGTTTCACATATTTTGTGTTGACTGATTCACACCAACAATAAGCAACTATGAAGTTTTGTTTTCTTTTGATAAAAAAAGCTCAGAAATAGTTGTGTTACAAATAGCATACAAGGGAATTGCCATCATTAAGCCACTAGCTTATAAATGGTCTTTTGATTTTAAAGAAGTTGAAATGTCACTTGTGATCAATCTCATTTCAAGTATCCTTCTACTGCCTGAACTAATGAAAATATGATGAAAATTCATCAAGCCATTCTGAAAATTTTTCATTGGACTATTGATGAATTTGTGTAATTGACTAGAATATTATGAAATTCCTGTTAGCAAATTTTAACAGAGGAATTGATATAAAATGTAATACAGCAAAATTCATATCTCTCTTGCCCAAGCAGCATTGTGTGTTAAGCAATTTTTAACCAAGGCAGCATGACCTCCTTATTTTATGCTCTGTATTCATCCACTTTTGCTCTGTGCATTTTTTTTTCCTCAGATGAAAAAAAGCCTCGAAATAAAATGTTTTGTTGATGTTGAAGAAGTGAAACAAAAAAAGGTGCAAGTACTAAAAGGCATCAGCAATGATGATTTTAAAAATTATTTTAAGTAGTAGAAAAACTTTTAGACAAATGTATTGATTCAAGTGAAGAGTGCATTGAAGGAAAATGAAGTTACAAAATGTAAAACTAAATACACTACACCTGGGTCTCTTTTTATGCGGTAGATAGGTTCCTCAGAAAATGCTCACAAAAGAAATCGCACAAAAATAGACATAACTTACCTTGAAAAATGGGGGATACGGACTGTAATTTTCCAAAAATCGTATAAAAGCACAGCAACAATGTAAAATTACTTTAAAATTTGCATAAAAAAAAATAAGAAAGTAAAATATGACTAATAAAAAATTTCAAATTTGAAAAAAATTGATACAAGACAAACTTTTTTTTACTTTTTTTATTAACTACAGTATTTAATTTTATTCAAAACAATATATTTTTATGCATAATTTACATTTTTTTCATACATGTACGGTATTTTAATTATTATCGCTATTTGAGACATCAGATTCGTCATGATGTGATGTGATGTGACAGGTACTGTAGCTTCTCCTTAAATGAAGTCAAGAGGAAATACAACTAAAATGTGTTTCCAATTGCTGTTGATCATTTCCATTTTACTAAGCGATGTAAAATGGAAATTTTTGTTTACAAAGAAATTCATTTTCTTGGGTGTTTTTTTTCTCTCCGTTAGAGTAAACTAAAGGTTTAAAATAAAAATAAGAACTTAGATTTACGATAATAAAAACACACCGACTCACCACTGTTGGACAAAATTTAATTAACAATTAAAAATTAAATTCTTATTTTTGTCTTTAATTTTTTAATTTTCAATTCCGTTTAAAAATCAAATTTCATCACCTTAATTTCAGATCACATTACGTAATTTTTAAATTGTTAATTACAATTAAAAATCAGATTTTAATTGTCAAATTTAATTGTGCTCACCGCTGTTACTCACCTTTTAAAAATAAACTTGCGGACACTAAATGATTAATTGATTACGTACTCGTTTTATAAAAAGCAAAAATTGAACGTGATTTAAAATGCAAAAACAATAACAAACATCGATTAGGCATCTATACCGTTTGAACAGATTTACATTATAATCTTGTAAAATTTATTACTTGCTGACACTAAATGATTAATTAATTACGTACTCTTTTTATAAAAAGCAGAAATAGAACGTGATTTAAAATGCAAAAACAACAAACACAGTATTTTTCATCTATAATGTTTGAACAGATTTACATTATAGTCTTGTAAAATTTAATGTGTGTATATAAAATGGGGAAATTTTGATTTTTATTACATAAAATCTATTACAGTACTATTATAAAGCACTGAAAATATTGAAATTATTAGATGGAAGTCTAATTCCGATAATGCGCTATTACTTTAAATATGATGTGAGTGCGCGAAATTTATAATATTTAAAGTAATAGCGCATTATCGGAGCTCGATTTCTGATCTAATAATTTTTATCGCATAAAAGAAAACTGCATACAAAGATATTAAGAAGAAACATGAATCGCATAACTTCAAAATCGCATTAAATAAATCCGCATAAAACGAGACCCGGGTGTATGAATTCCAATTTCTTTTGGATACCTAACATAACTTTTAGTAATGAGCGATAGTTTAATTCCATACATATATTAAAATACTTATATATGATAATTTATGTATATAATTACATACATATATTAAAATACTTATATATAATAAGTTTTTTTGTTCAATTTTAGCTCCAGAATATTCAGCAGTTAATCCTTTTGACTAAAGAAAATCTACAAGCACTTAATGCCAAATTTGCAGATATCCGGCATCCTCCTTCGATGTATTTAGCAGTAAGTCATTGGTATTTTTTATCTTTTTTATTAAAAATATATGGCATTTATGTGAAAACATACTATTTTATTGTATTAAACCAATAAACATCACATGATCACCATTTCTGAGTGGCAATACGCATAGAGAGTTTTGCCTGTTTTATTTTATTGTATTTGATTTAGATATTGTTTTAAGTTGTTGTTGTTGTTTTTTGAGAACAAATATTCTTGATAACTTTTCTATCTATACACACATACTAAAAATATTTATCATTAGTTGAATAAAATCATTCAAATAAGAAATTGTTTTCCAAAGAAGTTTTGTGATCATTATGTATACTACTTTTTAAAAAGATCAATTAAACAGCATACTTACCTTTAAAATTTTATTTTGTCTATATAAACACTTGTTTAAAAAAAATATTATTAATAAAGTTAGTCATTTCATAATTAGATTAATATATGCTAAAAAAACAGTAAAAATTGCACTATAATTTTTAAATTATATTATTTTCATTATTATTTATATAAGCTGATTGTAATGCATAACTTTAAATAAACTGTAAATAAACTCATTTATAATTAAAAAAAATATATATATATTTTACATTAAATTCTGAAAATCTGTTAATTAGTTTCAACTGTTTTAATTCTTTAATGATCATAATATCATGTGTATAAAATCAGTCAATAACTAGTTTTTAAAACAATTTCATAAATAATATTCTGTTTTAAAAAAAAGAGAGAAATTTTTTTAGCAAAAATGTCAATAAAATAAATATATAGGTAAAGAGATAGTTAACTTAATGGAATATAATACAAATTCTTGCTTAGAGTTAAAATATATGAGTTTTATTAATTCATTAATCTTTTAAAAGATAATAGAAATGAATAAACAAATTATAATATTGAATGTTTTTTTTGTTTTTTTAATAAAATTTATATGAAAATTAAAGAATACTATCACAAAAATATGGGGGAATTTTCTTTTATTAAATTCTTTGTAAATTTCATTGAGAAATTTTGAACTGAAATACAATAGTGATTAATAAGAAGTAAATTGTTAGAACATTCTTCACAGAATATTTGTTTTCAGGAAATAACTATCCCATGTTTATTGTTTGAATATTTTATAATTTATATTATTTTAAGATGTCATTTGATTGCCTTGCTATCTTAAAAGTTATTAGTTAATTTTTTTTAAAAAAAAAATATACATCTAAATTTATTTAAAATAATTTTATCATTAATCCAGAACAGTAAAGATAATAAAGCATTTGTTTTTACAAATCACACACAAATATTAAAATCAATTTAAATTATAATTTTGTTATAAATATATGAAAATGAAAATGCACACATACATATATATCATAATGAATATATTGAATATTTACAAATAAATTGATATCATCAAGTTCATTTTGGATATTAACAAATATGATTCATTTTATGATATTTTCGTTTTGTTTTATTAGAGTTCATTGGAAGTTAATATCTTAAATTTATTTAGTATAAATTTATATGTATAAGTTTTATAAAACTGTATTATAAATATTTGAAAGTTTGTGATGATGGCATTTTATTTGTAATTATATATTGGATTATTTCCATTATCTACTTTTTGAATTATTAAATGACTTTAGAAATATTCAAACTTTATTTAAATTTTTCAAATATATTATAACACAATGTTTTTAGTGGTATTCTCTTATCCTTAGATGTTATTGATCTTAAGGAGATAGATTTACTACATACTAAGAAATTGAATCAACCAAATTTAATAGGATACTTGATGTGGCTCAATGTCACAGTAATTAGGATGCATTAAGAAATAAAAAGTACAAAATTTGGAATTTAGATGTATTGATTTTATTATCAAGTGAATTGGAAGTTAGATGTATTGATTTTATTATCAAATGAATTGGAAGTTAGATATATTGATTTTATTATCAAATGCAGCCTCAAATATTAAAAAAAAATTTTAAAATTAAAAAACTTATTAATAGATTATGTTCAGAATGATAGTTTTAATATTATAGTATTTACATAAGTTAAACTCTTAAATTACCATTCATTTTGAAATTCTGATATGGTTTTAGCTATAATCCGGCCAAATTTACTAAAATAGGGTAAGCAAAGTTTGCTCTTTTTATAAATTTTTTTTAGGTTTTCAGGTTTAAAAGAAATATTTTTATTTCTTAAAAGATATTAGAAATATTTAAATAAAAATAATATTAAATAATAAAATCTCTTCATTTCTTATTGATTCTTCTAGCTTTATTTGCTGCAGTAGATCTTTATAAAATATTGTCTACTAAAATTTCAAATGAAAAAAAAAAAGTTCATCTTTATTAGAATTTGCTGCTCTTAAAAATAATACAATTTGTAGGTTATAAAATACTTAAATATTATAACAGTTTATGCTGGAAGTCTTCAGATATTTCAAGCTAAAAGGGAACTGTTTTATATTGATATGTATTTATTTTATTATTGCATAATTTATAATGCTAAATATTGTGTTCTGATTGTATTTTTATACTTAAATTTTAAAATATATATATAAAACCATCAAAACATGACAATCATCATTTCATATGCTTACACATGCTGTTACTACGAGAACCAAACTCTTCATACATTAGTGCCCACGGATGCAAGTTGTTGTAATCAATGGTGACTGTGGTTTTTGAAAAACCAAAAACACCTAAATGTATAGTTGCTGAACTGAGTTCATCTTGGGATCTTAGTTTTATAGTTAACCAAATAGGTAAAAGGTGGCTGCTCCCAAAATCTAGTGCTCTCAAATCCAAGGTTCTTCACTAATAAAAGCCACAAGCTAGAAACTAGTCTGGGGATGTTGAATGAGTAGGCACTAGGTAGGGATTTTATGCACAAACCTTCCTACATCCTTTTATTACAATAACTTTCACTTGGCAGTATTACTGTATGGAGAGTTTAGTAAAATGTTTATATATATTTAAATTTTATGAAACTTTCATGTGAAGCAGTTTTTTATTATTAAATAAAACAAATTTAGATTAATAAAATAAGTAAAAAAAAAAATTGTTTAAATTCAATGAAACTTAAAAAGAAAAACAATTTGAATACTGTAAAGTTTTGATATGGGAAAAGTATTTCTATTACTTTAGTTTAGAAACAATAGTCTAAAAATTATATATTGAAGATGATACACATAAATTTGATTGAAAAAATATGTTTATAATTTGATATATTAACTTTTTTTATTTGCAAAAAAAAAAAAGTAAAAACCTTTCTTTAAATTTAACATCAAAAAATGAACTATAAAAATTATAGAACAATTAACCTAGAAAAACAATAATTAAAATTATATATATTTTTTTAAGTTGTTATATTTTTAGATTATTTAACAAACTTTTTAAAATTTTCTTACATGTTTGTTAAATTCTCTATTGATAGTTAGATTCTGCATTTAAAATAAAAGATTATTATAATCGAATCAGCAAAATTTTGATCATCATTTGTAGTATATTTGATATAGCTAGTCATCATAAAACTATTTATTATGACATACATATATTTTAGTATATTTGATATAGCTAGTCATCATAAAACTATTTATTATGACATACATATATTTTACGTTTGAAGCTTGCTGCTTTTCAATATTTCATTGTTTAACTTCTTTTTAGAGTAACTTGGGAAAAGGTTGGTAATATTTTGGTAGCTGTTCATATGTTGATTTATGATGTAAAGCAATTACAAAATGTGTGTATATATATATATGGATAGATATTTCAGAATATCATGTTATTGAGCAGAACTTCCAGGTATAACAGCTTTTAGTAAAACAGACTTGGCAAAGGAGTTAAATAGGATTGCAAATTGTTATGTACCTGTTAAATGTGTCAACTAAATCCGAAATGAGAGAAATTAGAATAAGCGAAGATGAATATGGATTAAAGATGGGGGGGGGGGGATCAACAATTATAAACATATTAATGATAAATACTATAAAATAAAAAATTGAGAGATTTAAGGAATTGACTAATAGAAAACAGAATTATAATGAAAAACCTGGTAAAGATGTTTAAATTTAGAAAACATATCTTTAAAAATAAAAATCAGAATTATTTTAATTACGGTATTTCTTGTAATTATTTGAATGTGAAAATTGAATACTGAAGAAGAGTAAGGAAAGTAAAGCTTTTGAATTGCCTTGCTGAGAAAATCTTGGGAATGCCATATACAATAAAAAGTGAATACTGAATCATATTAGTTTTTAACTTTTACTTGAAATATATTTGATATGGCTAAATTTGTCTTGCTCAGAAAAGTTGATGGTGAAGAGAGAAAATGATCACTATAAATATGCCATTGGAGAACTTGAAAAACCAAATAGATGACAGGTCACTCTGAAGAAGTAACATTTATATGAATGTTAGAAGCTGATGTTGATTTAATAGCACTTAATAATATACAATACATATATAATAGAAAGTTATGTTTTTGAAAGTCAGATTTTATCTTTTCCTCTATTTAAAAAGCAAATTACATATTATTGGTTTTTAAAGCATAATAGCATTTTATAGATTCTGCAGACTTTTGCTTTTTAATAAAAAATAACTCAAATATCTAAAAATGATGTAAAATGCTAGATGTTTCTAATTTAAATGTTAGTCAGATGGTTATTTGACTTCAGTTGTATTTTTTTTTTTTTTGTTTATTAATTATATCATAATTGCTAATATTGTAAATCAACTGTTTTTCAAAATCTATTGCTTATAAAAGCTTACATAAGTAATTTGTAGACATTTCCTGATTGAGATTGTAAATCTCACTATTAATTTAGTAATAATATTTAGAGAGTCTGGCAAACTAATTCTACAATTACATCATAATACTGTGTGTGTTGTTCTATACAATTTAATTTTATCATGCTTTCTAATTTATATATAAATATATTTTAATATAACTTTTTATATTGTTTGAAAATGCTTTTTATTTGCCATGGTACATGTGCTCTAAATTTTGCACAAACTGCTCCTTGTAACCTTTCAATAATTCTTTTCATCTATTCCCTAATAGTTAACAAAATGCATACTTTTTAAATAAGATGATGTCAATTTATGTAGTGTAATCTGATGTGAAAAATGGTTAACAGTTTATTTTTGAGAATAATGCTGTGTAATATAATGTTTCTAATCATTATATATTATTTTCTTAACATAAGATCATAAATCTTCATCTCCATTCTTTTAACAGTATATGTCATCTTGATGAATATACTGTGCATTAAAACTAAGTTTCAATGTAATAATATATTGAACTGGATACTTTATCCGATTCAAGGGTTCTATCATGTAAATTAGAAAAAAAGAAAAACCAAGTTTTATATGTGCAATAACACACATACTTATTTATCTTGAAATCTTATATTTTTAATTCTCAGTTGATTTTAGTATAAAATATTTTTTTTATGACGCTTGTTTTTTTTTAAAAATAATTAAAAGCAAACAAAGTTTAATTAGTGCTCTTATAAAAGTATTTTATTTAAACTAAAAAAAAATTAATGCTGATGTATTTTTAAAGCTGAGATTTAGTTTTGTATTTTTTTTAATATAAAAAATAATAATCATTTTTGTAAGATAAAGCCCTGTAAGATATTGTTTTCTAATTAAGATTGAGCGGGAGATAGAGATTTACCTTGGTTGAAAGTTGCAAAAAAAGATTGCGCGGGAGATAACAAAGGACATATAAATAGCTGGGTAATTTTTTTTTTATCAGAGAGGAGGATTCAAAGAAACTATTCTGGTCATTCAGTTTTTTTATTTTTATTGCTCAGCTTCTTGTCATTGAGGATCGATCCAGATTTTAGCTGTTATTGAACTGTTGCATTGTTAAAGTGACTAATTTTTTTTGATAGTGGTGCCACGGGAATCACCAAGTTGAATTTCCGTTGACCGACAATAACTCTATTTGCTGCGATAATAGCAGTCATTTAGACGCCATGCCTGTAATATACGCCATGAAGAATCTCCACAACATGATGGGTTGAGCCTTTCCAAAGATGACCCTCCGGAGCTCCAAATTGTAACTTCAATCATGACCTAACTGTCAAGTCCAGAGTGCTTCTGAACCTGTAGTAAATGACGGCCATTGTAGAGGACTTTATAAACCGAACTTTGTGTGAACAGCAGAAATTAATATTATCTCGAGGTAACTTACCTTTCCATATCAAAATCAGGGCTAAATCTCTAATTAAGTCTCTCGCAAATCTCAGCTTAATCTTAAAAAGAAATTATATTTATGATGTGTAATTTATCAATTTAAATATTAATGTATTTTTGTTTATTTTACATTACAATCTTAGTAGCAAGATTTTCAATCTGAAAATGTTACTTGTTTGAGAGTGTAGGGCGAGTGATATTTTATATGCTTAATAATTTCTCAGTTTTATGATTAACCCTTGTTAAATGCTCAGACCGACCTTAGTAGTTTTCTTTTATTTTTGTTTGTTTGTTTGCTTCGGCATTAAACTAAATCAAACTTGGCTTTGGCTAGCGATTTATAGGATATATGATTTATTTATTTTTTTGGTAGAGATTTATTTGCTATAATTCAGTTTACGTAGTTCATAATGTTTCTTTTCTTGTGTGAGACTAACCTTGGCTCGTTTCAATGTACTTGTCCATGAGCGTTGTGCAGAATTATGACATTCTTGGTTCCGACATTTCTTTTCCGGACTAAGAAAAGCTCGTCTGCACTGTCCCGTTATTCTCTACAAACATCCATCTTACTAAATCTCTATAGGGAAAAGGGAATTGGTTGGGTGAACCGCTAGCAAGAAGATATAAGCCATTATTGTGTTATAGATAAGAAATGAACTTGTCTGCCTGGGTATTTAACGTAGTACTGCTCGCATACACTCAATGTTAAGATCTGCTAAGTAAATGTAGATCAAGTTTCATGTTTATTTTGTTATTGTGTTTAATAAATTTAAAAAGTTCTTATAAGTATTTTGGCTGACGTTTGTCTCAGTGTTTTCTCAATTGTCTGAACCACATTCATTAGCTTTTGCTTTCCCTGGGTTTAGTCCGGCACATTCATGTTCGTATATCCTGCCCACGCTTAAAATAAATGTCTAGTTCCGATTTTTAGACTAGTGGCGCCCTCGTGGTCAGGATTTACGAAACTAAAATCTTTCGTCCGGCACAATATATATATTAATAAGAATTATCGACTAAAAATATACTGTATGTAATGCTTTTAAATTATAATAATTGTGCAAGTAAAAGTAATAATATAATTTATAGAGGAGTACTTTTAATTACTTAAATCATAATTATTATCAAGGGAATGTTTTCGACAGAAAAACAGATGACACTTGATTTTTTCAGGACTATGTATTTCAATATTGGCAGATTGTCTATTTATTATAAAATCTTCAAATTGATTTATAAAAATTATTTCTTTAATTTTTTTATTTCTATGGTGCCTTTCTTTGTGAAATATTCTGGTATGATCTGAATTAAAATTAAATTTAAAGCATAAACTTTTTCATGGTCAAAGAAAACAAATCAAATTAAACTGATTATTTGTAGTATTTTTTTGTATAATTACAGAGTAGCTTGTGCTAATTTCATATTTTTTTTCTAAATAACATTCCACTTCAACTACATATGTTTTTTTGCATTCATATTAATTTGATAATTAATATTATTGTGTTCTTTAGATATAAGATTTTTAGAAATAATTAATTAACTTGTCTGCATTTGGAGAACATAAGGATTTTATAATTAATAGACATTCAAAAGTACCTTTGTATAAATTATACACATTACTATTGTTTATTATTTAATTTAAAAGTATTACGTATATGGATATGTAGCCATATTTGGAATCAAAACATTTCAAATTGTTGTACCTAAATAATGTCAAGGTCTTGTAACAATAATTTCTGCTGCAAGACTTTGATATTACTAAGATATAGCAATTTGAAACGTTTTCATTCCAAATGCAGCTACATAATGTTTCAAGTTTGTAAAACTTCTGGCATTATATATATTAGAGACTGTGTTGTATACATGACTAATTTTATATTACTTTGTAATAAAATTTAAGATTGTGTTATTCTATCAGTCTCTTTTTTGATGTATAAATTTGAACCAGTTCTTTGTAACACAAAATTTATTGAGAGATGCTCGTTATATTAAAAACTGTTACAAATTGTAATACAGTATAAGTATTCTTTGATAAGTTTACAGTATTTACAATCAAAAGTGACTATATATATATACTTTGTTTATGCATTCAATTGTTTGAATAATTATGATCTCATTATTTTGCTTAATAATTTTTTTTTTTTTTTTAATCGATCGAAATTGTTTAATAACTCAGATACTTCTGAAATTCAGAATGATACATTTTGTTAGGTATACAAATTTGGATGTTTTAATAGCTGCAAAATGAGAAAATATGATTTTGTTAAATTGTATGTAGTAGTTTATATTGTTTATTTTCATTGCAAAAATGTTTTTTTTTAGTGATGGTTCTCAAGATTTTTTTTTCTTTCGTGTCAATTTTCTTTATAAAATGATGTTAAATTGTAGTGATTTTTTTTTTGTTTGCTTGTCATAGTTATTGCTTTCTTATTAGTCAAATTTTCTTTTATAGATTTATTTTTTCATTTGATCATTTACCTTTGTTAAAATAGAGCAGTGGTAGAGTAACAGACATGGAAGCTAAAGGTTTCTGGATCAAAAAACCCATCATTATTTGTGATGTCTAATTATTGTAACTTCTTAATGAGTTAATCATACTATTATTTTTATATTATCAATGTGTTAAATATAATTAATTTAGAAGCCATAAAATCTTTCATATAAGAAAAAATGTTTGAAAGTATTGAAAATTAAGTTTGATAAATTCTCTTCTTATTAGAATGGTTAAATAACCATCTTTTAAAATAAGAAATTTAATGCTGGAAATTCATTCAAATGTCCTTTAATAAGACAAACATTAGGCCTCACATAATGCTTATAAAAATATTAAATTCTCTGCCTGAAGTCGGATTAAATAACTAAATAATAAAATTACCATTTCCAAATAATCATGCTTAATTATTATCTATTAGTAATTTGCCATTTTTTTTAGCAGCATGTCTTTTAAATTATAATTTATTCTTACTTAAAATATTTAGATTTGTGTTGATATTTTTTTAGTTATCTCTAGACTGATATTGATAGATGGTAATATTAAAAGAAAGTACCCTATATTATTTATTATTATTATTAAGCAAAATTTGTGCATCTATTGTGAAAAAGAATAGATTTTTTATTATCACATAATATTATAGATAGCTTAAAGCATTTCAAAATGATTCTTTCTTGATTTAAAACAAAAGAGATGAAAGTTTAGATTAAAACATGTAGAGAAATTATATTTTAGTATTGTGAGTTATGAAGAGAAGAATAGAAATAAAAATGAAGTAAGAATAAAATGAACTAATTCAAGAAGGGGGAGGCTGACAGGAAAATTAAGAAAATGAATTACCTTAATAGTAAAGAAAGGTTTAAGAAAATTAAAAAAAAAAAAAGATAAAAAAGACATTATATTATATTAAATCTATTATAGGAAAAAATGATAAAAAATATTTTTTTGGCTTAGGCCAGTGATGGGCAAACTTTTTTAGGAATGGACCAAAAAACAAAAAATTGAGGGGCCAATATCATTTCTTATAAAACCCAATAAAGACAAAAAAAAAAAAAGCATATTTTGAAAATTCTTTAATACTAATGCAATAAATGAAGCTATGACTGCATTTCTAAAAGTTCCTCATAATCTGGTTCGAACTGGGACATACAAATTCTGAGAAAATACTTATCTGTCAGTCTGTTTTTAATACAACTCTTGAAATTTCATTGTAGAAAACATCTGTTCACATATATAGGAAGAAGCAAACACAGTGCTAACTTTCTGGGTATGAGTCTGGTTTCACTATTTCACAGTTCACATTAAAAGCCATACTGAAAATATCCAAGTCTTTTGGGCACTGAAGTCTTGAAACCTTCATTCAAATTCAAGTTGAGGTTTTCTCAGGCCATCTTTGTAGTTCTTATGCTTGTCTTTATTTACTGGGACTATTGAATTGATACATGTCATTCTTAGCTAGCTGATTAGCAAACAGAACAAGTTAGAGTTTAAAACCTCTGAGATGATCCCAGATATCATCGGTAAATTGGATTTTTTCTTTGCATTTTGACATTCAACTTGTTCATGTGATATAGAGATAAGCTGTGAAAAATGTAAAGTCTGAAAACCATGCTGTCTCTTACATTTCACAGACCACTGGTTTTCATGGAAGAATGATACTTTTCTTGTCTTTCAGCTGCCAAACTCGCTCCAAGACGTGTCCTGCACTAAGCCAATTTACTTTCATGTAATATAGCACATCAGAGTATTCAGATTGCATGGACTCAAGAAAATCTTAAAATTGTCTGTAAGCCCACGAGATTAAATTTATAAGCTTCATGATTACATCAAGCACAAGTTTCATATTCAAGGCAGATTTACACAAGACTCTTGAGGTATAATGCAATGTAGAAAGACAACATTGTTCTCAGGATATTTTTGATTAAAAATCCTAACAAATTCAGATTTTTTCCCTGTTATACTTTGTTCTCCATCAGCCATAATATTACAGATGTTTGTTATGGGTACTTTCAAAGTTGAAAGTTCAGAAATTCATGAAAAATATCACATCCTGTTATTGTTCCCTTTAACGATTGTGTGCATGTCAATTCCTCAATAATAGAAATGTTTTTATCAACTCCTCTTATAAATAACATTGGCTGAGTAGTGTCATTTATATTAGTGCTTTCATCCATAGTAATGGAGCAGAATTTAAATAGACCAATCTTTACTCCAACTATGATGTCAGATTTTTATCTATGGCTTTGACTCTAGAAGTCATAGTTTTTCTGAGATAAGCTCATAGTTTCAAAATCTTTTTATTTGTCAGAACATAAAATATAAACTTGGAGCATACAATGTTTAACAAACTCGCCATCAGCGTAAGCTTTATTACTTTTAGCAATATTGTGTGCTATAATGTAACCTGCATGTGTAGCTGCTTTCTGAGATTTCTTAAAAAAATTTTGGTGACCTGATAATTTTTTGTGAAGATCTGCTTTTTGTTTCCTTTCATATTAGGACATTGCTTCATAATTGAAATTTCTATGCATAAAAGTGAAGTGGTGGGAAATGTTGTATTCTTTGAAGACTGCTACAGTTTCATTGCAGATGAGATACAATGGTTTATCCTTTACAACTGTGAAAAAGCACTTCCAATTTCATTCATCTTTGAAAAAATGGCACTACTTTGTTTTTTAATAGACATTTTGGGGTTGGAAATATTTTATGAATATCCACAATAAAACTAACAAACACCAGCAACAATACTACTTTTTAATTATTTCACCACTATGACACGAGCATTCAACATTTATAAAGTTGTAATGCATTGATCTGTCCACCAACTTTCCATTCAACGATAGATTTCCACTTTGCACATTCCTGTACCAACTACTGTTATTTGATGTGGACAAGTATTAGTGCTTCTGCTATCGTTAATATAAATTCGTAATTGGATAAATTCAAATTCTTCTTTCAAAATCTTGTTTCTATTTCTTTTTTGAATTTAAATATAAAAACAAATAAGTATATTTTAATAATTTTATGCATATTTATTAGGGCGAGTTCCATCTTTTGCACATGCAAAAGTTTTTAAATCAATTTCTGTATAAATTCTCCCAACTATATTTTGTCTATGCAAAAAATATTCAAATTTCTATGAAAATTTTCACATATGCAAAAAATGGAACACATCTTTAATTGAATTTTTTTAAAACATTGAAATTGAAAATTTCTATACTATTGGTTAAAATCTGCAATGTGCAAGATAGAACCTCTAGGCAGGTCACTTCTGGTCTGTGGGCTATAGTTTGCCCATTCCTAGCTTAGGCTATAATGAAATATGGGATGAAGTCAGTGAAATGAAAGAGTAGATAGAAGTAACAAAAAAGATTCTGAATATAAATTATCGTTTTACATCATGATCCTGTCATCTCCATACTTATTGTAGCTATAACAAATCCGATGTAGCTCAGATTGATTATACTATAGTCATGCAGAGAGAAAAAAAAATGTGATTAAAAATTCATGTGAACAAACTGCGATTTACGTGTGTGTGCATATATGCTCATCACTTGAGAAATAAAAGTATAAACTGTCTAAATATTAAAACAAAAATTAATTCATGCACATTATTAAAGATTATTAAATATTATTTGATAATATGTGAGAAATCAAATGATAATAACATTGTAAAAGAAGGAAAAATGCTTTTGATACGCAAGAGAATTTTGAATTGTGTAACTTAGAAAAATTTAAAGCATTTCAAATCTTATTTAATCTGCCTTTCAAATGGAAGTTTTAATTGAATAACTTGTCTATTTTTATAGAAAATCAGATGGTGAATTTGAAAAAAATATTAAAATTTTGGAATTGATAATATTTTAGAAGTTGTAATTGAAAATGTAAAAGTTGGCAGTGAATTTTTCCTCTTCTTACTTGGAAGCTCATGATTTATTTTGATGAGTATGAAGTGATATCTTTAATGATTTTCTGTTCTGTGATTTTATATGTGTTGATTACAATTCCTTCAGTTTCTCTTAGTAAGCATTAATTTCTAATCACTGTTTAATCTATCAAGATCCATTTTTTTCCATTTTTAATTAATGCAATTAT
This sequence comes from Epiperipatus broadwayi, assembly GCA_028023455.1. Taxonomy (NCBI): domain Eukaryota; kingdom Metazoa; phylum Onychophora; class Udeonychophora; order Euonychophora; family Peripatidae; genus Epiperipatus; species Epiperipatus broadwayi. The sequence continues at coordinate 2,284,134 of JAQFVV010012431.1, read as the reverse complement.
TGCTGTTGTGATTATTTATTTGAAACAATAGCCAAAAAAACAGTTTTGAACATTGCCACTCCATCTATCAAGCATTAATAATTTAACTTTTTAGATTTGTTTAATATTTATTCTCATAGGCTTATAAAACTACTGTTAATTTGTGGTTTGATACTTCTTATTATCTTCATATGGTAATCTGTAAAATAAAATTTAAAAAATGTTTGTTAATATATATATATATTTGTACTAAAGACTTCAAAATGTCATGCATTATTGTTAGTTTGACAACTTATGTATCTAAAAATAATGGTTAACTATGCTTTAAGTTAACAGAATAAATTTTTTTAAAACTGGTTTAGTCAACAAAGAGTTCCTATTCATTGGTGTTCATTAAATTTTAAGATGAACTATAAATATTGGAATGTATGCAAATTTTTATTTATTTCAATATCATATATCATTAAAATAAGAACAAAATATTTTTTTCTTAAAACTCACATCAACTAAAATTATAAAGAGCATTATATAAATCCTAAAATTAATTATAGGTGCTGTACACAATAGCATTGTATACTGAAAATATATTTATAATTATTTTATGTTGTAATTATCTGAATCTAATTGATTTTAAACTGGTTTTATTTTCTTTATATATATTAAAGATGCATGGTAGAGCAATTATAATCAATGTCTCTGTGTGTCTGTACATTTGCATAAAATATGAAGTTTTACATCATTTTTCATCAAAAGAGTACTGAAATCAGTAAATTTTTTAACAGCATAAATCTATAATTGACCTTATTAAAATTATTCACTAAAATTTATAATTAAACTTGAAAATCCTTTACATTTTAAACACCAATGATTATGCAATGATTTATCATTTGTTACCTATATATACCATATATATTTTTGTATTTGACATAAACAAAATTATTTTAGAATAGATGCATATGTGTTTGTTATTATTTAAAAATACTTGTTTAGCCAAGTATTATTTTTCATACCAAATAATTATATAATGAATTGCTTTGGCCATTTGTAATATTTTGGGTTCTCATTTTTAAGTTTTGACACTAATTTTCATTTCCCCGTTCCAATATACGACTACCCACCTTTCCGGTGATTTTTTAAAAAGAAATCATCTGACCAAGTAATTCTGTTAGCAAGTTTTGTTAAATCAATAACCATGTAAAATTTGTATAGTATTTACAATTTTGAAATATTTGATAAGAATCCTGTTAAAAATAATTACACATTTCATTCAATTTACAATCCTTAGTAAAACAACCATTATATCATTATCATTTTTCTTGAGACAAAAAATATTTATTGCAAATTATTAATTCTGATTTAAATACTCTAATAATATTTATTAGATTTCAATTTATATTTTTTAAATTAAATAATACATACATGATAAATAATAAGGGTTATTTTTAACAAAATGAATCATCTCATTTTTTAGCTTACATTTAACATAACAATCTCTTCGTTTTACTAGTGCAATCTTTTTAAATGCAGTAATTGTTGAACACTAGATTGTAGGGCCAAGTCTAATCTTCATAATAATTTATGACTATAACTATTCTTTATTGGAATCTTTGTTATTGCATTATAACCTTCCGGTAAATTATTTTATTGTTTTTATTCAGATTAATAATCTAAAATTTTCAAATATTTTAAGATTTTGACCTAAAACAACTTTATAGTCTAACTCTTTAGGTCTGATATTACGACAGTAATAATAGTTTTAAACTTACTTTAGAGTGAAAAAATGATAGAAAATACCAAACTAACTTACATGATTTCTTTAGCTTACATTTAATGCAAATTTAACAATAGCAATCTTTCACTGCACTGTAAAGCTTTCTCCATGCATAAATAATTTAAATTTCAGATTTTAATGCAAAAGAAATACTTTCTAATTGCTGCTTATAAAAGTTTCCTACAAATCCATATTATTTAAAAGACACAGGGATCTGACATAAGGAACATGATTTTTTTTTTTTATAAGTCAATATTAGATTAAAATATTTTTTAAAGAAAAATTCTAAATACATTTATTTATTTTGAAAATGATAATTCATTAAGTGTTAGAAAGAATAAAATCCTATAGCTAATTTAAATAAAGATTTGAAATTATTTGAATAAAATTACTTTTAGTTATTATTTTATTACATAATGTTGTGAAGGAAAACAAATTTAGGAAATCAAAGGCAGAAGTCAATACTAATAAAAGGAAAGGAAATAAACAAATGATTGATTTTTTTTTCTGGGAAATTTTTTAGCATTTTCAAACACAAAATTATGCTAGATTTTTATTAAATGAAGTCATTTTAAATATATATAGACATTTACATGTTATTATTACTTTATAAACAACTTTGGAAAGATATTCGATAAACATATATATATTGAAGCATTATTAGGCAAACCTAGATATATTTTTATATAAATTGCTCATCATTTGTCAAAACATGCTGGTATTCAGTAAATTATAAATATTAAATTCTTGAAATCAAATTATCAGCAGTAAGATCTAATTACAATACTGTACATTTCATGAAAGTTATAAGAAATGACTATATCTAGAAATATTTTTAATTGATAAAATCTTGATATTCAAAATACTGTTATATATATATCTTAATTGAAGGATTTAATAAATGATAACTATCATTCATTAGAATTATTAAAGCCTAATTAAGATTATTAAAATATCTGCAACAATATATTGATTTTAAAATGCTTTTGTAAAGAATTCAATTTCATATCTAAATTTATAGACTAGATCAGGGATGTCCAACCTGCAGGCCGCATGCAGCCCAGGATGGCTATGAATGTAACCAAACACAAAGTCATAATTCTATTACTTTATAAGATTTCTTTGTGATTATATGTTGCAATGTACCTAAAATAAATACATAATGCATGCATAGCTTCAATTTTACAATGATGTGCATTTTCCAGTGTGTTATCTTCCAAGCACAGATAGTGAAATAATTGACAACATCAGATGCTACACGTTAATGTTGATTTGGTAAGGCAGTGATTATAATATTTCAACCTATCATTGTAACATATTGATGTTATTTAGAAGTAAGGTGTGCATTCTTTTTGATTATTAAGTGCTTCAACATCTTGGTGGCAAATTATATGTTCTCCATATAATAGAGCTAGTGATCAACCATTTGTTAGTTAATCAGGTCATTTAGGCTCTGCAAAAGAGCAGCAAATCTTTCCTTCTATTTTCCTATCAATTAATTATAAAAGTAAATAAAGTCTCTTGTCTATTATGATTTTATTAATCCTAGAATGACTTTTACAATGTGTCTCAAAAGGAAAAAGCCCCCCCCCCCCCAAAAAAAAAAAAATTGTAGGGGAAGGTAAATTGTGAAAAATGAAAGGATGCCTTCTTTTTTTCAAAGCAAAATAGTAAGGCACTCTGCTAAATTTGTAGGGAATTTGCACAAGATGTCAAAAACTAATTTGGAAAGGCATGTGGTAGCTTATTTAGTAGCAAAAAATTCAAAACTATTTACTGATAGTAAGTTTATTATAATCCAATTTATCCAAATCACTTTTGCCTGTTTTGATAACAGTTATAAGCAAGCATGAGGGTGATCATGTGATGTTTATTTGCTTAAAACCAATCCTGCCTAATAGGATAGTGGTGGCTATGGTTATTAAATAACCAAAGACACCAAAATGTATAGGTACTGAACTGAGTTGAGACCTGAGCTTGGATTGAAAATATTAAGGTGTTTTCAGTTTAAGACTCATAGTTTTGTAGTTAAGTGGAGATAAACGGTTGATGCAGGAGGGTTGCATTAGATCCTAAGATCTAGGTGCAGTGCTCTCAGATCCAAGGCTCCTCACTGACGAAGCTCACAAGCCAGAAACTAGTCTGGGGATATTGGATGAGTAGGTACTAGATGGGGATTTTATGCACAAGCCTTTTGGCATCCATTGATTATTCTAGCTTGCAGGGTGTGGCAATACATATAGTGAGTTTTGCCTGTTTTGATAATTTAAATTTTATTGGTGATGGATAATAACACTGATGCTACAGTTTAATTTGCTATTTTTATTAAAAAATATTAATGACAAATATAGTATCACTGAAGAAATGGCTTCTTTAGTGCCATAACAGATACAACTAAATCAAGAGATTTATATGAAGCAGTAAAAAATAAAATGATTTTCTTTGTTCATTGTCAACATGGCTGGTATAGTTACTGTTGGTGCCCTAGCATTGATAGATAAAGGAGAGGGAATTGTAAAATAAATAGACAATGATGCAGTTGTTATATAAAACTCTTGTTTGATGAAGTATCACTGTATAGTCCATCAAGAAAGGGTATGCATAAAAGCTTTAAAAATGGATAATTTCATGTAAATCATTAGCAAAATTGTGAATTTCATAAGGGCCAATGCACTGAATCATCACCAATTCCAGGAATTTCTTAAAAAATATTGGCGCTGAATATGGTAACATCATTTATTTTTCAGAAATAAGATAGCTAAAAATTGAGATCAAATGTTGAAAGGATTTTATGGTTTGTGTTATGTTATTGAATTATGGTATTTAAAAACAAATTTGTGCCAGAATTTGATAATGAAAGCTGGCTTATGGATTTAGCATTTTTAGTAGATTTAACACTTACTTAAATGAATTAAATATGCATGTTTAAGATGAAAATAAACTTATCAATACAATGTTTTAAACCATAATAGCATTCCAAATGAAACCAAAATTACAGCAAGTTCAAATTAATTCAAACAATTGTATGGATTTTTTTCTTGTTGACCAATTGCAGTTCTGTGAATAATGAAAAATATACAGCCTTAACTTTTTCATTTGATACAAGAATTTGAAAAACATGTTTCAAAGTTTTTAGGAAAATTATCAATATTTTGCTATATTTGTAACTCCATTTTCAAATGGAATGCATAGAGCTACAATCTAACATTCTACTTAAAGAAAAAATTGATCTTGTCTCTTTCCTGAACTTTTATTGATCCTTTCTTCTCAGATGCAAATATCCCTTGCTTCATAATCATACTTTAATTCTTGTTATCATTTTTTTGGCAGCACTTGCATTTGCAAGTAACTACTTTTAGAACATAAATAAGTAAAAATAAAATCAGAACAAAAATAGTGTGATGAGCACCTGAGTATTAGAATTGATTCCATCAAACTAGATATTGATCCATTAATTTCTCAAACACAATGCCAAAAATCCCACTTATTTTATCTTGTCCTCTGTTACTTTTATAATGAAAAATATAAATAAAACATTAATGACATTTTATTTTTTAGATACGTACATTTTTTATATTGATCACACATTTTGTACCTGTTCAACAATTTTAAGCCTTCAACGGGCTATTGCATAATTGGATCTATTATGTTAGGACTTTTTTTCTTCTCTATGGTGGTGGATATTACGAAAATTATGCCTGGACTTTTTTATTTATTTTGCTTATCAGCTTTCCTTAGTGTTTGTGTATGTTTGGCTCAAGATAACTCTTCTTTTGATGTGACCCAGAGATGCCAAAAGGTTGGATATCCCTAGTCTAGATTGTTAGAATATTGATTATTATGCTTTTAAAATGATAGTAGCATTAAAACTAGATTCTATTTCAAGCATATTGGAAGGAAATTTGATATTTATTCTTTTAATTCAGTTGCTGTTTGTGCTGAATTTTATTAATTGTTATACATTAAAACTTTTAATTTGGATTTTTAAACTGATCATATTATTAAGATCCAGAATTTTTTAAAGACATTATTATGGATTCAAATAAATCTTGTTGAATTCATTAAAAATAAAAATCCTGACTAGTTCTTTGGTAAAAAATTTATTATTAATGACATGTTTAAAGGAATATGTGTCATTCTCTGCTTGACTCAATAATAAATGAATAAAATAATCAAATTCTTTATTGCTTGGAAAAAGGTGTGTGATGTTTGATTACAAAGATGATAATTGAGTTGCAATCCAAGTACTTTTGGCCCTCGGGTCTCCACCACCCTATTACCACATTAAAACACTCAGAATAATAAAATGATTGTGGAGCTTTGTAAGCAATATATAGATATCTAAAGATATAAGTTCAATCACTGATAAAAATTGACTGGATGTGTATTCACATTAGAATCTTTTTTGATACATTAAAGTTAATATGGATCTGAAAAATGATAATATTTTTAGCATATACAAGAATCTTAAATCTTTTTTTAAATAATGTTACAAGAATTTAAATAACTTCATCTAATAAAGTATTCTTCTCTTAAACTCATTAAAGTTTGGATAGACATATCCAATTTGATGAAATTAATAATGGCTCTCATTAATCTTAAAAGCTGAAAGATTGAATGTCTCATAAGAATTTATAAAATTTTAAAATGGTGGTGATGATAGGTTAGCTTCAAGAATATTGAAATTTAAAGGAATCTCTGGACTCATGAGAGCTTTTATTGTTCATGAGACTTTATTGTTGTCTATTAAAGAAAAAAATCCTTCAAGGTTGTTATTGAATAAGTTGCTTCTAGTCATAGATTACTGATTATAGATTCATTGAGATTTTTAAAAATCAGTAAGCATTATAGATATAATGTTTGTTACCTGAAAATTGCATGAAAAATGTAAGAAAAGATGTTTATATATTAGGTTTATTGATTTGGTCAAGGTATTTGATTCTTATTAGTCAAAAAAAAAAATATGGTAATGTTTAAAAGTAATTGATTGTCCACTGAAATTTATTAATATTGTGCAACTGATGCATGAATATATAAAAGGAATTGTTATTAATAGTGCAAAATCTGAATTATTTGAAATGAAAATTGGTGTTAAACAGGGACATATTAATTCTTAATTTGTTTTTCCATTTTTGTGAGTGGTTTTTTTTTTAGAATAGTTGTAAGCAATTTATACAAGCATCAATATGTGATATAAATTTGGTAGTGGGGTTTTGATTTGAACTGATAAGTAAAAGCAATTCTTCATGGTTCCTAGATTTAGAAGATGTTAATTATGTTTATATACTTCAAAGGCTGATCTATAGAATGTTTTGAATGCAAACCACATAGAATTTGATTTAGTAATTAGTATTCAATAAATTTAAATAAATTTTTTTTCCAATAGTGCAAGAAAAATCTTCAGCAACTGTTAGAAAGAATATCAGCTTAAGAATGTGAATAAGTTTAAATATGTTAGCAGTTTTTTATATAGAAGGATGACTTGGAGCAGTACAGCCTCCAATATGCTACTGCTGTATGTAACAAATTAAAAGATAATATATTTAATCTTAATAATATAACTACTTCAAATAAATTAATTTTATATTAGGCTATTATTCTGCAAAACTTATTATATGGGAATAAGGCATCAACATATCATTAGATATTAATATTTTTTTTTATTTAAGAATGCTCCATAAACTTTTGGAAATATGGTGGCAAGTGTATAAGATTATGTTTCACAGTTTATGAATTGAATCTATAATTGCAAGCTCAGATTTTTTTATCAGTATTTTATAGGAAGCTTAATATGATTTTCAGAAAAGATTTTATTTGCATTATAAAAATTTATAAAACACCATTATAAAGAAGTGTAAGTTTACATGCTATCATTGGATAGATGTAGTTTAGACTAGCATGCAATGAAGTGCTACAATAGGAAAAGTTTGCTACCAAAGAGCCTTAAAACAAAGACAGGATTGCAAAATATCATTTAAGTAGAATCATGAGTCTACTTGTGATATATGTGAACACATTTATGCTTTCTCACATTGATTTATATAGTAATTGTAGAATTTTATTTTAATTTTTTATTCTTTGTCTTTTTTTTTTAAGAGTTGTGATTGGCATTCCAATAATTTATGATTTAGTAATAAGTTTTCTGTATTTATTCTAGTTATTTTTTGTTATATGAAGTCCAAATATAATTACAGATGGTAATGGCTGTTTTAAATTGCAAATATTTTAAGTATAAAATATTCATAATTTCTATTTTGTGGTGGAACTACTATTTAAATGTTTTTATTATATGCAATATTATTAAATATTTTTTATTTTGATATTATTATAATGCTTGATTTGAAAATCCAAACAGTATTACCAAAAATAAAATTATGGAGAAAAACAAGCCAATTATAATTTCATATGTATTTTTAAAAAAAAAAAAATTGAAACTGTGGTAGTAGTTACATTGAAATCAAATAATAATATTATAGTGTCAAACCCCAGATATATTTTCTAACTCTTAGTTTTTATTTCAGTTTTAGTAAAATAATCATTCTAGTATTAATAAGATAGCTTTTATAGTGTTATATTAAGACTTAGTACAATATAAATCTCTGCATTAAAAAGCCATAACAGAGGCCAAATATATTAATTTTAGAAAATAGTGAAGTCTGATATGAATTTTTATAATTATTAAAAATGTTCCTAAATAAGATTATAATATGATAAATATGGAGTTACCACTAAAGTAACTATGGAAAAAGTTAGCTGGAATAAGAGTAAATAAACAGAGGATACACAAGTTTCTCAATCAAGAACATATTTATTATACACCCGGGTGTCGTTTTACGCGGATTTATTTAACGCGATTTTGAATTTATGTGATTCATGTTTCTTCTTAATATTTTTGTATGCGGTTTTCTTTTATGTGTTAACACTGTATTAGATCAGAAGTCGAACTCCGATAATGCGCTATTACTTTAAATAATAAATTTCGCGCACTTAGGTCATATTTAAAGTAATAGCACATTATTGGAATTCGACTTTCATCTTAATAATTTCAATATTTTCAGTGCTTTATAATAGTAAGATTTTATGCAATAATGAAATTAAAATCATGATTTCCACATTTTATGTACACACATTAAATTTTACGAGATTATAATGTAAATTTGTTTAAACATTGTGCGTGTTAATTTTGCATTCTGTTTTTGCTTTTTAAAAAAGAACGCAATCAATCATTTAGTGTCCGCAAGTTTATTTTTAAAAGGTGAGTAATAGCAGTGGGCACAATTAAATTTGACAATTAAAGATTAAAATCTGATTTTTAATTGTAATTAACAATTTAAAAATTATGTAAGGCAACCTGAAATTAATGTGATGTGAAACGAAATTTGATGTTTAAACGGAATAGAAAATTAAAAAATTAAAGACAAAAATAAGAATTTAATTTTTAGTTGTTAGATTAATTACTAATTACGTTGTTACCAGAAAACCATTAACACAACATGAGAGTGAAGTTGGCGCTAGTTGTATTTCCTCTTGTGAAGAATCTGATTTTTACCCGTTTGCAAACGAGCCTATTTATCGGCAAATAGCGATAATAATTAAAACGTGTATAAAAAAATGTAAATTACTGTAAATTATGCATAAAAATATATTGTTTTGAATAAAATTAAATATTATAGTTAAAAAAAGTTTGACTTGTATCAATTTTTTCAAATTTGAAATTTTTTATTAGTCATATTTTATTTCCTTATTTTTTTTTTGCGCGAATTTTAAAGTAATTTTATGTTGGTGCTTTGCTTTTATGCGATTTTTGAAAAATCACAGTCCGTATCCCCCATTTTCAAGGTAAGTTACGTCTATTTTTGTGCGATTTCTTTTGTGCGTGTTTTCTGGGGAACCTATCTACCGCGTAAAACGAGACCCAGGTGTATTTCAAGAAAAAGTTTGGTAGCTTGTATTGAGTAAAATGAGGCAAGATCTCAGAAGATTATGATTTGATGTGGAAAAACACTATTTTAAAAATATATATTTGCTAGGTACTTTTTAAAAAATTAACTGACTTTCGGGAATTTGGTGAAAAGTCACTCCTAAGATTTCCAATATTTTTCATAATTTAGTTATGAATTTTCAGAAACAACTTTATATTTTAAATGTGGAGGCAGAGTCTTATTTTCTTATGATGCACTGAAATTATTTCAAATGGCAGTAGTCTTCAATGACTTTAATATGTTACTGAGTAAAAATAACAACTGAGTACTTAGATGGGTTAAGCAATTAGAAGAGGATATTAGTATTTAAGAAGGATGACTTACATTTTTTCCAATGGAATTTTGTTTTAAATGTCTCAAGTAAATTGAAGAGATTATTTGAATTTTATTACTAATTATGCTAAATTTTCAGGTTAATAAGTGATCCAGAATAAGCCTATAAAAGAAAGCTTCTTTCATTAGAAGTACAATTTTAGGATTCAGATTATAAATACACAAATGGCCATTGGCAGAAAAAAGGTTCCCCACCCCTGCATTACAGTTTTGTGTTCTTTGGCTGCATTATGTATTATTACTGAATTTTCAATCTTGAAATATTAACACTTGAGCAGCATTGAACATGGATGAATTATGTATTAATTTGATTTTTAAAAAATTCGGATTGGTTTAGCATTTGTCTATAACAGGTTTATGACATTTTTTACTATCTTTTTAGAATTTTATCTATAAAAGAAAATAATATATTAATATGTATTTTTTATTGTTTGTCTTACTATGAATATTTAGATGATATATATATATATGTTATTATCAGTAACTGTTTTTAGGCATTTACAAATATATAAATGATTTTTTACATTATATTGATTTAGAAACATTTTAATTCAAAATAACTGTGAGAACATTGTATTATTTTCATTTTTATAAATAATCATCTGTAGAAATTTCATTTCAAGCAGCTATTTATAAAGATAATTTATTATTCCCTAATGCTATATTATTTGACATTAGAATGAAAAAAATATTATTTTAACTGAAATAAAAGATATTGGGGGAGGAAATGATAAGAATTTTCATAATTATATTATAGAGTTATGATTTGATCAGACACATACACTCATCTTTTTATATATTCAGACCTATTAATTTTATATTCCATATATTTAAACACTGTATGAGCATAATTATATTAGTAAAAGCATTTTACTAAATCAAAATATTTAAAATCTTAATTTTGATAATTTTATTAACATAATTTGAATAATCAACAATTTGAATATATGATCAATTATTCACTTAGTTATGTTAAACTTTTATTATTATCACTTGTATTGTATTCAGCATATACTTCTATTATAACTTTTTCAGTAACAATAATTGCCAAACATTATTATTTTAGTTCGAATCACAATATTTTTTATTTAATCTTGAATACACACAAAATAACTATAGAACAGTGATTTATGCACATTTAAAAATAAAACAAAAATTACAGATATTTACAATTATATTTAAATTGTTAAAAATAATCTGACATTAGTACCTGTTTTCTTAATGTATATATTTTAAAAACAATAATAACAGAAAGCTTTAATGGCTAATTTTAAAAAAAAGTTATTCTATAGTTGATCTTAAAAGCAGATTAACTTTATTAAATCTTATCCCACATTATTGCAACTAAGCAAGAGAAGAAAAAAAAGTCACTAGACAGTTGAATTATTTTAAATAAGAAACTGTCAGAAGTGAGAGGTGGAACTTAATTGCTTTTTTTTTATTACTATGATGTTCTGATATAAAATATATTTTAAGATATTAAAATTGTTTGCATTTAATAAAGTCAGAGAAAATTATCTTAATTTGTATTTTTTTTTTATTTTACTATATAAAAATGGGATAACATTGAGAATTTATTGTAAATATACAATTTTGTAAATAATATTACTTTTCCCTTTATATATGTAATTCTTTGCATATACATATGCTATATGCTTTACAAAGTGGGTGTTTTTTTTTATTTATTTAGCTGAGTGCATTTTGGGTGATAAACACTATAATCGTGGCTCTCTAGTTTCATATAGAGCTACGATTATAGTATGGTGTTTGTCACTGACAGTGTACGCAGCCAAATAAAATAAAGGAAAGAATGGAAAAAATCCATTTTATAAATGCTGTAAATATTAAATATAGTTATTAAATAATATTTATATAAGTTTTCAATTAATCTAGTTATTTTAAAAACATGAGAGATCTATAATGAGGGAGAAAATAGTATATAGTTGAATTATTACTCTATTCAATCTGGAAATGGAAAAGGCCAAAAGTGCCAACTTTTAAAGAATGATATTTATAATAGAATGTTGTTAGTGATCATAGTAATCTATTGTCAAAAATCTTTTGAATTATTTAAAACTACTTCAGATACTGAAATTTAATATAAATATCTTACATAACTTGATTTCATAGTTAGTCACTATATTGCACTTAATATTATTAACTGTATATTTTTGTTTATAAAAATTCATATGCTTAGTTGAGAAGGACTATAAATTTATTCAAGTTTAGCTAGGTTTTATACAGCTTCATGAAAAGATTTTTATAAATCATTTTTCATTGAATTTACTGAATTTAGCCTCAATGTTTAATCATATTTTTATTTTCATTGTTAGTGGATCAATATTTATCTGACCAGTTCCGATTATCTTGTACATTTATCTTTTAATTAATGATCTCCTTTATTGAGTAATATTATTTGACTATCCAGATTGTCTGAGGGCCAGCCATCTAAAAGAAAAATCCTAAGCTTATATATAATTTGAAAAAAAATCATCCAAAATACATCCAGTCCATATTTGAACTCCAGATCATTGATATGTCAGACAGATATGCTAATCACTAAGTCACAAGGTTGTCAACTAGTATTGGGAAAATTGTATATCTTAATCATAAAATGACTTTTACTTTTTTTATATACTGATGCATTTCTACTATGAAGTCTATAAGTATTTAAACATATATGTTACAATATTGGGTAAGGAATACAGGATACAGATTGGTATTTTTGTACAATAGCCTTTTTCTTTTCAAATATGATATCAAAAGACACTGAAATTTATTTCATCAATAAAAACTAACACATAGAAAAAAAAATTGTGTGAGAAAAATTATTTAGATGCAAATCCAATATTAAGCACAGAAATTGTTTACTCCTGTATCAAAATAAAGTATTGTAAACAAAAGATATTTTTCAAAGAGTGAGGAATTGAGTAAGTTTTCTTTGTCAAGAGAATCTTTAGATGTAAACGAATATATAGCATATGAACACATTGATCATAGGTTATTTGAATAGTTTTGCCTAAGAATGAGAAAATGAAATAGAAAGTGGATTACTTTTACCCTAAATGTTTTGCTTTTTGCTTTACATACACAAGGCACATTAATCTTTGATAAATACCAGATATTGCAAATAAAAAGTAGATGCAGCAACTACACTTCTTCACAATTATATTACAATGGACAGTTAAGATTGTTTCTATAGAATGACTTATGACAATTACTAATACGTGTAAGGAAGGACAATTGTTTAAATTTTTTTTGTATTAAGAATATTTTAAATAATAGACAAAAATGAAAGATATTTTGTGAATGTTATGTTCAAGGATATTCCCCCTCCCCTTTTTTTTTTCATGTATATTATTTAAAATGAAAATAGTCTTCCAAAACAATTGAAAATTTGAATTAAAATTGCAATTTTGCTATTCATATGTTTGATTTTTTTTTTATCTATATTATCTTTTTTTAAAAATAATAAAAAATTTGATTCCTTTGTGATCCTACAATGAACTTTACCAGTAATAGCAAAATAAGCACATTTGTGGTTTTTGGGGAAAAAATAAGATTTTTGAAAAATTCACAGTCCCAAATTTTAGGAAATAATTATGTTAAAAACTATCAAAACCTACCATATTCCATATAACATAAAAACTTATAAGTTATAATTTCTTTTGTAACCTTTTGCCTTAATTCTAGCATGAATAATCTGAATCATTCTTTGTATAATGACATATGAGTGCAAAATTATGTGTTTTCTGGAGATTTCAAGCAATTGAAAATTCTAAATTACATCAAGTCAAAATTTAAAAATTTGAATTTTTTTTCTATCTCTGGTAATATATTTGGTGAGGCAAATTTATAAAATAAAAAAAAGTGGAAGAAAGCATGTGTTTTGATGGAATTATTTGCTACAAAATGTTTTCAATTATTGAGTTAAAATATCATATAAATGAATATATTAATAAAATTCTTAATATAAATAAACAATATAACACTTCATATGTCACACAAAATACCTCTCAAATTCAATTGTTCATCAGTCTTCCTCAGATCTGTGATGAACTCAATATATAAAAATAAATTTTCTATTATAATAAATTACACATATAAAATAGATTTTTTTTATACATACTAAAACTATCTAAATTTTTTAGTTTAATTCAATCTGATTTTTTTTTACATATTTATATCAAATAAAATATGAATAAATATTAAAATTTTAGTTGTAATTAATTTTAAAATAATTAACTTTAAATGCTTTACATATAACACATATCTTTATAGTTTTTAAAAATGTATATTATTATTTTAAAATAGTTGACAGTTTTTATTGTTTAATAATCTTCCCGGAGAGCTGCGATATACACAGTATATTTATAAATATAAATGTAAAATTTTAATTTAACATTTTCATGGATTTTTAAATTGATAAAGAATAGAAATAAAGAAATTATATTCATATAAACAGAGATCATCAATTACTAATTGACAATTCTGCTGCTAAACAAGTTTTTTATATTAACCTATATAATAGCTAATTTGTTTGGGGTTTTACTGAAATAAAAAGGGTCCCTCTTTTACTTAGAACTTAAGTTGTTATAAAGATTTAAATTCAGAAATCTATTTTTTGTAGATGTGAAAATTAGCATCATTCTTGACATCTTGCAAATGATAATTAATCTTCTGAGAGCTGTGTATTAGTTCAACATATACAACTTTCTGGAGAAGTTTAATTATTATTTGCAGGATATCAAAGAAGTTGCTAATCTGCATTCTCATATTTATAAAAAATAGCTTTCTGGATTTAAATTCTTAGAGAAACTTAGGTTAAAAGTAAAAGATAATTCTTTTATTTCACTGAAACTCAGAACAAAAGAGCTATTGCATAAATTAATAGAGATTTAAGCCTTTGGATTGTCAATTATAATAAGTTATATATATATAAAATCTATTTTTTAAACTTAGTAAATGGCTAAATTTTTTAATTTAATTTAATCTCATTTTTTTTGACTACTCAATTTTAATTATAATTAATTTTAAAATAATCAATTTTAAAATGCTTTACATACAGTCTATATTTTTAAAATTAACAAAAATAAGTTATATTCTTAGAATATAATGTCTTTGATTAAATTTATAGAATTCCATTTTCAAATTATTAATGCTTTTGACTATCTAAATAGAATTTTTAATGTTATTATATTAATATTTGTTCTGTATACTTATGATTTTTGCACACTTATAAGGAATTTATAAACTAATATATAGAATCTCAATGCCTTATGAATGTTTTCTCACCTGTCTTATACTCATATTTTCTTTTTTATTAAGAGATTTTAAGATATTGAAAAGTGAAACAAAAGAACAGATTTTTATAATATAAATGCTATCTTAATTATTAAAAAAAATTTTTAAATTACAATCTATATTTGTTGGATTGTTTGATTGATAATTTGTACGTTTTTACTTAAGTTAAAATAAAATTTTAAAATAGAGATTTAGTATATTTATATTAAATATAATTTGTTGAAATTTAGAACATTTTTTATAAATCACTGCCAATGCAATATGACACATATATTATAGATAAGTTCTCTAGTTTCTTAAATCCCAAAGAGTTCACAGATGAAATTTTAAATATTTTGATATCAGATTTCAAGTAAGTTCATAAAAATTCAATGTTTTCAGTAATATGCGCAAGAGGGCAGTATATATATATATTAAAAAAATTTACTTTAAAAAGTATCTTAATAATGTTTTAAAATTGAAATAAAAGCAAATCTTGATTATAAAAGTTTCTTTTTTTAAAAAAAATTGACATTTTTTAATTTCAATTGTAAAAGTTGATTTTTTAAAAAAAATGTTTTTCAAGTAAATAAATTATATTGTAAAACGATATTTAATCTGCATGACTTTCAAATAGTAAGTAGATTACTACATTTTCAGTGATGCATGTGCAAGGGCAGTATATATATATTTAGAAAAAGTTACATTAAAAAGTATGTTAGTGATAATTTAAAATTCAAACAAAAGCAAATCTTTGATTGTAAAAGTTCACTTTTCGTAAAAATGTTTTTGAAATACACCTGGGTCTCTTTTTACGTGGACTTATTTAACACGATTTTGAAGTTACGCGATTCATGTTTCACCGGAAGTCGAACTCCGATAATGCGCTATTACTTTAAATAATAAATTTCGCGCACTTATGTTATATTGGAATTCGACTTTCATCTTAGTACTTTCAATATTTTCAGTGCTTTATAATAGTAAGATTTTATGCAATAACGAAATTAAAATCATGATATCCACATTTTATGTATACACATTAAATTTTACAAGATTATAATGTAAATTTGTTCAAACATTGTGCGTGTTAATTTTGTATTTTTAATCACATGTAATCAATTATTAATCATTTAGTGTCTACAAGTTTATTTTTAAAAGGTGAGTAATAGCATTGGGCACAATTAAATTTGACAATTAAAATCTGATTTTTAATTGTAATTAACAATTTAAAAATTACTTATGGCGACTTGAAATTAATGTGATGTAAAATTTGATTTTTAAACGGAATTGAAAATTAAAGACAAAAATAAGAATTTAATTTTTAGTTGTTAGTTTCATAAACAATTAATAAAATCATCGTCTCAAAGATTAATTACTAATTACGTTGTCACCAGAAAACCATTGACACAATATGACTGTGAAGTTGGCGCTAGTTGTATTTCGGCAAATAGCGATAATAATTAAAACGTGTATAAAAAAATGTAAATTATTGTACTGTAAATTATGCATAAAAATATATTATTTTGAATAAAATTAAATATTATAGTTAAAAAAAGTTTGTCTTGTATCAATTTTTTTCAAATTTGAAATTTTTTACATAGTCATATTTTTATTTCCTTTTTTTTTTTTTTGCGCGAACTTTAAAGTAATTTTACGTTGGTGCTTTGCTTTTACACGAATTTTGAAAAATCACAGACCGCATCCCCCCTTTTTCAATGTAAGTTACGTCTATTTTTGCGCGATTTTGTTTGCACGTATTTTCTGAGGAACCTATCTCGCGTAAAATGAGACCCAGGTGTATATAAATTTATATTGCATGCATAATTTTAATTTTAAACATTAGGATGATTTGAAATAATTGTAAAAATATAAGAATGCTAAAAAATTAAAAATAATAGTTATAGAAAGTAGGTACCTTATTTATCCGGGCTTGGTTGCCTGTTGGCGTTGTTGCCAGTCTTAAACAGCTACAAATGCTGTTTACATGGCTAACTTACAGCTAAGAAAACAGTTTTGTTTATCTTAGCTATTGCAGGCCGCTTGATGACATTGCACAGAAATATTACAGCCTGTTTTGTACTTCATGACACTTTATGCGAATTCGCATATTTCACAATTGGCTAACATATCATTGGACTGTGTTTGGATTTAAAATGGCCACAACTTTTGAAATCTCCCTAGCAAAGTAATTTCACTTCTACTTCAATCATGCAGTCTGACTGACTGAGGATTATCATACCATCCTCACCCTTCCCTACACAAGTTGGAATGTGCAAAGCATTTTCAAAGGTAGAGCCAAACACGATTCAGCCAAGCTAATGCGAAAAGTCACGCTTTCTCGAGAAAATATACGAGACTAATAAAATGTCGCTGACTGCAGCAAGCAGATTTTGAAATTGTTGCCACTTGCCGATTTCAGTGAGGCTCCTGCAATCGAAGGTATTCGATTGCACACATTTCCAAATCAAAAGGCGTGTGATTCTATGACATAAATCGTAACAAAAAACAAAACGAAAGTTGAAAGAGTCAAAAGTTTTTTTGGGTTTGTTTTTATTTTTTAAAAAAGGTAATTGAAATTGTTTTTAAAAATAAAAGTGTTACTATATTAGTGTGGGGGAGAGTGGAGGGGGTGGGTTGAGAAATACTTTGTCATCGCTGAGACCAAAGTTATTTTTTGTTTGTTTTTATTTAAAATAAAAAAAGGTAATGGAAATTGTTTTTTTTTTAAAAAAGTTTTACTATATCAGAAGTGGGGGAGAGCAGAGGGATGGGTTGAGAAATACTTTGTCGTCACTGAGTCAAAAGTTATTTTTGGATTGTTTTTAAAAAAGATAATAGAAATTGGTTTTAAAAATAAAAGTTTTGCTATATCAGCAGTAAAGATGTGTTTGTGTATTATTTTTATTATGGTAATTTGTTAGTAGTAAGGATTTTTGTAAAAACCCTAAAAAAAAAAGAATAAAGACGTAGGATAAAATAATGTAATTAATAGTAAAAGTTGTTTTTAAAAATCACTAAATAGAAATCACACAATACAAATAAAGGCAAAAAAAAAAAATCACCGTATAGCCCCATCAAAAAAATCGATGTATATGCCAAAAAAAAAAAAAATCACAATTAAGCTAAAAATAAATAGCCATATAGCCATAAATAATAAAGTCATGAAATCATCATATAGCCAAAACAAAAGTCGCCATTTTTTAAAAAATCGCAGCGCGGTAATGTTGCATTGTATTGTTTTTGACTGGCTACAACGCCATCAAGCGACCAAAGTCTGTCTAAGTAACTAGTACCAGAAAGTATTTATAATGAATGCCTTTATTTACTATGGGAATTAAAAACAAAGAAAGTAATTGTTTTTTCCCATCACAATTGGGGTTTTTATATTTAATTTGAAATAAAAGTGTGTGTGTGTAGGGGTCCAGAAATGAATTAAGTTGAACTTTCAGACTTATTAACTTCAATTTAGATTTTTTGATACATTGGTGTTGTTTTAATTTGTTTGATAATGAATTTTTAATATGATTCTATATGTGCTTGCCTTAATCCTTACCTGCTGGAGATAGTGTCTTCTCAATGGGATAAACTTGATTTTCTAAAATGTTCAAATAATTGCAGTTGAAAATAAATATCTTTGCATTTTACATGACAAACTAAACTTGTATCAAAGCATAAAAATGGTTTTAAAATTATACGGCAATAGGGACATCTGGTTTTGATTCTCTATTTTATGTAAGCATTGTATAGTAATTGGATACCAGATGATTAATTGGTGATTAGATTTCAGATGATAAATAGTAGTCACTAAGAATTGCACTCATTTAGCAATTTATTTGCATTAAATTTTATATACACTAAAATTTTCAGATATAAATAATGTACTAAGCACTACTTAAAATTGTTTTTGATTTGGGTTAATACAGAATTGCAGATTTTTTTTCCCCAATTATTATTGCATGAATTAAACCCAAGTTGCAATTTATATCATTATTAATAGTACTTTTATCAAAACAAAATGGAAGTTTTTTTTTTTTTATGCCATGTGATAATATTAATTTGCAGATGAAAAAGTTTAATTAAGTAATGTTTTCCTTACTTAAATTTCATAATAAATATTAAAAAGTTTTATAATAAATTTGAAAACTACTTTTATGAAAATATGTCAGCCAATGGATAAATTACCACAGTTAATTAAGAATTAAATAATGCCATTTATTGTAGATAAAATTTAACTTGCTAGTTAATTTAAACAACTGAATCAACAGATTTTTATTTTATAAACATTTTTGAAAAAATAGAACTGGCCACATGTCATCTTATAAGTTGGTTAGTTGTTGTTGTTTTTTTAATAATTTGAAAGTAAAAAAAGTAAGAAATTGTTTTGATTACCTTTTTTTTTTTTTAATTTTATAATATTTTTAAATGTTTTGCTTTCTAGTAGTTTAAAAATTTTCATTATAATATTTTATTCTCAATTTAATTGATAAACAAACAATTTATTTTTATTTGAAAAAAATTATTTCCAAATGTTAAATTACATAAAAGAATAAATATTTATGATTATGCAAACTCATAAAAGATTTTTGTGATTAATATACCAAGTGTTTTTTGTATATATGTCATCATCATTATTATTTACATGCCTAAAGACAAATCACTTATATGAATTCAGAAAATCTCCAAACTTTTTTGTTATTTGCTTAATTTTTCAAATACTCATAGCTATTTTCTTTTTTAAGATCATCAAATAACACTTATCTCATTTTCTATATGGTTCCTCCAACATATTTTTCATTATTTTTATGCCTATGTTCGATTTATTTTCTTTTATAATTTTTTCATTCAAAGTAATTTTTTTTTTTTTTTCAATTTTTCTAAATTGTTAAATCTTATTTTCCAACTTTTCTATTTTCCAGATCAACATTTCTAAAATTCCAATTTTTTCTCGTCATTTTTTTTTTTAATTCTCCATATTTTTGCTCCATTTTTATAAAACTGCTCTCCAAAGAAAATGTCTTTTTCTTAAATTTAATTTCAATAATTATTAGTGGCCTGTTTAGTCATTGCAATTTTTCAATCACTATTTCCATCATTATTTAATCAACTTTCTAAGTATTTAAAAGTGCTAACTAGCTCTAAACTTCTGGACTCATGCACATCCTTTTTAATCTTTTTGTTCCAGCGTCAATGTTCATTATTTTAGTCTTCGTATTTATTTTCATTTTATACTCTGTATAATTAATGTCAATCCTGCATAACATTTTATTGAACTCGGTTTTCATATTTCAAATATTGCTTTCCAACAAATTTGATGCAATGGATTATTCCACTTCAAATATTTATTGTTATTTTATGAAATTATAATCATTTAACAACTTATCTAAATATATACTTACTTGTTTTGGGAATATCATTTAATTTTTTTAAATATTCTGATTCATTTATAAATTATTCCCTACTAACAGCTTTTCATTCTTTACTTTTTTTATATATATGCAATAAGTAAAGTTTATTGAATCAAATGCTTTTTCAAGATCAGTAAAACATCTTTTTTTATTTACTATTCTATTTGCATCTTTTGAGCTCATGTCTTTTCAATTGCAAATCATATTTCAGATAAGAAATTTGTCTCTTATATTACAAATATGATTGTTGAAGTTTTTCAGCAATGTTTCATTGAATTAGTTCATCATTCTGTGCAATCATAATTGATGATAGAAAATTATTGGTCACTCTCTTGAGCATGGTCCATACAGAAAGCGGGGGGGGGGGGTTTGACAAGATTTTAGCCTGGTGTCTTGGAATTAGGGAGAGTATCTTGAAGGAGGGGGGAGATGGCTTTTTTTTTAACAGGCATTTCATTGCCTTGCTCAAATGTATAAAATGTATTTCACAATATTTGGATTGGTTTATGGTGATGAGTTAAGATTTCAGAAAAATGAATATGCTATCTCCATAAAGTATTTAGAAATATAGTATTGATAAAAAATTTATTAAGTATTCTTATTTCTCTGTGTTATGTAGTATAATAACTTCATGAATTTCCAACAAATTGCAATTGTAAGTTAAAAGTTAAATCCACAAAAGATTTTCAGTATCACTTGTTGTTATTAATTATTCATTAAATATATGCAAAGAAATAATAGTATTTTATGTATAAAAAAATGTTTTTATTTATAGATAAGCCTATTCTATATTACTATTGATTTTTCATGTTTGTTATTTTTATAATTTGCTTTTCACATGATGTTTGCTGACAAAGAAATTAATTGCTCTTTGATTTTTTTCACAAATATGCAGTATAAAATGACCTATAACTAAGCAAAATCTTTATTCTTGCAATAACTGTCCGAGTTAATATTTTTGATTCTTTGATCTGAAATGTCATTTGAAAATTTAAAACATAAAGCAGTTCTTTTTAACTTTATTGACTTTATAATGTTAATCTAAAGGGGCTGAAAATTTTCTCTGGGGTTTTTATTTGAGAATAACCTGTTTGATTTGAATTGAAGTTGTGCTGGTTGTTAAGTAAAAATATATATAATTTTATTTTTACCACAAACAGAACAGGAATTAACTTTATAACTTTTATTTAAATCTAATATGTAATTCATGGTTTCATCTTTTATTTGATGTGATATCTAAGTGGCACATAGACTATTTTTTATCACAAAATTTACTCAGGTGGAAACCATGGTGGAAATTTAGTTTGTATATTTGTTCCTTCCTGTTCATGTTGATGCTGATTATTAGACTCACTTTCAAAGTATTAGGGTCACTTATGATGTAAGGGGAAAAATTTTTTTTCTCTGTAACAAACTATTATTATTTTCTTATAGAAGATAAAATCAACAAAACTCCTCTATCTTATTCAAATTTCAAACAAATTCTAGTGGTCAGTCTGAAGAAATAAATCTGATAGATTCGAAAGCATCATGAAATCATCAATCCATAAACAAATTATTCAGATATAAAAACATAACTCCCAATACTGCTTGTAGTAAACGTGATTATAATGATTGTTGTAATATTAAAGTGCAAACAGAAAATCAGTATCAAATGGATTCATAATATCAAAAACCAGTGGAAGGAGAAGTGATTCTTGTGTGTGAAGAGCTGTCATTGAAGGAAAAATCATAAGTGAAAAACTTAAATAAGTGACTATGAAATACAGTTAATGCTTCATTTGTAGATTCTATTGAAAACTTAATATAAAATAGGCTGATCCTTGGAATTTGTACTGAGTAATCTTAAATAATCTGCTATAGAATAAAGTAGAAACTATTAGATTTCAAGAATTCCAAAAGATTTATGAGAAGTTGCTGAATGGTCTTAAGGGTAGATAACTTGAACCTTCTTTGGTTTATACAAACATGAATGATAGATCAACATGATAACTTTTTTTGTGAGAATGATTAATGTGCAATGCTTCAAGAGAAACTCTTTATTGTCTCTCATAACATTTTTTTTTGGATCCAAGGAACAAAAAATTAAGCAGTTTAGCATAAGAAGGATTTTTGCCTAGAAATAAACCTTGGAAAAAAAATTGTATAATATTTTGCCTAGTTAAAAAAATAGTGTTGAATATAGGAAACAGTATTTGGCTTAGATATACCTTTTGCAATTATTTCAAGATTATGAAAGCACTAAAGATATGCAACTATAAATTTAGTGAGAGACAAGATTGGAAATATTTATAATTAGAAATTTTTTAGCAATTTTAGGATGAAGTGACATAACACTCTCACTTAAGTTCAATAAATTCAGATGGAAATTCAACTTGTGAAAGGATATACACACGATTTGTTATGGTATTCTCAGAATGAATTTATTGGCTTTTGTGCAAAGTTCTCCAAATCATTCTTGACCAAAAAGATAATTTTCCATGGAACAATAATAGATGCAACATCATGTATTTCTGACAATATACAGAATATCCTAATTCTCAGATACATATCCCAGAAACAAGGTTTGGACAAAATTCAAAGTGAATGAATAAATGTTTCAATGAATTTATGAACATTATTGGAGAAACAGGAGAAAAAATAAGTGAAGAAATAGTTGCATATTTTGGAGTAAAAACCACTATACTTGTCCAAGATTGTCATTCTCAAGATTATGGTAACAGCAATAAAATTCTGCTTCTTAGAAAACTACTAATGTGCTTTGTTCTTTCTGTATAGAGTGCCTTTGTAGAATTGCATAAAATTTTGCAAAAATCAATCTAGATGTTATGATTTCCAAGAATATAAACATTTCTATTTTTGTTCTCCTACATTCCTTTGGGAAATGTTAAAAAAACATATACCATTCTGTCTTCAAAATCTTAAAAACAATAAAATGAAAGAATTTCATCTGTGAATTATCTCAGTATATTTTCTGTGTATCATTTTTGTAAAAATGGTTACAGAATTAATTTTTCAGCAGTGAACACAAATAAAATCAAGGCAGGTTTGGCATAAATTTAGGAAGTATTTGTAACAAAAGCATTGTTGTACAAATAAAATAATATTTTTTTATAGTGGGACAGTATTTCAAGGAACTTAGTATGAGAAATACAATATTTAGGTCATAAAGTTTTCTTCAAGGTACAAATAATTGCTCAAGCAGTAAGAGTACACCACAATATATGTGTAACACAACAAACAGGTATCCTGACATCATTTAAATAGTTCAGAGATTGAAATGGAGTTGGGTTGGATATACTGATAGATGATAACAGTTGAAATTCTAAAGTGGATTTCAAGAGATTGTAAAAGGTCTAAAAAGCAACCATCTGTGAGATGTATGAATTAAATGAGAGAAGTTTGTTATTATGTTGTGGAAAGGAGAAGCTAGGGAATGGAATAAGTGGATTAAACTTTGTAAGATTTTCAACTTATAGTAGATCGATACTGATTGAAAAAGATCATAAACACACACAATTTCTTTTGATCTAATATAAGACCTCAATTTATTAGCATCTTTTTTTAGTAATATATCTAATCCATCTCCATTTTAGTTTCTTATAATGATGTCAAGGATACCTTTTTTCTCACAACCATGTATTTTGCTTTTGAATCTTCCTTGATATTCTCATCATATTCTATACTTTATTACATGTTTTGTATCCTCCATCACGTTCATATGAAACAACTGATAAAAATCTTTTCAAACATATAGGCATATTTCCTTGTAACATTTTTTTTTTTTTTTTTAAACCAAAAGTATCCATCCAAAATTTAATTCTATGATTAATTTCATCCCTGACTATTCATTTATATTAATAAATTGACTAAGGATTTTGAATTGTTAACTTTTAAGTCATCACCATTAATCTTTATTTTTTCTTCTATAAAAAAGTATTTGAGTACCACTTTAATCCTTTTAGCATTTTTTTTTTAGTGCTACTTTCTTGTATTATCTTGTAACATTAACTGAAGCTTTGAAGTATTTTCAAAAAAATAATCATCTAAAAATTAAAATGGTTTAAATGATCTCCATGTATTTTTATTTCCTTAGCTTCCCATTTTAATCCACAAAATACTTTTCATAAAACTATTGTAAAAAATTTTGGAGATATAAAATTAATTTGTTGTATATACTTATCAATATTAAATCTTTTCATTGTCTTCATATAATCTAATCGCTGCTGTTATATTTTGATAAATATTATTTATATAATACTATCTTGGATTTCCAAAGATTTAATTATCATGCAAATGCTTCTAGAGTTAAATTCCTTTTTATAATCTACAATCCAAAATGCAATGCCAACTTTTAGTCTTGTCTTTCTATTGACTTCCTTTAGTAGTTTGAATATATTACATTGTTTTTTTCCAATGATTTCTTTTTTTCTTCACTTTTTTCTTTATTTTAGATTTAATCGCATATTATTTTTTCATTTAAAATGGTTGGCAATTCAAAAGATTTTATAACTATAGGATTACTTTGTTTTTGGGCTGTTTTATTACTATATAAGTCTTTGCAAAAGTTTTCAAACATTTTATATAATTCTCTTCCCCTTCTTGTTTAATAATAATGCCATTTTTGTTTCTTATTGTTTTCTTTCTACAATAAGATATTGTTTTATACTTTTGAGCTTATTCATTACTTTTTTTTCCAATTCAATTATATTTTCATTATTTTTTTTTTATATACTGTATATCATTTTAAAGAATTCCTATTATCTAATTCATATTGGATTATTTTTAAATATTTTTCTGTTTCTTCTTTTTTTTCATATTTTATTTTATTTCAGTTGAAAATTTATTGGCAAATTGCTATATTTTTATTGATTTAAAATTTGAACTAGCTTCAAAGTCTGTGAATATTATAAAATGATTTTCCAATTCTATTTAAATCGTTAGAGTGATTCTGAGATTAGGACTATCAAATATATTTTTTAATAGTTTTCATTTCTAGCTGTAATCTATGAATACTTCCTATACTGAATTTTTTAAGAACACAATCTTGAAATATATATTTTCTATTAATCATAAAATAAGCAAATTCTGGAATATTTTGATTTGGATGCTTCCATATTTATTTCTATTCAGCATCTTTCTCAAAAATAAAAAAAATAATAAATTTATAGTATAGTTTTCTGCAATTTATGACTCCATAACTAAATTTTCCTGCACCATCTTAATCTTTCAATTGTTTTTCAATTCTAGCATTTAAATTGACCTAACAATTTTAAAGTATTGTTTGATGTGATCAAAAGTGGTCATCAAGTTGAGAATTTGTTGGGGCATGCATCTGAATTATTTCTATTTAGATCCATCAATCTTTACAACATTTGTTCTTCAATTTTTATTTATTTGTAATGAATCCCACTTTACTTGTGCTAATATTTCTGCTTTGTTAAAAAAAAAAAAAAAAAAGTACACATCGATTTTTCAAATCAATTGTCTTTTTATCTTTTTTTTCAACTTAATAAATTATGGCAATGCCCAATTAATTTTAGACAATTCCAATTCTTGCAATCATCCTTTACTATTGCTATAAAGTTACATTCTGAGAAGGCAATCAGATGATTTTTTGCAGTCTATGCTTTCATTCATCAGCTGTTGCATTGGCTGAAAGTTTGACACATCATGCTGTCAAGATAACCTAACTGATGTTTCATTTTAGAATTAATTATTAGGCACCTGAGAAGAAAAGCCAATGAATTTCTTTGTCTCATATTCAGAAATGAAAAGCCAGTAAATTCACTAAGCTAGTTGATAGATGTTAATTTGTAGATATCATTTACAATTAATATTTATTTAACTTTTCTACAACATTTGTTTTAAAACGAGGAAGATTTATAACAAGGATAGGGTTCAGATATTGCACTGTTGCCAGAGTAATACTATTGCAACTACACTAAATGAATAATTTATTGTCCCATTGTTTATTAATAAAAATTTTGCTCCACTATTTTTACCATTAGTTGATTATTTGAAATATAGTATATGTCTATTTTTCAACCCTTTTTTTTCACTCCACTATTTTTTCAATACTTTCATTATACTATAATATAATACATGTTATCCATTTGTGTCATCCATTTTCTCTTTTCTTTAAATAGAGCCTTCATCACAGTTAATCTTTTTTTTTTAATCCCTCTAATTGTATTAGTTTTGCCCTACTTGAGATAAGCAATTGTGAATTGCTACATTAAATAATTGAAGTCTTACACTAATGTGCACATTTGGATTATATTGTGTATATACTGCATATATTTGCAGTTGGTTATGATTTAACACTGTGGATTATATAGATAGATATGTAGTAGTTAATAATTGATTCACTTTTTTTTTTGTTAGAATGAAGAGATTATTTGTGAAGTCAGATCTATAGTAATCCAATAATGCACACTATCATCAAGTCATAATAGACAGGGTGTTAAAGAATATTTTTTGTCACCAAAATTGAAGATCCATCAAAGTTTGTAAATATATATATATATTGCCCCAAGATATGCACACATGCTTATTTAACCATCCACACACAAATACTGCATTGATATCTGTATTTTATGAAAATATTTGTTTGTTTGTTTTTTACTTTAAGAATTATGGAATTCTATTAATGATAGACTTTTGTTGAAGAATTTAAATTATTAAAGCCAGTTTTTAAATACTTAGTTAAAGATCCCATTTTATAAGAATGTTATTAGCTATTTCAATATATTGTAATATGTTTATTGCATTCATGCTAATATATGTGCGTTTATATGTATGCATGTATACACACACAACATAAACATGTCTGTTAAATGCATACTGCAAATCAAGAGATATACAGCCCATAATTATATATGTATGTAGGTGTGTACGATTAAATTGTGTTTATCAATTTTCTAATTTATTTCTCTCTCAAATTAAATTGTACGCATAATATAAAACTATCGTTGCAAATTCTTTATTATAACTGCACAGTAGATATTACGATTATAAAGAATGTTTCTATAAATAGTAATATACATTTGCATACCCCCTTTTTTATTCTCCATTTGGTTCAGAATTTTTGAAATGCTGGGAGATTTTTATCCTCCCCCACATAATCCCAGGCTCCTGACTTGTACATCAGTATAAGCTTAAGGAGCACTTAAACTGCAACGCCATTGTCTGTATTATCCTCATTAGAAGTTTGCTTTATTAAACTCCTTGAGCATGCTACAAAGTAATCGTGTGTTTCGTCGGCGAACTTGCAGGTGAGATTGTGCAATTGATTTCTGTCATCCTTTGACATGGAGTTTGCAGTTTTCCGTGTTGATGACTTTTAAAATTACATTTTTTATTATATTCTATTGTTGTCAGTATTAAATTCTTCCGTTTTTTTAATTATATTTTATGCAAATTAAGATTAAAATTCAGCTTCTTTACGCATTTAGCTTATTGTTATTGCTTTGATGTATTCCGTCTGTCCTGCATTTATTTTTATCTATTTTTTTAAGACTTTCTTTTAAAATATGTATATATTATTTTTCAAATTAAAAATACATTTTTTTTATTTTTACTATTAATTTATAATGTACGCACACTATACGTATATGTCTTTTTATTCATTTTATTTTTTAGTTTTATATGTTAATTTGCTATTTGACTTCATGTCGTTAATACTACTATTAATTTAAAGTTTATTTTTCACCTGGGCAGAAAGAATAAAGGTAGATAGTGTGCAAGAAATACCTTTACCGGTTCATTCTGACATTTGACCTTTTATAAAGACCATACTCATTATAAGGTCTGGGGAGAATGAAAGATGTATTCTATCTCTCTTCCCGTTGTATATCCGTTTTCTTTTAATAAATTAATGAGCATATGGATTCTTATATGTTTGCTTTTCTAAACAGAATAAATTGTTAAATAATTTGGACTCCAAAAGCATTCACAGTGATTATAAGTTACGAAATAATAAATCCAAAATATTTACTATTCATAGCTTGAGAGAGTTAATCTATGCTAATTGACTGGTGTAAAAGTTTAGAATATTTTATTTTAAAAGTTAAGTAAATAAAAAAAAATCATTGAATGAAATTGATTATTGAAATTAAATACTATTAAAAAAAGGATAAATGAACAATGAAACTATTTGTATTATTTAACTTTAAAATGGCGTTTTTATTAGAATAAAATAGGACACCCCTCCGTTTATTTTTTTGTTGTTGTTTTGAAAAACAGTTATATTAAGTGCTTTTTTTTTTTTTCAAATAAAAAAAATATGCTCCAATTCCAGGTATTTTAATTACAGTTTTGATGCTAATTGCTGTACAGCAGTTATATTCATACATTACATACTTATAAACCTTTTGATTGCAAAATATAATATTAAAATCATAGTGTGTGTATATTAGTTAATATTAGAATATTAATGATTTGAATAGAAATACAGTAATTTGATAATAGTGAAATACTGTTTTTATTTTCATAAACTGAATTACATATTTCATGAAGAAAGAATTATGAAAATGATTTAATGTAGTGCATTTACACAAGCCTGCTCCAAATCAAAATAACCACTATTGCTTTAATAGACAGTTTTGTATAAGTTTTAACGGAGACTTGCCTCTCCTTATTTATTTATAGTTATTAATTTTAACATATTTTAAGATTTTGAAGTGAGATTATGTATACTTTTTTTGTGTGACAATATTGGATGCTGAATGCCCTCTTCTTAAATGAACTTAGAACCTTTTTATGCATGTATGTCTATATATTCAAAAGCCCATTAGCCATATTTAGATTTTTTCTAAACCTTTTCATCATCACTGTAATCTCATCCATTTCACTTCCAACAAATTTCTTATTCTCACTCTATATACGTTTACCCAATCATTACATCAGTAGCAAAATCTCCCTACAGTAGTGCTACCAAGTGGGAACCTTAGTAATCAATGAATGCAAAAATGTTTGTGCTTAAAATCCCTATCTAATGCCTACTCATTCAATATCCCCAGAATAGTTTTTAGCTTGTGGTTTTCTTTTGTGAGGAGCCTTGGATTTGAGAGCACTGCATCTAGATCTTAGGATCTAATGCAATCCTCCAGCAGCCACTCTTTATCTATTTAGTTAACTATAAGCCCAATAAGTCATATAGATTTAAACTGAGTTCAGCATGTATACATTTTCGTGTTGTTTTGATCATGTGATGTTTTGACGATTTTATCAATCATTATATTATTGTAAATATATTTTCATTTCTTTTTCCTTTTAAAAAACAGCTGTTTTTTGTTTTTTTTTTAATTCTGTTCAAAATCCTTATATTTTTTTACAATCAATATCGGAATGGGGGAGGGGGATCTTTTCCTTTCTCACTCCTTTCAATAAATCCTGCAATTCATATATATATAAGTTAACTTTCTATCTTTATACAATTTGATTTACATCTCAAGTTTTTTTAAATCTCATTTTTACATCTTTTCTTTGATGTCTGAGGCATATTTTCTTTCCCTTAAGTAATATTAAGTTCTCTTTAATATTTTTTCATTTTTATTATATTCAAAGCTGTGTTCTTTTTTATTAACACCACATACTTGTTCCCCAACTAAGTTATCTATCTTCATGTTTACTTTAATGTATCTAAAATATATTCCCAACATTCCAATTCCATTTTTTTAAATAAATACCAACAAATAATATTACTATGTATCAGTTTTGCTCATTGTTCCAATTCATCTCTTTATTCCCCTCCATTTATCTTAATTAAACACTTTTTTTTGCTAATCTAATATTATTTACAAGGTATAACCTTTTAAACATTTTGAATTCTCTTTTAATTTTTCTCATGCATATCTACCTCCCCTGTAACATAGATTGTTTTATTCTCAAATATTAACACTGATAAAATTAAAATATAAACAAGCTAAATTTTTAATCATTCTATGTTATTCTTTCAATTCTAATTTTTAATATAATTCTCTTTTTTTATTTTATTTAATAAAATACTCAAATATTTATATTTTACTATTTCTTCAAAACATATTTATTTCATTTTGTATTTTGGCTTATTGGTACTACAGTTTATAAAAAAAAAAAAACATCGCGCTATATAAAATAAATGTCTTGTTTACATATTGCTTTCTCTATTAATTACTAATATGGATTTTTTGTGGAATTTTTTTTTTCCTATCGTACATTTTTTCTTCAAGATTAGTTCCATATCCTTTATATTATTTGCAAAAAGTGCTATATTTCTGCAAAAAGACACTTATGCACTCTTCGGGTTTTCATTATGAAAATATGATTCTTATTACAATTTTTATAAGTCAATGTTTTTAATGATAATGATGATTGGCCAACTTATTTTATGTATGGTTCACAATTTAGTTTTCCATTGTTCTCTATACTGTAATTAATTTGGTGCTTATAAAATTATTCTAATAAAAATCTATAATAAACTAAATTATTTTCAAAATTTAAAAACTTTTTCACAATTTATTCTATTCATCTTTTTTTTAATGCCATTTCTATATCTAGAAATTTTAGTAGTAACTGTTTCCCTGTAACTTATTTTAATTAACTCAAAAACAATAAAAATATTTTGTCTTTATGTTTTCTTGAACAAAATCCATTCTTCTATTCTCAAGATATTATGTTTTTCCATGGTTGTAACCATCACTATATCCATAATTAATTAATATTTTGATTAACAATCATTCATTGACATATTTGTTTACTCCCATTATAGCTCAAGGTAAAAAAAGATGAGAAATAAAAAGAACAAAAGTTAAAGATGATTCTTACAATGATTATATAAACTAATCGATGAAACACAAATACATCTACATATATTTCATTCTTTTACATTAGTATGTTTTATTGACAAACTGTGATGGTGTCTTTTAACTTCTATGTAGCAAGTTTTTTAAACCTGAAATTTAACTTTTTTATTGTATTTTATCTTTAGCCATATCTAGACATTGGAAGCAATCTGTGTTACATTTCTTTAATGCTTTAAAAGATGTTTAAATGTAAATAATTTCTGTTTTCTTGAAAACCATGCTCATGGTCACCATAAAATAAAATAAAAAACTTTTTTAATGAGTCTATTGCTATTTATTCACTTTACATAGTCAATCTAATAAAAATATGCTCATATAGTAATCATTCACTTGGAAAGAATTATTAACCAGCTATAATGAATTCAGGTTTTCATCTTATGGTTGTTAATGTGAATCCTCAATATGGCCAAATATTATGGTAATTTAATAGAAGTAAATGGTAATAAAGTTGCTGATTGTTTTAAATTATCAATTGGTACATTTGAAGAAAGTGAGGCTCTTAATTTTAGTATATCAAATATTCCTATGACTGAATGGCCATGTTGGGTAATTAATAATAGTATGTCAGGGCATGTTGCAACTTGATTTCCTGTAACCAATCTCATAGATACTTTTAATAATGCTCTTTTGCTTTTACTATAAAGAACCCCTATTATATGTTATGGAGATGAAATTGGTCTTGCCGACAATCATGATTTGAGTTCTGGTGAATCTCTCCTTACACCAATGTCATGAAACAATTAAATAAATGCAGGTTTCAATAATTCTACTTCACTAACATTGTTGCCAGATTCCATAAGCTAAAGCATATTTATAGAATATTACAAAAATGATATTTTTCAAGTATGGTTATGTTATCTTGATAAAAGTCAACTCATTTTCATACTGTAAATTTGATACAATCTTATATTACAACTAGTTTAGTTAAAGAACTTATGTCATTGCCGTAAATTATCCTGCCTTTTGACTAGTTAAATATAGCAGCAGCATATTAGAGTCTGTGATTCACCTAAATATATAGATCTATTTTTCCTATTCAAAAATATACAAAGAGCACCATCATCAACCATTATCAGTCCACTGCAGGTTAAGGTCTTTCCAAGTTCAATCCATCTTTTCTGATCTTTAGCTTCTCTTCTCTACATCACCTCTATACAGTTTTGTATTTCATTCATCCATCTCATATATAGTTTATTTCTGGATCTTTTATAATCTATTGGAATCCAGTTTAATATTTCACTTGGCCATCTACCCTCACCTCTTCTAGAAATATGTTCAGTCTAAATCTTTTCAGTGATGTTAGTAGTTACTTCTAACATGAATCCCTCCATACTTCTTTGAGTGGTCTGAAGTCTCTGTGTTGCTCTTCTATTAAGTGTCCCAAGTCTCAAATTCATCAGTAAGAACTGGTAAAACACATTTATTAAAAAATCTTCCTTTTCAAGCACATAGATATATTTCCTTTTAATATTATTTTTAAACCAAATTTAATTCTATGATTAATTGTCATCCATTATATTTGTTGTTAAGTTCTTCTAATTCATCATTATCAATCTTTATATTCTTATTTTGAGAAAATCCATTGAACATCACTTTAATCTTTTCAATATTTACCTTTAGTCCTACTTTCTTACTTTCAGCTGATAACTCTTGCAACATATCCTAAAGCTATGAAGCATTTTTTGTAAAAACAACTACATCATCTGCAAAATCTAAAAGACTTAAATCTCCATTTACTTTTATTCCTTTAGCTTCACATTTTAATCCACAAAATACTTTTTTGCAGCACGCCTGGAAAAAGTTTTGGAGATATGGAGTCACCCTGTCTTACATCCTTCTCAATGTTAATCGTCCTAGTATCATTATATAATCTAATTGTTGCTGTTGTATTTTAATAAATCTAATTGTTGTTGTTGCACTTTTATAAATATTGGATTTATACTTTGATGATTCAATGCTTTAATCACGGAAGAAATACTTATAGAATCAAATGCGTTTTTATAATCTACACATCTAAAGCATAATGGCAACTCATATTCGTTGGTCCTTTCTACAACTTCTTGATATGATTCATTGTAATAAAACTACTTTGAAATCCAGTTTGTTCCTTTGGTTGATTGAAATGCAAAGTTTTCTGTAGACAAGTTGAAATTATCTTGGTAAAAATTTTGTCTAAAATTGATAAAAGACTGATAGGTCTGTAATTTCTAATATCTTCTTTATCACTTTTTTTTAAATATTATTATTAATACTGCATTCTTCCCATCATCTGTTATGTCTTTATCATTTAGACATTTGGTATATAACCTTGCCAAAAAAAATTCTATTTCTTCACCTGCTTCGTTTAAGATATCAATTATAATTCTATCATTGCCTGGAGCTTTTCCCTTCTACATAAATTTAATTGCATGTCTCACTTCTTTATTTAAAATCCTGGGCAATTAAGAAGATATAATAGTTATTGGAGATACTTGTTCTTTATTACTACATACTTTTTGCTACAACTATTCTAACCATTTTGTAAAATGATCTCTCTTTTTAATAATAGTTCCTTTTTTTTTTCTTATTACAGATATGTTTCCTACCAATACCAAAATGTTGTTTTATATTCTTGAGACTTTTCTCTTCTATAGCTTTTATTACTAGTTCACAATTATACTTTTGTATATTATTATCAACTCTTTTTCACACCATTTTACAAAATTTGAGATCTTCAAATCTTCTTAATGCATCATTTTTATATATTTTCATATTCCTTTTTTTCTTCATAAATTGTCTTGTCTCTGAAGAAATTTTTCTGGTCATTTGCTGCTTCTTTGTACCAGCTATCTTTGTTGTAGTGTATCAGTTATCTTCATATTATTTTGTTCAAATTTGTATCATGTTCAAAATCTGTTAATAGTTGAAAACAATTTACAAATTCTAATTTAAATTCATTGGAATGTTTCTGAAGATTAGGAATATCAACTGTGAATATTGTTTTTCTTAATAATTTTTTTCTATCTACTTTTATATTAACGTGTGTGTATCCTACATCTTACTAGTCGATGATCTCTTTCTCTATTGAATTTATTAAGAACCTTACAATCTTGAAATACATATTTCCTGTTAGTCAAAATATAATGCAATTCTGCTGTACTTGCATGTGGATTCTTCCATGTCCATGCACATTTAACGTTTTTTTTCAAAAAAAAGAATTCATAATATAAAGTTTCTTTTTTTCTGCAAACTTCACAAGTCTATGTCCTCTCATTTCTATCACCCTAACCAAATTTAAACTGCAGCACTTTCATCTTCTAATTGTTTATCAATTCTAGCATTAAAGTCTCACATGACTATTTTAAATGTTTGGTCTGCTTAAAAGTTTTTTGTATATCCATATAAAAATCCTCTACTTCTTCATAACAGTGAGAACTTGTTGAGACATAAACCTGAATTAATTGCATTTGATATCCACTATTAAGTTGAATAACTAATGTTACCACTCTGTTTTATATGCCATCAATCCTCACCATGTTGTTCTTCCACTTTTTATTTATAATCAGTCCTACTCTACTTGTACATTCGATGTTTCATCCTTTGTAATACAGTACATATTTACTTTTCTTCACTTAATATTCCATTTAATATGAAACAGTTCTTTTTCCAATCTTCCTTCACTTGAAAGTGATCTGCAGTTGTAAGTACCTAAATAAAAAATCATCATCAAATGGCAGCCTGGGTCTACAATCATGAGATTCTTAGTAATCTTCAGTTTGACTGCTATGCTTTGCTTTGGCTGGCAACTTTACATCCTCCTGGGAATGAGGGCCAAGATTTATTTTTGTCTGTCATGATGGTAAATATCTATTAGAAGAGAGAAAAAAATATAAATTCATTCATACATACAATCATTCTGCCTTCAAGAAAATCAACTGATATTTCAGTTTTGAGAGCTATCAGGCAACTGAGAGGAAAGCCTATGGTGTTTCTTGATTTTAAATACAGAGGTAAAAAGCAATAAACGCACCACATTGGCTAAATCTATGTTGGTGAGCAGCTTTTCCATGTACATATTCTATAGGAATAATCACATAGTGATAACAGCTGCAACAACCAGAACATATGAAGTGGACATTAGGATCTTGCCTTACTCGGTTCCTTTAAGGCCTCCTAGAGGAATCTAAGGATCTTCTTTCAGTTAACAGCAAATTTCTTTCTGCAGCTCCCGAGACAGTATAAAATATTGATTTCATTGCCATTTTTACTAAACTTTTATATTAATAATCTATAGTTGTATAGTATATACTAATATTAGAATTTTTCATAAATACTTTAAAGATAAATAAAAAACAAATATTTTGGAACATTAGATGTTTAGCTTTTAAGTGTTACTTAAATATTTAATTGGTAAAAAATATTTTGACAATTGATGGCCTGTGTTGCTTGTACCAAAATTAGTTCCAAAAACAACTACTACAGCTCTCGTATTTTGAAAAAAATTTTGAAAAGTAATATGCATTTTTTTTTATTATTGAAGAATGTGCTCACTCGTGCAATATTATATATTTTAGTTTAATGTTGTATACATTATGAATATTTCATGCAGTAATGCATATTTTAAATTGAAGTAATAGTACTTAAATCATAAAACTTAAATTGTTCACTATAACATAAGTATGGAGTTTTACTTTGAAATCATTGGTGGCAGATAACTAAAAACAGAATTTATTTTATTTTAATATTAGAGCAATATTTGCTTCATTTACACCTGTTAGTCAGAAAATATTACATCATCTTTTGTAGCAAAAAATAAAGAACAAAATAACAATTATTAATAGTGGTGGTGTTGGGGGAATTTAGTCTAAATGCCCAGTAAATATTTTTGTAGATGATGGAACTAAGAAAATTAATGTTGATAAAGATGTTCATCAGGATGATTCCATATGTAAAATCTTTTCAGCAGTTTGTGGGAAGTATTTTGAATTAAAATGGAAAATTAAGACAATTTAATAATCGAAGATTATTTAAGTTATCTAGATTATGCAGGTGATGATTATTTTTACAAATAATGTTTCAGAGATTTAAGAAATGTTATAAAAGGTATCACACGAAAGCAAAAAAGTAAGACTAAAGATAAATGCTAAAAAGTGATATGAGAAAACTACAATATATAAAATGTTAATGTACATAATGAAATAAAAACAAATTTAAAAATATACTTATTAATGAGATTTTGACATTGTGACAAAATATTATTTTTTTGCAAAATTGGAAGTATAAGAAAATTTCTTTCTATCAAATATATGGAACTGAAACAGTGTTATTTTATATTCATATTTTTTTCACCATTTATTTAACTGAAAAAGAAAAATGCGCTATGACTTCTCCTTTATCGAAATCAGAAACCTCTCAGCCACTATGCCCAGAGAAACCTGTTAGTCACCTTACCTTCCCTTTTCATTCCCCACCCTAAGTTTTTCCCATATTCTTTTTTATTCTGCTTCATCCCATTTCTACACCATCATCTTTGTCCACTCTATGGCCTTTATATCTAGATCCCTCTTATTTTTCTCCAAATCCAGCATAAAATCAAGAAACCACTTTCTGTATAATCATTTTGCTTATATTTATTCTTCCACAACTTCATTATTTATACCCTTTCAGTTTGTAAGCATTTACATTTAATTAGCAAATGCCTAATATTTTCTATGCCTTCCTTACATAACTTGCAAACTAAATCACCCACATTTCTTTATTTATGTATATATTCACTTGTTACTAACGGTCCTGTTCGAGCCTTAAACAGTAAACAACTTTCCTTGTTATTGTCATAAATTAACTGATGCCCAATACTCTGTTTATTTTTATATATATTTAAATTCTTTTTACTCTCCATTCTAGTTCTCCAACTCTCTATTTTTTTTTAATGCATCTATTCTTCTGTTTCATTCTTTGCCACTATAACATTCAAAAATCATCATAATACAGTTATTCCACCTTTTGTATAAGTATACTGACATAAAGTCTTTATCCAAATCTGCATACCATATTATCTTACCATCTTCTTGCCTGTTCTTTACTTATAACTGACCATTTTCATTTTGCTTTTTGCATGTCTCATATAAAAACTTGACCATCCAATTTCTCCTTGAATTGCTTCCTTTGCCATACACACATTGCATTTAATGCATTCTTCCTATTTCTCTTTGTACATCATTATCATGAGTTAACTCTTGCTACTGTCACTCCCATATGATTCTTGCTATATCATATTTATTATATAACAACATTGTTAATTTCTTTATCAGTCCCTTTCTTTTCTTTACTTCATTTCTCAATTTTTTTCCCCATTCATCCAAGCAATTTTTCTGATTACTTAAGATGATTTCCAAATAGTTATACCTATTCACCACATTTACTTTTATATCCCCCAATAAAAATTATTTATCTCCTCTTTTCCTAGCATTTATCATCATGACTTGATTTTTCTTCACTAAACTTAATCCCATCTTTTTACCCACTCTTGTGCATGTCTTCAGCATAACTTCCATATCTTGTTTACTTACTGTGCACAAGAAGATATCAGCAGCAAATAAAAAATCTCATAATATATACATTCCTTTGCTATTTATTAATGGTATCTCTACCTAGTTTTTCTATTGCTATCTCCATTTCTCTCAAATATAGCAAAAACAAAATAGGTGACATAGGTCATTCTTGCCTTGGTCTCACTCCATTTTTAATTCTTACTGTTTCTATATTTCCTAATTGATAGTATAGCAATTATTTTCATACAATCTCTGAATAAGATCCACTAAACCTCCATTCATTCCCAAATTTACCTATAATCTATTTCTATTTACTCTTATCATATGTCTTCTCTATATCTATAAAGACATATTATTACTCATCTATAAGTTGCATGACTACAAATAAACTATGTCCTATATGCCTATCCATTCTAAAACTTCCTTGTATTTTTCCTACTATTAATTTCCATTTTTCCAGTTACCATATATACAAAAACTTTATTCAACACCAGTGTTTTCACTACCAGTGTATAATTTATCTTTCTATGGTCCTTACCCTTTTCTTTACTCTTGTATTATTCTAGCTATCTAGAAATTCTGTCTTCTGTGCCATTTTATTAAAGCATGATAATAGATTTTGCCCTATTTCCTAAATTCATCACCATCTCTGCTGCCCATCCATCTAAACATCTTTCCTTTCCACTTTTCAACTTTTTCCTTGCCTCATTCAATTCACTTTCTGTAAAACTAATAAATCCATTGTTTGTTATCACTCTGTCATTCACATCTAATATCTCTATATCTATTACATGATTATTTAAGATTGTCTAATTCTTCTTTAGAGGTACACTCTTTTTCCTCATCATTTAGTAATATTATTTTTCTCCCCTACATTCCTTTTAATATATTTCCATTTTTTTTTACTTTATCTCTTCCACTTTTATTAATATCTTCCATTAATTTGCTATTTAATTTTATTCTCTATAATTATCTATTTTAGGCAACTTTTTTATTAAAAAAAATAGTTTCCCATTTAATATTAACTTTTTTTTCACTTTCTTTGTTTTTAATAGCATATTTATATTCTCTGAATGCTTTCCCCCTCTCTTTTACCCTTTTACTAATTCCCACTTTTCTATTACTTTTATTTCTTTGAATGTTTCACCCAAAACTTTTATTTGCCATTTTTTCTACTTTACCACACTAATCCTTATATTAATTCCCAACAACTCTTCCATGATTTCTTCTACTTTTATTTTATATTCTTGTAACTTATTCTTATCATTCATTTTCCATCCACATCTTTCACTATCCTGTCTTTTTTATTAAGTGAGATGTGGTGCACTATGGCTTCTCCTTTATCAGACTCAGTAATCTCTCCACCACTATTCCCAAGGGAACCTGTTAACCACCTTACCTTCTCTTTCCATTCCCCACCCATATTCTTCTCTCTCCTGCTCCATCCTATGTGAGTAGCTGTTGAATTATACTATTCCCATTTGGACAATTATGGAATTAATTTTAGGATTGTTCATATTTTTGACTTACAATTTAAGTATAATTATTATTAAAAAATAATTATTTTATGCATTTCAACCTTTTCACACCTGCGGACCGGTAAAAATATGGATAAGGTTTCGCGGCCGGCAAAAATAAAAATGTTTCGCGCGGACAGGCAGAAGTCTATAGATAAATTTTCTTAAAGATGTAAACTGCTTAGCTTTAGATGAGCATAATTGTTATAACTGATCAAAACAACACTGTTAAATATACAACATGAAATTTATATATATATGGAGTTTGTATAATACAAAACTTTTTTTTTTAATTTTGACTTTTTTTAGAAAAGTAATAAAAAATTTAATTCTCCCCCCCCCCCCATAAACATCTATGATAATTAAAAAAACAAATTAAGTTATGTATGATTGATTAGATTTTGTTTTCGTTCTGTTTCTTTTTTTTTAATTGGGTAAAAATGAGCTAAATAAAAATTGTTTATATTAATTAAAAGTTTAAACTCTTATTATTTTGTTATTAAAATTTTCCTGCTGGGCCCGGCACTGGTCCGCGGCTCAAGAGTTGAAGACCACTGATCTAGATAATTGAATTGCCTTTGCTTAAATCCATCTCTTTTCCACTTTCAGTAGTTGACATAATTATTTTTACCTTTTTTGTCTTAACCATTATAAATATTGTACTGGTCAGTTTGCGTAATTCATACAACCAGACCTGGAATTCCAGCCTGAGTACCTCGAGTTAGATCGTGTACTAGATACATAAGTCAGGGACACTCTCTAACTTTGCTTTACAGGTTCAAATCTAGGTCTCTTTACTTATGATTAGCAATACTGATGATACAAGTCATATTCAATTATTTCCGGCCAGCAGCGGTAAAACAAAAAGACTAATTAGGCAACTGGCCAGATCTATATAATAGTTATCAATAATAAATTATGTCTTATGAGTACATATCAACCTAATGTGTATAGATATATGTGTGTGGGAAAGCATAATCAATAGTATAGGCAATGACTTTAGAGTAAGATTTTAAATATAGTTTAATAATACGCATATTCTGCGTTAATAGATATATATTATGTTTGAATAAATATGAATATTAGCCTCGCATTACAACATTTACATATTTCAAAGTCTTATACGTATATCAAAAACAAATATAACTTTATTTAATACTTTTACTAATAGTGCAGTTTTATACATATATTTAACCAGACATAATTTTATTTAACCCATTTATTAACAGTGCAGTTTTATAAGTATATTAAAACATATATAACTTTATTTAATACATTATTAATAATGCAGTTTTGTAAGTATATTAAAACAGATATAACTTAATTTAATACATTTGTTAATAGTGTGGTTTTTTACGTATGCCAATAATTCTTTATTATTGCATTAATGGAATTAAAAGGGATTACAGTAATTGAATTGCATAATATGCTAATTATTATCAGCCTAATGTTACAAGCAAATATATATAAGTTTTGATGAACAATCACTTAACCTGGGAATAGATTATCAACATTTTGTATACACAATTAGTGTATTGCGTTAGGACACTATACATCAATAAAGATTTGATATTTCAGATGGAACATAAGGGAAAGGTATACTGAGCATTTTAATTATCCAAAATTGGATACTAGCACATTAATTTATAGATGAAAATATAAAATTCAGCTATAACATTTAAATACGTGTACTTCAGCTCAAGTGATCACAACGTCTAACTACGGAATTGAATGCGTAGGGTTTAATAAAGAAAGAATAAGATAGAGTAATGGCGGTGGTAAGGTGCGGGCTATTTTTTATATTAAGAAATCTATTTGCGAGACGTGATGGTGTGCTTATGGGACACGATTTTTATTTCGCATCATATGAGACCGACTTGCCACACTCCAAATTTACGGAAATCGGTCACTGGAAACGAAGAAATATTCAGCCTCAATGGGATCGCACTGATGGTGCAAAAATCTCATTACTAATCAGGCCCATGGTCCAGGGTCTATTTCCCTATCACAGACTGGAAGCGACAAATAAATGGCTCAGGTCTTTCCCGATGTCTGTTTTGGATGAATAACACACAATTAAGAAATAGACCAACATTAGCAACGCTTGGATAATATATATATATAACAATTATTTATGGTGCTTAAAGTTAACCCAAGGTATTAGTTATTCATTTTCTTGGTAGTATGATCAAATTATTTAAGCTGACTTAATGAACATTATGATATATATTTTGAAATATAAGATAGATTTCTCACTTTAATAGTTTATTTTCTTTTAATAAATTTAAAATATAGAGCTCAATTTTTTCCCACCCTATGCCATCTAACTTTAACATTATTTTGGGATTGGACACAAAGTGATAAACAAAATTTTTAATAGCATTAATTTGCTTATTTACTTAACTGAGGATATTTGGAGGATCATTATACGAGATATGAGTATTAATTTAGGCGATTTTTATACATAAAATGACATATGAAATATATATATATATAATCTTTACTTTTTAATTTCCCAAAGTCTGCGATCATAAATCATTTACTTTTTTTTTTTTTTATTAATGTGGGAAATGTTTTTCCCCTCCACCAAACCGCAATAATAAGATACTAAGGAAAATAACATTTTAAAACTTTCCAACCCGACAAATGTACAATTTTATAATAAACAACTTAATTAATTAAATGAGCTCCTTTTTTTTTTAAATAACAGGAGACTTAGTTAAATTTAAACACATTTGCAGAGTTGGAGAATAAATTAATGGCATATTACTTGAACGAAACAAAAAGAAATATATATATTATAATTATATACAAAATCAATGCCGCACCATTTAAAATAAGAATTTTGCGAGGCTAATAGAGAATTATATGATTAGTTTTATAAAGAATCATGGAAAGTGGATTAAAGATTACTACACAGGTAAGTTACTTTTATAAGAATGTACATTTAGTTTACATTAAATTTTAGTTACAATTAATATACATAAAATATAGAAGATAAATGTGAGGTGGCACTATTACCACTTTCCTGAGTCCATACTGGTATAACAGTTCATTATTTTGACAAGGTCAGAAATTAATGGCAGGTAGCATGCTTTTTCAGATCAAGTTCAGGGCACAGTTAAATAGTTAAAGGTTTCATTTAAGTTTGAGAAGCATTTCCATAGAGAGTGGCTCAAGAACGGCCAAAGGAAAGGCGCGATGGTTTTACTCCTTGGTCATGTCTATGGTAACGGACGGCGTGAAATCAGTTAAACCAAATTCTTTCTCCGAAAAGCTAATAATTTAGACCAAGCTAAAACAAAGCAGACTCAAATTCAGATTTTGATTTTGATTTTTAATTTTTTTTCCCCTTATCAATCCAATTTTTGCACTATATATACGATCCCTTGGAATGTTGCAATGCACTTTGAACTTGTGGCCTGAAACGATGTATAATTTTGGTACAATAGCTAATTTTCTACAGCAAGCCCACCTTTGTTTCATAAGGAATTTAAGACCATGCGATCGGTTAGAAAAATTCTTGAACGATTGTTTTACATTCTATTTTAGTATTTGTAAAGATCTCTTAGATAGATTAATTATATGTTAATGGAAAAGTGACTTTTTCATATCACTTTTGATTTATTTGACTTACACTAATTAATTCCCCTCCCCCTTTTCTTTGTTTTAAATTTTATAGTAATGTTTCTAGAAATTTCCAATCCGATTGCCTTATCTTGTGCCACCATGATTAAAAAATATATAAAATTTTACATACATATTTCCCAATTAATTCATATCTACATTATTAGTACATTAAAAGTGTGTGTATATTTTGATTAAATCTATCCCTCATTGCATGTCCATGACTCTATTGATTCACTTCTTTCCTAAATCATTAATTTATTTCTATCAACACGGGATTAATCTTGAAGTGGAAAAAAAAATTCTGGGTAAATACTGAGTATGTGTACAAGCACGTATAGATAGACTTTGAACTCTTATTAGATGGTACAATGATTATTCATACTTGTGAAACATAATCTGAGCTTCAGATTATCTGCTTCAATATATTATTGGTCTATTTACCTGATGCTAAATAAAATTTAATTATTATAAAATGAATCAAATAATTTTATAAATGGTTTAATTTTTATTTATTTAATACAATCAGTCTTACAATTGGCATTTGAAATGTAAGAAAATCTAGATATTCAGAAAATAATTTTATGAACTATTTCTGTTATAGAACTTAGGAAATCATAATTTTTTAATTCATTTGTATTTTTTTAATTTTTAGATCAATCTTGACTAAGTAATACTTTTAGAAAAAAAACAAAAAACAAATGACCTACATTTTCTAAAAATTATTTGTGGTACACAATTTTTTGTTTTCAATATTCTTTGCCAAATGAGAAATCTTAAGTATTCTTTTTTTCCCCAATGTCATCATCATTTTCAATTATTATCAGTCCATTGCAGGATAAAGATATTTCTAAATTTAATCCAATTTCTATGATCCATAGCTTTTATTTTCTATATCACACAAGAAAACTTACCTACTTCATCAACCTGTATATTTGGGTTTTTTTTTTTTTTTTATAATCTCTTAGGATCTTATATAAACTTTCTGTCCATCTATTATTTCTTTTAGAAACATATCCAATTCAACTTTATTTTACTTTTTTTTTTTTCATCATTTGGTAATTGGTCTGAAGTCTTTCTATTGCTTTTTTATTAAATGTCAAATGCTCAAATCCATAAGAACTGACAAATACATATATTAAAAACTTTTCCAAACACATAAACATGTTTTCTTTTAATACTAAGTTATTTCTATTAAAAGCCATTGACTTAAAAATAAAGAAGTTGACACT
Organism: Epiperipatus broadwayi; assembly: GCA_028023455.1. Taxonomy (NCBI): domain Eukaryota; kingdom Metazoa; phylum Onychophora; class Udeonychophora; order Euonychophora; family Peripatidae; genus Epiperipatus; species Epiperipatus broadwayi. Next base: position 2,239,628 of record JAQFVV010012431.1, on the reverse strand, counting down.
ATAACAGATCTCTACAAATGTTTAATGTATCACTATTGATAACAGTTATATATAATTAAAATAGGTTGTCGCTGCTTATTTCTTGGCTGATTATAAAAATGTCTATGAAGGATTTTGACAAATAATCATTACTTTATTTAGAAAACATTTATTATTATTATTATTATTCATTATCATCATCATCATCCTCTTATATAATGAAATGGATACATTTTTGACAAAGGTTGAAGATATTTTAGTGAAATCCAAATATGATGTTATTATAGTGGGTGATTTCAATGAACTGGATTATTTGATTTGTAATAATAAGGCTGTTGGTAAAAATAAACTATTTAGAATAAACATTTTTGTTGAATTAATCAAATTAAATCAGTTTAATAGTTTTACTAAATGATAAGGGTAAAATACTTGACCTATTATTTAGTACCATTGATTTTTTTAAATGTAATTTGGCAGATCCGGCTCTTATATCTCCTGATTCTTATCAACCATCTTTGCAATTTATAATAGATGGATTATATGAGCATATAAAATCTATTATTAATATTATGTTCAAAGATTATAGACATGGTAATTATTATGGTCTATGTAAAGCCTTGGAGAATACTGACTGGAGTGTAATTTTTGTAGAAAATGATCCAAATGAAGCTGTAAGTAAATTTATTGATATAATTCAAAATTGTTTGGATTACTATATTCCTGTTAGATGTTCATAACATAATAATAAATATCCTAAATGGTTCTCTAAAGAATTATGTAAGGGACTTAATAGGAAACACCTCTCTGAATGCACATTGATTTTTGATATAATAATCAACAGCGATAGGATTATTCTCAAACACAGTTATTGCTTTGAACCTACTCCATACCTTCTTGGTAATTTGGTAAAGTGAAAAACTTTTATTAATACTTTAATAATTTTTCATTTCTTCAATGGAGCAAAACGCTCCGTCCATTTCTACAAATATGGTATTGACGAACGTTAATGCACAAGCACCTTCTGCAAACAGCGAACCCAGGAATTTTGTTGATAGTACCATCTTACTTTTAGAAAATGATCTAATTTTGCAGAATGACGCTAACCAAGATATTATATATTCCAATCACACAACATCACAAGATTTGTCAAAGTCTACCAGCATAACTGCTGAATACACTGACCCGGATCTATATACGAGGGCCTTTGACCAACAGTAATAATGCTACCCTATTTCACAGAAGTATGAAACACACCTCAAATACAACCAACAAAATTAATAGTATCTCGTTGGATAACGGATTTACCTCACACTCAAATAACAAGAAAATAGATAAAAACATCACCTACATGGGTGCATTAAAAAATATTAAAACCTCACTGAGTTATCTGTCAGACATGGAAATCGATATTCATGGGCATAACAGAAACACAAATAATTTTCCTGATTTGCCCAAAGCTAAGAAACCTTCCTCAAATAACACCCAACCAATAGTAATTTATGTGAAAAATTATTCGATGCAACCATCAACAAAACACAAATAAATAATGGATTTACTTATGCGAATGCAGTAGGGAATTCAGAAATAAAATTGTGTAAGAGCGCTTAGGCTGCTTCAAAAAATATCACAGAACTTTTCGGTCTAGAGGACGATCTTGAGGAACAAATACAAGATGATATACGTGAACCTCACCACATTATGCTGGAAAAGTATTAAGAGTATTGCAACAAATTTAACACAACCATACCAACCAGTTTACTCCAATGTTTTAACAAATTTAAAAACGTCAAAACCGTAATTATAACCATCACCAATTCAAAATGCGATTTAAGCAGATTTCCCACAGAAGAGTTTTATCAATTATTGAATGAAAAAAAATTGTGGTCATATATTTATAAAATATTATTCCTTCCCAATAAAAGATATTAATGTTTAGAATTTCACAACAAAAACAAAAAGAAATCTATCAAAATAATATTAAATTCCTCGGTAACCAAATTCTTTGCTACATTGATATAGACCACCCTCTAGTACTTCAAGGGCAAATTAAAAATTGCTACCCGGATTTTGCAGAGACGGATTTACATTGAATATTAAAAAAATACAGAAAAATCTCCAATTTCAATTATTTTACAGAGAAAATGCAGCGGCTCTGGTTTATACAGACATTGCCACATTTAACTTGTCTATATAAAAACATCAATCCAATAGATATCCCAACTCTACATGAAAGTGAAAGTGCACTGCTCATCATCACCTTTAAAGGAACACCACCACAACGTTTTTCATGTAAACAAAGATCCCATTTGATTAAAAACTGCCCCAATAAATTTTGCCCCAAATGCAGCCTTAAACTCACCAAACAGCATTAATTGCCACACTTAAACTCACCAAACAGCATTAATTGCCACACCTCAACCAACTAATAATGAAATAATTCAAATTACTTCAAAACCAAACACCAACCTAACCACTAAACAACCAATTGAATATCTCACCTGCACACCTACTGATAATAACATCATCACAATTAGTAACTCAGCAGCAATCAATTCCAACAACTAGGACTGCATGGATGAAGACTCTTCATCTTACCAGTCTGAATATACCACAACAGATTCTTCCCTCTTTAAAATTGCAAAGAGAAAGAAGAAAAACAATGACAAAAAAAAAGAAAAGAAAATTAAGGCCACCACTGATAATTCAATTCAAGACAAAATCATCCTGCATAATACTCAATCAATCACTATTAACCACATAGATAAAAAGGAAAGCTTAATTCCAGTCAGAAAAAAGCTAAGATCCACCTCGTCACCTATCCCAGACAACAAAAGCACTGATACTGGTTACTGGACTAGACAGTGTTTATCAGTTGATTCTTCTGGTTCGTTGGATCAACTGGTATTTCTCGAGGGAGTGGATGGTCATCGCAGAACCACTAAAAAGGTTAAAAACAAATCTCTTTCCATAAATGATTGCAGTCTTAATACACCTGCTGGCATCAGCTCCAACCCATTGATCCTCATATCTAAGGATCTTCTATAGAATTACATAACATATTTGTAGTCAGCTGCCCACACACTAAACATTACAATGGTATTTTCAGTCACAATGATCAATGTCAGAGGAATCAACTCACCACATAGATTATTTGCCATAGCTAATTGGATCAATCTATTCAACCCTCACTTATTGCTTTTTACGGAGACCAAATACTCTATCAATTCCACCCACAAACCAGACAAATACCTAAATAGATTTGGTTACTGCAACTTTTCCTTGTCAAACTTAGATGCTGCTGGAGTTGGATTTCTTGTTCATCGAAACTCTCCTGTTCAATCATTTAAATTACTCTTTCTAAACCCACACATGAGCATAATAACTTTTCAAAACCCAGCCTACACAATAAATATAATCACCTTGTACTTATATAACCAGCCACTACTTATTCACCAACTCATCAACAATATAAACCTTATTTTAGCAACTAATCCCCACCCCACAATACTAACTGGTGACTTAAACATGTCATATTCCGATTTCACTTGCAAATATTTACATCTCATAAGTAAAAAACTCACAAGCGCAGATGGCTTCTTCTCATCCAATGATATATCATTCTACACTCAAAAACATTCTACATTGATAGATCTCCTCTTCTACTCCCCTGATCTACATTACATAATAAAACCTTCACTATGTCCAGTTTCCTATTCTGATCACATGGCACTCAATATACAATTTACAATTAGATCTGTATCTCCATTCCACTCTCTCATTTAACAACACTTCTAGATTATTACTTAAATCCAGTGCTCCAGAGGCAATAATCTCTGAAATATATATATATATTTCAATAAAAATCAATATATTGTCTCTCAACCCAACAGAGGCGTGGTTTACATTCATAAATATCATCTCCACAATTAAACATTACACCAATAGAAATCCATCTCCAACCTACCTAATGAAAAAATTGGACGCTCTTCATTTAAAACTTAAAAGCACACCCAGCAACTCAACCTGAATTAGCTCAATTTTATTGTTAAAACAGGAATACAAATAGACGCAGCTCACATTAGCAGAATACATATCAATAAAAAAAGCCAAACTCTTTCTAAAAAACACCCATAATTGGGTGAAGGGATACATTCGCTGGGCCCTTGGCTACAGTTCAAAAAAGCTCACTCCATCCTCTATACTTTCAAATACAGAAACATTAACAGGGAAAAATATAACAATACAAATTTATAATCTTTTCAAAGACAGATTTCGGAAAACATTGCCATCTAGCTTGTTTCCATTCCACTTTGGCATCACAACAGATCATCATAACATATCCAGAAATGACATAGCTACAAAAATCCAATCATATCCAAATAACTCTCACCCCGGAGTACATGCTATCCTAAAATTTTTACTTCATTATCTTAACTACTTTACAACACCAATAATACTAAATATGATTACTTATCTCTCTAACCAAATCCGCTCAATTGAGCAGCTCTACCCGGTATCGCTAGTCCCCTTCCTCAAAAAGCCCATTATTCCTTCTCCGTTAACCAACCTCAGACCAATTTCCATGTCCCCTCTCATCATAAAATTATTGAATCCATAGTCAAAGACAAAATTCAGCCTTTAATCCTCCCAAAAATTTCTTAATATCAGTTTGCTAAAAAAGGCAGTTCCATACCGGAAGCGCTTGTCCGGTTTAAAACTATAGTACATGAAGTCAGACTAACCAAAAAAACTGGGCCAGTGGTGATTCAGCTTGACATTCTAATTCTGAAACTACTGGAAGTAATCGGTAGCCACAACATTCCTATACCTCTGATGTACATACTAGCAAATCTACTTCACAATAGAGATATTCAAATTACTCTAAATGGCAAGATTTCTCCGAGCTTCATCCCCCACACCTCCATCCCACAGGGTTCCCCTCTGAGTTACCTGCTTTTCATTACCTATATCAATCCATTACTTGCTGAAATAGAAGCAAAACTACCTGGAGTGTATATAGGAGACTTGAAAGGGTAAATAAACCATCTATCCTACATGGATGATATAGTAGTGTTCCTGCCTTCTAAGAAGTCACTTCCTAAATTACAAGCTATTCTTGAAAACTACTCATTAACACATGCACTCAAATTCAACAGGGAAAAAGCAGCAATATGGAACATTTTAACCAAAACCACATAATTTTCTTGGAATTCCATTTCATCTCTCACTTAATGCCACAAGAAGCACAATACAGAACCAGTTACTGTCATCAATAGAAAAAACAATTAATTCACTATCCAAAGCTTATCTGTCAATACATAGCAAAATTCACCAACAGTTTAAAAAAAAAAAAAAATTAATTATTATGCGCCAGTCATAAAATTCACCAACAGTTTAAAAAAAAAAAATCAACTCTTTATCTATGAAGCTAATCTGGAATAAGAAAGCTACCTCCATTAGTATCAATAGCCTACAAAAAACATACTAAATACAATGGCCTATCATTACACTCAAACACAACCTTCTACCATCAAAAAGCCCATAACACTAGTAAAACTATCTACTAATTTTCCAATCTTTCATAAAAATTTTACCCACTAATACCCCTCCACCAATGAAAAATAAATTCATAAATCAACTCACTAAAATTAATACTAATTTCAACAAATCACAGGATAAATCATTCACAAAAATTAATTACTGGGAAGCACATTATTCTCTTAACCATTCAGATTCTCTCCTAAATACAAGCAGTATCCTCAATGTCACAAACAAATCACTAATATCAAAATTTAAGTTTTGGTACCTTGAGCCAAAATATCTGGACTTATTATTAAAATCAACCTCAGTGCCCTACCAACCAATTCCTTCCTGTCAACCAAAATGAAATATGCCAACATTGACCCAATTTGCTCTCTATGTCATAGAGAAGATGAAACCATGAATCATTTTATCCATACCTGTTCTACCCTGCAGACTTACAGAGACTTAATCTCCGCAATCACTCGCAGCTCAAAAACCACACTTCAAACATTAATTGAAAACATTCCCCAAGGCTTTTTTACCACAATTAGAATCACAATTTTTCTCTTGTTCACGCTATGGTTCCTTAGGTGTCATTTCATGTTCAATCCTACTTCATTTTTATAAAATTATTTTTTGATATCCTAGATACGTGTTTTTAATTATACCTGTTGCAATACTATTTCTGGTGGTGTCAATTGCTACCAGCGCATAATTATTCAATATTATTATTATTATTATTATCATCATCAGATTGTGGATCATAGATATTTACTATATAGACATGATTTTATAAACTCTAAGCTTTCAAGAGGTGGAGGTGCTTTATTGGCAGTTAAAAACAACATTGTAACAATGCAAGTAAATATAGAACTGAATTTTGTTGATTCTATTTGGATTGAAATGATATTAGGATCTCAATTGTTTTTGGTTGGGATATATATATATTCCTTCTTATATTAATATAATTGAACTAAATAATGATTTGGAGAAATTGGAAAAATATTTACTTAATTATAAGCACAATATTTTGATCTGTGGTGACTTTAATGCACGATATGTAATGACAGCAGATGAAATAACTGGATTATGCAGTAATGAAATAAATAAAGGACAAATAATTATAGAATTTATGAATATAACTGGTGTAGTACAAAGAAATCAGTTAAAAAATAATAATGAATGTGTTCTAGATTTTATATTAATTAACTTTAATAATGTAGATGTGAGGCATAGTGTACAGCCATTATTGAAAGAAGACTCTCATCATCCAGCAATTGAGTTTTTTGTTTATGTCAAACACATATCACATTAAATAAGGGTATGATAACTTCAAATAGAAATTATAAACTTGGTGATTATTATAATTTATATTGTGACATCAAGTATGTTGATTGGGACCAAATATATTGTTCCGCAAATGTAAATGAGGCAGTACAAAAAATTATGCAAGACATTTTAAACAATAGAATACCATTATGCTATGAATCATCTAAAAAATATCCTCCTTGGTTCTCTAAGAAATTGATTTGTATTTACAAAAGAAAACAAGCATCATAAGTTGTGTAAGAAATCAGGATCAATAATATGTTATAATAACTTCAAAAATTTTAGAAGATTATTTAAAATCATAGAAAAAATTGATTTCAAAAGATATGTTGAGAAACTGGAGGACAAATATAAAGTGCAATTCAAATTACTTTTAGTCATTTATTAAAAAGCATTCCGGTGTAAAAAATAAAATGTCAATTGACAATAGGGTCTTACAGCTGATGATTTTGCCAACTACTTCTCATCATGTACAGAGAAAAATGTGCCATCTAAATCATATATAGTTAAATCTGCTTTTAAAAATAATGATTTGATAGTTATTGACTCATTAAATTATAATGACATTTTATTAGCAATAAAACAGCTTAAAAATAAAAAAAGTTTTGGATATGATATGCTACCTGTTTTTATTTATAAAGGATGTGCTGAACTGCTAGCTCCAGTGCTTTGTTATGTTATTAATATCTCTTTACAGCAGGGTATTTTTCCTGATTCTTGGAAAGTTGCAAAAGTTAGACCAATACCAAAAGTCAAATCAAATGATGTTAGTAATTGTAGACCTATTTCATTATTATGTATAGCTGGAAAAATCTTTGAAAAATGTGTGTATAATAAGATAATAAATAAAGTATGTAAATCTTTATCTAAAACACAACATGGTTTTATCCCAGGTAGATCTATTGCAAATGCAATTGATAACAGATTACAGCTAGATGTGATTTATTTTGATTTAAGCAAAGCATTTGACCGAGTAGATCACTCTAGATTGATTAATAAGTTGAACACGATTGGTTTTACTTGTGAACTTTTGCAGTTGTTTGTATCTTTTATCTCAAATAGACCTAATTTTGTATCTTTTGGGTCTGCAAAATTATACACATATTTTAGTAATGCTGGAGTGCCTCAAGGAAGTATACTTGGACCATTGCTTTTTTCAGTTTATTCTTTGGATATAGAGCACTGTGTAAGTGGTTCTGACATTCTCTGCTTTGCAGATGATATTAAACTATAAAACTATTAAGAATTTTGATGATCAGAAGATTTTGCAGTCTGATATCAAAATATTTCAGGATTGGTGTGTTGGAAACTATATGGAAATTAACATTGAAAAATGTTGTGTCATATCGTTTTCTAAAAAATCATCTACAAGTCTGTTTAATTATACACTAAACTCAAAAAGTATTTCAAGAAAAGATCATAAAGATTTAGGTATTATTTTTAATAATAATGGAACATTTAATAATAATATTCAAAATATTATTACAAAAAGATATAAAATAATGGGTTTATTTCTCAGAAACTGTAAAATGTTTAAGAGAAATACATGTGTGTATTTGTTTCATAAATTGGTCTTACCTATTTTAAATTATGGATCTTTGATCTGGAACTCATGTAAATTAAATAATAGATTAGCACTGGAAAAGGTTTATAAAAAAATTTTCAGATACATTAAATCAGAAATGATATGTGACAACAATGCACTCTACAAAAGACGAATCTATACTGATATGAAGTATTTTAAAAAAATTACATCAGGTATAATAGATGTGAAAAGTTGCCAAACAACATTATCATTTAAGGTAAAGATAAAGGATATGAGATCAAAAAATTTGTATAATATTCCAAAATTTAAAAGTGAAACATTAAAAAATTCAGCATTAGTAAGATTACCTAGGTTGTACAATAAATACTTTAATGCTGTTAATATATTTGAAACAGACGATAGAACATTTAGGACTATTGTGCAAAAAACTGTAAATGCTTTGTGAACTAGATTAGCTGTGCATTTTTGTTTGGATGTAAAATCTGTTAAATGTACTAAATTAAATTAAATTAAATTATTATTATTATTATTATTATTATTATTATTATTATTATTATTATTATTATTATTATTATTATTATTATTATTATTATTATTATTATTATTATTATTATTATTATTATTATTATTATTATTATTATTATTATTATTATTATTATTATTATTATTATTATTATTATTATTATTATTATTATTATTATTATTATTATTATTATTATTATTATTATTATTATTATTATTATTATTATTATTATTACTACTACTACTACTACTACTACTACTACTACTACTACTACTACTACTACTACTACGTTTCAATAAAGGCTTTATTGATCTCAATGGTTTACATAAGTTTACATCTAGAAAAATTTGAAATTTAACATACAATGAATAATATTAGGGTAAACACATATAAATGAATTTAGTGGTTACACTTTGTGGTTAATGGACTATAACAATATAAAAATTAAACAAGCAAAAATAATCAGAGTTCTAAAGTTTGAGGAGCTTATTCAGTTTTGTCCGCATATCACTTTGAATGTTAGTTGTATGATAGTTTTTCTTTGCAGCATTCACAGCATTGATGGTTGTTTTAACAATGACCATGTTGCTGCATATAAGTGGGGGTTGGTTATTATTTTATCTCTATTTCGAATGTGTAGCAGTTTGTTGCTAAATGTAGCTGGGTGTCGTCTGGTGTTATTGCCAATTAAGAAAGTACATCGGGTGCACCAATACGCATATAGAACAAATGTGGCTGCCCTAATGCTAGGTATTGATCTTCCCTGAAAAGCAGCTATTATGTGATTAATGATTGTACCCGGTTTTCTGTAGGTGTTACATATCATCTGTCGTGTTTGGTTAAGTGCTACACATTGATAAATAAAGTGGTCCAGTGTCTCTTCTGCTCGATGGCAGAGTCCACAGAAGGGGTCAATAGATATATACATTCTTTTATGATAAAGAAAGTGGGTTGTTGGCAAGGCAATGAGATTGATTTTCATGATAAAATCAAAGTATTTGGGCTCTAGAGCCCATTTTTTATATTCCTTGAGTAGTCTCTTGTTGTTAATTCCTAGCATAGGTTGTATAACATTAGTATCTGCTTCTCTGTTTATTAAACCATAAATATCCCAGTATGAATACTTATGCAAATACTGTTCTGGAATCTTGTCTGTGGTTTTGCATTGGTATATAATGTTGGTGAAAAAGGAACCTTTTGGAGGTGGTCTATCTGTTGGAGTAACTTCTAGCAAGTGGTTAATTTTGGGGTATTTGGCAAGTATTGTGATTATTGAGTTCCTTAACTTCTGTATATGAAAAACATTGATGTTGTGCAAGCCAAGTCCATTTTTTATTAGAGGTTGGCTAAGTTTTTTTGTGGAAATTGCTACTGTTTTTCTGGCCCAAAGTAGTTTATTATATATGGTTTTAATTTTTGAAATGAACCCCTTTGAGAATGAAATAACCGGTACATAGTAAGTTATTTTGGTTGTGATAAGCTGGTTAATTAACTGTACTTTGGAATATAGTGAAAGATATGCCTTGGACAAGGAGTTTATAATTTTTGTGGCTTCTTCTTTAAGTTTATTTTGGATATGACATCTCATTCCTGTAATTCCCATATGAAATGGGAACCCAAGGAAAGAGTTTGGTTTTGATTTGTAAATTGATGTACAGGGTTTACCAGTGTATAGAGACCAGGCTGTGGTTTTTGCTGGATTAAATGATAATTCATATTTTTGTGAATATTCTTGTAATATCTTTTGGAGTTGCGGTATTTGTTTTTTTGATGTTAGGAATATGGTAACATCATCCATATAGGCGATGCAAGTAGTGCGCTGTGTTGTGTCTGGTATCTCGATCCCAGTAAATGCATTTTGTATGCTTTTAATAAGGGGATTGATGTAAAATATAAACAATAGTGAACTAAGAGGGGATCCTTGGGATATAGATTTGGTGGGTGTGAAAGATGGTGAGTTTCTTCCATTTAAAGTTATATGGATCTCTCTGTTCAGAAGCAGGTTAGCAATTATATATAGATGTGTTCTAGGAATTTCTGTGTCTTTTAGCATTTTTAGAAGTGTGTATATATTGACTGAGTCAAATGCAGCTTCTATGTCAAGCTGCACAACAACGGGTCCGTATTTTTTCCGCTGTTTTACTGTTGCTAGAATTGCTTTGAAGAATAAAGCTGCTTCTGTTGTTGAAGAGTTTTTCTTTGCATATTGTGCTTCGGAGATAAGTGGCATTATATACGGTTCAATTTCATCTTTAATAATTTTCTCCAGAATTTTGATTGGCAAAGGTCCCATAGATATTGGTCTGAGGTCTGTAATAGGTGGAATAATTGCTTTCTTTTTATTATAGGGTACTATGGCTATTGGATAGACACCCTCCATGGGTTGAATTTGTTGTGCTAGATGGTTTGCTAACTGACACAAATATTCTGTTGTGAATTTACTTAGATGCTTTAATACAAACAATGGAACTCCAGGACTACCTGGATGGCAAGCGTTTCGAATAGTATTTAGTTTTGTTGTGAAGAGATCTTTTGTGAATGGGGTTTTTGTCTCTGGTGGGCCAAACAGATTATGTGGTATTTTATATGGTTGTCTTTCTTGTAATTTTTCTTTAAAATATTCAAAAATTGGCATAATCATATTGTGTCCTGCATATGTTCCACTATTTGTATATAGTGCCATTGGCACTTTTACATCTGGTTGGTTCCCCAGCGCCCATCTTATATAATCTCTTGTCCAAGTGTGTGGCCTGGTTAGGCATACCTTGCTTTTCTTTATCTTCAGATAGCTTTTGAGTTCTTCACATGCTTTATTGTATGCATGTGTAAGCTTGAATATATACTGCTGGGTGCAGTGTGATGGGTTAATCATGATTATTCTCTGGTGTAACTGATCTGCCAGAGACAAAAGTCTTGATGGTGGAGGTTGTTTTTTTGTTATATGGTTAATGTTAAAGGACAACATTCCCATAAATGCTAGATATTTCTGGACCGGGTTCAAAGTCATATCTTTGATTTTGTTTAGCATTATGTAGGTCTCAGAGAACAGAAATTCAGGGGTTGTTTCTGGGAGTAAAACTCTTATTGTTCTTGTAAGTGGAAAGGGTGATATTTGAATTTGGGCACAGTCAATTGTGACTATTTGAGCTGAGTGATCGGAAAAAGTTGAGGGAGTTAGTTTTATTTCAATAAGGTGGTGAAGCATTGGAGAATAAAAGCACAGATCAATAAGTGAAGAGAAGCGATTATTGTGGAAAGAGATGGCATTATCTGGCAAAAAACCTTGGCCACTCATTAGTGGTATGTTTATTCTGTGAAGCCAACGTTGGGTAAATTCCTGATATTTTAAATTAAAATCTCCAATTAAGATGGTTGGGTTTGAAGTTGTAGCTAACCTTGAATTAATGTTTGCAATTATGGTATCTATTTTTTTATCCTGTAAAGGCATATATACAAAAACCAGATTTATTGTTATGCTTTTTTGGTTGAAGGTTGCAATTAATAAGTTCATGTCAATGTGAATTATTTTGAACGTTGTGAATGGGCAATTTCTAGCAATTATGAGTCCAGTTCCAGCTGAGGGAGAGGAAGAGTCTCTGGAGCATGCACAGAAACCTTCTGTATTTAAATGTTTGGCTGGGTCAGTTTGTGATCCAGCATAAATTTTTGTCTCAAGTATACCAAGCAAGTGTGGTTGTATATCCTTGATCCAATGTTTTAACTTATTAATTTTTGAGGTTGAGTTCAAACCCCTGACATTGATTGCCGCAATTTTTATTTTCATTATATGTTTTTTGGTTGAGATTTAAATATTAGGGTTGATCTGGTGTTTCTTCCCATTCATTCTCATATTCCATTTCCAGATCTTCATCTGTTTCCACTGTAGTTGTATTGTTGTGATCAGAAAGGCTAAGGTTGGATTCTGTTTTGATTTTTTTGGGCCCTCTATTTTTCTTTGGTGGGCGGCCTGGTCTTCTTCTTTGTTCTGTGTCAGCTTTGGTGATTTGAGGCATATTTGGGGTGATAGCTTCCATAATTTCCATTGTTGTATTATTTTTAATATTGGGTGTTTGGTGTGTTATATATATTTTTTCTTGATCACTATTACTGTGTGAGTTTATTTGTTCTTTTATTATCTCTTTTTCGTCAGTATTTTTGGTAGGCTGACTTAGATTGTGCGCTATTTTTTCCATTGGAGCATCTTGAGGTTGTTGACTTTCTGTTTTTTTATTAGTAGGGGTTTGAATTCTATTGGTTGATTTTGTTGATAAATCCAGAATTTCAGGTGCTGGCAACGTGTGTGCAGTTTTTTTATTATTCAATTGCTGTTGATCTGTGGTTTTTTTATTAATTTTTTCTTGTTTATTAGTTGTTTTCGTTATCTGTTTTGTACTGTTTGATTCTGGTTGGTGAGCTTCTGTTGGTTGATCTTCAGAGCTCGGTTGGTTTTTCTGGTTGATTTTGGTGTTGCAATCGATTGCTAAGTGTCCGGTTTCACCGCACGCAAAACATCTCGGCCTTAATCCTTTTATGTGAATAGTCAGTATTGCATTCTGGTCAATTATTTGTGTTGGAATATCCTCCGGGTTTACATTGTCATTCAGCTTTATTTTGAACTGAAAGTTGTTGCTGAAAACCGGTATGGGGGTGTCGGATAAGTAGATTTGTTTTATATAAATAGCTTTGCCAAATGACTGTATTAATTTTTGAAAATCCTGAATGGTATATCCGAAGTAAGTGTTTTTAATTATTCCGTTACAATAGTTTTGCAAGCTTTGATCGACTATTATTAGCGCGTAGCTTCCTAAAGTTTTTACTTTAGTTTGAAATCTTGCACGCTGATGTTCATCGAAAAACTGAATTGCAACGTATCGCGAGTTTGGATGCTCTCCAATACTAGAGACTGTATCCCACAATGCTGTTGCTGTCAGCTCCTCGTAAAGAAGCTCTCTGGGGAATTTATAGAGTGTTAAATTCCTATCAGTGACAGCTAACACTAATGATCTCGGTGAAAAAAAATTTTGGAAAGTTGCGAATAATTTTTTTGGGATGGTACTGTTGAAATTAACGTTTATTTCTTGCAGTTCATCTTGATTCCATATCGTTGGGGAGGGCTCTTCATTATTGTTTTCCACGAGGTTTAAATTATTTATGTCGGCTTGATTTACCTTTCTAAATCTTGCTGTCTGTGTTAATGCTGGACTTTTTTCGATGCTGTGAAGCTGCTGGTTTATTTTTGTTACGTTTGCGTATGTTTTTGCGATAGTCGCAGTTTTCATTTTATCGCCGTTTGTTTGAGTGCAATTTACGTCGTTTGCTTCTTGACGCGACGCCATGTTTGTTTATGACGTTAGAATTATTTTTTGTTATGAACGACCGTATTACTTACTTTTTGCTAGAAAAACAACTGTTCAGTAATCAGCCATCGCTGTCTTTATCTATCACAGATATATATCACAGTTTTTAAGTGTGAAAACGATTAGAATATGGGAAAAAAAAGATTATTAATAAGACCTTCGTTCTTGATGACTTAGGCATATTATTATTATTATTATTATTATTATTATTATTATTATTGTTGCTGTTGTTGTTATTGTTGTTGTTGTTGTTGTTGTTATTATTATTATTATTATTATCAGGATTTGAATATTGCATATAAAGAAGTAATGTGAATCTGAAAACAAAGTTGGATTATATAAAATTAAAAGCTTCTATAGATAGAACTGTGTTGTGTATCCTTATATGATAAGATTTGAAAGTAAGATTATAATCAAGTTGAAAGAAATGAAAAGCATTAATATTTGTATTTCTTCAATGAATGTTAGTTCATTTTATTTGCAGAAAATTTGAATTATTGTACTATTTAGCTGTACAATATTTTTATTCATAAGTATTGTGTGTGTGTGTGTGTGTGCTTTTTTTATAATAATACCTTGAAGAAAAAGCTGCAATGTATGATTTTTTAAAATAATTCACCTGTTATTAATGTTAACATATTATTTAATTTATTAACAATATATATTATGCTGATTTAGTTCCTTTTATCTTGTTGGGAAAAATATATATATTTTGAGAGTTTTTCATTAGTTATAGTGTGTATTATTATAAGATAGCCTAATGTAAATAAATATATTGGAATATTTCACAATCAAAAAAAATATTAGATTGAATGAATGATTAATCATTCAGTGATTTTGTTATAATGAATATAATAATATATACTTGTAAATTCATGTTTTTATAAGTTAAATCCAGTTTGAACTGAAGATATTACAATGTCTAAAATTCTGAGTAGATGATAATATTATAATGCCATAAAACAAAGAAAAGAAAAATTTAAAAGAAGTCCATGCTATTGTATATTTAATTTCATAAAAGTGCATTGTTTCCTGATAATAGGGTACAATTTTTTTTTTTTAAAAAAATAGTATTCTGAGAAAGTCTGAAGATTTATCTTTTATGGTTAATATATTAAAGCTAGATATTCTGTTAAGCAACGTGTTTTTATGTGATTTTTCGACTAATTGCAAATTGTAAATAAATGAAATTGTTCACTTGATGTTTTTTTAAATTGTATTTTTTTTAATTTACAACAAAATTTAAGCAATAATTTGCAAATTAAAATGTGACATACCCCCTCCCCCTACCAATCTAGTTTTAAAATGTATATATAATGCAAAATCCAATAAAAGATTGGTGGTTTTTACATTTAAAAAAATAAGCATTTTTACTACTTTTTAAAATTATTAATTTTATTGGTAAATTTAAAAAAATCTTAAATTTAATAATAAGTTTTGGAAAAGTCTTAATATAAGTTTTTAATCAGTATAATATAAAATGCTATATTTAATATATAATAAATATAAATTGAAATGTTATGTAATGAAATAATTTTATTATGAGATTGAATAAGTATATTTTAAGTTTTTTTAATATGGACACTCATTTTTTATTTTGTTTTTTGTTTAAAGGAATACGATGAATTGACAAGTAAACTCAATGAGTTTCAAATAAAAGAGCAAAAACTTCTGGAACAAATTAGTAATGGCCGAGATTCTCCTGAATCTCAATTGGTTATTAAACGCAATATTTCTGAAGACTCTGTATCTGTGCCTAATAACAATATGATGTCCAAAAGCAATGCAGGCAGCTCATCTAGTGTCTCTAGTGATAGAGGGAGTCCGTATATTACACCAAAATCTCCTATGAGGTCTGTTATCCGGGCCTATCTACCCGATCAACAGAGGACATCGGTAAGTTTTCCCCCTCATTATTATTTATATTAAAATGTACATATAATCTCGGTGTTCATGTAGTATACATTTAAATATATATATGTAGGTGTGTTTATATAGATATTTTTTAATTTTAAAAATATTTAAAATTAGAAAAAATAAAATGAAAAGAAGTAATAAAGTAAATGAATTGATTTTATTTTAGTCTAAGAAAATCACTATAATAAAGATGCTAAATCTTCATAGATACATAAACATCTGAATTGCTAAGAATCATGCATAGACTTGGAATTCCAACAATTGATTATACTATTAAATGCAGCATTTGATTCTCTTTTTATTTACAATATATACATCTTGTAGTTGTATTTTCTTTTGTTCTTATGTGATTACATTTATAATGTTTGACTATAGTATCTATCTATTACTGTTTCTTAAACTAGAATTTTTAGATGTCATTTAAAGTTTAATTAAGAATACAGCTAGAGTGACAATCTCTTTACCTTTTCACAACTCATCTTTTGGCTTTGGATTTTACAATAATTTTTCTGGATTGCAATAATTTCATTACCAAATCTAAAAAAAAGTTCAAGTACATTGCATACAGTTAGTTTTTTTTTGTGTGTATGTGCTAACACATACTTATATCTGAATGTGCAACTTGTAAGAGTTTTCTTATACAAACATAATTTTGTGTAAGCATCATTCTGAAGTATAGAAAATTAGAACAATATTGGCCTAAACACAAGGTGATATGTTTCATTATTAAAAGTAAACATTTTGCACATGAAAAAAAATATTGACTATTAGTTTTAATTCATTTTGTTTATTATTTATTTTCCTTTTTTTAAAATTTTTTTTTATGTAATTATTAAAATATTGGGAAGTATAAATAACTAACAAATTATGAAAAATGAAATTATAAAATTAATAATAGTTGGTATTCGTTCTTTGTTTCTTTAACTAAAAAAAGAAGAAAATAATCAGTATTAATAATAATGTAGTTTGTATTTAATAAAGATAATCATAAAATGAACAAAGAAAAGTTGGTAAAACGTTGCAAGGTAATGTGGCATAGCCAAAAACTGCATACAATTTATTCATTTATTCTTGCATATTCCAAATTTGATGAATGTGTATATAAAAATTTATAATTTCTATTCTCTTCTTACTTTGCAGTGTATAAACAGATCTATAGGTGATAACTGTAATAAAATTGAATATTTTATATAATTGACAGTAAAAATAAATTTTTGTCTATAAATTTTTGTCCTATTTATGAATAACTAATTACATTTATTTAAGAAAGATACAACTAGAAATGAAACTGACCAAAAGAATCTGATATACCAAAAGGTAGTAAAATTTAATTCCATGCACAAGAAATTAAAAGTATACCATATGGATTTATCTTTAACATTAAACATAATGATCAGAAACTTCGGTTGCTTAAAGTTTAAAAAAAATTTATTACAGTAAATAATAATTTAAACTCTTAATAAATTAGTATGTCATCTTCATACTAGACATGCCATTTATTCAGGCAGTGGAATTTTTTTTAGTCTGCTGAAATCTTCAGAATTAGAAAATCTAATTTTCAAAAAGTTACTAATTAGTCAGAAAAAGTACTAAATTGTATCTTATGAGGCGTCATATTGTGTTGCAAAAGCAAAAAAGAAATTTGATTCTTCACTATTTTATTTTATGAGTCATCATAAAAGCATTAAAAATTATTTATGGAAAAAATTATATAGATTAGTTATATAAAATTAGGCATTCAATATATATGACTATTAAAATAATTTTGGAAAATAGAAAATTGGTCTAATTTTAACAACTTCTTTTAAAGAATTAAAGAAAGTTATAAATTGACATCATCAATTCAGGTGACAATCTGCCAGATACTACAGATTTGACTATATTGATGGAATATGTTAGATATTGTTATGATGGCAAGGTGCATCAAAACTTAATGTATTTTTTTTCTATACTAATCTTTATTAATTGTGATTTTACTTGTGAATTTTTACTTTACTCTTTTTTGTTTTCTCCAATATAAAAGCTGACTACATAGTTATAGCAAATACTTGTATTAATAAACTACCATTCTATTTATCAGAGCCTGGAGATGAATTTGATATCCATTATCAAGAAATTTGTATGCATCATATATTGCATAATTTGATTGAAATGTAATTCTCCAACTATTTTATATCTAAATAGATTTTAATAACAGATGCTGTTAATAGTTATTAAAGTTTTTTATAATTTTTTTTTTTTTGTTTCATATGGATTTCAATCTTTGCAAAAATGAGAAATTCTTTATATTTTTTTAATAAATAAAATAACTTTTAAAATAAAAGAAAACTTCTAAATTTCATATTTTTACAATAAATTTATTGTTAATATTTATTGTTGCGACCTTTGTTTTTAATTAAGAAAAATAAACTTCATATTCAGATATTAATTGTCGAAAGTCTCAAAAAATTTTTTTTTTATCCTTTATAATAAACAGACTATATATTTGTAAGTAATTCATATGAGAACATGACATTAGAGATATGATGATACAATTATTATTAGAGATCATCCATCAATTCTTCTTTTTACTGGCTGTGATTAGATAGTATAATCACATTTTAAATTAACTAATAGAAAATAGATTAGCTCACTATCAAGAGTTTTCTGACTGTATGATGATAAATGGTAATTAAATTTATTATCAGTAGTTTTATTGATTTTCACCCAACTTATAAAATATTGTAATATCAGATTGAATGTAAAAATTTATGGAGCACTCTCATCTTTTGAACATGTTTATAATATTGAGATAGCAGAGAGAGAAAGAGAAAATTTGCAGAAAAACCAATTCCAAAAAAGAATCATTATAAATGAATGTTAAAAAAATAATTATAAATTTTTATTTTGAGATACAATGAGATCATTAGTTAGTGTGCACAGATTTAAACCATAATCTTCTCATTTATATACTGTCTTGTAATCATAAAACTTATATTATCATTTATGCCCTTTTGTACAATAGAACTTATTATAATTGGTATCAGGATTCTCACAATCCAGTAGTAATTTATTGACTAATGTATAGAATTTGTACTCTCAAACACTTACGTATAAATATATAAATGATTGACAAGATAGATCATATTCTAAAATTTAGTGTGTGGTTTATTTGCTGTGTTTATTTATTTTTGCATGTCAGCTAAATGTAACTCCCAAATATCAGAACAATGTTTCTTAATATTTATATAATCTCTGGATATTATTTAGATAAATGATATTTTGTGGGAAATTAATGGAAGTTTTTAATAAAATCCAGTTAGTCTTGAGAAAATTCCAAAGGCTATTTTATTTCTATTGTCACATCAATATGAATCTGAAAATATCTGGCTATTGTTGTTTTGTGTTAATTATATATAAGTGTAGACATAGATAAAAAATAATATATATTAATTTCAAGAGCAATGTCATGTTTTATAATGAGATCACTTTTATTTCATAAATATATATTGATGCATAAATTTTTTTTTTGGGGGGGAGGGAGGAGTTTTTTGGCTGTTTCCTTTTTGAGATTAAAAAAAATTATTAGAACAAATTAAAATGTTTTAAATATAAAATATTAAAGTAGTTTGTATCAGTAATTGAATGTTTGCAGTTTAATTAATGTGACATTTATCATATTAATTTCAATATTTTTAACTTAATGTAGCGCATAAATGGAAATGCAGACCAGTATAATATATATATATTGGATAGAATCCTAAGGAAGTTATCATGAGTTTCACAAATCTGAAAAAAATATTGAATTTGTCTAGTTTTAAGAGGGATTGCAGGGTATTAATCTCCAAAAAGAAGGTGTTCTGGTTATTGTTGAAATCTGGCAGTCTCAAAATTGATGGCTGCCTTCAATAAAGATGAAAATTAAACTTAACAGATTCAATTGTTAATAGAAATCAGTGTTTACTGAGAAGGTTTATAAACAAAAAAATATCCTGTCCTCATTAAAACAAATACACATATGCAAACAACCTGTATTTACTAAAACATTATGCTGTATTTCATAAACATAACAGATTCAAAGCCATTGATTTATAATGTGTTATATTATATATGCATAAGAATTAGATAATGAATGACTGTAAATAAATTATATAGCTGGAAGACTTATTTACAATTTTTTTTACTTACTGTAAAGATTTTTATTTGCCAGTTATCAAAAGAAATATTAGTAACCAGATTGTTTTTTTTTATTCATTAAACATAGTGATGGAATTATCATGACTTAATTGTTCATAGAGTGACATCAATTTTTATGAATTTATTACAACTGCAGATGATTTGATATTTTGAGCTTCAACTTGTACTGGATAAATTGTTTCTTGATAAGACTGTCATACACAAGATGATAAATGTTAAGATTTAAATATGCCCTGAAATTGTTGATGAATATGAGATAATATTACACCTTTACATGATCTCTTCAATCATATGATTTAAATATTATTGAAACTCTATGGACACACTTGAATATTTTTGAGGTTTTTTTTCATGAAGAATGATTAAAAGTTTTTAATTTTTTTAAATTTAAATATTATAAATAATTTTATTCAATATTGAAAATAATATTTTTTGATTCAAATGCTATTTTCTAGGATATTAATAAGATGTAGAATGTATTTCAGTTATTTTGTTTAATCCTATGAATGCTTTTACTAGCAGTCTCATCAAACGTCAATCAGTTTTTTTTAATGTTATAATTATTATTTTTATAAAAATACTATAAATAATGTTTTTTGATATTTAAATTGAATATTAAAAATTTATCATTTAAAATGTTAAGAAAACAAGTACACTTTAAACCATTTTTATTATATCTCTTTACTGAATAATATTGTATGTCAACAATTATGATGCAAGCAAGTTTAGATTAAATCATAGTATTTTGATCATTAATTAATTTTTATAGTACTTTAAGAAATATTGAAATAGCAATTTTTCTCAGATTATGACATCTGTTATGATTGTTTGTTGAAGAGATGACTTTGCAAGAATTTAAAGAAATTGAAGGATAGTAAATGAAGTTGAACAATTAAAAAAAAGAGAGAGATTATATCCTGGTTTTTTTTCCACATTTATAATGATTATTATGACACTATTTAAATGCTAAAATTGCTTATGAAACTTAATTTGGACTAGAACATGTATACACAATTTTTAAGACAATGTATGCTATATATACATTAGAGAATATATTTTGGAAGAACAAAAGTTGTAAATATATATTTCCATTTCTACATGGGGATTTGCTGACATTAATGAAATTTTTTTTTCTAGCTTACATAATCAAAAAAATTTTTGTGAAGAAATATTGCTTAACATTCAAAGTGCTCTATGCTTTATATAATGTTTTGAGATGTGTTATGAAAAATAGGGGAAAAAAACTATTGATGAGATAGAATTAAATAATTTATTTGATATATGTTTGTAATCAAATTTAATTCTCAGTTGTTTAATACTGTTTCATGGAAATTATTGTATTGATTTTATATATTTTATTGTTTATTCCATTTGTACATGTAAACTTTAGGAAAAATATTAGCTGACAAGTGAGATCAGTTGTTTAATTTTTGTTAATAATATTTATGTATTTTGATTGTGATTTAAGTAAATAATCAGAGTGATTGCTTATCTGAAAGTCAATTTAAGATATTAATGATTACTATAAGTGATTATCTGAAGCAGTATGAAAATATAGCCATACATTCTTATTGATATGTATGTATATATTATTTTTTAGGTTCAGATTAGGCCCGGGCAATCAGTTAAAGAAGCATTATCCAAAGCAATGATTAGGCGAAAATTAACACCTGAGATGTGTATTATTTATACTTGTGAACCAAGGTAATAATTTTATAAAATTGAATTAATATAATTTTAATATTAACATAATTTTTTATTTTATTTTTCTTATTATAAGTTGTAATCAAAATTTTTATTAATTGTAATTATATGGAAAAAAAGAATATAATAACTAGAAAGGAGTTTACTGTTAACTGAAAGGAGACCCATTTATTCATCTTTGAGGCCTTAAAAGAACTGAATAGGAAAAAACCATTCTATACATTCATGGCATTGCAACTGTGCTGTATGATTATTCATATAGTATACATCATAGATGGG
Organism: Epiperipatus broadwayi; assembly: GCA_028023455.1. NCBI lineage: Eukaryota > Metazoa > Onychophora > Udeonychophora > Euonychophora > Peripatidae > Epiperipatus > Epiperipatus broadwayi. The sequence continues at coordinate 2,217,295 of JAQFVV010012431.1, read as the reverse complement.
TTGCTCCCCAACATGCATCAAAAAAGATAAAAAAATATCATGGTCTTTATTTTCACTTGCCTGAGAATTCTTAACTGAAATATCAGTTGAATTTTCTTGAAAGCAGAATTAATGTATGTGTGGACAAACTTTTTTTTTTTAATAGATATTTACAGTCTTAACAGGCAAAACTAATTTATGGCCTTATTCATAGAGGGCTGTCAAGTTACCAGGCAGGACAGTGATTGGCAACACTTTCAAATAAAGGAAAATTGCACGAATTGGAAGTCAGAAAAAAGATGAAGAGACGATTTAAAAAGTGGATATGTACTTAATACAAAGGCACAAATATTAGAAGCACAAGTGAGTGGAAGAATAACCTTGTGAAGATTTATGCTGCATTAGACAGAGTGACAAGATTAATTATTTAAATTAATAGAAGATACCAAATGCAAATAATTTAGGTTTATGCTCCATCAAGTTCTCATTGGGATGAAGAAATAAAGGATTTTTATATGAATATAAAAAATGATTTTGATCAGATCAAACATTTTTAAAATGTCATTGGAGATATTAATGCTAGAATTTGTAAATGATTAAAAGATAAATGTGTTGTGGGTAAATTTGGTTATGTGATAGAAATGATTAGTCTACAGTCTTGTGGAGCTTGCAGAAAAAGAAAAAATATATATTATGAATTTTTTTTTTTTTTGAGAGAAATGCTAAAAAGAAATAAACATGGAAGCATTCAAAGGAAGATAATAGCAGAATTAGATTATATTTTACGAATAAAAAATATGTATTTAAAGATTGCAATGTTCTTAATATATTCATCACAGGAAATGATCTTCGATTAATGAGATTTAAGATACATGTTAATGCAAAATTATGAGACACAAAAATTATCAAAAAAAAACAGTCTGTCTTTCAGAAATATTTTAATGAATTTAAATTAGAAATTGCAAATCATTTTAAAATGTTAACAGATATTCAAAATGATTCAGATTGCTTTGAAATCAGTAGGAAAATAAATTAACCCTTACTAATACCTACAACAAAAAAAAGCTAATATAAAAAAGCAGCAATTTACCAGTAAATTTTTTAGAAGGAATATGAAAGTATTTCGTAATGATCTCTTAAGATGAATTGAATATCTAGAATATTATAAAATGATACTAAAAATAGTTAATAATGATATAAGAAAATAATTGTGAATTAGCTAAAAAAGCTATAGAAGAGAATAAAAAGTCTAAAGCAACATCTTGGAATTGATAGGAAATTTATTTCTGTAATAAAAAGAAAAGATGAAACTATTACTAAAAAAAAGATGACATGAAATATATAGAAGAGTTCAGAATTATAAAGCAATAAAGAACAAGAAAACAAAATATTCTTTACAATTATTATATCTTCTGAATTGTTCAGCATTTTAAATGAAGAAGTCAGACTTACAATTAAATCTATGAAAAAGGTAAAAACTCTGGCTAATGATGGAGCAATAACTGATATCTTAAAAGAAGCAGATAAAGAAATAGAAAAATTATTGACAAATGATAAAGATGTATGAAATGATTGAAAAGGTGATGAAGATATTACAAATTACAGATCTATCAGTTTTGTATAAAAAATTTTATCATAACAATTATAACTTATCTAAACAAATTTTGAATTTTAATCAATTAAAAAAACAAGCAGGATTTTAAAATGTTTACAGCTCAGTGGATCACATCAAATATTGCCATTTTGCTTTGAATTTATAGATTGTAAAAAAGCATTGGATCATCAAGATATACACCCAGAATATTGTTATATTCTGAAGAATATCACAATACAACAGGAATGATCAAATTACATAGTGATACTAAAAAAAAAAATTGAGCAGGACTTAAAGCAGGATGATTCTATATCTCTAAAACTTTTTCAGCAATTTTACAAAAACTATTTTATGGATTAAAATGGGAAAATAAAGGATTAAAAGTAAATAGAGCTTTTTAAAATCATCTAGATTTTACAGATGATGTGATTGTTTTTGTAAATTATGTTGCATAGTTTCAGAAAGTATTGCAAGAGTTATCAGATGAAAATAAGAAAATAGGACTGAAGATTAAAATAATGTTCAATGGATTTATTCAAAAGAAGAAAATAAAAATTGATAGTAATGAATTAGAAGTTGACGATTATAAATACCTTGGTCAGTTTATTAATACAGATGGAAACATAATGGATGAAATTAGTCACAGAATTAAACTTGAATGCTTTTGGTAGAAATAATTGAATATTAAAAGGAAATCTGTCTATGTGTTTGAAAAGAAACATTTTTAATAAATATACTTTACTAGTTCTTCATTATGAACCTGTGACTTGGACAACTAACAGAAGATCAATATAGAAACATTAGACTACACAACACAGTATGGAGATATGTATTGGAAATGATAAGAAGGGATTGAAAATGAAATGCATGAGTAAAAGATTAAATAACTATTACTGGTATTACTTAATGAATTAAGAGACATACGTGAAGCTGGGTTGGTCATATAATTGAAATCTTAAATTGAATGCTCGATGGTTGGATGAAATAGGAAAGTTTACTGATATTATATGAAGAAGACAGGCTAGAGATTAGGGAAATTGGACCAAAGATTTCATCCTGCAGTGAATTGATAATGGTTGAAAATGACAGTGATAACTTATTTGACTATTTAATATTTGTATTATTTTTTGATCTAAATATTAGAAAAATTCATATCTTTGATTTGTTAATAGGTTATTACTTAGTTATCTCATTTGATTTTTTCTCATTTATGCTTCAGGGTGGCCAGATTATTAGATTTAATCTCATTCTGCCTTTGGATATTTTTACAAAAAGATTCTTTTAAACAATGTTTTCATTAGTATTATATTAGGTTTGCTAGAAAAATTTACTATTTCCATCTTTATTACTTTTGTTCTCATTTGTAAGCAAACATAATTTTTTATTCTGTTCTTTTCTACTTTTCTATTATCATTGTAAATCTATGTTGTGTTACTTTTCAATTTGTTTATATGTAATTTTTTTAATTATTTGCTTTCATAATAAAGATTTTTCATAAAGATTCCAAACAATATTCTTTGGTTTTCATCTCAATACAATATTACTTTTATTATTATTCCTAGAATAAAAACTTATACATTTATATAGACATTTTTCCTTTGCAGAAAATTTATTTTCATTTTTAGCAATAATAATTATTATTGTTTTGTTTACCCCAATTTTAATTCTAAATATATTCTTATATATATCCAAATCATTTTTGGAAAATAATTCAAATTCTTGGTTAATTTTTTATTTGCTTTCTTATTATTCTTATCTTTAATTATATATATTGCAGCATTGTATTTTGGTATTAATGCTATCATGGGCTAAAAAGTATGAATTGCTAAAAAAAATTTTTGATTATATATTTCACAATAGATAGGAAAATCAAGTGATAAGTGTAAAACCCAGAATAAACTTCTATAAAGGCAATATGTAAGGGGATAATCATTTTTATTTATTTTTTTTTAGACTTCAAATATTAGTTTTTGAATATTTTCAAATATTAAATATTGCATTTCTTTATAACAATTTAACAATTACTGAATTGTTTTAGTGATGGTTAAAAATTTAGATACACTTAGAATAGTGTTTGTGAATAAACACTTAGATCATAAGTAGACAAACTTTGCTAAATTGGAATATTTACAACAAATTCAAAATGAATAAATTATTGTTTAAATCAGCAAAAGTGCTAGTAATTAGAAATATATAAAAATTTGTTACATTTACGTATAAATGTGCGACACAATTAGAAAAATGTATTAGAAAAACCAACAAAATAATTACAGAAATCTTAGATAATTAAATGTTTAGATTTAATACATATTCTTAAAATAACAATATACAACCTATTGAAATTATTGATGTTACAAATATTAATAAAAAAATTTTGATCTAATAATGTTTACTGACAAATATATATTTTTCTAATAAGGTTTGTTAATAAGTGAATACATGCATTTTCATTTACACCTGGGTCTCGTTTTATGCGGTAGATAGGTTCCTCAGAAAACACGCACAAAAGAAATAGCACAAAAATAAACGTAACTTACCTTGAAAAATGGGGGATAGTGTCCCGTAATTTTCAGAAATTGGCATAAAAGAAAAGCAACAAGGAAAAATTACTTTAAAATTCGCATTAAAAAATTAAGGAAATAAAGTATGACTAATAAAAAATTTCAAATATATGGAAAAAATTAATATAAGACAAACTTTTTTTATTAACTACAGTATTTAATTTTACATTTTTTCATACATATTTTAATCATTATCGCTAATTTACAATATGCGTTTGTTTGTGAATTAGTAAGAAATCAGATTCATGACATGTTGTACAACTAGCACCACTTCCAGTCTTGTGCTATTTCTATATTAAAACAATGATATTGCAATCAAAACAAAAAGATTAGACATTATCATTCGAAAGATTATTTTCAGTTTATAAAATCTTCGTTATTATTTATTTTAAAAATCTAAAAAAATATTTATTTCTGTTAATATCTAACAAAATACGTTTTAAAAGTTTAAAATTTTTGAATATTTATTGCGATATTTTTATACGTATGTATAAATCTATTATTATTATTTACTCATTAGTATAAGTAGGTTATTTACATAGAAGCTAAGATTCTAAATACACCTTATGGCCATATTAATGTAAGCTGCTAATATAATGTTATATTTTTGAAAGGAAAAAAAAGTATTTCAAGTCAAAATAAGCTATTAATAATTTAAATTTCTTGATATCTAATAAATATAGTGAAATATGAAGGATATTAAGAAGAATCATGAATCACATAACTTCAAAATCGCATTAAAATAATCTGCATAAAACGAGACCCATTTGTATATGTTTTTAAGAAATTTATATTAAACATTTTTTATTATTATTTTATTCTTAAATGAATATATTTTCCCACCCATTGAGAGAAAAAACTATAGGATCTCATCTGTTTATTTACGGTACTATGGAAACGCTCCGGAAATCATCTACAAGGAAAGATGCATTGTGGAAAATTTTGACATCATAGGAGAAAACCTATAAGTACCAGTAAATTAAAATGAAAGGTCAATCTATAAAATTTTCAGTGTAGTATAAGATCAGTCTTGTTTTTATTCAAAATCGCCATTTTTGTACCTATATACCCGAGGATGATGAGGCAAGAAGAACATAATCTAGGAGTCTGCCCTAGACAGGGTCAGATCTACTCCATTTCAATAGCAGCGATGGTTATATGTTAAACTAAAATATAAAAGGAAAAACAACACTTTTTTTTTACAGTTTTCAGCTAAGAAAATTTGAAATTTGTTGATATTCTAGAATATCTGACTAAAAATTTATTTAAAGTATTTAAATTGTGTTTCTCCGCTTCAAAGGAATATGCTTTTAATATATGTTCCAAAAAATTTTTGAGTGATTATCCCAGAATTATCCAATAAAAGAAGCTTTTGGCTAAGGATATTGGAAGTGCTTCATATATAAAGGAATAAATAATATATTGTTATTGAATAGAAACAATTGAAATAATTTTTTTTAAAAACATCACAAACATGAAAGTGGTAAAGTGACTGGAGTATTTGTCTTGACAAAGAGTTCCTTAGAGATTTTATATGTTTGTACATGCGACTATCAAAAGAATTAAGGACATTAAGGGAATTCAAAATATACATTTAATATTTGAGTTAAATATTTTCTAAAATAGATTAATTTGATTTGATAATTTTAATCTTCAGTAAACTTGAATAATAATGCTACAAATCGTTAAATGTATTATCATTTGCAAGTTCTATCATCAATAAATTGGAGAGTGTTCGGTATTGGATTTTCCATATAAACTTTATATGAGCAATGTATTATTTAGTTATGGTTTTATGAATAGTTTAATAAATTATTAGAATAGTAAATATACCAAATCTAACCATAAAGGTTTATTGCAAATCCAGGTAGTATATTTTGTATTCAATATTTAAGGATATAGTAGTGTGATAGATAAATGTGAATGAATACAGATTAAATCTTTGTTAGCTGAGAGAGTTGTATTATCGTTTGCAAGTTATATTATTGATAAATTGGAGAGGGTTCAGTATTGGATTGCCATATAAACTTTATATGAACAATGTATTACCTAGAATAGAATAATAAATTATTAGAATAGTAAATATACCAATTCTATTCATAAAGGTCCATTGGAAATCCAGGTAGTATATTTTGTATTTAATATTTAAGGATATAATGTGATAGATAAGTGGGAATGAATACAGATTAAATCATTGTTAGTGGAGAGAGATTGTATTTTTTTTTAACCATCATTTTAAATTTATTTAAAATATAAATGTTAAGTTATATTTCATCATTTATAAATTTTAAAGTTCCTATCTAGAAGAAGTAATACATTTTCAGGATAAAGGTTATTTATATTTGGTTCACCAAATACTATGTGTTAAAATGTATGCTATAATTAATTTAAAATTACGAATTGAGATTTGGTGCTGTGATATAATTTATACACCAGTTCTACTAGTATGGTGGAAAAATTTTAAAATACTCTATTGCATAGATGTTTGTAAACTGCTCTGTATCACTAATGACAAAGGCTATGAATATGGGAGTTAACATACCCTGAAAGCGCTAAGCCAAATATTATTATTATTTATTAGTTTAATAACTTCACAAATTTGCATTAAAGCGCAATATAATCAATGAACCTTACAGTAATAAAATTTAAATTCAAACTCGAGTGGATAAAGAAAGTGACAAATGTGTATGTATTAAATTTATAGTTTTGAGATATTGATTATACGTGCAAAGTAAAAGCATACTGTGAGTTTTTCCATGAAATGTAGATATAATCAATACACCAAGTACACTTTTAAAAAGAACCAACCGAAAACATTTGTCTTTAGTATTTGTTGTCCTATGGAGATAGTTCACATTATAAATATTTATTTTTAATATTTGCTGTCATTCTGGTGCTGATATGTTTTTATTATTATTATTATTATTTTGTTTTGTTATTTATATGAAATAAATAATTTTGTTATTTTTGTTAAAGTATATGGTATTATTCTTTAATGATAATTTTGATACCATTTAAATTCAGGTCAAAATATCACATTGCTGATTCATTTAACGTTATTTAAATATTTTGTTATATTTGCTATTTGAATCGAATTAGTTAAAAGTAAAATGTGTATATGAAAATCCCTGGTACACATATTCATCTTGATAGTAGTAAATGTTTATTAAATAACCCTGAGATAATTATTATGATAAGTCTTAATGAATATTTATTAATAGAAACTCTTTTATGTAGTCAATGAATAAATAAAACAAAACTTTATATAAGTATGAAATCATTTAGTAATAACTAATGATTGTTGAAATATTATAAAAATTTATAGATTTTAAAAGTTTAATAGTCAATAAATCCCTGAGAAATTATATATTTACATCAATTTATTTATTTTGTTTGGAAATTGAGTGGGTGCGTTCATGTTGGTTAGAGTCTTATAAAGGCTCAACCATATGCAGTGTTTTCAATACACACAAATGCAACTGGAAATGCATTTATACTTTCTCTCACTCTAATTTTAGTTTTAGAACAGTTAATCTCTTACTTACTGACTCTCTTCCAAACAAAGTTACATTTGAGAGATTACAGTATGTATATTTTAAAGTGTAATAATTGTATTTTAAATAATTAATTTTATTAAATTGCAACTTTAAAGACAAAAAATATTTCTAGAAATCTTAACATGGCACTTTTATAATGCAATTAGGAAATTGTAGCTATTTTTTTTTCTATAATACGATGTTTTTGATAAACAATTTGTTTTAAAAAATTATAAAACCTTATAAGTTATTTTATTTCATATTTAATTAATAATGCAAATTATTCTACTTTATTGCTGCCGTTTATCGTAAGCTTGAGCTAGTCAGTAAATACTAGTTGGTAGTGCTTGTTAGTTTACTAACTATATAACAATTCACATAGTAGTTGTAGGCATTTTTATACTTTGACTATGATTGATATAAAACAGATGTGTCAAACTCATTCAAACAACGGGCCATTTAATGTGACTTGTAAGATTCTCACAGGCCACATCTCACAAATTTTTTTAAAAACTTTATTTTGAAGTGAGAATGCAGGAATATAGGTGGGGTAATTAAAGCATATTATGTAGTTTAGTGAATTCAGTTTAATAATATATTATTAATATAGTATTGCTTTTATTTAAACATTTATTTTATTTGATTACATATTTATAAAACTACAATTTATTATTTTTACTGGAAACTTGCCAGCCCTTTCCTTCTACTAGTTTTCCAATATCTGGATTCAAAGACTGAGAACAAACAATTTTCATTATGGCAGATAGATGTTTATCAGTTAATCTTGCTCTGTAAGCTGTTTTATTTAATTTCATACATGAAAATAATTGCTCACATAAGTATTTAGTTCCAAAAAGCATAAAATTTGTGCTGCAAATTTTAATTTCTGGATATTTTTCATCTAAATATGAACATATTTTTGGAGTTCCTACTTCTCGATATTTGTTTTTTAAAATCAAATCGTTCTGGAAATCAATTCCAGGTGTATCAAAGTCGGGGCTTTTTCAACTTCAAAAGCAAAAGTTCCATTGAAACGACAAAAAAATTCTTCTAACTCCTTGAAATCATCAAAACATTTATCGAATTCATTTTTTATTTTTTTCAATTTTTGCAGAGTATTGTGAAAACGAGCAACTTTGATTTTGTGCTTTTAACTGCTCACCCATAGGAAAATCCGTCAAAACGTTCTTTTTGCAAATGATTTTTAAACAAATTCAGTTTTTGTACAAAGTTTGCAAATGCATCGTACATGTTATCAATTGATCTTTGCCCTGCAGTGTAATATTAAGATTATTCAGATGGCTTGTAATATCTTCTAAAAATGCTAGGCCATTTTTGTTGTTTTTAATTCCTCCAAAAGCAGATAGAAGTTCTTTAGGACGTTGTGGCGGGACAACCAACAAACTTCTGTTGTAATAAGGAAGATTTCAAATTCGGATTCTAAATCTTTAAGGAACGAAATATTGTGATGATTAAGTGCTCTTGATCGAATAAAGTTGACTATCTTTGTAACTGTTTTAAGTACTTGGTCCATTTTTAATAATTTTAAACAGAGAACTTGTTGGTGAATGAGGCAATATTGGTTTCTGGATACTCATCTTATAATTTCTTTGTCAGTCATGATCCAAAACTTTTAAGTTTCGCCCATCATCGATTTAGCGCCATCAGTTGTCAAGAAACAAGCTTGTGAAGAGGCAAGTTAAATTTTTATAAAATGCTCTATATGGCATCAAAAATATCTTCACCAGTTGTTTTTCCTTGAAGAAGGATGAATTCAACAATTCTTCGGTGATCCTCATGTTGTTATTGCAACTACAAAAAAAAAAAAAAAAGCTGCAACTTGTGCAACATCTCTTATATACGTGCTTTCATAATCACAATTGAAAAAACCTGGATTTTGGTAGATATTTCCTGTAGTTGTGCAGTGATGTCATCTGCCATTTTAGTAATTCTATCTGCTACTGTATTTCTTGATAATGAGATGTCTCGAAATTGCTGTACCTTTTCTGGACAGACAAATTCAGCAGCTTTTATCATACATGCCTTGAGTAAAGAATCATCGGTGAATGATTTTGAATGTTTTTCTAATAAATAGCTTATTTTGTAAATAGTTCTTGTTACTGATTCATTGCTTTTCATGAAATTTTGTAAGCACTCTTTGCTGGCTACTTAATGAATTCTTCATTGTTTTAACCTTTCTTCTGTTATTTTTGCTTCAAAGCACGAAAATTGTTCTTGGTGATTAGTGCTGTAATGTCACTTAATGTTGTATTCTCTAGCAACACTAATTGTTTCTTTGCAAATTAAGCACATAGTCTTATTGTTCACTTCCACACAAAATTACTTCAGTTCCCACCTTTCTTGAAATTTTCTTCCCTCATCATCAATCTTTTGTTTTTATTTAGTGTTGGAAATGGCATTTTCTATGATAAGGGCTTTAGATTTAAATTTTAAAACTAGCAATTAATGTTTACTTACATTTTTTGAATGAGTTATAAAAGCAAACAACCCACAAATTTTTAACACACCGATCGGGACAAAGAAACTAGTGCAACTGCTTTTGTTATGATTCTAATAAAAACACAACATCTGCAGATAGGATTGCTATGTTGGTGGCGCGAATAGCTGACTAAGGTTTTTCTCCAATGTATTTATGTCCTCGGAAGCATAGCAGCACATTATTAATGTTGCCAGCTTTGGTGTTCATCATATCTCAAATGCTTCATCATCATAAAAGCATATCGTCAACTATGTGTGTAACCGAGAATTATAAATTAGCTATGTATGTAGCCAACAATTATTGTATATATTTTAGTTCATGTAATTAACCAATAATTATTGTTTTAGTTCATGTAATTAAATATTTCAAAGTTTTTTTAAAATTAATTTATTGTTTGCAACATATCATTCTGTTTTCATTTTATTGCATAGCATCGTAGCTGTGGGCCACGAAAAATCACATGGAAGGCCGTTGTGGGCACCAGTTTGACATGTCACATATAAAGTATTACATGATTTTCAGCTTTCACACTACTTGACAGGAACAAACTCTGTTCTTCTCAAGTGCTGCCTTGCATTGCTATTCTATCCATAACAACAAACTAGATTCTGGCTTATGGCCTTTGTCATTGCAAGTTTGGACCTGGAGATCATATGTTTTTTTATTTTTATATCTATTTTCTAAAATTAAAAATAATCAATTTAAAACAAATGGACATAGGTAACTCACTATAAATAAAAAATATTGTCTAACACATCAATCCAGTTTTCATTTCTTAATGGAACCTTTCAAGATGTTTATTTTTACACAATCACATGATCAGTTATTTCATAGCAACTTCCCCCAATGGACATTATTTGCGCTACATTCCAATTAATATAATTATTAAAATACATTAAATATAATTAGTAAAATACATATATGTACATAAAAATGATTAAATTTATTACAGTCCTCTCTCCCTTCTTATAATATATATAAGTAATTAAAAAAAAACAAAAACAATAATAATCTCTTCCTTTTATTTTTGAAAGTCTAACTCTAAAGTTTCTAATAATATAACAATCCCCATGGGGCCTTTCCCCATGTTTACACATTTGTTTAAATTTTCTTGAATATACAACGTCTCGGTAATATTTTTATGTAAATTTTAACATACTTTATTACCTGAAAATTTTTTTTCACAATTCATCTTATGATGAGTATTCAGAAAATGTATATATGGACCTGATCTTATATTCTTTCTGTTAATTGCCCTATCATGGTTGTTGTGTTTGGCTTGATTTATATGTTCATTTCCAAACCAACAGACAAATAATGACAAAACTATTCAACAATTAGTAGGTAATTTATTAATCACAAAATATATGCACATTAGTTAAACAATAATATACATATAGTTTATACAAGTTAATGGTGAGGTAGTCGTGCTGAGTAATGGAAACCCTCTTCCAGCTATATGATTAGCCTGCCTCGTGAGTTCAAGAGAGACTCTTCTGGCTGCACAGGACAGCTTGCCTCTAGTTGGCTCTAGTTCGGATTCTTCCAGCTGCACTTACAAGCTTGCCTCGAGTCCACTGCAGACATAGCAGTTTCCAGTCCTAGGTGGATTTGCCTCACTGCTGAGATGTCACGATAATGGCTAGTGAAGACACCCTTGCTGATGGCACAGGTTTCACTGGAGAGCACGTTTAGTCATTGAGTAACATTAACGCTTTCTCTCATTATCTATCTTACTATCTGCCTTACATCTAGAAAGGCTGACTATTTAATGGCAGATTCCCTACCTTACTAGAAACACTAGGATTCAGTGATCATGCATGCTATTCGTATGTACTTATCATTGGCTATGTGTTTGTCTGTACATCAGCCTATTGGCCAGCAGCAAACAATGCTCAATCCGATCAGATAAGGAAGGAATCTGGACTAGTTCACTTCTGAAGGCAAGGTCAGATATGACATCCCTCCCCCTGGCTAAAATTAACCCTGGAGAATATAGTCTTGAGATGCACTGAAAAATTTGCCTTCTTGGTGGGGGGTTCCTTCCTCCTTTTTTTTTATTCCTAGATATTTACTGCTTTTGTCAGCTTCTGTTGTATGGTTGAGTCTTAGCTGGTTGAGATGGCGATGATGTTGATGACCATCTTCTGATTTCACAACAGTATAGAGACTCTTTAGTTGAGTAACCACTTCTGGTATCTATTTTGTGGACCCATGGTGCATATGGCATAGTACTTGTGTACCCATTTGAAGTTTTATTTTTTTTCTTTTCTTGTTCAGGTTTGGCATCAGGCTTCTGGGTTGATAGGATAGTTCTTGAAGGTCTGTTGAGTAACTGTTCTGCTGGAGTCTTCTCTGTTGCTGTGCTAAGTGTGGAGTGCTACGCTAGCAGAGTCCTGGCCATTCTGGGGTTCCAGCTTACATCCATTTTCGCGGTCAGCTTTTTGTTGAAGACTTCTGAGTCATTAGAGTTCATCTTTGATAATGTTGTGAGCTGGTTCACTTTAATCACTTTGAACCCTAAGTGACTGAACCAGTCATGGCCTAACAAGTTGCTGTGATCACCAGATGCCACTACCAGTGGTAGGTGTCTCATCTTGTTAGGCATAGTAATTTTAACTCTTGTCTGACCCAATAGTTTTATTTTCTTGGCCTGATAGTTTGATATTGACTTGCTGCTAGGATCCCTTTATTAATGATTGCCTAAACTATAGACACTGCTGACCCTATGTCAAGTTCTGTTCTAACTGGCGTATCATTAACTATAACAGTATGTATAAATCCATACTTGTCATCTTTGATATGATTTATACAGGCAACTTGTTTAGATTTTTTATAATTGCTTTTACTGGTTTTTGGAATGGGTTTTCTCATTCTCATATCGGCCATTTGTCTTTTCAATATCAGACATGCTGCCTTTATATGTCCGACTCACTTGCAAAATGTGCATGTTGCATCATCGTACAGGCATTCTGTATGCCTGTGCATGTGCTCATTGCATCTATAGCAAAGCCATGGGCTATTTGATGCTGAGTTCTCTGAGCTGACTGAATATATGGACAACCCAGCGTTATGCTCAATTTTTTGCACCTCATACTTAGTAATTCTTTTTAATGGAATAGCTTGACTAGCTATAGTCTCTACTAGTCCTGCCTGAGCTACAGCTGTCTCAAAATCTGTCAGGAATCATCAACATTTTCAGCCTCAAATTGTGATCGCTTACGCCACAAGTAAAACGATCACGAAGTGCTTCATCCATGAAGTCTTTGAATCACACTTCAAGGCAAATGTTCGGATTCTTGTTGCATATTCTCTAGCTGTTTCTCCCTTTTTTTGCATGCTGAGATTAAAATGGTATCTCTGCATTATTATCAAGGGTTTTGGGGAAAAATACTCTGTGAGAATTGTCAACGCTTTGTCAAAATCCAGGTCAGCTGGGGTTACTGCCGTAGATTGAGACTTGCATGTTATACGTCTGTGGACCTAAAATGGTCATTAGTGTGGCTAACTTTATCTCAGGTTTTTTATCTGGTTAGCCTGTAGGTAAAATATCAAATGCTCCTTATAATTTGACCAGCCCACTGGTTGAGCTGGGTCAATACTTCTATAGAGCCAATTATATTAGCCATAATTATTTATTTATGCGAGATATCACTCATTATTCAGAGTTACCACTCTTAATTTTTAATTTTATTAAGAATTCAGAGTTAACACTCTTAATTTTGCACTGTGTTATTAATACTTATAATGCATTTTAACACACCTGTAACTGACTCAACCAAGCGTTTAAACCACTAGGGCGAGCCTTTGTCACTTTGCGAATAAAGCTATCATGATTGGTTGTAGCTTCAAGTTGACACGCCTTTATGTTTGCAGTCAATTTTATATTCGCATCAGTTTTTAAGTGATTTTAATAATCACCATAATATAAATACAATAGCTGGTTTTTTTTTAAAAAAAAAAAAAAACCAATGTATGCACTCGCGTATTTACTATAATTTTTCCCTCCAAAAAAAATATGTTCACAACTTTACTTTTTCAGCTGTGAGGGAAAAAAATCTGTTGAAACTGGCGTATTTTATGTATAATTTATCCAGCCATGAGGGATAAATTTTTTTGTCTGATTGTGCCAGATCTTTAAGTGTGATTTAATAATCACCGATTAGTAAACTTAAACGAGTGTCTATATAAGTGTGCACTCTCATATTTACGCTTCCATTTTTTTTCCGGCCATGGGGAAAAAATTATTTTGTCTGACTGCGCCAATATCCGTTGTGTTTGGCTTGATTTACAGGTTCGTTTCCAAACCAACAGACAAATAATGACAAAACTACTCAATAACTAATATATACAATTTATTAATCACAAAATATATACACTTGTTAGTTAAACAATAATATAGATATATTTTATACATGTTAATGCTGAGATAGTCATGCCGAGTAATAGAACAACTCCTTTCCAGCTATATGATTAGCCTGCCTTGCGAGTTCAAGAGAGACTCTTCCAGCTGCACTGGATAGCTTGCCTCGAGTCAGCTCTAGTTCAGACTCTTCCAGTTGCAATTAGACAGCTTACCTCGAGTCGACCAGACATAACAGTTTCCAGTGCTAGGTGGACTTGCCTCCCTGCTGAGATGTCACGATAATGGCTAGTGAAGATATCCTTGCTGATGGCAGAGGTTTCACTGGAGAGCACATTCAATCATTGAATGATCTATCTGCCTTGCATCCAGAAAGGCTGACTATTTAATGGCAAATCCCCTACCTTATTGGAAACACTCGGATTTAGCGATCATGCATGCCTATTGGCCTGTACTTATCATTAGCTATGTGTTTGTCTGTACATCGACTTATTGGCCAGCAGCAAACAATGCTCAATCCAATAAAATAAGGAAGGAATCTGAACTAGTCCACTTCTGAAGACAAGGTCAGACAATGCTCTTTACCTCTTTCCATGGCAGTCTTTCCTGTCTGACCTATTGTATCATATTATAAAGATTACAACTACTTGTATAAACTAACCCTACCATATTTTTTAATATTACCCATCTTTTTTTGGATTACATATTCATTTCACTAAAGGTTTACTATTGTTCCATCCTATTATATATATAGGTCAGACAGGAAATACTATCATGAAAAGAGGCAATTAATTGAAATGACATAAGGAATTGTGAAAAAAAATATTCAGGTAACAAAGTATATTAAAAATTACATGGAAAGAAAATGTTATGAGACTTTGTATATTCAAGAAAATTTAAACAAATATGTAAACATGGTTAAAAGTATAGCACAATTATGAGGGAAATGGGCATTGTTAGATTATTGGAAACTTTAGAGTTATAATTTTAAAAATAAAAGGAAGGGATTATTATTATTATTGTTTTTTTGTTTGTTTTTTTTAAGATTATTTGTAAATATATATATACATTGTGGGGGGGGGGGGGCGACTGAAATAAGTTTAATTATTTTTATGTAATGTAAATAATGTCCATGGCAGGGTAATTGGTCGTGTGATTGTGTAAAAATGAAACAAAAAAAAGGTTCCATTAAGGAACAAAAGTCAGCTTAATGTGTTAAATAATATTTTTATTTACAGTGAGTTGTTTATCTCAATTTGTATTAAATTGGTAATTTTTAATTTTATATATAAAAGGCAAAATTATGTACAAATTTTAACATTAAAATTTGATCATTTAAAGTATATTCATTTTCTAAATGATAAACACGTCTACATTCTTTATGAAAACTGATGATACCATAATATATAGATTTTTAACTGATATTAAAATTATAAAATTATGAAAGCAACTTATCTTGGATTCAAAACATTAAGATATTTTTGAATTTCTATCTGAAAATTTAATAATGTTAAAAAAAAAAGGATGGCTGCTCTAAAGGTACACTTATATTTATCACCAAAAAGTACCACACACACACCCATCTTAAAGACTAAACCTATCAGCAATAGTCAAAAGCATATTATTAATTATATACTAATAATTTTGTTTAAAATTGTCATTTAAAATTAATTTTCTTGACAATACTGACTTAGAAATAGTCAAACTTCAAAACGCAAGCAAATAATTTATAAAAAATCAAAAGAAAGAAATAACAATTAAATTTTTAGTTACTATTAACTAAGACATGCATGTATTCAATGAGTAAATAATCGAAATAAAAATGTGAACTCAAATTGACATGATATAATAATAAAAATTATATAAAACATGATGGAACAGTTGCTTTTTAGAAAAATGGAAGATAAAATAAAATGGAAGATTTTTTTTCTTTAAAAAAAGATTTGGAAATAACATTGGCTATTCAATATGTAGCTTAGCAAAATGTAATTTCGAATCCGCTATTTAAGACCATTGAACAGCAGCCATTGAAACATTATATCCCCAAAGAAGAAAATAAAGATGATAAGGAGAAAATTGCTTGAATCACTATGAATAAATCATATATTTTGTAAAAGTTTACTTTACAAATATTAGAAACATTTTATTCATGATAATAGTGAATTTCAGCATCAAAATTAAAAAATTATCTCAATCTTAATTGAGGCTTTTAAAATTAAAACTCCACTATTAACTCTTTATAAAACCAAGAACTTCAAGCAAACTTATCAATAAGATTACATAGCTATGTCTGGCTAAAAGAGAAGAGTCATTGTGGAGATGAAATTGTTTGCCATATAACCATAAATGTTAGATATTAATTTTAATTAAGATCAGCATTTACTCATTCATGCTGAACAGAACAGCAAAAATACACTACAATAAACCAAAGAAACTTCTTAAATTGGAGCAAATTCTGTAGTTGTAAGAAACGGAATCGCCATGATAAAAATTTGAACGGCATTCGAATGTAGTATGCGAGATAACAGGGTTTCCTAAAATAAAATTCTTTGAACATTTGCCAATATGAACTGGTGATAATTTCAACTTCAGCTTGACTACTCAGGATTAATATAATATATATAATTTTTTTATTATGCTAATTTCTTTCTTTTGAAAATAGGTGAATTTCATCCAATAGTAAGTTAGATTTATATAGTAGGGATGGTCAGAAATATTATTTCATCTTATTAATAAAATGTAGATATCCCCAATTTGCTTAACAATAAGTTTGACTATTTATAGACTAAAGATAAGAGTTTATTATTTTATGTAATACTCAATATATATATATACACTATGACAATTGCAGTGTGAAATATTAAGTGTTAAATGTTTGTTAAAACTAACTTATTTATTAAATAATTGTTATTTGGGATATATGATTAAAACACTTGGGTGACTGATCTTTCCTATCATATTATCGTACCATTAAGAAATGACTTCCAACACATAGAGTAATCCTTACAAAAATCCTTATCTGTGGATAAACTCACCATAAATAGAAACAAGAGAAAACTAATGATAAGAAAATTAGTAAGAATAAATATATAATAATTTGGATGAAGGTATTAATTTCTTTTGTGTTATAAAGTTTAAATTAATAAGTTTGGGTAATAAATGATTATCCTTTGTAGGGATAAAAGGGGATTGGATTACCACATATTCAAGAAATGAAACTAGGGATAATTACCCTTATCCATTCTTCAGTTAATAACTCGCATATTATGAACAAAATCTGTTATTGTTAATAACTATTAAATACTTATTATAATAATCAAAGTCATTGCTATTTATCTACTCCACAATTCATCGCATCATATGTATATAATTTGCATACAAGCATGATACAATCGTACTCTGAAGTAGAACTCATGCATATTTTTCCTGAATTGGAATACTGTGGCATAACACAGTAGAGGGTAAATGGGAGAAGGCATGCTAAGTCAAATTTTCTTCTATTTAACTGTTAATACACTTACGATTATATCGACTGAATTAGATAAATTAATGATCATAAAATGACATATCCCCATTGAAGAAATAGATGGTTAAATTATATATGATTTCTAGTCGCATGGCATCGAATCATATGTTAATATCTTTCCATTATATATGTACAGCCAACCATCGGACATTGACATATATCTATAATACAATCTTGCTCGCATCGAATCATTGGGCATGAAACAAATGTTTTAATATTATGAGTTTCAGCATGCCTGCTCGTCCCATTTCACTGCTAATGGAAAGTGCATTCGGTCTAAAACATCAGTTTACTAATCTAACGATATATATATAGTAAAACTGGATGTGGATTTAATATGCACTATCATTTAATATCTGTTGATTGTTCAAACTTACAATACATCGCAGCAGTGGAGTAGAATAAATAGAATTTGCTACTGTGAAGCATTGTGCAAGCTTGGTTAATAAAATATTTTTTCATTGTAATTAATTTTGCTTGTTTATCTCTATTTTAAATTATGATTTGTGCAATATATTACTAAAAATACTTCTTATAAATATTAGGTACTTGTTACTTAGCCGGACTTGGCAGCCTGTTGGTGTTGTTGCCAGTCCGGCTAAGTAACTAGTGCCAAATACTATTCTATTCACTATAATATACTATATGTATTTTGACATTATTTAAAATTATGAGTTAAAATTCAGTTATTTATAACAAGCATGAAAAGTATGTTATTTCTTTAAAATCAAAATTTTAAATTTGGAATTGTTTTACAAACAGAGAAAGGTTTAATCATATATTAAAACGCGTAATTTTTGTTATTACATGCAGACTTATGGCATAAGAGAATGATTGAGAGGCAATTGATGAAGAAAGTATCATCATTTACTTACAGTGTTGATGCCATGGTTTATTTAAATGAATCTGTGTAATAAAAAATATAAGTTTAAAATCAATTATGTTGCAGAATCTTCAATTTTTGTAAATTTGGCAATTCATTTCTGATTGCTAATCATTCAATATTTGGATTGAAAATGGCTGTAAAAAAAAACAAGTTTCCACTTAGTCCCTAATATAATAAAAAAAAACTTTAAAAATTTATAATCATTTAAAAGAAATATTCAATTTTTCTGTTAAAAATTGTTTGGAAATGTTTTGTCATGGACTAAATGTGCAAAATTCTAAAGCATAAATAAAAATTGCTTAGTTTCAAACTAATGAAATTAACAGAGATTTGTCAAGAAAAAATAAAGCAATCCAGATTATTGATTTTTAAGAGATTAAAAATAAAAGTATTAAAAATACTGCAAATAAAATCTCAATAGATGAATAGCAATATAGAAAACATTCTTTGTGTTTAACAATAATCCAAACGTGGGGAAAAGAAAACTATAAATAAATATTACAAAATATAATACTTTTTGTTATTACTATTTTTAATAAAATTAATTTTTCAGTTATATAAACAAAAAAATATCTTTATTAGCTTTAAGAATGAAACCGTTATTTGTATTGGTTCTTAATTTCCTATAAACCATTTTACATTACATGAGATTTTATAGGTGCTTACTTATTATTTGAGGCTAGTGATTGTGCATATATAAATGAAATATTTTATAAAAATAAATAATAATGCTAAAATTATTAAATGATATCACTTTATTAGAGAACATTCAAATTGTAAGAATGTAACGATCAAAAATACTGTAAGTTTTTCAATACAATATTTTTTTACGTTGTTTTGATATGCATGTGAAGGAATTTTTTTAAAAAATATATAGACATCAGATGATAATAGATAAAAAAGAATAGATCATATAAATAAAAAAATAAAACAATATGGATATATATTTTGATTAGACTATGACTTATTTTGAACATTTTTTGTTAAAAAAAAAACAGCTAATAATAGAACTCTGAAGTAGAACAGGGTTGGCAGGCTTCATTTTGAGGAATATCCCATTATTCTAAAAAATGTAACAAAATAATTCTTTTTTTTATTTTCAGGATATCTCTATAAGCATAAACAAATCATTAAATTTCAGATGGTAGTACTAAATTAATCACTGCAAACAATAATTAATGTTTTTTTTTGTGTGTGTGGTATTGATCTTATTAATAATTTCAAGTAATGGTTTGAAATTTTTTAATTATTTATTCAAATTGCATGCATTTGAAGTTGGGTACTTATAACATTTGATAGACTAAGCACTTTTTTATACACAGTTTTTGAGGCATCAAGTATATTAATGATTGTTGAAGATATGAATCTTATCATTAAGTAACCTTCATTTTCTATACCATGATCAGATTCTTAGAATAGGATTGTGTTTCTTAGTGAATATTATTTATGGATTTGCATTGTTCAATTGTGTTTCCCCGTAAATAAGTCTGGGGTCTTGTATTAATTTTTGCTCCAAAAGATATCCTAGGGCTTATTTTCAGGGAATGACTTATTTTTTCATGTACAAAAATCTACATTTGTTCATGTATAAACATACACATTTATTCAAAATCTCAAATTCCCACAAACATGTTTTTTCGGTTATGTCCTCTATGAATATTTGAATTTTCACTGGGATATTTGCATTTATTTAAGTACAAAAAGTTATCTGGGGTCAACATATTCCATTTAAATTTACCATTAAATCAAAGGTTAATTGAAAACTTAAGAAATAGGAGTGGTAACAAAAATGATTAGTTAAGAATAATTATCTATACAAAAGTGATGAAAAAATGCAAGCACAAAAATCAGAAAACATTTCTGTACTTCACACTGCATTAAGTATAATTATTACAACACAACCACATCCCTCTGGTATCAAGGTGCACATTGTAAACACTCGCCTAATTACGTGTAATATTCCCGATTGGTTATTTTTTAAAAAACTTCTTTAATATTGATTCATAAACTAATTTTTAAAATCACTTCCACTGTTTAAACTCTTTTAGGAGGGAAAAAAAATATTTAAGAAATGATGATTTTTCTTTTATCTTGAATATTTAAAAGCTATCATGATCAAACTCTAAAACTGAGTCAAGCATTCTTATAAATCTAAGCATATTCTCTTATTTTTCTCTTTCATTTTCTTTGCATATCTTCATATATTCATATATATATATTGCTTATAACAGTTCTTTCATATACACTTCAATGCGAACAAATTTTTTTAAAAACTTTATTTTCCTTACAGTTTCGACTGTCCAGCAGTCTTCAGAGCTACAATATTTGAATAATATAAACACATAATCATCATTTCACATATATATATAAAAAATACACATATCAAAATATATACATATATTCCCTTCATACATATACATATATAGATCTACATTATTCCTAGACATAAATTCCATACCTACATCTATATATACATATGCATATCCAAATATATACACATATATCTTTTAAACATACATTAACATATACACTGATACACATACACCAATAGATATATATACAAATCCACATATACATTTATAAATACACAACCATATGTATACTCAAATTGCATATAAATTACACACATATAAAAATATATCCAATACACCGTTTTTTAAAAAAATTTACTTTTTATAACTACTTTTTTTTTTAATTTTTTATTAAAAAATCTTTTTAAATATTGTTTTTTATTAATATTATTTTATAATTTTCCTTCCATCATTTCTTATTATCTATCTTGTTTAATTATTATCTAATATATAATATCTTTTTTACTTTAATGTCTAATTTTAATTTTAAAAACTCTTATCTTTATATCACTAATTTATATTTTTCTTTAATACTACTACCTCTATTTTTCTTCTCTGCTTTAATTAAAATAATTAATAATATACTTAATAATGTTAATAAAATTATTAGAAAATTTAATAAAAGATATAATAATGTAATAAAATATAAGGTAGTAAATAAAAGAAGAAAAAATTTAATGAATATATGAGATAATAAATATATTAAAGGTATAGGAAAATGTATAAATGGGGTATGTCAGATAGATTATAGATATTGTAGGAATATAAAAACAAAATATATAGGTGAGAGAAAGAATTTTATTTTTACAAGGTGAAATCAACATAGATATGACAAAAATTCACCAATTTATTTGCATAATATGGAAACAGGGCATGTATTTGATAAAAAGAGTATTAAAATGATAGGATGTACTAATAAAAGAAGAGATAGAAAAATGAAAGAAGCAATATTAATTAAGATAATAAAGCCTAGTTTAAATAGGGATGGAGGACTAAGAACATTGTGTTGATAGGCTTAGTATTGGATTTATAGGGTTATTAGTAATAAAAAATAAGTGTATATATGCATATGTATTATGTGTAGGTATGTATATGTAGGGGAATATATTAAATATGAAAATAAAAATAAGTTTAGAAAATAATATTAGGTTTATAGCATTATTGTTCTTGATTAATAATAATAATAGTAATAAAAGAAAGTTTGTTAAAAGTTATAATATGTGGATATAGATAAAGACTAATAAATATAGGTTATTTTAAAAAATAGTTATGTTTTATAAAACTGATAACTGAGGGAGTTGTTTTAAAGGAATAAAAAGATAGAAAATTTGAAAAAAATAATTACTTTAAAACAGCAGAGAATAAAGGTAATATTATTAAAGAGAAAAATATAAATTAGTGATAAAAAGATAAAAGTTTTAAAAAAATTTAAAAAATTAAAATTATAGATATTAAAGTAAAAAATATTATGTATTAGATAATAATTAAACAAGATAGATAGTAAGAAATGAGGAAAGGAAGATTATAAAATAATATTAATAATAAATAATAAAATAATATAAATAATAAAAGGGTAATGCTTAAAAGAATTTTTTAAAAAGTAACAGTAAAAATAAAATAGTTTTTAAAAGGTATTATAAAAAATAATGTATTGGATATGTTTTGTATATTTTATATATATATATATGTAATTTATATGTAAGTTGAGTATATATACAGATGGGTATTTATAAATGTATATGTGGATTGGTATATGTAGGTATATGGGAGTATTGTATAGGAGTATATATATATGTACATTTAAAGAATATATGTATATATTTGGATATCCATACATATATATAGATGTAGGTATGGAGTTTTTAATTTTTAATTTATATATATATATGTCTAGAGGTGATGTGAATATGTATATTTGTATGTAGGGGATATATGATATTCGTATTTATATTTATATGTGAAATGATGGTTATGTATTTGTATTTATATTATTCGAATATTGTTAATAAATATAAAAGTTGTAAGTTTAAAATAGAATTATAAGTTTTATAAAATTGATAACAGAGGGAGTTGTTTTAAAGGAATAACAAAATAGGAAATTTTGAAAAAAACCTCATTTTAATTAAAGCAGAGAAAAATAGAGGTAGTAATATTAAAGAAAAATATAAATTAGTGATATAAAGATAAAAGTTTTTAAAATTAAAGTTAGAGATATTAAAGTGAAAAGGATATTGGGTTGTCATCTGATCCTTCGTGTTAGCCGCCAGAGGCGCGATTTCTAACTGAAAAACACATTAATATATAGTTCCCGGGATAGCGATTCTCTATTAATATTGACTTTTTTTTTTGGTTTGTTTACAAAGTTTACTTTTTTTCGTTTCTGAATTATTTTTCCCAAATAATATTTTTGACGATGGGATAATAATATTTTTTTTTTTACCAAAGGGTCTTTTTTGGTGTGTGTTCAAATAGTAATTTGTGTTTTTTTTTTAAAAAAAAAAATATTACTGTTTTTGTAAAATTGGATTGACAAAATTCAAGAGAGAACGGGGTTTTATGATGGATCTTTAAATAATAATTTACGTTACTTTGATAGGTTTACATTTGATTGCCGAAAAAATTATTGGGAGAAGTGTTGTTTTTTTTTTTTTTCGCGCGCGTGTGTTTATGTTTAAATAAAATTTAAAACCTTTACTTTTATCGGTTTACATTTGATGGACGACCGATTGGACTTCCTTTCGTTTATAAATTATGGCATTTGATTGCCGAAAAAATTATTGGGAGAAGTGTTGTTTTTTTTTTTTCGCGTGCGCGTGTTTATGTTTAAATAAAATTTAAAACCTTTACTTTTATCGGTTTACATTTGATGGACGACCGATTGGACTTCCTTTCGTTTATAAATTATGGTTTTGGTTCTACAAATAAATATTTTTGACAATGGGACGATAATAGTTGTTGTTTGTTTAATTTTTATTGACAAGAGCGGGTGTTTTTTTTTGGTGTAGATTCAAATAGTAATTTGGGTTATGTTTAAATAATAAGTTGCGGTCTTACTTTGATCGGTTTACATTTGATTCCCGACACTAATTACTGGGAAGGGTGTTTTTTTGTGTGTACGATTGCAGACAACAATTATTGTGAGAAGGGGTGTAACCGTTTAAAGAATAGTAGTTTACGTTACTTTTAGTAGTGGTGTAATTTGATTGCTGACAATAATTAGTGAGAGGGGTGGGTGTTTTTTGGTGATAGGCGACAACAATTATTGGGAGAGAGAGTTTTGTTTTTGTTCGTGTGTATGTTTAAATCAAAATTTAAGTTACTTTTATCGGTTACCATTTGATTGAAAACCGATTTGACTTTTTTTTTTTTTTTTTCGTTTATAAATTATTTGGGTTTTCCCAAATAATATTCGATTTGACAATGGGACAATAATAGTCTAGGTTTCTTTAATTTTGATTGACAAGAGCGAGTCTTTTTCGGTGTACGTTCTAATAGTAATTTGGGTTATGTTTAACTAATAATTTACTGTCTTACTTCGATCGGTTTACATTTGATTGGCCAGGACAATTAGTGGGAGGGTTTTTTTTGTTTTTTTTCTATACGATTAAAGAATAATTGACGTTCCTTTTATTTGACCGTTTGATTGCCGATGACAACAATTATTGGGAGAAGAGGGGTTTTTGGGGTTACGTTTAAATAAAAATTTTAGTTACTTCTTTTATTTTACATTTGATTGCCGACGCCAACAATTATCGGGAGAAGAAGGGATGTACGTTTAAATAAAAATTGAAGTTACTTCTTTTATTTTTGACATTTGACGAAGGTCATTTAGAATCCCTCAAACAAGCTTGCCTTTACGAAGTGAACCTTTCCGTCGGCAGATGTTTTCGGACCTCAAATCTGCATATATTTGCCGCACAATCCAATCTTTTCTTTCAGCAGCAGGATGTTTTTTTCTGCTGTAGAAATATTCCAGCGCTGGCCCGTGTCTGGCAATTCCCATCTTTTCCAAGTTTTCTATTGTGGGAATTAGCCGTACTTTTTGTCTCGGAAAATTTCTCGCTAAAACGTGACTCAAAGCGTGATTTTTAAATTTTTACGCTATTCCACCCTAATCGAAAATTTAGGAGGAATACAAATTTATGAGGAACAATCACGATACTGTTAAAATTGATAAAATGTAACAGTACATCGATTGGTCTTAAAAAAAACTAAGGCACCGATGAAAATTTAAATAATTGTGACACGATCAAAATAAACACCCTAGTACGATATTGTTACATCAAATACATAACGCAGCATTACGATATAGTGCGTGACACAAACAACTACGGCATTTTCCTCTGCTTTTAGCATCGGAAAAAGCCACACTGTTAGCCGCTAAGCCGAGTTAACACTCTTTCTAGATTTTATCGTAGAAAGGAGACTTAACTTCCGAGTTAATACTCTACCTTTTAGCGTAGAAAGTAGACTTAACTCCGAGTTAACAATCTTTCTAGGATTTCTTTTGGAAAGAATGCTTAAAGGCTTGGGTGCGGCCGCGGAAACGGCATATTTCTAGAAATTTAGCTAGAAATCGCGCCTCTGGCGGCTAACACGAACGATCAGATGACAACCGGATATTGTTTATTAGATAATAATTAAACCAGATAGATAATAAGAAATGATGAAAGGAAAATTATAAAATAATATTAATAAAAAATAATATTTAAAAAGATTTTTTAATAAAAAATTAAAAAAAGTAAAAATAAAATAGTTTTAAAAAATAATTTTTTTTAAAAAAAAAACAGTGTATTGGATATATTTTGTATATTTTTTTATATATGTGTAATTTATATGTAAGTTGAGTATACATATGGATGTGTATTTATGAATGTATATGTGGATTTGTATATATATGTCTATGGGTGTATATTTATCTCTGTATATATATATATGTATATTTAAAAGATGTATGTGTATATATTTGGATATGTATATATAGATGTAGGTATGGAATTTATATATATGTCTAGGGGTGATGTAATCTATATATGTATATGTATGAAGGGAATATATGTGTATATTTTGATATATATGTGTAGTTTTTATATATATGTGAAATGATGTTATATTATTCAAATATTGTAGCTCTGATGAAGACTGCTCGACAGTCGAAACTGTAAGGAAAATAAAGAAGGTTTTAAGAAAATTTGTTTGCATTGAAGTGTATATGAAAGAACTGTCATAAGCAGTATATATATATGAAATCTAAGTATTGAAAATAAATAAAATAAGTATCTAATAAATTATCCAATATACTGGAATTGTGGTAGGTAACATTTTAAAAGTTTGTTAAATCATTCATAAATTCAATAAATTGGTTATCTTAAGTTCAAGATTCGGCTGAGAGGAAATTGTTTCTCTGTGCACATAGAATTATGTTTGTTGAAAATGTTCAACAGGAAAATACATAAATACCATTATAATTTATATTATCATTTATTTAAAGCAGTAATGTCAGTATTATTATCTATTTATACATTCATTATTTTATAATTCAATACATACATCATTTGCTTTAATAAATGAAAAGAAATTCATTCATTTGGCTGACAATCTTAACTAGGATTTATATTTAGAGTAGGGCTTATATTACAACCCCCCTGAAAAATCAAGCTAGGCCTTATTTTCTGTTTAGGTCTTATTTTTAGAGAAACACGATATTAAAGATATGAATAAGAAAAATACTTTATTAACTTCATATATTATTTGTATACATGTTGTTTTAATAAATCAATGCTTAAAATAAATCAAATTTTAAAACGTTTTCATATTTTTTTTATTTAATAAAGTCCTATTAATAATTAATTTTACAATTGTAAAATTTTCTGCTACTGTGAATCATTATTATCTTAATAAATATTTTGGTTCTATTTATTGCTATTCAATTTGTTATAATGCTCCCCGCCCTTCTTTCTCTTCATGTAATTGATATTTGAAACAATTTTTTATGAATTCAATCAGTTATTCATAATGTAACTTAAACCTGGTCATGATTTTTCTTTTTATTGTTTAATTTTTTTCTTCTGTACATATTCATTTAATTTAAATATATATAATATTTTTAATTAGATTTTCTGATCTTTGTCTAATTGATTTTAATATAACATGTTTTTTTTAAATGATTAAATCTGCTCTTAAAATTATTTCTATGATTTTCTTAGAATTATTAACTTAAATTGTATTCTTTGGTATTTCATTTAGAATTTTTTTTTTTTTTTTATATTAAGCAAACATTGAATCATAATTACAAAATCTATTTTTAAAACATCAATTACAGATTGAACACTGAATTTCTAACAGCTTATGAACACAAATTTCTTTTAGTCCAAACAAAAGTTAACAAAAGAGTTTTTGAAGATGTTATTGTTTTGATATCAATTAAGATATATTAAAGTAATATTAAAATTTTAATTTTGAATAAATTTATAATGCATGTATTTGTATTAAAAATTTTAAAAAATGCGCACACACATTATAATCGTAAATATAAGTTAATATTCCTAATTAATGTCACCACTAGTTTTCCTTTATTTTTTCAATTTGTTCCTTTTAGTTGCAAGAATAAACTATCAGCAGCTCAAATAATTTATGATTTTTATATTTTTCAATAACGTAGCAAGATAAAAAAAAAGTAGAAATAAATTTTTAATATTACATTTTTTGAATAAATTATTTTGAAAAACTGTTTATTTAATGTGGCATAAACTTTACCAAGAATTGCTAAACAATTGGCATGAACATTAATCCAAGAAAGTGACATAAAAAAGGAAAAACTTTAAACTTTTATATTTTTTTTTTTTGGGGGGGGGGGGAATAATTTATTACAGCATAGTTTTTTTTTAACTGTAAACAAATAAAGTTGATAGTTATCATTATCCAGTTGATGGTTGGTATGACTCAGCCAAAATGTTGATGAAATAGTAGTATGATCTATACATAGGCGATCCTAAATCAAATGTAATTTATTATTATTTAGCATATATATTTAATATTTAAGTTTTTATCAATTCATATTGCATTAAAATTATAGGATGTATGTAATAAGATAGTTCTTAAAAATGTTAAAATTTAGTGTTCAACTAGCATATAATTTTTTTTGTTAGAAATTAGTCAAAGAAATTGGAATTATCTTATAATAAAATTAACAAATCTTATATTCCTATAATTTTATTATATAAATTCGTGTGTTTTCATTGTTCTAACCCTATGGCATTTAGACTGATGTTTATAATTTATCCGTTGTGATAATATTTTTAATTGATCTTGTAATAAAAGTTTTACATAAAAATGTAGATTAATCAAGAATTAAAAAATAATGAATGGGTTATAGATATTGCTTGCAGTCTTTGAATACTGAATCTAAAAATATGTGAGCTAGCAAAAAAGGATTATCTGATAATTAATGAATAAAAACTGAGAAATAGAATAAAACTGTGAATAAATAAAAAGATGGCGCTGGCAATGTAAGAGTGATTATAAAATAAAATTCCTATATCTTTGTTTATAAAGAATGTTTAGCTCAAAAAGTGGATACAAGAAAGCAAATCATGTTCATAACCAAACACAAAATTTAAATGACTAATTAGTAGTAAATACTGACTTTTATACAAAAGTATAGTTTATTTCATGTAATCTTTATTTTTATAACTTTGATAGTTTTTTTAATGCACATCTTTCATTTTATATATTATTAAACTATTTTTTTTACATTATAATATTTTATTCTTACATTGCATAAATGTATCATCTATCAAAATATTATTTTGTATCATTTTTTCACAACTACTTATTTACAAACGTCTTACACCTTATACATATTTATTACTTTATAATTAATTTTTTTAGATTGCGGGTGGATTGGGATGCAGATATCTCCTCATTAGAAGGAAAAGAAATCTCAGTAGAAATTATTGATCAGTTTCCAATCGCAACAAGTATTTCTCATAACTTTGTAAGTTTATATATTTTTAAATTTTATTTTGAAAACAACATTTTTTTTTAAAAATATAGGTTTTTAGTACTAGAGTTAATTATAACAATTTAATTCTATTCCTATAAATGACATTAATACAAGTAAGATTATTGTGGCATACTCTTTATTGCCTATTTATTCAGTTACTAGAACTTACTCATTTTCTATAATATTATTTACATTGTTATTGGAATATTGTTTTTCTATTTATATTCATGTTAATGTATATTATATCTACTAATATTTTATGTTTGTAGATTATTTTAATGATATAAAGAATTTATATTTATTCTGATGTAGGTCTAAACATCGGAGCTCATTATTATTATAGTGCAGTTCTATATAGGAGATGCTAAAATGGGTTCAGTCTTTTAAGTTTTGACAAATTACCATCAATAGCAAATAAATGTTATCACTGAGTTGATTGTTATATTTAATTATCTTTATTACTAAATCTTTCTTCAATGTATATTTACTTTGACATTGTAACTGAAACAAAAATGAACATATTTTGAATGAGAAACTCAAGACTACATTAATCTATCATCAAGAATTTAGATATTAAATACTAAATTTCTAACACTATATATCAATTACCTTGGGTACATTTTTTTTTTGTTCAATCATGTTTTTTTTTTAAATAAATTTTGAAAGTAAGTACTATACTGCCTTCATGAATGAAAAATCTATTTTTGAACTTTTACATTTCTAATTTCTCTGAAAGCTTGCTTGAACATCACATGATCTTCATTTTCTATGTTTTCACAACCTGTTAATAACACCAGCAAACTCCATATAGTGATGCCACCCAGGGCAAGTTTTAATAATCAGTGAATGCAAGAAGGTGTATGCATAAAATCCCTATTAAGTGCCTATTACTAGTTTCTAGCTTGTGACTTTCATTAGAGAGGAGTCTTGGATCTGTGGGCATTGCATCTAGATTTTAGGATCGAATGCAATCCTCCAGCACCCACCTTTTACATATTTTGTTAACTATAAAGCTAGGAGTTCAAGATGAAAACACAATAAAGTTTTCAATCCAAACTCATTCACTTGTATAATCATATAGATCTGAACCCAGTTCAGAGCATCTATATATTTTTGGTGTCTTTATTTTTTCAGAAACCACAGTCACCATTATCTCATAAACAGGATTCTGATAAACCACTACATCACATGATCACCACAAGCTGTTAATAACACTAGCAAGCTCTCCAAATAGTAGTGCCATCCAGCGAAAATCTTAGCAATCAGTGGACGAGTATGCAGTAGATAGGGATTTTATGCACAAACCTGCTTGCATACTAGTAAACTCTTCCTATAGTAGTGCCACCCAGTGTAAGTCTTAGTAATCAGTGAATGCAAGAAGATTTGTATATAAAATCCCTATCTAATGCCTACTCATCCACTGATTACTAAGGCTTACATTGGGTGGTACTACTATTTGGAGAATTTGCTAGTGTTATTAACAGTTTGTGTAAGCATAGGAAATGGTGATAATGTGACATTTTAGTCTCTTATCCTGCCTACGGTATAATGGTGACTGGTTTTTCAAAATAAGATGCCAAAATATAAAGGTGCTGAAGTGGATTCAATTCTCTATGATAATACAAGAAAATGAGTTTGGTTGAAAGTGTTATTGTGTTTTCATCTTGAACTCCTTACTTTATAGTTAACAAAATAGGTAAAAGATGGCTGCTGGAGGGTTGCATTAGATTCTCTAAGATCTAAGAGCAATGCTCTCACATCCAAGGCTTCTCACTGATGAAAACCACAAGCCAGAAACTAGTCTGGGTGTATTGGATGAGTAGGGACTAGATAGGAATTTTATATGTAAGCCTTTTTGCATCCATTGATTACTAAGATATTAAAACAGGCAAAACTCTCCTTACAGTATTGCCACTCAGTGCAAGCCAGAGTAATCAATGGATGCCAGAAGGCTTGTGCATAAAATCCCCATCTAGTGCTTATTCATCCAATATCCCCAGACTAGTTTTTGGCTTGTGGCCTTCATCAATGTGGAGCATTGGATCTGAGAGCTCTGCACCTAGATCTTAGGATCTAATGCAACCCTCCAGCAGCCAACTACCACAATATTTTCAATCCAAGCTCATTAGCTTAGATAGTCATATAGGTCTGAACTCAATTCAGTACCTATACATTTGGTGTCTTTGGTTCTTTAATAACCATAACCACCACTATCCTGTTAGGCAGGATTGGTTTTAAGCCCATAAACATCACATGATCACCATTTTTTATGCTTGCTTATAACTGTTAATAAAACAGGCAAAACTCTCCATACAGTATTGTCACTCAGTGCAAGCCAGAGTAATCAGTGGATGTCAGAAGGCTTGTGCATAAAATCCCCATCTAGTGCCTACTCATCCAATATCCCCAGACTAGTTTATGGCTTGTGATTTTCATCAGTGAGGAACCTTGGATCTGAGAGCACTGCAAGTATATCTTAGGGTCTAATGCAACCCTTCGTCAGCCACTTTTTATCTCTACTTAACTACAAAACTATTAGTCTTAAATTGAAAACACTATATTATTTTTAATCCAAGCTCATTAGCTTATATGGTCATATAGGTCTGAACTCAGTTCAGTACCTATTCATTTTGGTGTCTTTGTTTTTTTAAAAACCATAGCCACCACTATCCTATTAGGCAGGATTGGTTTTAAGCCAATAAACATCACATGATACTGTATGGAGAGTTTTGCCTGTTTTAATAACAGTTATAAGCAAGCATAAGAAATGATCATGTGATGTTTATTGGCTTAAAATCAATCCTGCCTAATAGGATAGTGGTGGTTATGGTTATTAAAGAACCAAAGACACCAAAATATATAGGTACTGAACTGAGTTCAGATCTATATTACTATATAAGTTAATGAGCTTGGATTGAAAATATTCTTATGTTTTCAATTTAAGACTCATAGTTTTGTAGTTAAGTAGAGATAAAAGGTGGCTGCTGGAGGGTTGCATTAGATCCTAAGATCTAGATGCAGTACTCTCAGATCCAAGGCTCCTCACTGCCGAAGGCCACAAGCCAGAAACTAGTCTGGGGATATTGGATGAATAGGCACTAGATGGTGATTTTATGCACAATTTCTGGCATCCATCCATTACTCTGGCTTGCATTGAGTGGCAATACTGTATGGTGAGTTTTGCTGGTTTTAATAATAGTTATAAACAAGCATAAGAAATGGTTATCATGTGATATTTATTGGATTACTAAGATGTAGAGAGTTTGCTAGTATTTATTAAAACATGCCTGCTAAAAAAAAAAATTAACAAAGAGTAATGCATTGTGGCTATATTTATAAATTCTTTAATAAAGCGATTTAAAAGTTTTATTTTTTGTGTAAAAAAATATTTTAAACCTATAATTTTAGACATTATTTAAAAAAATTAATGAAATTATTGAAAATATTAACAAATAATAAATACTGTAAGAGAATTTATAAATTAATTTTATTTGATAGATGTACAATTTTATACAGCAGACTTGAAGAAAATAGGGACTTATTAAAGAAGTTTAACATTATTTCTTGATATACACCAAACCATATGAATTAAAAAAGTTAATTTAATAATATATATTGTGCCTTAATTAAAAATGTTAGATGCACAAAATAGTAAAAATTTTAAATTTCAATTCAGTAATATTTTTTGTAACCTTTTAAAACTAAAACTACATCAATTGCACTTAAAACTACCTTATATAATGTTATTAATGCATTAAATGATACTTCCAGTGCATATTAATAGTCTGTTGTTGTAAGTATAAATTTTAATAATAATGTTGTTCAGGGTATAAATAATATATTAATATTTATTAAAATAATGTAGTTTTTATTGTAAGTACATCTAAATTTTAATAGTTACAATTAAATGTATCAGGATAATTGACTTAAAATATTTTAAATGAATCATTAGATAATATTAAGTAAAACAAAGCATTGTCCAATTAAAGCAGTTCTGTGTGTATGTCTTTATGCTTGTTTGTGTGTATTATTTTGCAGGGTTTAATTTGCTAACAATAATTACTTTAGTTAAAAAAGTATTAAAGAATTGATTCGTATTTAATACTTAATAAAAATACTAAATAGACATGAGAAATAATTTATTTCATGCTGTGTTTATTTAATGATATTTGGTTTATTAAATAATTATATTAAAAAATATTTGTTACAAATTTAAATATTATTGGAGTTAAATTGCTATTTTTAGAATATTTTATTTTTCTTTCCTTCTATCATTCTTTAATTAAATCTAAAAATAGAACTTAAATTTATAATGAATATATACTTATGAATGAAAGATGTTTATTTGAGGATTAATTATTAGTACAGAAAACAGTTTTTATATTTTAGATAATGATTTATTTTATGAAACACTTATTTACAGGTGTTAATTTTTTTTTACTCTGTGTATATGCTATTATTAATTAAGTTATGCTAGTGCATTCTTGTAATGTAGAGTGTATAGTTCTGCTATTGGGCATTTATTAATTTTAGTGGTGGAATTTTGTGTTTTAGTTCTGAGGAACATTTCAGCTGTTTCATAAAATGTATTAAGATGTCATATCTTTAGTTTACTGCTTGTATGTGCTTATGGTGTTTAAATCTAAGGATTTCTTGTCAAATGTAACTGTTTGGGTTTACATGGGTATTCAGTCATTGTTTTATTCTCATAGCGCATAATGTAAGTCATAGGGAGAACATAGGTCATCTAGTCACGAATGCAGATGGGTCATTTAATATAATTCCCATGAAATTCTTATATCCAGATTATTAAAAGTGCTTCTGTAAAGAACCCGATTACAGACATCACATCTAATATAGCAATGATATATATTTGAAAATTTTGAGAAAAGTTAGTCCATCCACATAAGCTTGTATATGTTTACATATTTATGACCTCTATGAGTATAAGGTCTTTAGTATTATGAATGTTAATTAGCTTTATATATAAGCAAAATTTAATAATAAATGTTTAAATATTTTCAAGTGCATAATTGTGATTTTGCTAAATAATCTTGAGAGCGAGCAATGGAAACAGATAATTAAATTGCAATTAATTTTGAAAGTTATTTAATAATTGCTATTTTAAGAAAAATAGAATTTGTTAAAAAAAGAATTATAATAGAATAATTCTTATATGCCAATTTAAAGCCTGTATGTTAATGTGAGATCTGACTTAAGACTATTTTTTAGTTTAGAATGCTTGTTTTGTTTTAAGTATATGAAATAGTATTTTAAAATGTATATTTTAAAAACTTTATTAGTGCCAAGTAATTAATAGTCAATTAAAATAGCATATATGTTTAATTATTTTCTGGTTAACTCAATAAAATAACCATAAAACTATTATGGAAAAAGTAAAACCTGCTTTTCACTAAGGAGAATAGGAATTCATAGAATCATCAAAGGTATAACAATATTTTATATTGCTTGTTTTGCTTTATTTAAAGCAAAAAGGGAAGATATAATTTGATAATTCAAATGATACCAGATAATTCAAATATTTACCCACTTTGAAATATAGTGTTATTAAGAAATAATTATAGTTTTATTACAAAAGGTTAAGTAAATTCATTTAGAATAGATGGATGTATTGCCAAACTGATATCTTGTTCATTGTATTTGGAAAATTTATAAATATAAAATTATTTTATTGGAATTTGTAAATAGTCACTTTAATTGAAAATTACTTATATTGTGTGTGTTGTAAAATAAAACTTAAATATTGATTTGTAGAATTTAAAATTGTGTAGTTTGACATTATTTATGTTTCCATATTTCTATTTATCATTCATTACAGACACTGATTAAATTCAGTATTTACTTTATTGCACACTTATAATAAATCATTCTATTTAATATGTGTATTACACTTATGAAAATGATTATTTTATTAAGAGTTATATAAGAATTGGTTCATAAATTATAGATTCAGAAAAACTATTGAATAAATTCAAATTTATTTAATCATGCACAAGAATTATCATCTTCAATGGTCACATATGTTCATTTCATAGTAAACTTAAAGAATTTTTGTTGTTTGTTTCAAACTAATAACAATCATTACTATTATTATTAGACTTATTTTGCGTTCAAATATAGAACTTATTATTATTTTAAGGTGTGCAAGCAAAGCTATATTTGGATATCAGTATGCAATTATTTATTAAAGAAAATAATAAATTTTACTTAAATATTTGCATTATAAGATTAGTTATACTATATTTATAGTATTAAAGGATAGTATTATTATCATGAGAGATAATTTCTGAGTATTTTAATAATCCAAATTATATTTTATTAGATTTCTTAAATTATAATAGAGATTTTTTTAAAATTGATTCAGAATCCTATAAGATCTAAAATAACTATTTTTACAGTTTATCATATTGCAGAGCAAAGTTGTTGTAGTTGATTTGATAATATTATTATTTTACATTTTTCTAAATTTTGTCTGGATTATTGGGTTTCCATAAAATTGCTCTTTGTTATCCAATATCCTATGCTTTGTTCCTTCTGTATTATGATATCCCTGAGATAAAGATTTAAATACAATAAAGATTTAGATCAAGATTTACTTCAAATTTAAATTAGAATATAAATTTATTCTTATAATAAATTTTAATATTATTACTCTTAAATACTTAGTTGGAATATTATTTTAGCTTTATTTAAATAGGATTATTATAGTTAATCATAGAGATGAAATTGTAATTCTTAAAGTGTTGGAATTCAATGGTATTTCTATAGTAAGTGTGATTCTTATTTGACTTTAAGTCTGTATTCATAGCATGGGAACACAGTCTCATGAATCAATTTATTATTATTGCTATTATTATTCTGAGCTAGGAAATTATTAATTAATGAGTATTTATTTATTAAAGCAGTTTGAGATCAGTGGTTATATTATTATTGTTTTCTCATACTTTTTGTGGGCTCACTGCTTTACCTTCGATCGCACCCATTGCCGCAGGTTACAATATATATATTTTAATAAACAAAATTATAATATTTATATTTATTAAAATAAAAAAATGTCATAGTATTTTAAAAAGTTTGAGAAAGTATTCTATGTTAATAAGTTTTAATTAATAAAAGTTTAGTTTGCTAATGAGTAAAAGAAATATATATATATTTTTAGCATTTTAAATTGAATTATAAATTGAACAATGGGAAAGGGAGAAAAGAAAGTAGATGATTAAACAGCTTTTTTTATTTTTAAATCTAAAATAAAATTGTAGATAGTGTGATAATTTTATAATATAGTCATTAGTATAAACAATGAGATTTGCCAATTCCTCGACAAACTTTGTGATAAATGCTTAGCCAGAGAAAGCATTTAAAATATCTCTGTCAGGACACCCCCACCCACCCCAAACCTATGACCATGGTTTTGTGCTTTGGCATTCCTCAGAGAGGTGCTAGGGTAGGTTCAGACACTAGTGACAGAGATATTTTAAATGCTTTCTCTGGCTAAGCATTTATCACAAAGCTTGTTGAGGAATTGGCAAATCTCATTGTTTATATCTTACAAGCTTAAGAGAATTGAGTCATGTGTTCTATGACTCTTAGTTTGACTAGTCATTAATATTTTTTTTAAAAATATATTTTTTATATTTATTAAAATATTATTTTATAAAAATGGCTCAAATTATATAACTTCATCAATTTTATGTATTGTTAAAATAATTTCATTTAAATCTGTTTTACATAACTCTACTCCAATTTTTAGAAATATACCCTAATCCTTAATTGGTGTTTATGCAAGAAAATCCCAATTATTATCATTTCATTTATTTTTTATGTTCAAAATTGCCAAATGTGTTCTTATAAAGATATCCAAAATCATAAATGAATTTGCATAATTTGATTGGATGTTGAAAATTTAGTATTTTTACCCACTATTGTTTTTAAATATGTATATTGTTATCTATGATATAATTTAATTTTATGAATTATATCATTTTCTTTAACAAAAATAAGGCAATATCACAATTATGAAAAAGACAGTGAAGAAATAAACTGAGTGATAAGAGCACTGTTATATAAGCAATACATGTGTTGACTTGAATTTACGTTTGTGCATATATGAATGTGTTTACTTGATCAGTTTATGTGCTTCAAAAAAAAAAAAAAAAACCGACTAAATAAGATATTTACAGAATCTTTTTAAGTTGAAGTTAGATCAGTAAAAGTAACATAATTTTTCATTTAAATTTGAAAATCTCTTTCAGTATAGTTTGTTAAGATAAAACACATTTATTACAGCTTCTTTCTGAACTAAAACCAACTAGCAATAGGTAGATGCTCTTAATTATTAATAAAATTTGTATTAATATGATTTTTCCAAATAGCTTATAAAGAACACAGTGATATAAGTTAATAATTTCTTTAGATTATTATAAGATTTATTTGGTTTACTGTCTGCTATAAATTTGCATATGCGCTGTTTTTGGAATAAATAATAAATTGATGATTATATGCAAAAAGTACAGCAGCAAATGATTTTATTTTTTTGTAATTTTTAAAATTTTGTTTAATATAAACCCAAAGAGCAAATTCAATGATGATAACATTCCGCCAAACCTAAACAAAATCATGGAATGCTTCAAATTTACATTATCTTTAATTCTATATAACCATCTATTATTTGCAATAAATTGCTTGATATTACTTCTTTCAGTGAATCTTTTACTAGTCATTATTTAGACCAGACTCTTTATAATATAATTTATTGTTTTATTGTCATATTTTCCCCTTAAATATTATTGATTTTTTAATCTTCAATTAAATATTTATCATGTATTGTGATTTAACTTTAGTAGTTTCAGAAGCACAAATAATCACAGAGCATAATTTTTTTTCCTTTTTTTTTTTTTTTTTGCTGCTAATTTGCAAAATTATAATGCATTTATGCTGAGTACCATATGCAATCTCAACATGATTTTTTTCTAAACAAAATCAATCATTCTTATTTTATATATATGAAGTATTTCATGGCTTCTTTTAGACATAGCAAAGTTTCTTTATCATCATTGACTTGGTATTTTGAGCCATTTTAAAAGAAATTTCAATTTTCACATTTACAACATCGATGTCATTGCAACTATATCACAGAATGCAAATAAAATAAAAAGATTACTGCTACAGTTATAGGAAAGTATTTGTGAATTTTGCAAATTACTAAATTTTTTTTAGAAGTGGATAATTGTTTTTAGATTTTTGCTCTTTATTGTTGATCTTACTATCCATTGAATTTCGTTAGATATTTATGTTTAATAATAACAAATATATTTAGAAATAATTAAAAAGTATAGAAACTAAAAATTGAAAGCTGATCAAAAGAATATTATCCAGGGAATTATCTAATATAAATAAATTCTCACTTGTTATTTACATTTAACAAAAATTCACTTTTTTTTTATGAAGAAGAAAAGCCATTGACTCTCAAATATTTTTTGAACGAATAAAAAAAAAAATTTAAGTGTAGATTTAGTATTTTGTACATAGTGTGACATTGTGCATAATAACTTATTAAAATTTAATTATATTTCATTAGCTAAACATATACATACTTAAATATTGACATTAATTAATTATAATATTCTCATGTTAAAGACATTGGTTTGTAATTTTAAAAAAATTGAATGTGATTTGTAAAGAAAATATTTGGCTTAAGAATCATATATGCTAATTTATTTAGCATATTGGCTTTTTTAAAACAATTTAGATTCCAACCAGAAGATATTCATTAATAGTTTTATTAAATCTTTCTATTCTGTTACTATAGCCATAAATTTGAGTTATTAACTATGTAGTTCATATGCTTTTCTAAAGTTTTGTGGTCATTTTATTTTAATTGTTTTTATATGTTGGACTATTTCCTTCATCTGATATTAACTATTGAATTTCTTTGGGGGGGGGGGAGGGATTTTTTGGTAATACCTTGTCTACTCATACCGCTCGATGGGCTGTTGCTAGTGAAAAACAAATAGATATAATGTTATCGGGCTGTTTTTATTTTGTTGATTTATGTTTTTAATTTTTGGATTTGCTTGATTTTTTTTTGTTGTTGTTGTTGTTTTTTTAACCGGTTTGATATATATTTCTTAAAAATAAAAAAATGTTTTTTTTTGGCTTTTTAAAATATTCTTTTTTTTTTTTTAAAACAAACATTTCTTTTTTCCGGTCTTTTTTTTTTTTTTAAGAAACTTTTTTTTTCCCAGTCTTTTTTATTGTTTTTGAAGAAACTTTTTTTTTCTTCAAGAAACAAGGCTTTCTCGAGAGACCTCTCTAAGACCTGTCGTCATATTTCTTGCGGTGTTTTGACACATTTCCAACTCAGCTCTAATACACTTTACTGTAAGCTGATACCAGCTTCAATAATAAATTAGCCACACCGCTTGCGAAAAAAGGATTCGGCAGCTCTCAAACCCCGGTCCATGAGCGAATGGAACACCTTCGTCTACATTGATGCGATTGACATTCCATTTCATATGTTTGACAATGCCTTAATTTCATTAAACCACCACAAAGACAGTTTTTCTGTGTGGGTAAAATTTTTTTTTTTGATTGAAGGAAGGCCACCGCATCTGCTTCTGTAGCAGGTAAATCTAAAAACTACAACACCGAACGGTTGTCTGCCATTTAACTGTTTTGATCTCGAAAAAGTATCTGAAAGTGCGCAACATGATCGTGAACTTTGCCGAATCCCGATTTACACTCCTCATTTAGTGAATTGTGACCCCTGATAACGAAAGTAGGGGCATTTGAGAATTTGTTACAATTTTTACTAACTCACATCAATTTCAATACATTTAACTAAAAAAAAATCCGTTCTAATATAGTTTTCATCATTACTACTATGGAAACCTTCATATCATATGCTGTACAATAGTCAAGAGTAGTCTATAGAGAGTGTCGCATACCCGTCGCTAATAATATTCAACATGCTAGAGATATTGGGGTAAGGATGCACTTCAACATCTTAGGGTTTGAACAGTTTACAGGCCATAAGATCTATGAGCGGCCTTGTAAACAGCATGTTTCTGTGCTTTAGCGTAGAAACAGCGCCATTGCGCGATGTGGATTAACAGATAATGTATTACCAAATTTTTTTTAAAACTTGATTTAAATTTTTTAATTACATTCAACTGTTAGTAATAGCATACATATTAGTGTATAACACAACATTTTGAATAGTATTCTCTCTTCTTCATGTATTGCTACCTTGTTCGGTGATACTACTAGCATGAAAATTGAAGCTGGATCTTTAGATTCTTGAATATTCAATTTTAAGGTAGCACTAACCAACTGATCCATTCTGCCAAATATAACAGTCAGTAGAAATTTCATATACTTATCTATGGGGGTCTTTTTGATTTCTCCATTTTTTTTCTATATCACTGTTAATTAATGGCTTACTGACATTATGTATTGTTATATTAGGTTATTTGTCATTGCTGTGTGAGTAGCTTCTTTGAATTTTCTTTGTACTTTTTCCTCTCAATCCATTATTTTGTATTTTTTGAATTGACATATATTCATTGGCACATATATGGTCTGCTACTTTAGTAATATCTGTTTTTTTCTTTTCTAATCATCAATTTTATGCTCTTTCATTCACTTTTCAATGGTGCAACTAGTCTCACCATTATACATCCTTCCACATAAACATGGTATTTCATAGATGCAATTTTTGCTTTTTAGTACTTCAAATTTAGGCTTTGTAGATATTAGAATTCCTTGGATGGTTCTCAAAAGCTGTTCGGATGTTATATTGATTGCAGATTTTTCTTAGTTTGTCTGCTAGTTCTGGTGTGTAGGGATATTCCACTGTACCAATAACTTTTTTTATGTTCCCTTTTGTTGTCTACTTAATGTTTTTTTAATGATAGCTGATGGATAATTATTCTTCATGAGAGTTTGTTCTATATAGATCTAGTTTCTGAACAAACTTCTTTTGCTTCATTCCATAGTGCTAGTATAATTCCATGTTTTGTGTTTCTGGTTGGTTAGATGTATATGCTAAGAATTTTCCTGTGGGGGGGGGGTGTCTGTAAATTGTAGTTTTGACTTTGCCATGGAGAAGTCTTGCCACAATAACATCCAAGTAAGATAATTTTTATAATTGTTCTAATTCTATTGATTTAATTGAAGAGGATATGTTATTAATGTGTGTCCAGAATGTTTGCAATAGTGCTTCTCCATGTAACCATACTAAAATGTATCTTGAATATAGTGGAATCAAACTTTAGGTGGATATGGAATAGTATTTATGACTGTAGTTTCAAGTTGTTCCGTGTAAATATTGCTAATCAGGGGGCAGCTGGTGAACTCAGCCATCCCTTGATAGTATTGGAAGAATTCTGTGTTGTACTGAAAGTATGTTGTTATGCGGAATGTTAATAATTCTATCATACTATCAGTAGGAATAATTGTTCTAGTTTGTGAACTATTATCACCAATTTAATCTTTTCTTTATAATAGACAATGCTTCATCAAGTGATACATTTGTGAATATATTTTCCATATCAAAGCTTGCTGAGACGGTTATGCGTTTCATGGCATACAACATCATAGTAGTAAGTGTGCATATATATATATATAATGTAAATGAAAATAAAACTAATGATAAATAAGAACACCAAAACCTATAAACATTTCTAATGCAATCTATGAACAATGCTAGTACAGCAATATTTCCTTGTTGGATGGGCCAAATGTAAAGGAAACTATTCTAATAATGAATAAAATTTATAAATGATAGTATAAAATAATATACTGCTCATCATGCTAGATAATTAATATCATAAATGGAACTTAGATAACCCCAAATGTACTGAAAATATAACCTAGTGCTAGTTGGCTTGCAAATTAAATGCATTACATACTTGGGCAATTATCTGTGATAAATATAATTATGAACCAAGTGGTTTTCTCCACTAATATATTTCATGTCTGGATAATCTAAATATGTTGAATGAAAGGTCAATCAAGCAATATAAAATATAATGAGTAAATAAATAAATTGTTCACAAATGGTTTTATAGTAGTTCATATTTACATGTATGATGGACTCATAAATTTGTAGAATACCAATGAATCCATATGCATGCTCTTGATTGTCAAAGAAAATAAAATTTATTGTTTTACTGGTTGTGAAATATCACCTGGAATATATTATAGAGTAAGATAAAATATGTATATAATGTTCTTGCACTAGTAAATCAAAACACTTATTGTTAATAACAACAACATAAATTTATTAAGATAGGCATTAATTTATATGTTATGGTTAGAACAAATAATTAATAAAGCAATTAATATCCTATAATGTGCATTTATAATTCATTTATAGTTCACCCTCACTATAATATAATTAAATGTGACATTTTATACTTAAAATTATCAATACATATAGTCAAAAAAAGGATTAACTATAAATTCCTTTCATAAAAGTAAAAATAAAATATGACGAATTTTAATGTTATCAAAAAAATATAATAAACAAGTAATATTTTTATAAAACTATTTATAATTTTAAATTAAACTATATAAATATTATTTATGTTTTTATTGACATTTTATTTTTACTTGATTATTTTTTAATTATCCAAATTATCAGATGACAAACCAGACTGCATTGTAACTAACTATTAATTTTAGAAGAAAGATTTTATATAAATGTTACCAGTATAATTTCAACTGTTATTAATAAATAAGATTTTTTCTAAGTGTCTATTAATATTATTACACATAAAACTTCACATATACTTTCTTATCATGCAGCATCTCCTTGGGCATCTTTATACTAGCACACATAAACAAATTTCCATGGGCATTTTAATCCTTAAATGTTAAGTTATTTTTCCTTCATTAATACTATAATCCAAGTAGATTTTTCTGTTTTAGACTCATGGTGGTTAGCAGTGTTTTGTTTTTAATCATTCCATTTTAAATCATAGACATTGAATGAAGAGGGCATCATGTCCTTTTTTATTTATGCTTTCTACTCATAATTCATTTTGTTTACTGCTAGTCTAAAACTTATAAGACAAGATAATATTAAAATTACAAAACTTTTAAGGAAAAGAAAGTAAGTTTTTCTTCTTTACAAAAATTGTTTCTTGTCTCTATAGTAACACAAAACACAGTCTCCAGATTTTTAAACACTGGTTTTTTTTTAACATGTGATATCTTTCTTCCAGTTTTAATAAAGCATTGTCATCGATAATTTAACAAAATATTTTTTTTAAATTTTAATAAATAAATAGTTCATTTATTCAAAATAAAAATAAACATTTTATTACACATATATGACCTTGAATTGTTCTCTTCATTTAGCAGTTTATAAATCATAGAAATACCACAATATAAAGTTGAAAGGAAAAACAGAAACAAACAAAATTTTTTGTAGATATTTTTTATGTTACACTGGAATAATACTGAGAGTTAAATAATAGTTTTCATACTTAAAAATATTACAAATTATTTTAAATTAAGCATTTGCTTTTTAATGTTTTATTAATTCTTATTTTGAAATCTAAAACAAGCATGTTTTTATGTTATAATAGATATACTGGTAGTTATAAAATTCCACTATTTTTAATTAGATGATTTTTTTTAATTAAATACTTTGATAAAATCCTACAACATTGTATTTGAAAGGATTTAACCCAAACTGAAAATAATCATTAACTTTTTTCAGTCAAGATAAAGAAAGAATTTACTTAATTGTTGTTTTAAATTTTTTGATATACTATAAAAGGTTGGATTTGAATCATTCATGACACAGCAGTTTTACAGCAATATTATTATAAAGTTATAACTCAAGATGCAGGGTACAAATTGGCTTTAGCTGCTAGCATTACAGTGGTAAAGTTTGAATTCCACATGAAGGCAAAAAACAGCTTTTATGTGGTTCATAGCCCACGTGTACTAGGTGGCTTGTTGAAGTCTTAAATTATAGAGGCTAAATGGAGCTGGTTGAATGTCAACAGTTACTTCATTTATACCTGATCTGAAAATGTCAATGCAACATTATACTATACTATTATTTATAATGGAGCAGCTTATCAAAATATTCCAATATTAATCAGCTTTCCAAAGATTTTCATAGTATGTTGTATGATGATTGATGTATATACAGAGAAGCACAAACCTATAATTGCTGCTAGTCGCATATAT
Source organism: Epiperipatus broadwayi (assembly GCA_028023455.1). Taxonomy (NCBI): domain Eukaryota; kingdom Metazoa; phylum Onychophora; class Udeonychophora; order Euonychophora; family Peripatidae; genus Epiperipatus; species Epiperipatus broadwayi. The sequence continues at coordinate 2,172,766 of JAQFVV010012431.1, read as the reverse complement.
TTATTTAAAATGCAAACAATTGGTGAGTAGAATATTTATTGAAATAACTTCACAATTAAAATCTTTAAATTTAAAAATAAATAACTTATCTAAATCATTCAATTAAAACTAAGATATGTTTCCAGTTTTATTTTATTAAAATAGATAGACCCCAAAATCTTACTGTAAATGATTAAACAAAAAGCCAAAGATTTTTTTTTTAAAAAAGAACATTCAAAACTGAATCTCGTGATAATTTTGTTTTTTTAAAAAAAAGAAAAAACTTTTACTTAACATTAGAAATACTGTGATGTATTAATTAATAACTTTGATTTGTTTGGGGATAATAACAATAATACACGTGTATAGTTTACGTATATTTTCAACATGGAATTAATTATGTCTTGTGAAAATATATGGTTCAATAAGTTTATTATTTTTGACAAATGAAATACTCTAGGAATAAATGTCAGTGTGTACACATTTCCATGTGTACACACATATGTTAAAATTAATGATGTATTATTAAAATGAATTGATTCTTTATAATTCTAGTATGTTATAGCACATCTGTGTGCGTAGACAGATGCGTAACATGTAGACACATATATATTAAAATCAGTCATCAGCCACATATATGTTAAAACTAATTATTATATATTATAAAAATGGAATTTTATTATTGATTTATAACAATTCCTAAAATGTTAAGTTTATATTATACAGTACATCTGTATTTTTATATATATAGGTGTGTTTATGTAAGCATCTAGAAATATATGTCAATTACAATGTAATAGCATATATTTTTTTTATATTTTAATCAAAATCAGAATGCTGAGTACTCATCAGGCCTTTATTTAATTTTATTGTTATTAATACATTTATATTTTATTGAATTATTCCAGTGAATTTATTTAATCCTAGACTAGGTTTAAAACATTATATGTTAGTATTATCTTTTGTTCGCAGTAACAGTTATAGAACTCTTGCTCCTTGATCTGGACTCGTGCCAGTTATATGGATTGGGGTTTATGTGTAGTGTTTTTGGACATCCAGATGATTTGTTTTTCTGTATTGCTGGCTGGTGGAAAGGGATATTCTTTAACGTCCAGGCACTACATTTTATTTTGCATTTCATTTTATTATTTCTTTAGAAATTACATTTATATTTGATCAGTACATTAATGTTGCTAAGTGTCCAGAGGGCATTGATGATGATGATCAGCATGTTTTAGTATCCCAGCATTATTTTTTTTGTTATATTCTTATGGATTAGCACTTAAGTTTGTGCATCCAAATTATTGTTTATATATTTTGCCTCAAGTTTGGCAAGAGTTAATGGACAACTTCCAAATCCAGTCACAGGATGGTCTGTTGATTTTATTTTTTGATGCTGATCTCTAACACTCATCATATTCATTATATTATTTGTATATTTAAATTAGACTAGTCTTTGACTTGGGGTTGTTGATTGTTTTCTATCACCCCAGGTTTATTCCTCAATTCTTTCAATTTTCATGTTCTTGATCAATTCTATAAAATGCTTAGAATCCCTGATAAAGGGATTCCAATAAAGTTTAAAAAATTATTTTTTAAGGAATTCAATATTTAATGTCAGGTGATGAAAATAATACAACTATGTGGTTCAGGGTTTATATTTGAACATATTTGCATAGGTCAGTAACTGTTAAATTGCATTTATGAAAATAATAATAATGGATTATAAATCTTTGAGGAAATTCCAGCTGTATCTAAGATCAAACTTATCTGACTTTATTATTTTATCTGGAAAAAGAAATTTGTTTGGAACCTCATAAAATTTTCATTTTTTACACGATAATTCTTGATTTGAGATGAATCTTAGATGGTAGAACTGTATCTTGTGTTATTGGTAAATTTGATCTACTTAACAGCTTTTATATTTTTCTATGGAGGCAGTTTCTTTTCTGACATTAAATGAATGAATGAATATATATAAAAAAACACAGAAAACCACTGCAAAAGAGAAGACATAAGTTATCAAAAATATTTTTTATAGTAATATTTAATTATCTTGAAAATTATTATGAGCACTTTTTTTCTAAATAGAGACTCACTATTCACTAATAGAAAAAGTTAATGTTTAAGGAAACTATCTAAATAGTGTTTGCATCAATTCCAAGTAGTTCAGCTATCTTTTTTAGAAATTATTTTAGATCTAAAATTAGATAAATGTGTAAATGGGACTGTGATCAAGGATTGCTTGTAAATAGCATGATATAGGATTGTGTTTCACTATTATTGCAGATGGTTATATTCTGATTATTTTCTGATGTTTAGATGAAGAGTTGAACATACTTTTTTAGATTAAGAATAAGATCCCAATTTTCAAAAAAACATTTTAAAACTTTTTCATATTCTTATTGAAAGACTTCAGTTTCTGAACAGAATCTTTTGTGAAGTCAAAGCAATGTCACCAACATAAATCAATTTCCTGCATTTTATATCTGGAAAATCATTCGTGAATATAATAAATTAAGTAAGTAGATAACAGAATTGAATCCTGGAATAGACCATTCTGTAAAATTTTGTATTAACTATGATTACCATTTAGTATCTTTTAATTTTTTTATGGGGGAGCATTTTGTCAAGCAAATTGATGATTTTAGAAACATTTAGATCACTTTTTCCAAGCAGAATCTTCAGCTGAGATTAGATCAGTAAAAATAGCATTAATTTTTCTATTTATTTTGCAAATATTTTTTTAATATATGATATTAAAGATAAAATGAGCACCTTTCTAATTTAAATTTCACTTTAAATAGATAGCTGGCAGTTATTGGTAAAATTTTGATAATATAATTCTTTTAAATAGCTAGTAGAGAATTCATACTAATGATAGAGTGTGATAATTTTTTTAGTTTATTTTTAAATTTTTTTGGTTTAAGATTACTATAGCTTTGTTTTATGCCAAATTTTTGGAATACCTTGATTTTCTAAGTTCTAAATTTATTAGTCGTTTTCGAATCATGCTATTTTCTGTTGAGCCTTTTTTAGTTTAAGATAATTAAGAGCAAATTCATCGATATCTACTGGCTTTATTAGATTGATATTAGAGGAACATTGTGAAAAAGAAATTTGATTTATTGTTCTATTAATCTTGAGTTTAGAAGTCTATATGTAAGAATTGCAGTCTGATTACCAGTGACAGTAATAGTTTTTGTTAGAAGTGCTTTTACAATCACGAACTTACATAAAAATGATCAAGCCTTTTGAATAGATCTTATAATGTTTTATTTTTTTCCATAGACTCCCCTTTTTCTTTTCTAGCTTCATCTAATGATTTAACAAGTTATAAAGTAGTTTTCACATATTTGATAAATAAATATTGTTCCTAAGAAATGCTACTGGTTTTATTTAATCTAGAAGGAATGAATTGCTTTTGGTTCTAGCAGGATGACAATTTGACTGATATTATGAGTTTGTCAAACTTATCACAAGCGAGAATTGGAAACATTCTTTTAATATTCTGCTCAAGTTTTCCACTACATTGACTCCAGTCAACTTTTCTTAAATTCCATTTTGGAACACTATATCTTTCAATTATAGGAATGTGAATTCCAAGACTTAGTTTATGTTGTCTATGAGAAAAATGATCCAATAACAATAAATCAGCAGGTAATGGTAAACCATTTTTTATTGGAACCAACAAACATAAATCATGCTTCTTTCTATTGGTTTTTGAAGAGAATGTTCCTCTTTGCTTAGCATCCTTATGCAGATGCATGCTGTTTAAATTCATACATTTTGCAAGTTGACAACTTGCTTAATCCTCAATTGTATATTCCCAAAGGCTATTAAGAGAATCGAAATCTATGCCTACGGAAGATTTGGAAGAATATAGAGTAATTTGTATCCGGGAGGGGGGGGTGCTGGCCTGACCAATGACCAATTTAACATAGGAGTTGAACTTACACATCTAGATTCTTGAATATCGAAATTTAAGGCAACATTTTAACCAATTGAGTTATTCTGTTACATATATTTGTATACTCTATATTATTCTTATGATAGTTCAACTAGTAATTGATCTGATTTCTGTTAGCTTTGATTGTTTATATTTAAAAAATTGATGTATGAGTTATTTTTATGGATGTTGCGTGAATACTAATTAGGCTTTTGATATATATTATATCCGTAAATCTCTCCTCAGTTGGTAGCAAGCATGTTAACTCAGTTGTGGCATATTTTTTTAAACTAGCACATAACTGTGTTAATGTGGATTATAACCATTTATTAACAAAACAAAATGAAGCTGGTTTGATTGTAACTAGATAATGCAAATTTCAAATGTAAATTTCCAATCATGCATAAAATTATTTAAGATTATTTTAATAAATAGTTCATGTATTTTATTCTCTTTCTATTTAGTAATTTCATATATAGAAATAAAATTCATATATATATATATTTCAATAAACAGTTCATCTATTTCATTCCTTACTTTTAATAACTCCACACACGTATGTATATATGAAGTGAAACACAACTCCTCACCCAACATTTTTTCAATTTGAGTTTATATTGGTAATTCACATATAAAATATGGGATGCCATTACACAATATTGAATTTCTTTTAATCTTTGTAAATTTAAAATCTTTTTCCATATTATAAAAAGAAATAGCTTAATCTTTTAATATCTTACAAGTTAACCAATCTTTAATGTCATCCCTCCTAGGTTTTAGATAGGTTTTTTTCTCCACAATTATAATCAGTCTTTTCGTAATTTTTCAGGAAACATCTTTCTTTTCTTCACACATTAGACACATCAATTAGCTTTGTATTAGTATAGTATATATCGAATACATATAAGTGTTCAGCAATTTAACTGCATAGTTTGATTTTTTTCCTTTTTCTGGCAGACTATAAGAGGTGGTAATATAATTTCACATAGATGTCATTTATTGAACTGGGTTGCATATTCAGGATTTTGAACTGACATGCTATGTGTCTTTGCATAGCCTTTCATGGTAAAAGACTCTCTACTATAGTGAAACATTCTTATGGCTTCTATTATAATCTTGTAATTTCAATTAGCAGCAAGGCAAATTCTTCTCCACACAGCACCCTGCCACTGCTTTAACGTATATTTTGTAGTTTAGAATTAATGAAGTTGACTGATAAATGACTAATTGCTCACTGTCCCCTTCATTGGCCATTGTGTGTACCATAATGAAGATGATCTTTTTTTGTTATCTGTAACATCTATCATAATAACAACTAGTCTATTGTCTTGAACCTCGAAGAAGAATATTCCTTTGCCTTTTTTTATCTAATATACATTACAAAAGAGAAAATTCTTTGCTGATTTTTATAATTTTATTTACAATAAAAAAATATTAATTCCTAATTTTTTCCCTTGGATTTGAATTCACTCTACTATTTTCTATCAAAATCAGTAAGATTTTATTTTCAATACAATTTGAAATAGGTAAGATCTTGAAATACCCTTTTATTTATGAACTGTGTATTTTCTCTATCTTATATATATGTATGCATAAGTGCGCATAAACACGTGTTATTCTTCAAATCTACTTATATAGCATTTACATTGCTGCTATTAGGGTTATAATATTTTTGTTTTTAATTTCTTTAAAATAACTGATTACTTTATTATTAAAAATAAATAAGCATGACTATTGAATGTTTTTAGCACACTGAAAATATTATTGATAGAGATAAATTATTATTAAATCAGATCTTGATATTATTAAATTTCTTTAGAATTTTCCAAATTTGATGAATGAACTTTTTTTCAATCTTTTTGCATATCATAAAAGATAAATAGTTCATTGTTAAGATCATTATTTTGATGCTTAGATAATTCTTAATCTTATGTATTACTTTTACATTAGCATTTTATTTTTTATTAATGCAAATTGTAGGTCAGGAAAACATTTTTTACATTAGCATTCTGTGAATGCTGTAGGCGTCTATTATTTCATGGGTTTCGATGTCAGACTTGTGGATACCGGTTTCATCAACGGTGTGCTAGTGGAGTGCCTCCTTTATGTCAGCAGGGGCGTGTTGACAACTATTACAAGCAGTAAGTTAATATTTATATTTAGACATTTTATTAGTAAAAATTGCAGATTTATTGTGACATAAAATAAACTTATTTTTAAGATATTCAGGATGTTATATGTGTTTAAAAAGGAACTCCGAGTAGGAATTTGATTCTAATCTTGACCAGAGTAATATTTCAACTTAAATTTATGAAAAACTTGGTATGTCTTTAAGTTAATATACTGTATCTTAAAACTCTGTAATAATTCAATTTTTTTTTTTAAATTATAACTATATCTAATATAAATTAGACAAATTGATAATTGGTTTATTTCTCTGGAGTTTACATGAAGTTTGAACATCAAGACAGTCAAAATTGAGCTGTAATCCATAATCATATAAGGCAATATCTAAATTAATAAAAATTATTTAAATACAAAACCATCTGGTTATCACTGATTACTCAAGTTTGTAATAGATGGAGATAATGTAGAAAGTCGTTCTTGTTTGTAAGATTATTATTCAATGATTTAGATATTAAGAAAAATCCATTTACTTCTGTTTCTAATCACGACTCAATCCTTTTTTCTTTTCAAAAATATACAGTACATATAGCCATATAATTCTATAATTAAAAATCACTTCTTTTCTTTTCAAAAACTTTATTTGATGTATATATATATATCCACTTATTTCCAACGTTTCGACTATCTTTACTCTATAGTCATTTTATTTATTTTTAAATTTTATGGGGTTTATATGCTTTATATTGTTTTTGATTATTTTTATTTTTATTTTTATTATATGAAGTTTGTTTATAATGTAATGTTTTTTCTAGATCCTTGAAAATGACTATAGAGTAAAGATAGTCGAAACGTTGGAAATAAGTGGATATATATATATACATCAAATAAAGTTTTTGAAAAGAAAAGAAGTGATTTTTAATTATAGAATTATATGGATATTAAGAAAAGTTATTGATATTTTAAAAGTGATATTCATCATTAAAAACCTTTAGAAATGTATAGTTAAATACGTATTAATGGGCTCTTTATTTATCTTATCACAATAGTTAACTTTAAATAATTGCCCAGAAAACTATAAACTGTTATAATGTATTTTACGTAAATGTTGTTTTATTATAATTTATATATAATTCTACATTTACAGTTTAATTTATATTGTTATCTAATAATTATTATTTTACCATTACTTTTGTTTTCCTTTTTTTATAATTTGTAGTAGTTTCTTGCATATATTTATTTTAATCATAAATAAGACATATTATTTTTTTAAAAATTAATAATTAGTTGCAGTATTATACTGGATAGCCCAGCTTTTCAGTTCATATTAGTGATCTGGTATGACAATGCAGTTGGTTATCTGATCCTTATGTGATAATTTTGAAGTTCATTTATTAAACTCTTCACATTTAAGGATGATTTTCTTATTATTACTAATAAATAAAAAAAAAAAAAGCTTGTTTAGAGCTATTAGCATGCTCTTAATTTTACTTATTATCACTAAGTAAGAACAATATTTGAATTTTTGCATTAACATTAAAAATTATATTAATCATCAAACTGATAATTGTTTATTAAGACAAAATTATGTCTAAGTTAAAATTTATCTCTAAATTAAAGTTTATAGTTATTTTTGCTAGTTCCTCTAAGTTTCTAGATACATAATCTTGAAAGTCCTTTATAGTAAGTTTTTTGGTAGGACTAAATAAAAGAATTTATTAATATTAAAATGTCTCTTATAATACAACACATTACTTTTCATTTTACAGAAGAAAAAGTTAAAATTTTTTGTTGTATTTAGCATACCCTAATTTCATGAAGATTATTTTTTTTAAAAAAAATGGAGATAATATAGATTGATTATACATTGTTTTTGTCATTTGTTATCATGATAACTTTTGAATATTTTTGGCATTTGAGAGTATTTTTAGATATATGGATGTCTTTATAAACAATACTGTGCAAAAATCATATTGAATACATTCAATATTAGAATTTTAATATTGTTTTATGTGAAGATTAATTTATTTCTTTTTAAAATTTTAGATTTTAAATTTACATTGAGTTTGTAGAATAATGCTTAATCTAAAAAGACCACTTGATTTTATTAGAAGCAAATTATTTGTAATAAAGAAGTGTACAGAAAATGTTCATTATTTTTTCAATATATTATACCATTTGTAAAAAAAAAATAAAGAAATCGGAATGAAAATAAATGTGAATAAAACCAAACAATGAAAGTAAATGGTTAAAAGAGAAAAAGTTAAATAAAGATATGTTTGCATAAAGATATAATGAAATAAAGAATTTTAGAAAATGATATATTTGAAAATTTTATTTTATGTTTTTAATTCAAAATAAATGTGTTTTAAAATATTTTCCAAAAATATTTTGGAAGATAGATTATGTTTTTGCTCTCTCAGATTGTTTAGATTAGAAGAGTTTAAATAGAAAATGGTTATAAATAACATGTGTCATTTATTTCTCTTTTACTTAGATTTTACAATTGTCTTATGGATTTTTGTAATAGTATAATGGTTTGCATGAAAATTATTAACGGTATGGAATATGAAGTGGTTTCAAATGTAAACCTATTAAAATTATTCTATACTATATTTATTTTGATTTAGCTATTGATTTAGGGTCATATTTTCATATTTTTAAGCACATCAATTAATATCTATTTATTAGGTTGCATTTTATTTTTTCTGATTAAATAATGATGTCTTTTTTTTTTGTAAATTCACATTATATTTCATTGTAATCAAATTGTGATTTAATTTTATTTTACAAATAACTTTTCTTAATCTTTAAAATTTAAATTGCAAATCAAAATTATTTTTTATTTAATATATATATATTTTATTTCCCTTTAGCCTTTTGGCCATGAATGATTCAGTAGTATTTCCCACATCTAGTATACAAACAATAAATCCTGAAATATTAACACCTCCATCAGCTTCACTAAGAAGTACATCACCACCACAGTCAGTTCCAAGGCAGCATCCACCACCATTAGGTCATAGGGAAAGATCAACATCAGCACCTAATGTTTGCTATAATGTTGTTAATACTTCAGAAGCATCTTTAGATGTAAGTAAATCATTTTGTGTTCTGCAAAAATTGCATTATAAAGTCATTATTATGTTGATGTTAGGTCTCTTTTTTTTTTTCCATATTTAAGCTTTTTTTTTTTAAATTATAGTATTTTGTATGGGAAATTTAACTATAACAAACAATTTATTAAATATTCTGTTTTGATCTTATTTTTTGAAACATTTTGTGTGTGTTTCACTAGACAATTTTTGTCTTTATTAGAAAGTTGATACAAAAAAGGTGTTTTACAATTAATGTTCTTTAATAATTATTAAATATAATTTAAATGTTTTAAGAAATAACTGCAAAATAGATTTAATTCAAAAACAATTTAATTTGAAAGTCATAATTACTTTGGTTTGTAATCAATAATTTAAAGTTATAGATTGCTTTACTTTGTAATAATATTTAGTACAATGATAGAATAACTTCAATTAATTCTACTGGTGATTGAATGACACGAGTTTCCAAATAATTAACTGATTATTTTTTTTTATAGAATACTAGCAGGCTCTGCCTCCTACACTTTTGCTGCTGACTTAATTCTGTCATTCTTTTTTTCCAAAGACAGAAAAAAATAAAACGCTTATTATTTTATTATTTTTTTTTAATATAATTTAACATGCACAACACTACATTTTATTCTTTTATTAATTGAGCCAGAATAAATTTGCTGTTAAATAAATAATTATTATTATTTTTTACTACAGATGGCTATGTTCCTACACTTAATTTTGAAGTCATATATATTAGAATCTTATAAAATAGTTGCCAAAAATGTTCATAGTAAAGTATTGTTTGTCTTTGAGGAGAAATTCAAATTCTATTTTGCCTGTGTGTTAAATAAGTCTGTAACTATTTCATAAAGTGCAACTTTTTTCTTTAAATATATTCATTATTAATATTTTTTCAGAATACTATATTTTTTGCTACAGATTCTCTTTTCTGTCACATTTTTAACAACAATTGTTCTTTTTTACATGAGTGAAGCTTTTAGTTACGTATTAACAATTTACATCCAGGATTTTTAGCAAACTATGTCATTTGATACTTCTTCATTTCACTTATCATTTTATATACACCTGGGTCTCATTTTATGCGGTAGATAGGTTCCTCAGAAAATGCGCACAAAAGAAATAGCACAAAAATAGACTTAACTTACCTTGAAAAATGGGGATAGGGGGTTGTAATTTTCAGAAATCGCATAAAAGCAAAGCAAGAAGGAAAAATTACTTAAATTCGCATTTAAAAAATAATGAAATAAAGTATGACTAATAAAAAATTTCAAATATTTGGAAAAAAATAATACAAGACAAACTTTTTTTTACTTTTTTTATTAACTACAATATTTAATTTTACATTTTTTTATACATATTTTAATCATTAGTGGTTGTTTGGCTATTTGACAATATGCGTTCGTTTATGAAATCTTAAGAAATCAGATTCGTCATGTGACATACAACTAGCGCCACTTTCAGTCTAGAGCTGTGATCATGGTTTTTTGTTTCTATATTAAAAAAATGAGATTGTAATCAAAACAAAAAGATTATAGATTATCATTAGAAAGATTATTTTCAGTTTATAAAATCAATAAAATCTTCGTTATTATTTATTTTAAAAATGTAAAAAAATAATTATTTCTGTTATAATTAATAAAATACGTTTTAAAAGTTTAAAATTTTGGACTATTTATTGTGATATTTTTATATGTAAATATAAAGCTATTATTATTATTATTTACTCATTAGTATAAGTAGGTTATTTACATAGAAGCTAATTTTATAAATACAGCTTCAGGCCATATTCACGTTAGCTGCTAATATAACGTTATATTTTTGAAAAAAAAAAAAAAAAAGTATTTCAAGTCAAAGTAAGTTGTTAATAATTTAAATTTCTTGATATCTAATAAATATAGTGAAATATGAAAGATATTAAGAAGAAACACGAATCGCATAACTTCAGAATCGCATTAAAATAATCCGCATAAAACGAGACCCAGGTATATATAGAATAGATGTATAAAAAGCAACAAATATAAAAATGTTGCTCGTTGAGAGAAAAATGTTTGAACTATTACGATTTTTGCTGAAATTTTTTTTACCTGTATTATTGAAGGCAATATTGAAAAATTATTTTGCATAGTTTCAAAGAAAGAACATCTTTAATCTTTATTCAGAAATGATATTGCATCAATACCAGTAAAATAGCAATTTATTTTTTTGGGGAGATTAAATTTAATGCATTTGTAGATAGTAACAGAAAATTTAATAGATCAAAGGTATTGAAAATAATAGTGTTTATAGTGTGAACTCAAATAGTCTGTTGTTAAATTTTTGACATGAATGAATTCTTTATTTGAAATACTATATTTAGACAGAAAAAGTTAAAAATGTAACTGTTTTCATCCACGCTTAAAACATTGATATCTTGTGGATTATATTAGAAGTGAAAATATAAAAGAAGTCAATATTACAGTCCACATTGTTAGGCAGATAAAAAAATTAGTATATTCTAAAATAATAGTTCTTTAAAAAGTAAGTTTATCATAACATGTAATTTAATGTTTATCATTTTCACAAAGCTGTTACTCTTGCTGTATTTTAACAATTATTAAACACTAATTGGATTTTTAAACTAAGTAAGGCTTAAATTCAATTAAATGTTTTATTGATACATTAAGTTTTGAGTTTACCAAAACAAAGAATTTTTATTGGTTTCTAATAATAATTATATTATTAGTGACTTGATTAAAAAGAAACGTGTTTTTTATTTGGTTAAATTATAAAATAATGTTGTGCCTCATAAACAATATAGAAGTTTTGATGATTGTGAGTACAAATCATTTTTTTTTTGTATTTGAAAGTAACATGAGAAATTGAAAAGTGATATCCTATAAAATCAATAGGTGTTACTCATATGTTTAATGATATTTTCATTCTGTTTGATTGCAAGTATTCAACTTGATGAGATTAACATAGCTCTTTTTAATTTTAATAATGAAAAGACTGCTGGTTTTGACAAGCTTCCTGGTAAAGTGTTAAAATTTAAAAATATAGTATTAAAAGTTGAAGTTTTTATTTCCACAATTTATAAAAGTAAACATGATAGAAAAGAACTAGTAATTTAAAAAAATATTACTATCTATTCTCGCAAAATACTTGCAACGATTTTATCAAATAGATTGCTTACATATGTAGGTGAGTAGTTACCAAAAATTCACACTAGTTTTAGAAAATCAAGAAATGGTATAGATATAGTTTTTGTTGCCAACAATTTCAAGATAAGTTTCATGAATAAATTGTAATTGTGATTTATTTATTACTTTTATTGAGTGAATTGAGATTTGTGGAATATAAAAAAATGCATAGTTCACAAAATGTTATTCACGATTTATAATTGCTGCATAATATTTGTTTGTAAGAAGTTCTTTATTATCATGTTAATATTCAGTAGCTAATAACACAACCATTGCTAAGCTGTTAATGTTATTGATGCATTAAAGTTTTTAAGGAGAGTGTTGTGGATCCATGTAAAGTCTGATTTTGAGTTCATTAAAGAAAAAAGTCCAACTGGTTCTCTGATAATGATTTTATTATCAATGAATTAATTAAAAAGTAAATGAGTCTATTCTCTGCTTGATTGAATAATAAAATAAATCTGGAACTTAATAAGCAATATAGGTATTTAAATGCAGAATTTCAACAATTGATTAGATTCAAGAATTATTGGTAGATTAAATATTGCAGAAGAGATATAGTCATTTGTTGATTATAGTCACTTTACTTCATTTTTTGAAGCATTGAAATTAATTTATGAATTTTAAAAACAATATAATAGTCTTATTAAATCAGTGAATGATAGTAAAGATATTTTGATTATGTTTTGAATAATGACTCAAAAATTTAAGTGACTGCATTTAATGGTAAATCCAATTTGATGAGGTCAAAACACTCTTTATGGGAAAAAAAAAAAAGAAGAGGGGGGGGGTATTGTTTTTTTGTCTTGATGAGAACCTGGAAGTTATAAAAATCTGATATTGATTCATTCATTAGTTTTAGGATGTATGATTTTATTTGGAATTGGCTGTTAATGATAGAGGTTCTCTAGTGTTTGAAATGAAAACAGGAATGTAGCTTGAGTTTCACTTTATATTTTTATGATAGTAGTCTTCAGAACAGTTTACAAATGGCAGTTTTATAAACCAGGCATCATATTTAATTGTTTTGGCTTTTGGATCCACAGTTTATTGTGATTGCACTACTATTTTCAATTCAAAAGATGATCTGCAGTACATTCTTAATGGTTTTAATGCATTCCATAAAGAATTTGATTTAGTAATTCATGTTCAAAAAAAAGATTCAGGTGCATTATCATCCAACTTGGTTATGTAGATTAGTTTAAATCTCATATTTTATATGTAACTGCTATTGCATATTTTAAGTTATAAGATAAAACACAGTATTCCACTAAAGGTTGTAATTTAAAGAATTTAGTTTGTATAGATCTGTTCTGCCAAATTTATTTTAAAAAAGTGAGACATGAATCTTTTATCATTATAATATTATCCCCTATTTATTACTTTTCACAGCTGAAAAGAAGACAAACCATTATATATTTATCGTTTTTGTTTTAAATGTTTGATTTTGGCTAACTGCATTTTTCTGTATTGCTATACAGTGAAACCATGATATACATTGTATACTCCCTCCACCACTAAAAATAAAACCATTGAAATTCATAAATCTAATAAATTTTATGAGTCTATATTACTTAATATACAGCAGCAGCTTTTTTTTTTTTGTTTTTGTTTTAGAGCACTCTCACTAAATCACCACAGAATTTAGAATTACGTGATATCATTTATTAATCATATTTTTTTGGGATGCATCAAAAGTACTCATATCTTTTTTTTCAAAAAATATTTGATATAGTGCAGTATTTCATGTAATAAAAAAATGTTTTCTAAGTGTTCAGCTAGAATCTTTATAAAATTTAAGAGAATTTGTTAAGTATTTGTCTTAAGTGATAAAATAGTTATTGATTTAGTAGTGATAGTATAAAAAGAACTGAGGTTTCCGAAAGTTTTAAGTTTGTATAGAGTTTAGTTGAGAATTTGAAATGTGGAATTGCAACATAAAATGACTAGAGAGGAGTAGCATCTGCCAATAATAATTTGCTGCTATTATGTTGATTTATTGCAGTGAAACTGGATTGTTCGCTTATGTCAAAGGCTCAAAAAGTCAAAAATCTCACATTTCAACTATTGTATTAGCCACTGTACATTGCTTGATGGCGCTGTTTCTCTGCAAAAACACAGAAGTATGCTATTTGTGCAGACGAACCTTATGGCTAGTACAACACTACAATCGTAATAGCCATTTATAGTCCACTTGATGGCATTGTTCTCTATACATATGCACAGAAATGATCAGTAATGACAGTTCGCTACCGTTTCATGTGAGGGTGGCTGGACTTCAATTTCCCAGAACTCTTCAAATCTGCTTCCAAACTCGTATGAGATAAAAAGTAGTTTTTAAATGAATTTCTAAAAAAGTAGTTTGGAAGCTGTGAGAAATTGGCATTGTTGTGATTGATTTGTAATGTAATCAATTGAAATAGTTTTTTTGGGTTTAATTTTCCCCACTTTTGTATAAAAATGTTACAAATTGGTTTTAAATGAATTTTCAAAAAAGTAGTTTTTAAATAGCATAAATTTGAAAGAGTTTGGTTCACAATATAGCTAATACTGCAACTCCACTACAATTAATAAACATAAATTATAATTATTACACGCATGTATTATTGAGTTGTTAAAGTTAATTGACAAACTTATTTGTTAATAATCTGATATTTGTAGTATATTATTATATAATTACTTTTACTTAAGCAGAATATTTAAGATATGTAAAATGACTACTACAAAATTGTTTTATTAACTAACAATTTAGTCAAACAATTTGCTATTGTTGTTGATGTGACTTCAAAATTCTTTTTTATTTTATTTTATATTTAAGTTTTTATTTCAATAAAGTGCCATTTTAAAATAAAACTTTAAAAATATATATTTTTTTATATAATATGTATTTTTTTTTTATTGTAATCATTGATAATTATTTATTAGATAACTCATATTATCTTCACCTATCTTCTTCCTGTTCCTCTCTTTCAAGCTCTCTTTATATATATATTAATTGTATGAATTTTTGCTTATGTATACAAATATTCTATTTTTTTTTTTGTAGGAGTTTGCAGCTAGGTTTAAGTGTAATTCTGATAGAGGTAAGTCGTACTGAGAAAAAAAAAATCAGTAAGGGAAAAATAAATTTATTTAAAGATTTTGAGTAAATGAAATTTATTTTTATTCCAAAATTAGAAGCTACTTTTTTCAAGTATGTTTGAGATGTGTGTCTAATAAGTTTTTTTAATTAAAATATTACTTTCCATATGCACTTAACATATGCAATTTGTTTTTTTTTTTTCAAAAAGTAATAATTTTAGCTGTTCAGCATTTTCTCTCAGAGTTAAGAATCCATAATTATATAAAGTGTCATATTATTATATATATATATATACACACACATTAAAATTTTTTATAAATAAAAAAATAGATTTTTTAATATATATCAGGTAATATACATTAATTCACTACATTTAGTTCAATTATTATTTTTTTAAATTATATCTTAAAATTTATCTAATTTTAATATTTATTTTTAAATTTAACCCACCAATATTTTTAAAGTGTTATATAATTTTTTTTTAATGTTTATATTTTTGAAAATTTTTTTAAATATCAAATTATTATGATAAAAAATTTTTTAAAAATCATACATATTATTTTAGCATCGATCTAACCATAAGATGGAATCACATCCTATATACAACAGCCAAAGAAAAAACTAATTAATAAGAAATAAAATAAATGAATTTTAATAAAAATAATTTTTAGATAAAGTTTCTATACATGAAGTTATTCATAAATTATAATTTCAGTAATTAGTTTTTGCTTGATAAAATATAAATCATTATATAGTTTTAATTTAATAAAATTGCCACTTACAATGATTGTTATTTGGAAATTCATTTGTTATGAATTTGCATTTTACCTCACATCTCCAATTCTGTTATTATGGATTGCTTTCACTTATTACAATATTTGTCATGAATTAATTCTTGTTTAGTAAAACATAAATCATTTTATTGCTTTTTTTTTTTAGTACAGTTCTATATAGTAATTGTTTTTGAAATTTCATGAGCATATATAAAAATACAAATTTATTTTACTTAAACTGTTTTAACATAATTATAGTAAACTTTGTAATAAATATATTAATTTAAAAATTATCTATAAAACACTGTATTGTTTGGCTAAATAAATTGTTTCCCAATTATATTCATTTTATTTTTTTATTAAATTAACTTCACAGCCTATGTTTCCCTTTCTTATAGATTTTTTCTTTGGTTATTCTTTGTACTAACTAAATTATAACATATATCCATAAATAAATTATATATTTAATATTATTAGATTTTTTTATCTTGTACTACGTTAATAAACCAACTTTGTAATACGTATTTAATTATGGTTTGACATATATCTTTGTTGTATTATTTATCTCTGAGTGGGTGATTAATAATTACATTTATTTATCATAAAATGTTAAGCATTTGGATTTTATCCTCTTTGTTTATTACTTTCTCCATTGATCATCTTTCTAAATTAATTTATATCTTATTTTATAATTTAATTTTAAATTCTTTTGTTAATTATTTACTATTAAATTTTTTATATATTCTGAGTATTAATTAGTATTTTTTATTCATTACTTATATCTTTCTAAAATATGAAAAGCTAAACTAGTCAATAAAAGTAAATAAATTACACCAAATTAAAAAAACCAGCCAAAATTTTAAAATGTTAATTTTTAAATTGTGACTAGTTTTTTAATTTTTAATGTAGTGTAAGTTATTTATTTTTATAAATTTTTTATTAGGTTTAATCATCATTTTTTAATTATAACACCTATTCATTATTAATCTATTAGATAAGCAGTAATTTATATATCTATATAATTAAGTAATCAACAATAATTTATTTCTGTAATCTTCATTCATAAGCAGTGCTTTCTTTGCATTTTTTTCTTTGTTATTTTTAGTGTAATATAATATTTTAATACTTTTGTCTTCAATTTTATTTTGTTTTTTAAAAAAATATATATATATAGAAGATTTAATATCTATTCTATACTGTTTAAGTCATGTTGTAATTTTTTTATTTGTATCTCCAATATATTTATTTATCTATAAAATTCAGTAACTTTTTTTTTTTACTATTATTTTAGTTTATATTGAATTACTACGTTTTTTTATTTAATTTACATTTAATTTATTTATATTTTTTGTTTTTGATTTGGTTTAATTTATTATTAATTTTTATTTGCTATTAATCTTATGCTTCTATTTATTTTTATTGGATAATCATTATTTTTTAAAGTCTTCTATTATTAATTATATTTATTTTTATATTCATCCTTATTACAATAATAATTTACCTCTATATATTTTATAATTCAAACTATTGATTTTATTCTTTATATTTATGTTTGAAAACCAGTTTATAATATTATTTTTATATGAATTAATTTTTAAAAAGAAAGTTTATTGAAAGTCAGTAGACATTACAAATCAACATTATGATGAAAATGCAATAATAATGAACAAAATTATTAGGAAAAAAAGTTTTTGAATACATATATATCATATTATGTTACACTATATGCTGATAACTGAAAGAAGTTCCTTTGATTTTTCTTGGAGGCCTTAAAGAAACTGAGCAGAGCAAATTTCTAATGTCCATTCTGTTCATGTCATTGCAGCTATTATTACTGTGTGATTAATCTATAGTATACAAACGTGGATGGGCTGCTCACCAGCACGCATTAGCCAGCATGGTGAATTTATTGACTTTTACCTCTGAGTTTAAGATCAAGAAACACCATGGTCTTTTCAATTGCCTGATAGCTCTTAACTGAAATATCAATTGAGTTTTCTTGAAGACATAATGAATGTGTGAATGGGGGGAAAAAAAATTCTAATAGATATTTACAATAATGACAGACAAAAATAAGTCATGGCTCATATTCCCAGGAGCAGTAAAGTCACCAGCCAAAGTAGCAGTTTATGGATGAAGATGGAGGTTGCTAAGAATCCCTTAATTGCAGTCTCAGGCTACCATTTGATGACAACCTTTTATTTAAGTACTTACAACTGCAAATCACTTTTAAGTATTGCAAGAATTGGATGAAGAACTTCTTATAACAAATGGAACATTATTGGACTTTGAGAAGTTAGAAGGTGAAGAGACAATGGATTTAAGAAATGGATGTGTATTCTAGTATGAAAGCACAAATATTGGATATAGCAGTGAAATAGGATTCATTATAAATAAAAAGTGGAAGAACAACATTGTGAAGATAGATGGTGTATCAGATAGAGTGGCAAGATTAGTTATTCAACTTAATAGCAGATACCAAATGCAGATAATTCAATATGCCTCAACAAGTTCTCATAATAATGAAGTAATAGAGGATTTGGTACTGTTCTATTAGCTCATGCCAGCCGCTTGATGGCATTGATACTATACAAAAACACTGAAATATAACGTTACCAGGCTGCGGCATAAAAATTAATTTTTTATATATTAATGTATGTTGGCGTATCTACAAAGTCAACAAGTTTGTTTATTTGTTATTTAGTTGATAATGTGGAATATATGTATATAAATGAGAAGTTGGATGATAGAAATTAAAATAAGTCAAAACAATTTTTTGTTCAAATTTTACTCTCACCCTGCTATGTAAGACGGAACTCGTTTGTAAATAAATTAGACAAGTTATATTTATAATATATGTATACTTAATCAAACCAGATATGTATTAATTAATTACGCATTAGAGGGCCAATAGTTATATACACGTCTGCTAATTTAATATTTGGAATAGAGAGGTACCGTGTGATCTTTATCATACATTTAGATATTCAGTAAGAGTCAGATCTATGTGCACAAATAGTTCCAACGACGATAGCTATTAATAATTACTCATGCTAAGAATAAAATGCTGGTATAATACCTGCATCTAAATTAAGTAAATGTTTTTAAGGAAAAATGTTTTTTTTTATTCATTTCATGTTTTTCTTTTTTTTTTTTTATCACATAGTAACATATGGGATAGTATACCTATATATTAATGTTAATAAGGTTGCTTAACTGTATCTGCAATACTGTGTAGGACTTGGTATCGTGTATCTAGATTCTTTTATTGCTGTCCGAAATACTTCATTGGCCAATCCTTAAATAATGGAGATGCCTGGACTGAACTCCTCCTAAATGGGCAAACTAAAGAAATGGACATATGCTACCGAAGCATGCTTCATTCTTGAACCTGTCTCACACTAAGGCTTTCAAAACGAACAGGATTCTGGAGCCGTCGAAGCAGGTCTCCTTTCAAAGAAAACACTTTCGTCGGCAGGAATGGGACTTGCATCTGAACTGCGAGATAGTTTTAGACATTTCCAGTTTTATCGTTTTGCCGCACACACATCTCTTGGAATGCAGGAGTATGTTATCCTGTAAAAATGCCACTGCGCCAACTTCTTTGGACCGCAGTTGGCACAATTTGAATAGCTCGGTTTTGTAGTCAGTCATTTTATTTGTCGCGGACGTGTTGTTGCGCAAATGTGAGCTGGTTGAAATCTTGCTTGGATGTACACTTTCCGAATTTTTTGAAGGTTCCACGTTGAATAGGGAAGTGTGACAACGGGTTTAAAATTGTTAGGAGGTCATAGTAGGTCAGATGACTTGTAAGATAATTACTTTGACATGCATATTTGAAGAGTTGTGGCAGGCTGAAGTCCAGACACCCTCATATGATACTGTAGTGAACTTTGAACTGTCAGCATTGGGTTAAAGTGCGTAACACAAAGCAGCAGGCCAGCCCCCAGAATGGCATGCAAAACGGTATCTTTCTGTGCTTTTGCATACAAATAAGGCCTGTGGCCGTGTAAACGGCATATTTATGTGTTTTAGCATATAAATAACGCCATCAGGCGGCTGACACGAGCTAATAGAACAGTATCAAGGATTTTTATATAGATGTACAAAAGGCTTTTGATTAGACCAAACAACATTTTAAAATTATTATGGGAGACTTTAATATTAGAATTGGTAAACAATTGAAAGATAAAAGTGCTGCAGGTAAATTTGATATGGTAATAGAAGTGAGAGAGGACATGGACTTGTGAAGCTTGTAGAAAAAGAAAAAATTTTATATTATGAATTCTTTTTTTGAGAAAAGGTTAAAAGGAAATGGATATGGAAGCATACAAATGAAAGTACAGCAGAATTGAATTATATTTTGATTAGCAGAAAATATATATTTCAAGATTGTAAGATACATGTTAAGAAAAAAACTACATACAAAAATTATTAAGAAAAACAATATTCATGGTTGATATTCCTAATCTTCAGAAATGTAATGCATTTAAATTAGAACTTGCAAATCATTTTTATATATTAGAAGATTTTGAATATGATTCCAATGTGAATGAAATTAAGAGAAAAATAACTGATACGCTTTTAAAAACTACAAAAAAGATAGCTGATAGAAAAAAGATGCAATTGACCAATAAAATTTTTACTTAGACTAGAGAATTTGTGAAGAAAAGAAGTAATGTGAAAATATATAAAAGTGATGCATTAAGACGAATTGAATATCTTGAATTTTATAAAATGGTGCATAAAAGAGTTGATAATGATATAAGAAAGTATAATTATGAACTAGTAAGGAAGTTTATAGAAGAGAATAAAAGTTTTAAGAGTGTAAAACAACATTTTGGTATTGGTAGGAAACTTATATTTGCAATAAGAAAAAATATGTAACTATAACTAAAACGAGAGATGACTTCATGTGAAATGGGTAGAAGAATTCTATCAATAATTATATAGTAATAAAGAACAAGTACCTCCTACAACTATTATATTTTTTGAATTGCCCAGGATTTTAAATAAAGAAATGAGGCATGCAATTAAATTTACGAAAAAGGTAAAAAGAAGCAGGTGAAGAAATAGAAAAAAATTTGGCAAGAGTTATCAGCTGAAAATAGGACTAAAGGTAAATGTTAAAAAGACTGAAGTAATGTTCAATGAATTTTTTCAAAAGATGAAAATAAAGATTGATAATGATGAGTTAGAAAAAGTTAACAACTAAAAATATCTTGATAGATTATTATTACAGATGGAAACGTAATGGATGAAATTAATCATATAATTAAACTTGATTGGAGTACTTTGGGTAGAAATAACTTAATATTAAAGGAAATATGCCTGTGTTTGAAAAAAAAAAGGTTTTTAATAAATGTTTTACTACTACTTACTTATGGATCTGAGACTTAACAGAAGACAGTGAAGAGACTTTAGATGATTCAGAGAAGTATGGAGAAATGCATATTAAGAGTAACAAGAAGAAATTGAAACGCAATACATCGGTAAGAGAACAAACAAGTGTTACTGACATCATTGAAAGAATTAAGAGACTGAAGTGCAATTGGGCTGGACATATTGCTAGAAGAGATGATAATAGATGGACAATTGAAATCTTAAACTGGATTCCAAGAGATTGTAAAAGACCCAGAAAGAGTCCAAGTGAGAGATGCATGGATGAAATAAGGAAATGTGTGGGGATGATATGAAGAAGTTAGACTATAGCTTGGAGAGATCTTCATCTTGCAGTGGATTGATAATGGTTGACGATGATGATGATGTTTTCCACAGTATTCTTCATTCAGTGTTTTCCTTTCACCATTTTGTTGAAAAGTGTCATGTTATAAATTCTAGGTTTGTCGCATTAGGGATCAAGTGATTACATAAATATTTGGAGATGAAATTCTTTACTCTTAATTTTATTATTTCCATTTTGTTCAAAAAGATATTTGAGTGTCTTCTTGTCTTTGAATTATAAGTGCTTGAATGTTATGATTTATTTTTGAAAATTTTGGAAATCGTCAAATGCATAAATATGTGATTGAGTTTTCTATTCTTTACCATAAATCCTGCATATATTTTTCATGTGAAGTTTCCTATCTTAAAAAATGACAGGTGGGAAAATTAATATCTAGGAAGCTTATTTTCTTTGTTCTATTTCTATTGTAAATTTTATATTTACATTTATTTTATTAACCTTTTTTACAAAATGGTTAGTATTTGACTCTTATTAAATATAAATAGATAATCATCTACAAATCTTTTTACTAATACAGTGTAGATTTTTATTTTATTTATTTCAAAATCATCCCTATATGTATATTTTAACATTACATTTAGAGATTTTCAGATTTTAATTAGTAAAAATATATATATAAATAAAGAAATGGTAAAATAATATTGTAAACTGGTTTCAAGTATAGATATAAAATTAATAGTTTAAATTTTACAATACATAAATTGAAGCTTCCAATGAATTATATCATGCTTGCAATCCAATCACAACCATCCATCTGCCCAGGAGACATTATCCATTAATTAAGACTTTAAAAAAATTTTTTATTTGAGTTAGTGATAATGTCTGGATTGATGAATGATTAGTACAGTTATTAATATATTTTCATTAGCATGGTCTATATTAATATTATACTGCAGAAAATTTGAAACATGTCAATTAAACTATAGTAATTTGCTATTTAGATAAATATATATGCTGGACAAATGATGAAGATATGTGTAAGAGATTGTGATCTGGGTCAGCTGATTAATGTTGGTTCAGCACGAAGTGCACATTTTGGAGATCACTTATCCTTTTCATACATCTTTCATCATATGTTTCAGTAATCTGTGATAAAATTGTAATTAATAAAAAAATGTTGGGGTTAAGTTTCTCTAGAAATAATGTGTATATGAAGTTGAAATGTCACGTGCTATATAACTTGCTTGACAAAGTGTATGTTTTTAATATATCTATGGTCTGAGAGGTTGATCTGATTTCTGGGCTGATGGTGATTGTGTTGCAAGCATGATATAACTCATTGGAAGCTTCAGTTACATATAATCTGAGTAATTTACTTATATACATAAAATGGTAATTATTATTGCAATAAAGTTGAACATAAAAAACAAATAAAATTAATAATAGTAAAAATTTTAAAATAATGATTAGCCAATAAAAATAATAGAAATATAAAAATAATAATTGGAATATTAAATGAAATTAATAATAATAATAACAGTATTAAAATTAATAATAGCAAAATGTTCAACATTTGGAATGTTTTTAAGTTATAGCCTGGGAGAGAGTGATTTACTTCTTTTGTTTACATATACAATGAGCTGTGTTTAATTTAAAGTTTATTTTGATAAAAATAAAAACATTATAGAAATGAGGAATTTAATGAAAAGAAGAATTAAGTAACTTTATAGAGATAAAAATCCTTTTATTCATACTAAAAAACCAAACATGAATTTGAAGGCAAAGATGAAAATATTATATTTGTAATAAATGAAAGATGGAGTCACTGCTTATTAAAAAAATTAGACAAAATAGAAATGATGATTACAGAAATTGTTAATAAATTTTATATATATATATGAATTATTATTTTTGTCAAATAATAATTAAAATTGAGAAATTAAATTAAAGTATGTACACATGAATATTGAATAAAATAGAAATTAATAATAAAACAATTTAAGAATTTTAATAGCATTTAAGAAATCAGAGGCAAATTCACATTATAAAATAGAGTAGAAATTAATTTACAAAAAAGTTCTATAGAGGAAGTAATAAACATTTAAGTGATACAATGTATATTCATATAGTACTGTTGTAATTTACTTAATGCATAGATGGTTTTTAAAATATTATTTATTAAAATATGTAAATTAACTTATAAAAAATATATATGTTTGTAAAAATAAATATATACGGCTTTAAAATTATTGATAGGTTAAATTAGAAATAAATTAATTTTAGATATAAATTTGAAAGGTAATATGATTGAACTAATTGTAAAGAATTAAAATAGGTAATTGAAATATGTTATAAAAATTTTTTATATTTTTAGAAAATTTTGATAAGATATGCATAGTGTATATATAATTTTGTAATACTTTATATATTTATTTTTATTACACCTCTGAAAAATATTGTTAAACAGTCAAGTGTCAGCTTGTATTCAAAAATAATACTTAAATTGCATGTAATAAGTGTATATGGAAATTAATTATTGTTATTATTTATATTTATTATAATATAGCACATGCAAAAAAAAAAAGATATAAGAAAAAGATAAATTGTTTTTGGAAATAAATTAATAAAGTTAATGTTATTTCAGAAACAGTAGCTATAATTAAATGAGAACTGTTGAAAGTTAGTATTTAATCTCAATGAAAGAAGGCTATTTTTGAAAGTATTCCTGTGTTGATATGTACATTTTACAAAAAAAAATAAAACAAAGTCTATGGTTTCAATATAGAAGTATTAAACTATATAATTGCATGGAAATATACCTGGTCATTTGCAACTTACTAAATGATTGTTTAGATTTGAAATAGGTCATGAATCATGAACAATTTTTTAAATCTGCTATTAAAATAAAAAATAATATAATAATGAATATATTCATTAATTTGTTATTGATCAGTATTTTGCACAGTTACACTTACATTCATTTAAAAAAATCATGGTTAATATAAATATGATATTCATTTCTACTAGAAAATTGTATTAATTATACTGGCATAAAACAAAGTATTTATATTAATGCTTTATTTTCTGTACAATTTTTTTTTTTTTTTTGATTATTAAAAAATAATTGAATGGTGAGTTTCTTCAGAGATCATATGTAATATTTGAGTGCTGGAAGTGACAGGTTGAACTTTAATATATTTTCAAATCTGTTTCTTTACCACTGCATTAAACTTTACATACTGATGAAAGAATTTTGTAATTTAATTAATATAATGATGCATTAACAACTTAAAGGTATAAAAAAATATTTGTCTATTAATATTGTTTGAAAAAAGGCTGTGCCAAAAATGGTAGAAACTACTAGTTATGCCTTTGAAACTATTAAAAATGATATCTGACTTGATTTTTTTGTAACTCTATAGTTGGATGCTAATGAATTTAACAATATAAATTCAGGTATTATTAATCGATTAACTAGGAAATTTGATCAAGCGATGATCTCTGAATAAAACAATTTTTTGAATTTGTTTGAAAATGGAATTTAGGCCTAATTTTTTAATGTATTTATTTATTTAAGAAAATATACTTATGTAATCTATTTCTATAATTATATTTTTTATAATTGGTAACAGAATGAATACCTGCATGTATAAGCTTAAAAAATAAAATGATTATTGCTTTGATTATTAAATATCTTGTAATAAATTTGCTAACAGGAAAAATACTAATGCTGTAACAAAATTTTTATTTGCTTGCCTTGTCATAAAAAGAAATATATAAAATGTATTAGATTAAAAACATTTAGAAATCAATTTTTATATTTTGCATTTTATTTTTACTTATATTAACCGAAACTTTTTTTTTTTTTTGCATCACCATATACAAAATAAAAACAATGTCTTATTTGAAAATTAAAAGAATGAATATCTTCGTGGCAATAAACTACACCCAAACTAAAATAAAAATATTTTTAATAATTAAATCATATGCATTGTATCTCTAGATCTACTTTTTAATTCACTTATCAGTTTTTTATATCTATTATCTGTGTTCTCTGTTCCCAAACCATCATTATAGCAGGATATTCTATTTTTTTAACATCTGTTGTTTTTTAAACTTGGGTTTTTTCTCATCTATTGTTGGCAAATGACTTTCTCAGTGGAATACTTTTTGCATGAATAATTTTTATTTTTATTTGAAATGAAATTTTTATTATTTTATTTAAAAAAATTAACAATCGTATTTGTATAAATATTAATTCTTTTATTTTAATTTAAAAATTAAGTTGATGTAGTAACTTTTTAAAAAAAGCAAAAAGAATTTCCAAAATGTATTTTAAAATTGATTAGTTTGATAGTGCATTTAAAAGCTTGGATACAAATAATTCGATTTTAACAGATCAATTGAAGCATAAAATTTGTAAAGCAGTTGTTATTTTTTTATTATATACATTTAAATATTATTTATTATAATTTATTCTTATAAGTTATTTTCAAATTGTTTATGTTCAAATTCTGAATTGGTTTGGATCACCGTTTTTAAAAAATAAAGATGACTAATTTTTTTTATTTAAAAAATTCAACTTTTCTCTAAATAGACTTCTAAAAACTACAATGTTAATCTATTATTTTTTATTTAAAAAATAAGTTGTATTAATCTTGATTTTTTTCTACATTTTAACTTGATATTATATATTGTTCTAAAATTGAAAAAAAAAAATACATTATGCAACAACATTGTATTATTTAATATTAAAAAGTTTCTTTTGACAACATATGATTGCTTTTCTCCGTGTAATATATGTATTATTGAAAATATCTACAGAGCATTATACATAATAATTGCATCTAGATTTTTTTAAAATATAATTATTATATATCAATAAATAAATATTATTATATATTTATAGTCATATCGATAAGCTAAAAATACACACTTTTTTTATTATTACTGTGAACATATATAATAATTATATTGAGAAGAGGAGAGAAAAAAATGTACTTAAAAAATATAGATGTGCTTTGTGTATAAATAATTACATTTTGAAGGACAACTAAACATGAAAAGAATTTTTTCTGGTGTAGGTTGTTTTGAATTAAAATATATAAGTTGTATTTAAAGCTAGAAGTTCAATTATAGTTTATGTATATAATATTTCAGAGAATAATCAATTTGTTCTTATTATAATTTTTAATAGTTTTAATTTTATCAGTTTGCTATATCTTTTTTATCTTCTTTAGTTACATTAAAAATAATAGAGTTTATTGTACATAGTATATATATATAAGCCAAGTTAACAAAAAGATAAAAGTACTTTTATTTTCTAAGATAGTCAATGTTTTTTTTAATTAAAAAATAGTATATATAAAAAATATTTTTTTTAAAAAATCTTTTATTTAATTTGATAAATATTGCATTAAAAAATAAAAAATAATTAATTCTTCAATCACAAATTTGGCTGTTATTATGTAACTTGAAATAAAATTTGCATAGGGCATCCATGAATTTTTAATTAATTTACTTGGTGCTCCATGCTTTATTTTCAATGTAATATAACAGCCATAATTGTGATTTAAGGAAAAAATTTTTTTTGGTTTTTAGAGCATTGCTCATCAAATTAATTAAAAGCATTTTTTTATAAAATTTATGTATATCATTTTTAATTTTTTAGTATTTGGATATTTTGCAATGGACTTTTTGTAACTATTCATATTTAAATTTAAAATTTGAAATGAAATTTATGTATTGTGTTAAAAATCAAAAGATTTTTGTGTTTGGCTGCATTTAAAAAAAAAGTTTTAGTTAAAGAAACAAGAAAAATTAAGATTTCATTCTATTTTTATTATTATTCTATTATAATTAATTGTAAATGCTAATATTCTATTATAATTAATTGTAAATGCTTTTTTTGTGAACTAGACATAAAATTCAGTGAAAGCATGTTTTTAAGAAATATATTGTTTTCTATTGTACATCATTAAAAATTTCCTGAACCAAATTTGGACACAGTTTGAAATGTGACCTGAAATATTGTATTGTCATTGATACCCAAACGTGTATAAAATGTAAAGGAAATCCATCCACTTTGCTAATAATTGGTTATAAGATTTTTAACTTAAATAAGCAAACAACAAACAGAATTTCTAAATTAAATAAAAGTATTTAAGAAGTTAGATCTAGTATTTACTTTATTTACAAACTAAATTAATTTTATCCTTTGCAGATAGATTGTTATAAGTTTTGAATTATACTTAACACATTTAAAAAGTACAAAAAAAATTGTTAAATGAAAAAACTTATATTACTAATATCAGCAGCATGTAAATAACTTTTTATCACTGCTAAAATATGCAACCTGTAGGAATATAATCATTCTCAGAACATTCTCATTCAAATACATATTTAAAATTATTTATAAGCAGGCCCGTAATGAATCATTTTTAATAAACTTGCAAATACAATTTTACTTTCATTTATCATTGCCTATTTATTCAGTCTGATAAAAGTAGAATTCCTCTTTCATCTGACCTTCAACCATATATATTATAAATAAATTAACATTGATATCCGAAAAGACTGAAATTTATTATTAGTGCGATTTAGTTCACAAATTAATCAAACCAGTTTAACATTTCATATATTACTTTAAATGAAATATATAGAATGTAAACAACTTTTTGTCTCTGTCTAGATATGTACTTTGTAGGAATATAATCCCTCCCAGAATATTCTCATTCAAATTTGTTATTTAGAATGAATGAATGACAAGTAAAATTGTATTTTCAGGTTTATTAAAAATGATTCATTATGAGACTTCTTTCAAATAATTATAGTTAATGTATTTGAACAAGAACATTCAAAGAATGATTATATTACTAAAGGTTATATATTTAAGCAGTGATAAAAAGTTGTTTACATGCTGTTGAAATTAGTAATATTTAATTTAAACATGTATGAAACGTTAAGCTGGCTTGATTAATTTATGAACTAAAATCACTGCTAATAATAAGTTTCAGTTTTTTCGGATACTAATGTTGATTTATTTATAATGTATATGATTGGAAGTCAAATGAAAGGGGAATTCTCCTTTTATTAGTCTGAATGAATGGGCAGTGATAAATGAAAAGTAGAATTGTATTTGCAAGAATATTAAAAATTATTAGTTATAAGTCTGCTTACAAATAATTTTTGGTAACATATTTGAACGAGTGTTCTGAGAGTGAAATAAATATATATATAAAATGAATATATTCATTTATAATTTACATTAGTGTTTCAAAATTTATATTGATAAATGAAAATGTTTACATTTATTAATTTTCATCTATTTTTCTTTTTTTAATTAGAACTTTTTATTTAAAACTTTAATGATTAATTTGAAACTAATTTTTTTATAGTCAGTGTACAGCAGCATTACCATAAGTTTGAAATTTGAGGTTATCCATGTTAAGATTAATTTAAAGATAATTTGTTTTCATAAACAAAATTTTTTCACTTTTAGCTTCATTTAATTGGACATTTACTATTAAAGAAACTTATGCTGTGTTTATTAATTTTTAATACATTTAATTTTCCATATTTATATTCTTTTACATAGTTAAAATGGTATTAATCCTTTAGATGTGCGTGCCGCTTGATGGCGTTGTTTCTTTGCAAAATCACATAAAATGTAACATTACCGGGCCTGACTTTAATTTTACTAAGTATTTTAATTGGTTTTTTATCTCTTTTTTTTTTTTTTTTGTGATGTTGTTACGATTATTTTTTGGTTCAACTTTTTTTTTTTTAATAAACATTGCCAACCTTTTTTTTTTTTATTTTTTAATAAGACTACGGCTTGTAACTTTACAGGGCCGACTTTAATTTGATTAGGTAGTTTAAATGGGTAATCATCTGAAATCCGGGCACAGACACTTGATGGCATTGATGATATACAAAATCAGTCAAATGTAATGTTACCGGGCCGCAACTTTTTTTTTTATATAACATGATTTTTTTTTTTTTGATTAAACAAATTTTTATTTCATTTATAACATGATTTCTTTTTTATTAAACAAATTTTTATATTCATTTTTATTGTTTTTTTAACCTGACATTTTTCTTTATTCAACAAATTTTGGTAATTTAACTTTGTGTTTATTTTTTGATTTTAAAACTTTTGACTGTTTCACGATGAAAAAACTTGTTTTAACCCCGCCGAAAAAATATAATTACAATTATTTGGGACTTGTTTCAACTTTGTTCTACCTTTTTTTTTTTGGTTGACTAAATTGTTTTTCTTCTTATTAAATCAAAAGTAACTTTTGTGTGTTTGGGGGGTAAACAATTGTTTTGAAACCCCCACCCTTGGATAAATAATTGTAACAAAAAGTCAATTTTTTTTTTAAACAACTTTTTTTCACTTTTTACTTTTATTTATATTTCGTTTGAATTAGCCTTTTTTTTTTTTTTTTGGCTTCTACAATAAACAGCTTTTTTGGGGGGTTTCATACTTTGTTATTATTAACAAAAAGTAAACAAAAATAGTAATTTATTTTAACCCCACTTGTTTTAACCCTGCTGAAAAAATATAATACAATTATTTGGGAATTGTTTCAAATTTTTTCTACCTTTTTTTTTTTTTTTTTTTGGTTGACCAAATTGTTTTTCTTCTTATTAAATCAAAAGTAACTTTTGTGGTTTTGGGAGGTAAAAAATTGTTTTGAAACCCTCACCCCCACCCTCGGATAAATAATTGTAACAAAAAGTCAATAATTTTTTTTTTCAACAACTTTTTCTCACTTTTTACTTTTATTTATATTTCGTTTGAATTACCTTTTTTTTTTTGGCTTCTACAATAAACTGCTTTTTGGGGGGGTTTCATACTTTGTTATTATTAACAAAAAGTAAACAAAAATAGTAATTTATTTTAACCCCACTGAAAAAAGATAATCCAAATACTTGTCAATTTCTAATGAAATAAAAAAAAAAAATACACAAACTTTGGACTTTTTGAACTTATTTTTATTTATTATTTTATTGCTGTAATAAAAACAGTCTG
Organism: Epiperipatus broadwayi; assembly: GCA_028023455.1. NCBI lineage: Eukaryota > Metazoa > Onychophora > Udeonychophora > Euonychophora > Peripatidae > Epiperipatus > Epiperipatus broadwayi. The sequence continues at coordinate 2,141,841 of JAQFVV010012431.1, read as the reverse complement.
GTATTTGGGAGGACATTATGTGCCTGAAAAAAGGACACAGTCTCACTTTCTGTACTCGGCAATTCTGAAAAGTTTAAAAATTGCACGTTCTTCTCAGACATTTTATTGGTCTCGTATATTTTCCATGCTGAAACGTGACTTAGTGCTGAGCTTTGTCAAAGCGTGTTCGAACATACCCGTTGCCAATTTTTTACATATTAACATTTTTTTAGGGAAGGGTGGGGACCATATGACAATTATTAGTAATTAACAACATTATTTAAATATAAATGACATTATTCTATTATGGAGATTTGAAAAGTTGTACTGACTTGCAATTAAAACACCCTCAAGCAATACGATAATCAGCTATGAATAGAACAAATACGCATAAATAGTTTCGAAGCACAAAACAGGCCGTAATATTTTTGTGCAATGTCATGTAAAGTGGCTGGCAATAGGTAATACAATATAAATGTATTAGCCATAAGGCCGGCAGCAGAAACGGCATTTTTATGTGTTTTAACACATAAACAACACCATCAAGCGGCCATACCCGGATTTCAGATGATTACCTTTAATTGTTTTTGGTCTTTTTTATATGATGTTACAGTTAATTTTTGGTTCAACTTTTTTTTATAAACATTATCAACATTTTTTTTTTTTAAATCCAGACATGCACACACACATCTAAACACAAAAACAGCAATGAAAAGTGGTTTGTTTATTTATTTATTTTTATTCATCAAAATACGAAACAAATTTCAAGTAAAATAAGAACAAAAAAGAAAAACATTTTTACAAGTTTCTAAAGAAGCCGCTGCTGTTGAGGATTGGTTCTCACAGACATCTCTGAAAGGATGGTCAGGAAAATGTCTTCCTCCTTATGCAGACGATGCCAAATAAATTTTTCCAGGTAGTTGGCCAGCAATTTCCTGGCAGTTCCGCGTTGTTTGCGGTTTTGCCACTTTAACAGGCCCCAAAGACACTCGACATTTTGCATCTGAATGCCTGTGGTCAGGTCCACAAAGTTGTAACAGTGGTTAGCTGTCAGGGATTGAAAGCCTTCAGGTCTACAGTCTTGTAGCCCTGCCAACAATCAGAATAGATAATTGACTCTGGCTTCATGTAGTCTTTCAGGGCCTGCGTAAATGTGAATGCTGATCGGAAGGAACAGCTGTTAGAAAATATTCCCTGCTATCATGACATACACCTCCAAAAATCTGCTGTGGAAAGACACCGTCCTGGTGGTTTTTACGACGACTCCATGTAGTCTTGTCGACCTCGACAATCAAACCTGGCTCGCCTATTTGATGGCAAGGTCTGGTTTCCAGGCTCTCATTGCATAGCTCATGCAGCCCGTTGTTCCAATATAGGATGGCATTCTTTGATAAATCGAGCTCTGAGCAGATGCCTTCTACTGTCAACTGTTTGCGGCTCCAGTAATAGATAACATGGAGTGCTTTAGACAAGGGGATTCTCGAGCCATCAAACCAACTCCCATTCTTCACAGAACATCTTCGATCGCACGAACATGACGAACATCTGGACTGACTTGTTTTATTTGTATTATAAATTCTCATAGACGATCCACAAATGCAGGTCTTCTCATTTATTATAACATTTTTTGCTTGCAGAAATGAAACAGCTTTGAATTCTGTTGATGGCCAATCTTTCAAGCAGACGATTTGTCTGCTGAAATTCGCTATTTTGTTTGTTTTGAGAAGACATTACTTGATGCGTGACCATCTCAGAATTCAGTTTATTCCTACATTCGGACTACTTTTGTCACCTTCAAATTTCTCTCCAGGACCAATTGAACTTTGTGACAATTTTATTTTAGTCAAATTACATGATTTCCATTTACCAAAAAAAAAAAAACATTTCAAAGTAAAAACAGTTGACATCTTCACACTCTCACATAATACGGGAGAAAAAGTTTATGTGTGAGAATTCGCATAAAGTGACTCACGAAGCACAAAGCAGTTCGTAATATTTATGTACAATGTCTAATACAATGTACAGGGTGTATTAGATGTAACATATGTCCTGCGGCTGCTTAACGGCATTATTACGCCATCAAGCAGTGTGCAGATCTAAAGGATTAATACTGTTAAAATTTCTTTAAAACTTTACTGACATAATATTAAAAATTAATTGTGAAATAGCAACAACGTAATAACCAAAAAAAAAAAAAAAGATTGCATTAATTTATCAAGGCCTTAGATTTCAGAAATTTTCATTATATTGATAGCAGTCATGAAATTATGAAAAGAAGATAAACTTGATATTTATTTATTCAAACATATAAATTAAAAAATAAGTACATTGAAAACTAATTGTGAGAATTTTTTTTTTGTCAAATAGTATATGCTAAAAATACTTTAATTTTAGATCCCTTATGAAATCAGTATGTTATATAGGACTAGTCTTTAATAGTTTTAATTGCAAGGCTTTAAGCCATTGATGCATGCATTTATTGAGTACATTTTTTTTTTTTTTGAGATGAAATTGTATTGAGATCTTACCTGCGAATCATGCAATTAAATAAATAAATCATTTAATAAAAGCCGTACAATTAAATAATTTTTTTTCAATTCATCAGAGAAAATTTTTTAAGTGTTTAAGAAACAAGCAAATAAAGATAACAATTTAAGGAAGGTTCAACAAGTGAGGACTATGCTCTTACTTATATTTTTCCATATGCTTTCTCACAAATACAATCCTACCATGTTCTCTATTATTAACCTTTTTTGGTAGCTTCTTATTATTCAGAAAGGCATTTTTTTGAATGCAATTGTTATTGTTTTTTAAATATTTGTTAGTTTTTTAATAAAAAAAGTGTATATTTTCCCCCCTCTACTGCTTATTTTTTTTCCTATTTCAATTGTTCTTTATCTTTGATACTACTAATAATAATTAATTTGAATTTTGTAATATATAAATAGTCAAAAATGAGATCTGGCTGCTGCTATTATTTTTATTCAATTAAATTTTAGATTATATTATTTTTATTAATTTAGTATATATATATTTAGATAATAAATTTTGATTTTACATAAAGCTAAATGGTTCAACAAATGTAAATCACACAATAATAGGTCAAGCTTATCAACACCAGGAATCTTCAGTCTGTTGATAAGGCAACCTCTTTAAATGAAAGATAGATTCCATCTTTGTCCCTTGTCTAAGATATTAATATAGTGAAGAGACTTAGTAACAGATTGAGATAGTTTAAACTGAAAGAAGTGTAAAAAAACTAATTAAACAGGGAAATATAACTTGTTTTGAAGGCAGACTAATAAATAGTTATTTTCAACATTTTCAATAAATGTAAATTATATTATAATAGCCTATGCTTTATAGAGGATGCATTGACAACAGATTGAAGATTCTTGGTGTTGGTAAACTTGGACTATTATTATGTGGTTTTTATATATATGTTAAATTAGATTGTTTTTTCATGGATTATTTAAGTTGAAAATGAATAAGCGGCAAAAAATTCTGTATAATATAATTAAATAAAATATTCAGCAGTGATATTACAAAGTAGAGAGAAACATAAAACATTCTGCCTTAATTTTTGCTTTATATTAGATCTTAGGGAAAAAATAAGTTCAGACAAAGGTATTACTGTTTAGTAGACCACATGATTCAGCTTGAGCTGTTCATTTTAAGTGATAACTAGCTACTAACATCATTGCTGAATACTTTATCTAGTCATTACATGGGATTTTTTTATATTTTTTTCCATTTTCTTTATATATGTAAAGAACTGATGTTAATTGAGATTTGTATAAACTACAATTCAATCAAATATATTCAGAATCTATGCCAGAAAACAAATCTTTTTACAAGTTCATTATTTTACTTGCAAGATGATAGCTTGGCTATTAGTAAAAAAAAAAAAAAAAGGGGGGGGGGGATAGAGTTAATGGGGATTTTTTTTTACAGTTTAACGAATTAAGCGTTAAATTTGTGAAATTAACTAGTCTTAGCTGCTGTTTATACCTGCCTCTATCAGTATCAGATTTAGTATTAGATATAAAATGTAATTAATGCTTCCTTCCATTTTACTATTTAGAAATTATATGTATGTAAACATATATATCTTTATGTATGTATTTATTTATTTATTGCATCTTATTATTTTTATTTTGCTTGTTATTGATATCTGCAATTTTTTATTATTTTGTTAAGAATTCATTTGGTTTTTTATTGCATGTTTTTAAGCTGTTATGAATCATCCTGCACTTTTTTAATAATCAAATTGCAATTGTAATATATATATATGTTTGTGTAGTCTTTATTTTTCTTTATTATTATTACTTAAAAGATTTGTAATTGGCTCAGACTATAGGCATGCAGATTTATAAATATGCACCAACTCAAGCATGTTAATGTATTTTATTTTTCATCCCTTGTAATCTTTTATTTTTAAATTTCTTTTATTATTTATTAAAAATAAGAAAAGCATAATATAAAATGTTTGCAGGATAGTTTTATAGTTATATTTTATTGAAGTATTTACTTTTAAAAACATTACTTATTATTTAATTGTTTATTTGCAGTAAATTAGTTTTGATTGGTCTGGAAATTTGCAGTATGTATGTGTCTATGTATATCTGTAGGTGTCTGGAAATCAAGTATTGTGACGAAGTAACATTTAACTTACCATTGCTTTACTTTACCATTTATATTGTAACAATTTAAATATAAGACTTTAAAATTAATTATTTGTTTACACATTTAATTTTAAACCAGTGGTATGTAGCATAATATATTTTTAAAATTTTCAAAGTGTTTTTAATTTAAATATATAAATATTTTAATAGACACAGAGAGGGAAACTTGGCATTTATTCATATTTATCCTTTTTTTTTTTTTACTTTTAATGTTTAATTGATTAATCAATAGTAGTTTATAAATATAAAAAATTTTGGGGGTTATTTCTCAATTGAGGAAAATTGAGAAAGAAAAATCTTAGTATTGCTATCTGAAAAGATAAAAAAGATGGTTCTTTGTGCTTACAACATCTATGGTCCTATCTGCTATTAATGGCCAATCAAGTTGAATAAGTTTCTGACTATAATCTTCAATTAAATTATGGTGGATTCTAAAAAGATGGCATTCGTATGTGCTCCTGAAATACTGATTTATTTAATTTTGTCAAGTTCTTATATCTAAAGTTCAGTATATACATTATACCTGTATTCAAATATTAAACATATATCTATAAATCTTCTTCTGTTCTTGTGATATTTATTAAGGATTGAAGTGTACGCTGTTGTCTCCCACTGACCTGCTGGCCATGATTTCCTGCTGGGAAGTCTAAGCAAATTGTTTTAAAAAACTGTAGTTTGTCGGTTTTTGTTTTTTTGATTCACTATACCTATTAAAATAGTTTATACTATCAGCTTCATTTAAGAAGTATAAAGATCAGCCAGTGTCTTAGTAAGAGAAAAATTAAAATTAATGGCAGATCATATCAGGAATAACAGTAGCATCTGAATACATGTTTGCCATATGATTATTCTTATGGCAATTTTTTTTTTTTGTGCATTTGTTTATTTTAACTAGCACATTTGTCTAAAAGTATACAAGGTATTTGTTATGTAAGTATTGCATCTATGAGACCTTAAGTAATGACTCCACCTTAAGAGTGTCTCCTCCCTATGAATCTGTTGATAAAGTGCCTCAATTGACTATCCAGTAGGAAAGAACATTTCTGTAGAAAAAAATTTGGGATGACTATTTCAGCAATACATTAGTGGAAAGATTAATGAATAACTCATCAGACGTCTCTGCTCTCAAGTGAAAAGTAGTGCTAGAAATAATACCAATAAAAAAAAACCTTGTCCAAATCTCTAGATCCAGTTAAAGCAAGGGTGGGCGATTGTTTTGCCTCGGGGGCTGCAGAGGTTGGCGAACGGCCGCATCGGGGTCCCTTTGTAGAAGCGAAGGTTAGCAGAGGGCCGCACCTTTTTTTCACGACACAATAAACACACTGCTTTATTCCCTGCATTACCAAAGAAATATTTGTTTGTCCATTCTTCATTAAACACATGACCTTCATCACCGATTTTACATTTTTTTGGAGGGTTCATGGTTTCACTAAAGTTGGAAATGTATATATTTGCTAATGCAAAGACAAATTTAAATTAATCAGATCAACTGGAAAAGGACTGCACATCGTCTCATGTGTATTGATGTAGTGATCCTAGTGGAAAATGAGAGACGAATCTTCAGTCGCACATGGAAAGGAAATCTCAGTTCAAGGTGGATTTTTTTTGATTGTCTTGGTGGGCCACATAAAAACTCTTAGTGGGCTGCATGTGGCTCTCAGAGGAAACATAGTAGCACACATAAGTATAATACCAGAGTAGAAGAATTGAAACGAGAGTATGGACGAAGAACCATATTGACTGCTCTTGTAATATTTGTTAGACTTTATTTCATTATCATTGTCCTGATTCTCTGAGAGCAATTTATGGTAACAACAATCCATGATGCTTTGACCTGTTTTACATACTGGGTGGATCCTCACACTTAGCAGAGTTAATAGCTCTAATTTTGAATTGGTCCAATATTTGTGATAGAGAATATCTTACTTGAGAGAATCTCAGGATAATATTTTTAAAATCTTAGACTTGAATGAGATCTCATATGTTGGCAAAAGTGTTGATTGATTTCATTAAAGGATATTGTCTTCCTTACAAACATAAGACATTGAATGTCTGCTGATTTAAAATGCTTGCCACAATTTGGAGCACTCTCGCCCATAACTACACATTCAACAGATAGAATTTTTTTTAAAAGAAAATGAAATAAGAAAATAGTAGTATTCAAGTTGTAATAGAAACTTCTATTGGATAGAATGCTTACATTTTTCGTGGTTTGAGGTGCCGTGAAATCACAAAATCTTCAATAAATTCACGAAACAATTTTTTTTTGGTGGGGGGGAGAAGGTGGGGGGAGCTATATTTTGAAGCTGCTAGTTTAAAACACCTGTGCATTAGTATGACCCTTTTTTTTTTTTTGAGTTAGTATCAAAGAAATAAGATTTTCTCGTCTATTTGGAATTGCTTGATTTAACTATTATATAGTTGTATATGACAGGTTTAAAAGGAGACTGGAAAGAAAACTATCAAAATACAGGTACCCAGATGCTAGTTATTAGTACTGTATCTTAATAATAATTAGTAATGTTGCTATAAAGAAAACTAACTAAAGATAAGAAATAGTGAAAGAAAACCCATTAGAGAAAAAAATCTAACTGCTGGAAAGTTTCATTATATCTCTCCCAATAAGTGATGTAAAAGGTAATTAATTTAATTGGTTAGTTCTCAGATGAACATATCTTAAATTCTACTATATATAATAAATCTCTATGATGCAAAACACATTATTAATAATATTGTATCTGTATATAAACTTCAAAACAATTTATCTAGTTTAGTGAGATTATTTATTTTCCAAACTGATTATATTCAATGAGCTTTAATCTCACATAATTTTAACTTAGTTATGTATATACATACATATATGTCATTAAAAGCCAGTCAACACTTAGACAATATCAATAAAAATCAATAATTTCAAACTGTTGTCAAGGCACCCCCTTTTTAACAATAAAGGTAGAATACATTATATGTGTAAAGAAAATAATATTTTTTTTCGTTTGTGTCCATTTTTCCCATTGAATTTATGCATTGCTTATTGACTCTCATAGATCAGGTATGTGAGATAAGAATTTTACTTATTAGTCCTATTAATGATAAAGATTCAAGTTGTTATCCAGCTAATATGAATAAAGAACATGCTAGATCACTGTAATAAACAAATTATTGTAATCATGATAAATTATTTATTTTATTCGTTATTTCAAGCAATAAAAGTAAATCTTAAACTAATGAAAGAAAAATGTTATTTTTTGTTGTAAAATATTAATTCATTGAAAAGGTAATGATTAATAAAAGTTGACAACATCAGAAGAAAATAAGAGACAAAATTTAGTAAAAAAAATTTTATTTTTTTTAAATTTCATCTGAAAATTTCAACACTTCACTAGTGGTTTCAAATTTTTAAAGGCTTGAAAATAAATTACATTTTTTTTATATTTCTTTGAATCACTTAAACATGCTCAATTAAATATAAATTAAAATTGATTAATTGATAAATGTATTAGAGAAATGTTTAATTCTTATAATTGTTATCCACTTTTGTTTAAAATTTACACTTGATAAATATTTATCAGTCTATATTAAATTAGAAATTTTGAATTTTTTGTTTAAAGGGGAAAAAAAATATTTAAAAAATGATTTTAGTCTTTACCCATTTATTATATTTATAAAATTGATTATATGTAACAGTTGCACCAAACATTCATAAGCTACATATACTTATTTTATTATTATTATTTAAAAAATAAATTACTATTAATATAGTAGTATGAGAACAAAAAAAAAGTTTTTGAGTTCAAAAACAATTTTAACATGTAAAACTTGCATAAGGTATTTCTACCACATATGTGGGTATTAATTTTTTTCTAGTTCCTCAAAAAGAAAGAAAATTTTTCATAGGTATAATTACTCTCCAACTCAAATGATGTCAGAAATTTCTCTAAATTTTATATATATATTAAGAAATATAAAATGGCTTTAGTGGACATAATTAAAGTTTCTAATTGTGATAATAGAATGTGTATAATAAAACTACATTTTGTATTTGTTTATGAATTGACGGTGTCATTATAAATTTCACAAATCATATATCTGATGTAATAAATCAAAAGTAATTGTATCAATTTGCTTATTGATATCATTATTTTTTTGTCAGATTTAAAGTTCTAAGCCATTAAACGTCACATGATCACTATTTCTTATGCTTGCTTTTAACTGTTATTAAAACAGGCAAAATTCTCCATACAGTAGTGCCACTCAGTGCAAGCCAGAGTAATCAGTGGATGCCAGAAGGTTTGTGCATAAAATCCCCTATCTAGTGCCTACTCATCCAATATTCCCAGACTAGTTTCTAGCTTGTGGCTTTCATCAGTGAGGAGACTTGGATTTGAGTGACACTACTGTGTGGAGAGTTTTGCCTGTTTTAATAATACTTATGAGCAAGCATAAGAAATGATGATCATGTGATGTTTAGTGGTTTAGCATTAATCCTGCCTAATAGGATAGTGGTGGCTATTGTTATTAAAGAACCAAAGACACCAAAATGTATTGGTACTGAACTGAGTTCAAACCTATATGACTATATAAGCTAATGAGCTTGGATTGAAAATATTATTGTATTCAATTTTAGACTTATAGTTTTGTAGTTAAATAGAGATAAAAGGTGGCTGCTGGAGGGTTGCATTAGATCCTAATATCTAGGTGCAGTGCTCTCAGATCCAAGGCTCCTCACTGATGAAAGCCACAAGCTAGAAACTAGTCTGGGGATATTGGATAAGTAAGCACTAGATAGGGATTTTATATACAAGCCTTTGGCATCCATTGATTACTCTGCTTGCACTGGGTGGCACTACTGTATGGAGAGTTTTTAAAGTTCTATTTTGCAATAACTTTAGGGAAAATATAGACTGGTTTAATGTCTCGCAGCTATAGTACAGTCTAAAGAAAGAAAAAAGTAATTTATGAGTGACCTATATTCTTTTATTTAGTATTTTGGCCAACTAATTAAGCATATATATTTTCGGATAAAATATTGATATTCACATTCAGATCTCAAAAAATATATGCAAAACATTTGATCAGTGATATCTATTGATTTAATTGTAACTAAAAGAAAAAATTATAATAAATAACTCTAATCTGCTGCCTACAGTGTTTGTCAATTTTATTGTCGAGCCACAGTGTATTTATTCTTTTGCCATAATCTTCTTTAGATGATTTAATACCCAAGATTTTCACTAGTAACTTTACTCGGCATGATAGCGAGAGTAGTGGTGATTTCCATCTACCTTCACCAAGCAGCAAGCTTTCTTACAAATGTGCCACTTATCACAAAGGTAGGATCTATTCTTTGTTTCTGCTTTGTTTTTGTTTAACACATTGATTGCCCACTATGAAATAACTCATAGTTTGAAGTTTACAAGTTGTATTATGAGTTATCTCATAGTTAGCTAGACTTAATAGCTTTTTTGCCTTTAAATGCTAACCACATATTAGTTGCAAAAAAAAAAATAAAAAAACTCGTCATAAATAGTAAATATGTAAAATAATAATTATAGAAATCAGGTTGTCGATAATAAAAAAAAGAACTAAATATTTATTCACTGAAATTAAAATAAGTAAAACATCAGGAAATCAAATATTTAAGACATTTTATAGTTGAATCATTGGGTATTTCTGATCTTTTTAATCTATTATTTGGATGAAAAGGATATGTGCAATATTTATTCATTTATAAACAAATATTTCAGTTGTATATATCTGCTATTTTGAAACTGTTCTTTCAAAATCCTTACTTTTTAACCAGTTTTTTTTTGATACTTCAAAATTGTACATTGAGTAAAATAAATAAATAATTTATTTATAAATATAATATTACATATCTTGATCATTTTGAGCATCCAGACTGCTCTAACTACCATTGAACTGTTTATCTTTTAATCAGTTGTCAAAATTTCAGAATATTGAATGCTAAAATAAGTAAATCAATTATTTATTCATTTAGAAATAAATAATTTTTGTTATATTTTTAATATAATGCCTGTTAACTTTTTTAGCCCATTACATTAACTATATTTTTCTGAGAATATATATATATATATCGTAGAAATAAATTGTTTTAGATAAAACAATGTGATTAATTAAATATTGTTAATTAATGCAATTATCTTGTAAACAACAAATCTGGCAAGTTTTTTTATAGTTCGGTTTGCTTAAAGCTAATAAATTATCTCTTAGTGGCTTTTCTAGAATTGCTTATTTCTACACCTAGATAAAAACATTAAAAATAAATTTTATTATTTATGATAAATTGAATTTTAATTTAAATAAAATGCAGAAAGTTGTTTGGAAAAAGTTTCCTCAAATACTCTAGGGCATTAATGTAATAAATTAATTTTTGCAATCTCTGTATATTTTTGACTTTTGGAAAAAATGTGGACACAGATTCATATCACTTAATTATTTTGAAATTTCAGAAACTTTAATAATGTTATAATATTTTTAAAAATTGGCTTTATTTATAGTTGTATTACACGTGTATACATTTTTATTTTGTATATGTGTGGTATCTTTTTATATAAAAAACATTCTAAGTCGAGCGTTGGTGGTCAAGTTGGCAGCACAGCAGCCTTACAAGCAGTTAGCCAGGTTAGTGGGTTCGCTTCTCGGCTGATGCTATGACCCATGGGGAAAAAATTCCAGTTTTTGTCCTATATGTATAAAGTTAGATCCAAATTTTTCAACCCATGATATTTTCATGATGAAAGAAAATAGGAAATGCAGTAATACAAGATTATTAATTGATTCAAGAAAAATAAACTAGTAGATATTCTATCAAATTATTCTGAACTTTTCTAAAAGTGAGCAAATTAAAATTGTTCTATTTTGCTTTTATTATGAGATAATCTAATTAATTAGTAATGAGAAAGATAATATTCCATTTTGGAATATGATTATGAAAGGTTGATGTCATTTTGATAGGACCTAATAATAATACAGTATATATATATATATATAGTGAATTTAAGCTACCAAATAGTTATAAATAATTATTTCATAAACATTAAAGTTTATAATTTTTTATATTTATCATAAAATAAATTCATGTTATGAAAGTATATTTCTTATTTAGCATCAGTGCTAATTTAAAAATAGAAATAAATAAAAATTTTAGTACTTAAATATTAGTCCTGTGACATGGAGCATGTATTAGACATGCTGCGCCTTTTCACATTCATTTCGATCTGCTGATAACTTTGTAATCTTGTGATCTGACCAAAATAACCTGTACGCAGATCTTGTACATGATATTTTTCCAAGATTTACAAAATTATCAGCTGGTTGAATACATATGTGAGAAGGTGCAGCATGTCTAATACGTGCTCCGTGTCAGGACTAATACTTTCACAATTTGGAATGTAATTTACTAAAAAAAAACAGATATATACGACATTTTCACGAAAAAGTATAACAATACTAAAGATATCAATTTCAGCAACAAAAAAAAACCACCATATGACTTTTTACAGGAAAAAATTTAAAACATGGTGAGGAATATACATTTATAACAATACTAAATGATATTAAACAGAAATATATACAACATTCACACAAAAAAGTATAAAATTTATAACAATACTAAAGATACGAATTTTAGCAAAAAAAAATATGGGGTGCCATTATGGACAAAACGACTAAATTACAAGAATTGGCTAAAATATTATTTAAAAAAAGCATAAAATACACACACGTTACTTTCTGTGCAATATAGAACAGGAATTGTTGCAGTGAATAAATCTAAGTTGCCTCTTGTATTTTATTATAAGTCTATCAAATTTTCTGGGCAAAATGGAGAGTTCAAGAAAAAAATTTTCCCTCCAAAATAAACACACGGTTGCACAGTATATCGCCTAAACAGGATTTTGTCGGTAATAAATGAATGCAAAATTATTCATAAAATGTGAAAATATAACACTTTTATTAAGTATACATATTGGCGGCCAATTTTTTTTTTCATTCATTATGCAAATGAATGCATCGTCATCTTTACGACATCTATGCTAAATTCGGCCAAATATGATTCCAGGTGTTCCTGTGATGTTTCTCGCCGTTGCTTATTATACCATTTCACTGAACCCCAAAGTCTTTCTATGTTTTGGGAAAGTACAGTTATTTACTCACTTAAAATCAAATGAATTAAGCAACAATGAAATTGAAATGAATAACTATGAAGAAAAAATGCCATGCAATTGAAATCAAGATCTTGTCACAATGAAATCTTGACAAAAAGTGGGCAAAAAGAAAAAAAATTGTTTTTTGGGGGGAAAAAAATTTTTTTTCTTACTAGATCGGAGAAAAAACACATGAAAAAATGCAATGCAAGTGAAATCATGCTATTGTCAGAATGAGATCTTGACAAAAACTGGGCAAAAAAAAATGGTTGTGGAAAAAAACCCAGATCAGAGATCAAATAAAAACATTTTTTTGATATGAGATCAGATAACAACAAAGCAGGGTTTACTTGGATTTATTGACCTAATTGCAATATTATACGTTTATCACAGATGTGAAAAGGTGCAACAGGTCTTATATGTGCCATGTCACACGACTAATATATAAGTACCAAAATTTTTAGTAACTTCTGTATTTTAAATATTAGTTTCATCTTTCTGTTATAAATGTTACTCTGGAAAAAAAATTTTTTTATATATTTATTTACTAAAATTTGTTGACATATGAATTATTTTCAAATCAGCTTTGCCTTACTATCAAATATTTTTCTAATACTATTTTCAAAAAATAAAACCTCATGTTATTGAATGATGTTTTTTTTTTTTTTAAAAAAAAAAATTAATTGATAATGATTGAGGGCTTTTTTAAAGTAGCTCTTTCATTTTGATCAACCCAAATATTTTTAATTATATGTTATATATGAAATGGAATAAATAATAAAAGAACAATGCTTAGCTGACTAATAAAATATCTTGTTTACTCAAAAGTGTATTTTAAAGTGTTCATCCACGTATTTGAAAAGATATCTTTTTATTTTTTTAATTTTGCGAAATAATATACAATACTAGAAAAATGTTTTGTTAAATAGATGTTGCTAGTTCATATAAAGACAAAAGTTTTCAATTATTTGAATTAATGTTATCAATTATATTTTTTTTAAAAAATGTTTTATTAAAGTCATTTCATTCATTAATAAAAAAAAAAAAAGTATATATCATTATTTGTTCAATAAGATTATAGGAGTAATCAACATATAATTTATTTTGTCAGTTTCACAAAGATTATTGTTTATTAGAAATACTAAATCTATATGCACACATAAAATTAATGTTTTTTAATTGAATAAAAATGACTATCACATAATTGAGTTAATATTTTTGATTTGTATTTTTGCTTTGATGAAGTATTTTTAAATGGATATATTGTTCCAAAAATATACTGAAAATCAATTACAGACTGGTTTTTGACTAATTCAAAGTTCATATAATGAATGGATTTCTTCCATCTCTGCATTGTAACAAATGTTCTTATTTGCAATATTTTATTCTTATTCATCTGGATATATTTCATATTGAAAATCAATGTATTTTTGGAATTTAGGAATTATTGATTGATAATCCAGGTCAGACACCCTCCCCCCCCAAATCACTTTTTTTTTTTTGTTTTTCTGTGCATCAAAAAATTTAGCTATTGTTACATTAAAGTTTATATGGCTTTTAATATGAACCAAAAAGGGATCAAATAGAAAATATCATATTTTAATAGAAGTATCCTTTAATTGGGAACATAAAAGTAAAAAAAAACACACAGTTCATTTAATTTCTTTGATAGAAATCAAGAAAATTAATATGAATTTTATAAATCATTTACATTTCTTTCATTGATTAATTTTTTGTAACTAAGATATCATTCATCAAAATAAAAGACCATTAAGGATAATGAATAATGAAGAAAAAAGAACATCTGATGAGTGAAATGTTTCACAATTCAGATACTCCTAATAGTAATCAGCCCTTCCCCCTGCTCATTTTATAAACAGGTGGGGGGGGGGGGTTTACTCTACTAGTTTTGTAATTTAAGAATAAAAGAAAGAACTCTTTTCTTTTTTTTCTAATAATGTTTTGATAAAAATATGCCAAATGTAATTAAATAATGTATGTTTTAATTTATTTAATGCAGATTTTTTTGCTTGTTTTCATTAAACTTTTCCAAGTACTTTTTATAAAAAAATAATAATAATTCAATTTTTAAATAATTGTTTGTTTTTTTAACATTAAAAGGCAATGATGGTAAGAAGAAAAAATACCAAGAATTTTTGTTTAAAATTTTCAAAAACTAAATCTTCAGCATTTCCACTTATTGTAAACTTGAATAATCAATAGATACTTGATACAATATTTATAAATCTATCCATATTTCCAACTTATTTTTGGCCTAAGCTTTTCATAAATGAGAATTTTGAATCTACATTTAGTGTGTCTGTATTTTTTGGGTCTAATGCATTATTTATCAAATAGCTGTCTTTTACTACTATCAGCTTCTAGTCTGAAATTCAAAAACATCTTAATGTTTTAATCTAAGCCAGCTTGTTTACATAATTGTATAGATCTGATTCCAGTTCAGTATCTCTATATTAAAAAAATTGAGTAAACCGTAATATATAGATACTAAACTGATATCAGATTTATATAAACTTTGCAAAACAAACTGGTTTGGATTGAAATCATTAAGTTGTTTTTGAATTTCATGTTGATAGTTTGACGATTCAACAAAGAGGTAACGGCTAACTGAAACTGTATTAGATCCAAACAAACTTAAATGCACTAGAATCATGTTTAAAACTCTTCATTGATAATCTCATGTTAAAATCTAATCTAATGATATAAATGAGACAGCAGTGATAAGGGATTTAATAAATAGTACATCTAGCATCTATTGATTACTCAAACTTACAATAATTGGCAGAGCTAAAGTGGGAGTAAAGTTAGTCCTTGAAAAGCATTGTATAAACTAGAATTACATGATTTTTTTTTGTTTAAATACATACAATTATTTGACAGTATTCTAAAATTAGAATCAAATAGTAAATTAAAATATACAAATTTTAGGGCCTGCTATGTGCTTTAACCTTTTTTCTCTGTATTGTAAATTAGATTTTTTGTGGGTGTGAAATTTTATAAAATACATACTTGGTTTTTTAATTATTTAACATTTATTAAGAATGAGTAGTTTTAATGCAATTTTGTTTGATATAAGTTTAATATGGTATTTTTCACTTTTACAAATATTGAATAAGAATAATTGAAGTTTACAATGGAAAAAGACATGGGATTAAAATATTTAGACACTTTTTTAAGGAAAGGAATTAATGGTGAAATAATTATTAAACATTATATTAAGTATAAAGAAAAAAAGAGGTATAATTGATCCAAATTCATATCAACCATGGTCTCAGAAAGTAGCAGCTTTGGAAGGGTTTAAGTTAAGAAATGATAGGTTAACATTGAATATAAAAGAAGCATTTGAACAGAAATTGAAAGTTGAGAATGATTATATTAGTATGGAATATAAAAAAAAGATATTAAAAAAATTTTCACAAATAATAATACCACAGATGGTATAAGGCATAGGTACATAAATAAGTGGTTTTCAGTTCCATATTCAGAGCATTTATATAACACATTGATAAAAGAAAAGTTACCTGATGATATTAAAATAGGATGGAAAAATAATAAATATTTAGGGAAATGGATGTATAACTTAAAAAAGATGGGCAATATTAAAAATAGTATAGGGTTTGTTTATAAAATTAGTTGCGATATTTGCAATATGATATATATAGATCAGACAGTAAAGACTGCGATGGAAAGAGGTAAGGAACATGATAGGCCAATTAACAGAAAGAATATAAGATCAAGCCATATATACATTTTTTGGATTCTGGACATAAAATGGATTGGGAAAAAAATATCCAGGTAATAAAGTATGCTAAAAATTACAAGAAACAAAAATTTTATGAGACTTTGCATATTCAAGAAAATTTAAACAAATATATAAACATGGTTAAAGGGCTAGCACAATTAGGGGGGAAATGAGCATTGTTAGATTATTGGAAATTTTAGAGTTATAATTATAAAAATAGAAGGAAGGGATTATTATTATTGTTTTTTTTTTTTTTTAGATTACTAATTATATTTAATATTATGTATTTGGATAATTATATTTATTGTAATGTAATGTAAATAATGTCCATTGGAGGACATCATCTGGAAAAATTTTGTTGCTATAAATTTTTTTTTGCTTAGTGCATGGAAGTGGAAAGAAAATTGGGGTGAAGAGAGATAAATTTAATTGGATTTGGAAAGATTGGAATTAATATTGCTATCATTTGGAAAGTGTTTTGTTATCTCATTTTAAATATAAAAAGCAAATAATAATTTTTTGTGTGGGTTACTGCAAGGAGGCTTTAAAACTAATTTGTACATAAGATTAATTGGTTTGCTACTAAAGAATTTTTTTAATTTAAGAAAGAGAGTGATTTATTTGAGAAAGAAGTTTAATGTTTGAGGCATAAGGTTAGGAAGTACGTGTTTATCAATCTCCATTGGAAAAAAAAGAAAAGTTTTTCTCCTTTTGTTATAAAGGGGTTTGAAGAGTAATAGAGAAATCATAAAATTAAATATAGAATAGGGGACTTAAAAATAAGGAATATGGATTGCATTTGTATCCCATAATGTATATATAATGGTCAGAAAGAAATTAGGCATGCTGTGGTAGATTGTACCGTATGTGATAAGGTTTATCATTTGAAATGCTTAAATAAGATTAGGAAGAATGTTACAGATGTATGGTTATGTAGACTGTGTATAAATGTGATAAAAGAGGTGAATAAAATGGTTTCTAAATGTAAATAGTTTAAAGAGAAAGTCAGGAGAAATGAAGCAAAATGTAATTGAGGAGGATAGAATAGAGTAGGTTTTTAGGAGTGACAAGAGATATGGATGACAAATTAAGTAGTGCAATGGAGATAGTTAGTCAAAGAATAAGTAAGATAGAGGAATAAGTAAAGGATGTAGGAACTAAATTAAAATCGTTAAAGATGAAGTGTGAGCAGATTAATGAATAGGAAAGATAAGGAAGAAGTAGATAAGGAAATCCAGAAAGTGGAAGCGATTGTTACGGATGAAGTAGAGCAAGTAAACTATGAGTTCAGTATTGATAGAAGATTCGCTGATTAGAGGATGTGGGGATGTAATTGCAAGGGAAAATAAAAACAGGTATGAAAGAATATATTTGCTTGGAGTTAGAATTAGGGATGTTACAAATAAAGTAAAGAAACAAGGGAGTAGAAGGGTGTATGCTATTGTAGGGACAAATAATTTTTCAAAGTAATTGGAGAGAGTAGCAGATGAATACGTAGTAATTTGAGTAAGATTAATAGTAATTAGTAATTTGAGTAAGATTAAAAGGAAGAGTAGGAATAGTTGGATTATTACCAAGATTTGGTAATTAGTAATTTGAGTAAGATTAAAGGAAGAGTATGAATAGTTGGATTATTACCAAGATTTGGCAATAGGTATATGTTAGATAGGGCATGTTCTATGAATAAGAGATTGAAAAAATTATGTAAAAGAAATAATGTTATGTTTGTGGTTGTGTGGGATTTTTTAATTAAATAAGAGGGCCTTGTATAGTAAAGATGGATTGCACTTAGCAAATCAAGGAAGTGAAGTATTTGGGAGTTTGATTTATAAAGAATATTATAGTTTGGGAAACTTGTAAAGAGGGGTAGGGTTTTACATTGCACTATTATCAAAAAGAAAAAGAATGGACGGGATGTAAGAAATAAACAAAGGGTAGCTGATTTGGATATAAATGTAGATATGGAGAGGGACTGGATCTGTAAAATTAATGGTAAGAAAATTACTTTCAAATGTAAGAGAGAAGAAAGAGTCAAAAGAATTTATAAAAAGATAGTTTGAAAAAAAAATGTTAATATTGGATATTTGAATATGCATAATGGTAGGAGACCAGAAAAGTGGCTTGAATTAAACAAAGCAGTTAAAAATGAAGAGCTTGGGAAACATATCTAAGAGAAGAAAAACCTACACTGGAAGACTTGATATAGCAGGATATAAATAGAAAAGAAAAAAGGGGTAGTGGTATTGGAGTTAAGTCAAAAAAATATTTAAATACTGTTAAGTGTCAAGAGCATTTGTAGTTTGAGATAAGGTTAGGAATAGCCACTGGAGATAGTCAAACTATAATGGAGTGAAACAGTAGCTCATATGAATGCCTAATTTTTTTTAAAAAGGGGTGAAGAAAAAATCGTTATAGGAGATATGAATAGGCATATTGAAGAAATTGATGATATGAATAACAAGAATGGATAGATTTGAAGAATTTTTGTTAGAGAGAGAATTTGAGCATTGGAAATTTATCAAATATTTATGAGGCACATGTTCTAGAAATAGTATATTTCACACAATAGATTATGTATTGGTAGAGAAAGAGGGAATTAATAAAGTAGGGAAAATTAAAGTGTTTGATAATGAAGAGAGAGTATGTAATAGTGATCATAATTTCTTTATAATAGAAATGTTTAGTAATGTGATGGAAAATAGTAATAGAAGTGGAAAGAATAGTGAATGATGTGGATGGAGAATGAATGATAAGAATAAGTTGGAATATAAAAATAGAAGAAATCATGGAAGAGTTTGTAAAAAGTGGCAAATAGAGTTTTAGGTGAGAATATTCAAAAGAATAAAAGTAATAGAAAAGTGAGAGTACGTAAAAGTGTAAAATAGGAAAAAAGCATGCAGAGAATATTAAAAACAAAGAAAGCGAAAAAGATGTTAAATGGGAAAAGTATTTTTAAAAAAAGATTGACTAAAATAAATAATAGAGAATGAAATTAAATAGTAGATTGTTGGAGGATATTAATAAAAATGGAAGATATAGGAGTAAAAAAATTTGGAAATATTTTAAAAGAAGGAATGGGACTGAGGGAATAGAGTAATGGATATAGAAAAAATATTAGATGTGAAGGACAGAGTGATAACAAACATGAAAGCGTATAGAAATGGAAATATTAGTTTTACAGAAAATGAATGAGATAATGAAGAAATTGAAAAATGGAAAGGCAAGAAATGGTGATGAATTAAGGAAATAGGGCAAAATTAAATCTATTATCATGTTTTAATAAGATGGCACAGAATAGCGAATTTCCAGATAGCTGGAATAATAGAAGAGTAAGGCTGCTAGTTAAAGGAAAGGGTAAGGATCATAGAAAGTTAAATAATTATAGATATAGACCAATAGCAGTAACGTCAACGTTGTATAAAGTTTTTGCATATATAGTGGCTGGAAGGATTGCAAAATGGATGGAAGGAAATAATATAGTGGGAGATATGCAAGGAGGTTTTCGATGGATAGGCATATAAGAGATAGTTTATTTGTAGTCACACAACTTATAGATATGAATAGGAATACAGATCGACAATTATATATGGTTTTTATAGATATAGAGAAAGCATATGATAGAGTAAATAGAAATGGATTACGGATAAGTTTAGTAAATTTGGGAATGAATTTGTCTTTAGTGGATCTTATTGAGAGAATGTATGGAAATAATTACTATATGTATCAGTTAGGAAATATAGAATCAGTTAAAGTTAAAAGTGGGGTAAGACTAAAGCAAATGTGTCGTATGTCACTTATTTTGTTTTTGTTATATTTGAGCGAAATGGAGAGAGCAATAGAAAGATTAGAAAGAACGCTAGAGAACTATTAATAGGTAGCAAGGGGGTATATACATTATCGGATCTTTTACTTGCGGATATCTTCTTGTGCATAGAAAGTAGGCAAGATATGGAAGTTATGCGAAGTCATACACAAGGGTGGATAAAGAGATGGAGATTAAATTTAGTGAAGAAAAATCAAAAGTAATGAAGTTAAATGCTAGGGAAAGAGAAGAGAAAGAATTTGTATTGGGGGATATAAAATGTGTTGAATAGGTATAACTATTTGGGAATCATCTTAAGTAATCAGAAAAATTGCTTGGATGAATGGGAGAAAAAATTGATAAATGAAACAGAGAAAAGAAAAGGACTGATAAAGAAATTAATAGTCTTTTCATATAATAAATATGATGTATCGAAGGGAATGGAACTATCAGGGTTAACTTATGGTAATGATGCATTATGTGTTAGATTACTTTGAAAAAGTACAAAGAGAAGTAGGAAGATATGCGCTAGATACAGATGTGTGTACGGCAAAAGAGGCAATTGAAGGAGAAATAGGATAATCAGGTTTTATATTAAGAGATACAAAAATGAAAATGTTCGGTAGATTGTCATTTATTGATAAGAGAATAGCCAACATAGTATTTAATTAGGTATGAGTTAAGGACAGGCAACAAGATGGTTGAGAAAGGTGTACGGTATGCAGAAGATTTGGGTAAAGACTTTATGTCAGTATACTTATACAAAAGGTGTGATGATTATGTTAGAATTGTTGACTGTTATAGTAACAAGGAATGGGATAGAAGAATAGATGCATTAATAAAAAATAGGGACTTGGGGAAATAGAGAACTAGTATGGAGAGTAAAACGACTTTAAATATATATATAGAAGTAAACAGAATATTGGATGGGAGTTAATTTACAATAATAGCAAGGAACCTAGTTTATTGTTTAAGGCTTGACCAGAATCTTTAGCAACAAGAGAATATACACATAAATGGAAAAATATGGGTGATTTAATCTGCAAGTTACTTAGAAAGGCATAGAAAATATTAGGCATCTGTTAATAGAATGTAAATGACTACAAGCAGAAAGCGTACAAATAATGAAGTCATGGGAGAACAAATATAAACAAAGTAATTATACAGAAAGTAGGTTCTTGGTTTTTGTGCTGGATTTAGTAAAAGATAAGGAGGATTTAGATATAAAGGCCATAGAATGGACAAAAATGATGCTGTGGTAATGGGATGGAGCAGGATAGAGATGATGGGAAAAACTTAGGGTGAGAAATGGAAAAGGAAGTAAAGTGGCTAATAGGTTTTTCTGGGCATAATGGCTGAGAGATTACTGACTCTGAAAAAGGAGAAGCGACAGTGCATCACATGTGATTGTGTAAAAAGAAACGTCTTGAAAAGATTCCATTAAGGAATGAAAGCCGAATTGATGTATTAAATAATATTTTTATTTATAATCAGTTGTCTATTTGAATTTTGTTTTAAATTGATTATTTTTAATTTTATATACAGAAGGCTACATTATGGACCAATTTTAACATTGATATTTGATTATTTAAAATATAAATAGGAATATAAACATAGTTTTTAATTGGGGCCAATTAATTGAAATGAAATTTACTATGACTATTAGCATATTTTTACACTGTCAGTTTATGCTGAATGCAACTTATCTAAATATGATTATTGTTTACCTAAGCAAAAAGATAAATATCTATATTGTAACGAGACAGCGTTACATCAATATTAAATCCAGAAAGCATCAAGAAATACACACACCAACAAGCAACCTAAAACACGCATAACCTCATTATCGCAATTTAGAATAGTTTCCTTCATCGTATAAAATATATGTATAAAATACCGCTGTAAAACACACCCATAAAAATGCAGATCGTAAACGTATAAAGTAAATGATTAAAGCTGGTAAATAATAAATGTAGTTTATTCCTTAAATAATAAAGATAATTCACTTGCATAAATAATAAGTATAATTACGTAATCTTAAATAATGAATATGAGTCAATTTGATAAATAATAAATATATAATTGTTATCTTGAAATGATAAATATAATTCACGTTTAAATATAATTTGTTTCTTTAACATGATAAATATAATTTGCCGTTAGAAATCAAAATTCGCTTTCTTAATTAAAATGTATAATTGTCCTTCAAAAACGCCATGGGAATTTAACAGGGGATTATTTTAGAAAATCATTTAAAATAAGAGTAATAGAAAAGATTTAATGAAATGATAAGTGCTCGACTTCTAATTTTAAAATAGTATGTATTGTTCTAATAAAAACACACACACACGCATGCATTAAAAATGTGAAAGAATAAGATTGATTGCGAAACGAGATTGCCTCAAAATAAAGATTGCCTGTAGCAAAAAAGAGAGTGAGTAATGCTAACGCGGACCTTAACGACAACTTGAGAAACAGGGAACTCTGGGGGTAGATTGGATCCCAAGATATGGACCAAACCTTTTAAATACACCTCAAAACCTAGTCAAAAAGAAGGACAGAACAGGATTCTAGATGCTATTCTACATAGATATCTCTGTCTTATTGATATAGTGATATTACTACGCGATCATTACTGTTGTTATTATCACCTGCTCATCATCCGACGCTTATGCCATTGGCGTCCCACTGAATTGGTCTGAAGTAACTCAACGAATTCCTCGGCATTAAAGATGACTATTCCGAAATTAATACCAAGAGCGTCGATCGTCATGAGGGGCTAATAAACCTCTCAGTGACTGATCGGCGCTCCGCTACCAAAATCTCCAGGACTATGCAACTCCGATAACATCGTGTTCCGTGAATGTTCCAGCTGATAATATGTTCCGCAAAATTCCCACGTGTACCAGGATCAACCGATAATCGCCGCACCCAAGATAAAACCTAGGTAAATATGTTTATATTAAATCACTCACTCAATCTAGAACTCTTACAGGCAATCTCGTAAATAACCTACCTAATTTGTACAAATCAAACTTGAACTTTCCTCGTCTGATAATTTATCGTATAACAGAACTTTATTCACATGAACTTTAAACTTAAATGAAAGTCAGGATAGAGAATTATTTAATCCATGAAATGAACTTTATTTCGCAATGCATACTTGTATTTATTAATTATGTTTCTCTGAGAGCGTGTTTATGTGTGTGTGTGACTAAAAAAGGTTAACTTAACAAAATTAATATCTTAATAAACTTGTTCATTATATAATCAATTCGAGCATTTATCAAATCATTTCACACGATTCAAATTCTTAATTTATACTTGTTATCATAGTTATTGTTTAAATTATTAGATAGATTCGTCATTTAGATTAATATTTGTGTTATATTGTTTTATGTATCAACATCGCGCCGTGAGTCACGATGTTTTCTTTAGTATGTAATCTAGTTAAGATAGTCTTAAGAGAGGGCGGGTCTATGAAAATAAATGTCAATAACTTATGTTGTAAGCAATAAAGCGGGGGGATGATTTATAAGCCTTGTGTTCGGGCGTAAACGAACAGATTGATAGGTCAGCGGTGACCAATAAACGGCCTTCCTGCCGTGATAGACTTAGTAAAGAAACATGCTGATTTTAATTAGCGGTCAATGCGTCTTCTCCGGGAGGAGTCTTGTTAGGGACAATCGTGTAGCGACCCTGAGTCATCGGATTGGTCCATGCTAAGAGTATCGAGTTAGCGGGCGGGATTTGACTTCGGAATCGTTGTGACATAATGTAAGGTGATGCGAGTAGTTAAAACACTTAAATAATCGTATCTGGCGCCCTCTTATGTGGATTATAAACAACTGTCGATGTAAGAAAAAAAATAAAGCCTTACGCTGTGTCATGTTAGTTTCGAAGCCGTAATCTCTTGGTAACCGTAGATATCTCACGAGCAGAAAGAAAAGAGGGGGGGTTACGTTACATTTGGCGCTTCCAACGTGAAGCTAGTATAAATGAAGCGTCTTAAAAAAAAAAAAAAAAAAAAGAGCAAATCCAAATACTACAAAAGCGGCAGAACTGGGAGAAGACGCGGAAAAGTGTAAACAAAAAGCGTAGTAAAAAAAAAAAAAAAAAATTTTTTAGCGATAAAATATAAACAAACGGAACAAAATCGCGGCGAGACTTAAAATTGCAAATATGTAAACAAGTCACCGGAGCAAGATAAAATAAATAAAGCATAGCAGGAGATAAGGGAGCGGACGCGGATCAGTCGCTGTCACCATAAAACTATAAAACAAAGTAAACAGAAGGGGAAAGGAAAAAATAAAAAGGAGGGAGACCGGTCGACATAGAAGTGAAGTTGTCAGCGAGAAACGAAAGTCCAAAATAGAGCGCGCAGCCCACCAGGGGAAGCCGGGAAGGTGGGAAACGATAAAAACAAACCAAGCGAGGAGTCCAAAGGGTATCGGAAAGTACGGGGAGAGCGCAGGGAGAGAGGGAGAGAAACGAGGGGAGAAAACAGACCGAAGGCAAGCAACGATGTGGGACCAGCGGGGACCCCCGAAGGTGGAGCAGTAGATAAAAGGGGAAAACGAACCAACGGAACGGAAATCAACCAACGAGAAGGAAAGACAAGCAAACAAACGCCCAGGAAGAGGAAAACTTCAGCAAACACCCCCCACAAGAAAAACCCAACCAACGAAACCAGAACAGACAAAAACCAGCAAGGGTTGGGGAGGCGTCAATTCAAACCCAGTGGGATACCGGGAGTGCTCGGGGTTTTTGGAACCCACCCGCAGAAGGAATTTACTTCCACCCAACAGAAGACCCCAAACGCGCACACCCAATTTTACCAGCCCCAACAGCCCCAACCAGTGACGAAGAACAGTCGCCGAAGAAGACAAATATGCCAACGGACATCAGGGGTGAGCGGGCGAAGGGCCCACGAGATGGGAGGAAGAGGTTTGAACGCAGAAGGGAGGGGAAGCAGGAAAGCCAAGACCAGTTAGAAAGAAGAAAAACCACCAGACCACCAAGTCCAACACGCCTTTAAGAGCAAAGGGGACGAGAAACCAAACACAGCCAAGCATCAATACAAGGGGAAACAAAAAAAGAGAAATAAGAAAGAAGAAAAGAAGAAAGAATTCAGAAATATGGGGCCACAAAAGGCTTCTCGGACAAGCGAGAATCAGGATACGAGCACCTCCAGACACCAACCACCCATATCAAACGCACCCATCCCATTCCAATACCGGACAGAAAGAGCCCAGTTAAAGCAGATGACGGGGGGGAGTCAAAAGCACATCGCCTACAACAACCCCATCCTAGCTGTGAAGAAAGGGGACGGGTCGATAAGATTATGTCTCGACGCTAGACAACAACCGAGTAACGTACCGGACACAAACCCCACCGGTCATGAACGAACTAATGACCAGGTTCCGGGACAAGCGGATTTTTCCACATGGATTTAACAACAGTTACTGAAATGAGCCTCCACCGACGATCGAAAGTACACAGCGTTCAAGTATAACGGGAGAGCATACCAGTTCAACAGTACCTTTCGGGCTAAAGAAATGGGCGGGCTTAGTACAATGCCTGGATCAAACCCTGTCCGACAAGTAAAAGGATTTGGACGATGACGTGGACGACATCATCATAGCGTCCAACGACATCAGGAACATTGCCAGCACCTAGAAAGGCTACTCCAGGAATGCGAAAGAAGGGGATCAAAATCAACATCAAGAAGAGCCTCTTTCCGACGCAGGAGGTCAAGTTCTTAGGACATATCGTCAGCCCGGAGGGAGTACGGCCAAACCCCGAAAAAATCCAGGCGATCCAGGAATTCCCCACACCAAAGAAGAAGAAGGACATTAAGGCATTCTTAGGAATGTGTACGTTTT